>OY041604.1:25000-1225000 GCA_955876795.1 Eupithecia tripunctaria
CTAACCTAACCTAACCTAACCTAACCTAACCTAACCTAACCTAACCTAACCTAACCTAACCTAACCTAACCTAACCTAACCTAACCTAACCTAACCTAACCTAACCTAACCTAACCTAACCTAACCTAACCTAACCTAACCTAACCTAACCTAACCTAACCTAACCTAACCTAACCTAACCTAACCTAACCTAACCTAACCTAACCTAACCTAACCTAACCTAACCTAACCTAACCTAACCTAACCTAACCTAACCTAACCTAACCTAACCTAACCTAACCTAACCTAACCTAACCTAACCTAACCTAACCTAACCTAACCTAACCTAACCTAACCTAACCTAACCTAACCTAACCTAACCTAACCTAACCTAACCTAACCTAACCTAACCTAACCTAACCTAACCTAACCTAACCTAACCTAACCTAACCTAACCTAACCTAACCTAACCTAACCTAACCTAACCTAACCTAACCTAACCTAACCTAACCTAACCTAACCTAACCTAACCTAACCTAACCTAACCTAACCTAACCTAACCTAACCTAACCTAACCTAACCTAACCTAACCTAACCTAACCTAACCTAACCTAACCTAACCTAACCTAACCTAACCTAACCTAACCTAACCTAACCTAACCTAACCTAACCTAACCTAACCTAACCTAACCTAACCTAACCTAACCTAACCTAACCTAACCTAACCTAACCTAACCTAACCTAACCTAACCTAACCTAACCTAACCTAACCTAACCTAACCTAACCTAACCTAACCTAACCTAACCTAACCTAACCTAACCTAACCTAACCTAACCTAACCTAACCTAACCTAACCTAACCTAACCTAACCTAACCTAACCTAACCTAACCTAACCTAACCTAACCTAACCTAACCTAACCTAACCTAACCTAACCTAACCTAACCTAACCTAACCTAACCTAACCTAACCTAACCTAACCTAACCTAACCTAACCTAACCTAACCTAACCTAACCTAACCTAACCTAACCTAACCTAACCTAACCTAACCTAACCTAACCTAACCTAACCTAACCTAACCTAACCTAACCTAACCTAACCTAACCTAACCTAACCTAACCTAACCTAACCTAACCTAACCTAACCTAACCTAACCTAACCTAACCTAACCTAACCTAACCTAACCTAACCTAACCTAACCTAACCTAACCTAACCTAACCTAACCTAACCTAACCTAACCTAACCTAACCTAACCTAACCTAACCTAACCTAACCTAACGGGTTCACTCCGCAGCGGAGCGCGGAGGACGCCTTATTCGACGCCATGTCCCTTGTTCGCTCGAGCCTGGAACAAAAGAAGGTTATCGCGTTAGTCTCTCTAGATATTCAAGGCGCCTTCGACAACACCTGGTGGCCCGCTATTATAGAACAGCTAAGGGCTAACAATGTAGATACTGAGGTGGCGCGCCTCATTCTTAATTACCTATCAGACAGAAAAATTGTACTTAAATATGCTGGGCAAGTAGTACACAGAAACACCAGCATGGGTTGTATACAGGGGTCCACCTGCGGGCCGATCCTCTGGAACCTTCAGCTGGAGCCGGTGCTGGAGCAGACGCAGTACGGGGGCGTCAGGGTGCAGGCCTTCGCGGACGACCTCCTGATGATCGCCGCCGCAGCCGATGGAGTTGAGTTGGAGGGCATGGTCAACCGGGCGCTGGAGGTGATCACTCGGTGGGGAGAAGGCCTGAAATTAAAATTTGCTCCTGATAAAACGCAGGCACTGCTCATTACAAAGAAGCTCAGGTACCATACTCCCAGTATTGTTATGGAGGGTGTCCCTATAGCTTATGGATCAAGTCTCAAAATATTAGGATTAACTATAGACCCCATTCTTAATTTCAGAATGCACCTAGAGACAGTTGCCAATAAATCTATTGCATTTTATAAGGTAGTCTCTAGAGCGGCACGTGCACAATGGGGTCTTAATTCTGATATTTTGAGACTTATCTATGTCGCTGTGGTGGAACCTACGGTTCTATATGCGGCCAGTAGTTGGGCGGATGTCTCTGACAGGGTTTACGCACAAAAGATTCTAAACAGCCTCACTAGATCTTTCGCTATCAAGATAAGTAAAGCTCACCGCACAACATCTTTTGTGTCTAGTGTCCTGCTGTCGAGACTGCTGCCTCTGCCCTTGAGGTTGAGGGAGAATGCACTTATCTACAGAGTAAAGAGAGGAGAGCCATTAACGGGTTTGCCGGGGCGTAGTATGGAGCTCAGGATAAGTCCATTCTCCTTACCCCACCCTGCGGAAAGAAAGTGCATAAGGTTTGGGCTTATCGAGTCTCAGGAGGTAGCATTGAGTCTAGGGAGCGATGAGCCCATCCTTTACACAGATGGCAGCAAGCTGGAGGGCAAGGTGGGCGGTGCTGTTACCATTTGGTCCGGGGGGCGTGAAGTCCGACACACTAGATTCCGGCTGGAAAGCTTCTGCAGTGTATTCCAGGCAGAGCTGTGTGCGATACTGAGAGCTCTCCAATTGGTTGAAAGCAGACGGGAGCCCACTTTCAGTATCGCCAGCGATTCTAGGTCCAGCCTCGAGGCAGTGAGCGACCCTAATTCACTTCATCCATTGGTCGCTGCAATCAAGGAAAAAATGTTAATGCTTGCCCAGGATGGTAAAACTATTTCTTTGTACTGGGTCAAAGCCCATTGCGGTATTGAGGGCAATGAGAGGGCCGATGAGTTGGCGAAGCAAGCGGCCCTGAGAGATCGAAGACAGCCATTCTACGACAGGTTCCCTCTGTCCTATGCTAAGGGCTTGGCGAGGTCGAGCAGTATTGATGAGTGGCAACGGGTATATGATTCATCCCAGACAGGCAGTACAACAAAGTTATTTTTCAAGGATGTTTCATTGGCATATAGGACACTGACAAAAGTTAGCCTAGATAATTATTACTGTCAAATTCTTACCGGGCATGGCGGCTTTAATTCATATCTATTTAGGTTCGGCTTAACGCATTCTCCATTGTGCTCTTGCGGTAACGATACTGACCAATCTGTACAGCATCTTTTGTTGGAATGTGGCAGGTTTGGATTGTTAAGGCACGACTGCGAGAGTACAATGGATATCGATATTAATGTTGATAATTTAGAGGAAATAATTAGTGATAATAACTACAGACCTATTTTCCTGTCGTTTGCGAAGAATATTCTTCGCATAATCGGCAGAGAGAATGGGTCTTTTATTGAAAATAATTAGTACTTACGTATTTAATTTTGTTGTTTCTGCTATCTGCAATTTTATTTTGTTCACTTTCATTTTAATTTTCAATAATTGTTTTGTTGTGATTCGTTTGTTTGTTTTGATTTAGCACTGAGTCTTCTTCTTCTTTTTTCTTTGAATGGAATCGTATTTGGTTGACTCCACATTGTGCTCTTTGTTGCAAACCGTCGACGTCGGTCGTCGGTCAGTCTAGTCTGCTGCCGTGGTTGGGTCGGGATTATAGGAAGGTATTTTTAAATTATACATTTTCTCGTTTTAACTTCTTTTGTTTAAATTTATTTGTCTTAAGTTGCCTATTATCTAAATAGTTCCAGTTTTAGTTTACGGGCAAAAATTGTACTTGTGATTGGGGCCCGGCTGTTTATAATCTCTGGTTTATTTTGCTGTGGTCGGAACTTAGAAGTCTAAGAAATTCAATTTTAAAAATTTATAATTTACTAAACTTTCCCTAACACAAATTAACTTATTTTCTATTTTTATTTATTTAAACCTTCGTATTTTGTTAGTATGCTAATTTTGTTTATAAATGTGAGATTTTATTCCCTCTGACCACGGACGAAGTAAATCACCCTTGGTCGTCGTAACGCCTTTGACATGGGAGTTTGACTTTGACAGGGAAGTAGATCTCAGGGCTGACAGATGACGGAATCATAACTTCAATTCGTGTCTGCCTTGTTTTTGTTGTTTACAGTTTGTTGAGACAGTAAATTGGTGTAGATTTGATAATAACTACCAATATCTACTCAACACACTAATAGACACGGAATGCTGTATGTTTTTTAGGGTATAAATCTATCACATTGAGCCTGGATCATTTTTCGGTGAATTATTGATAGAATTATGGTAGGGTTTTGTGAGCCCGTGCGGTTAATTTAGTTTTGCACTTCTACAGATTAAATAGAGTAGAATAGGTATGGACTGTTGTGTTCTAGCGTTGTTGTGGCTGGCGTGGCGGAGTGGGGCTAGACGGCACTGGTATTGGTGTCGCACGTTGTATTGTATGATTGGATGAGGGGGTGTTCATAGGTATGTCTGTGCATATAATGTACATGTATTAAATATATGTATATGATATGCATGGGCGTATGCATGCTTGCA
The DNA here is from genome assembly GCA_955876795.1 of Eupithecia tripunctaria. Lineage (NCBI taxonomy): Eukaryota > Metazoa > Arthropoda > Insecta > Lepidoptera > Geometridae > Eupithecia > Eupithecia tripunctaria. The sequence continues at coordinate 29,369 of OY041604.1, forward strand.
CGCTCCCTCACTCCTGGGCTCGCTGGAGTGTGGCACTGGTGTCGATGTGGTTTGGCTCTGTTCCGCTTCATCGGTTTTGGTAGCGTGGGAGCATAGCAGTCAGTCTTTGGTTTGCTTTGGTTTGTGTAGGTGTAGGATGGATTGAGTTGAGTTGCACGGGCTGCCCATGGAGTTTGGTACATTAAGAGGGAACTATTACAAACCGACACACTGGTGTCGGTTTAGTTGTTTTGTGATTTCTTACTTAAACTCTGGGATTTCTGATTTTTCTATGCTAGGTAGACCTAAAAGTTATGGTATTTTCTATACAGGTCCTAAAATACCCATATTAAAACGTTTTTCAAAATTGCAAAACTCTCTGAGTTGAGTAGTTGTGTGTTGAACAAAAATATGGTTTCTTTTTCTAAAATGTTATTTCAAAATACTTCTTAACATGATTCATACAGTTCATCCATTTGTATGAGAAATCGTTTAGAAGTCAAATTGATACTAGTTTAAAAGTGAAAAATTTTAATCATGGCCTAATTGGATGCCTGCTGAAACTAGGTAGACATTTCTAACTATAGCTAAAATGTAATGCTAAAAATAGGGTTAAAGCTACTTTTAACTAAGTTAAGTTCTCTTGGATCTATCAATAAAATTTTAGAGCTGCTATCCTAATTTTAAGACCGTTAGTTTAATAGTTGAATTTTTCAAGCAACTAAAAGGTTACGCAAGGAATAAATATGATTATAGCCATTTTAACTAAATTGAGTTGTTTAGGTCTGTCAGCTTAAATTTAAAGCTGTTATCCTAAATTTGAAACATGTCAGGGGGGTGTGGGGGTGTGCGTGGGCGCCGCCGCTGGCGCCGCGTCGAGGCACTTGGAGTTGTGCCTTAGCGGCTACTTGTGCCGCGCCGCGGCATCGGGGGTGTGCGTGGGCGCCGCCGCCGGCGCCGCGTCGAGGCACTTGGAGTTGTGCCTTAGCGGCTACTTGCGCTGCGCCGCGGCATCGGGGGTGTGCGTGGGCGCCGCCGCCGGCGCCGCGTCGAGGCACTTGGAGTTGTGCCTTAGCGGCTACTTGCGCTGCGCCGCGGCATCGGGGGTGTGCGTGGGCGCCGCCGCCGGCGCCGCGTCGAGGCACTTGGAGTTGTGCCTTAGCGGCTACTTGTGCCGCGCCGCGGCATCGGGGGTGTGCGTGGGCGCCGCCGCCGGCGCCGCGTCGAGGCACTTGGAGTTGTGCCTTAGCGGCTACTTGTGCCGCGCCGCGGCATCGGGGGTGTGCGTGGGCGCCGCCGCCGGCGCCGCGTCGAGGCACTTGGAGTTGTGCCTTAGCGGCTACTTGTGCCGCGCCGCGGCATCGGGGGTGTGCGTGGGCGCCGCCGCCGGCGCCGCGTCGAGGCACTTGGAGTTGTGCCTTAGCGGCTACTTGTGCCGCGCCGCGGCATCGGGGGTGTGCGTGGGCGCCGCCGCCGGCGCCGCGTCGAGGCACTTGGAGTTGTGCCTTAGCGGCTACTTGTGCCGCGCCGCGGCATCGGGGGTGTACCTGAGCGCCGCCGCCGGCGCCGCGTCGAGGCGCTTGGAGTTGTGCCTTAGCGGCTACTTGCGCTGCGCCGCGGCATCGGGGGTGTGCGTGGGCGCCGCCGCCGGCGCCGCGTCGAGGCGCTTAGGGTTGTGCCTTAGCAGCTGCTTGTGTCGCGCCGCGGCATGGGGGGTGTGCGTGGGTGCCGCCGCCGGCGCCGCGTTTAGGTGCTTGGAGTATATTCCCTACTTTTTACTAGCTATATGTATTTTATTGGATTGTTCCATCTTATTTTTTATATATATCCTCTTTCCCCTCATGCTACAAATATAAATTAATTAATATTCCTGAGACCTGAAATCAACAAACTACCTTAATAGCTGCATTTATAATTTATGAGGCTTAGTAATCACTTAGGTACATGCTTAATGTTAATTTAGAGACAAGTTTGTCGATTTTATTTTATTTTGAACATTACTATGTATTATAATTTAATGAATAATATTTATTAATTATTAATCGAATTTGTTACGCAAATTTTTGATTTGTTTATATATAAAGTAAAATACTTATTACAATGAATTCAGTAAAATATAATGAATTATTTATATAATTTGTATTTGTTATTTCTTTCATTGGTACTCCAAGGATTAAATTGATAATTCTACGGATGTATTTCTGAAAAAAAATTGTATTAAATTTAACTTTAAAAATAATAATAATAATAACATTCTATTGTCTATGAATCAGATAATTATACTTAGTATATTACAATTAATTTCAGATTTATCAATTATATATTTGTATTATTTTGTTCTGTTAAATCGGTACTCTGAGAAATATACTTATTATTTCTACAGATGTATTGGTTAAAATTTGTATTCATTTATTATGTATTTACAGTGTTTCATTAAAAATAATTATATTAATAATTTATTGTTTACAATATGATTAAAAGGATATTTTAGAATAAGATAAACAATGGAAAAATTTGATCAAAAAAACAAAAAAAGAATATGATGCCAAAGGGGGAAAGGAAAAAAAAATAGAACAAAAAAAAAAAAAAAAAAAAAAAAAATAATAATAATAATAATAATAATAATATAAAAAAAAAAAAACAGGAAAAAAATATATATATTAAGTAAACGTAATAGATGATAAGTAGTTATATTGCAGAAAAGAATAAATATTTCTCAATAATGTATACAATATTGATTCTGTAAACTATGTAATTTAGGGGTGAATGGTTGTATGAATGAGTGAGTGTGATATTGTGTGAATGTCCTTAGTTTTTAAGAAATGTAGTACTATTGTTGTTATTTTTATTTTAATTACAGGTATAATTCAAAGTTCCATGTCTATAATGATGTTGCATTTGACAGCAACAGGTTATTACGGATTTTAAAAGTAACAGCAGGCTAGCGCACTCACTGATCCTTTGATCTGTTGAGTTTACTAGTCGGCAACATAAAAAAAAAAAAAAAAAAAAAAAAAAACCTAACCTAACCTAACCTAACCTAACCTAACCTAACCTAACCTAACCTAACCTAACCTAACCTAACCTAACCTAACCTAACCTAACCTAACCTAACCTAACCTAACCTAACCTAACCTAACCTAACCTAACCTAACCTAACCTAACCTAACCTAACCTAACCTAACCTAACCTAACCTAACCTAACCTAACCTAACCTAACCTAACCTAACCTAACCTAACCTAACCTAACCTAACCTAACCTAACCTAACCTAACCTAACCTAACCTAACCTAACCTAACCTAACCTAACCTAACCTAACCTAACCTAACCTAACCTAACCTAACCTAACCTAACCTAACCTAACCTAACCTAACCTAACCTAACCTAACCTAACCTAACCTAACCTAACCTAACCTAACCTAACCTAACCTAACCTAACCTAACCTAACCTAACCTAACCTAACCTAACCTAACCTAACCTAACCTAACCTAACCTAACCTAACCTAACCTAACCTAACCTAACCTAACCTAACCTAACCTAACCTAACCTAACCTAACCTAACCTAACCTAACCTAACCTAACCTAACCTAACCTAACCTAACCTAACCTAACCTAACCTAACCTAACCTAACCTAACCTAACCTAACCTAACCTAACCTAACCTAACCTAACCTAACCTAACCTAACCTAACCTAACCTAACCTAATCTAACCTAACCTAACCTAACCTAACCTAACCTAACCTAACCTAACCTAACCTAACCTAACCTAACCTAACCTAACCTAACCTAACCTAACCTAACCTAACCTAACCTAACCTAACCTAACCGGGCCGGCCGGTCTGAAGGCCGAGATGGTGCGCCGCCGGCGGAAGATTGCGAAGGCGAACCCTGCCAGGAGGCGGTACGTGGTCGACCGGTACCTGGAGGCTAGGACCGAGTACAGGGCCGCGATAGAGTCGGCCATGACCGCCAGCTGGAAGGAGTTCTGCACGGGCGAGACGGTGGAGGGAATATGGCGGAGGTCGTACCGCATTATGAAGGCGTGCGGAGCGCGGGCGCGCTCGGAGGATGCGCTGATGGCGGCGGCGGACGGGAGCGCGCTGGACGAGGCGCAGTCGGCGGCGCTGCTGGCCGACACCTTCTACCGCTGCGACGACCCGCGGCGGGACACGCCGCAGCACGCCGCGCGCCGCGCCGCCGTGCATGTCTGGGCCGCCGAGCTCGCGGAGATGGACACGCCTCACGTCGCCTTCACTGAAACGGAGCTGGAGACGGTACTGCGAACGATGAGCCCTAAGAGAGCGCCCGGGGGCGACGGGCTCACGCTGGACATCTGCCTCCGGGCCTACAGATGCGACAAGGCCCTGCTTGTGGGGCTGTATTCGCAGTGCCTTCGGCTGGGCTGTTTCCCTACATCGTGGAAGGTGGCGACCGTTAAGGTGATCCCCAAGCCGGGCAAAGATACTTACTCCACTCCCAAGTCGTACAGGCCGATCGGGCTTCTTCCTGTCTTCGGGAAGATGCTCGAGAAGCTGTTCGTGAACCGATTGCAGTGGCAGCTCGGCAAGGAGGGTCGCCTGGGCCCCTTCCAGTACGGGTTCACTCCGCAGCGGAGCGCAGAGGACGCCTTATTCGACGCCATGTCCGTTGTTCGCTCGAGCCTGGAACAAAGGAAGGTTATTGCGTTAGTCTCTCTGGATATTCAAGGCGCTTTCGACAACACCTGGTGGCCCGCTATTATAGAACAGCTTAGGGCGAACAATGTGGATACTGAGGTGGCGCGCCTTATTCTTAATTACCTCTCTGACAGGAAAATAGTACTTAAATATGCTGGACAAGTGGTACTCAGAAACACCAGTATGGGTTGTATACAGGGGTCCACCTGCGGGCCGATCCTCTGGAACCTCCAGCTGGAGCCGGTGCTGGAGCAGACGCAGTACGGGGGCGTCAGGGTGCAGGCCTTCGCGGACGACCTCCTGATGATCGCCGCCGCAGCCGATGGAGTTGAGTTGGAGGGCATGGTCAACCGGGCGCTGGAGGTGATCACTCGGTGGGGAGAAGGCCTGAAATTAAAATTTGCTCCTGATAAAACGCAGGCACTGCTCATTACAAAGAAGCTCAGGTACCATACTCCCAGTATTGTTATGGAGTGTGTCCCTATAGCATATGGATCGAGTCTCAAAATATTAGGATTAACTATAGACCCCATTCTTAACTTCAGAATGCACCTAGAGACAGTTGCCAATAAATCTATTGCATTTTATAAGGTAGTCTCTAGAGCGGCACGTGCACAATGGGGTCTTAATTCTGATATTTTGAGACTTATCTATATTGCTGTGGTGGAACCTACAGTTCTCTATGCAGCCAGTAGTTGGGCGGATGTCTCTGATAGGGTTTATGCACAAAAGATTCTAAACAGCCTCACTAGATCTTTCGCTATCAAGATAAGTAAAGCTCACCGCACAACATCGTTGGTGTCAAGTGTTCTACTGTCGAGACTGCTGCCTCTGCCCTTGAGGTTGAAGGAGAATGCACTTATTTACAGAGTCAAGAGAGGAGAGCCATTACCCAGTTTACCAGGGCGTAGTATTGAACTCAGAATAAGTCCATTCTCCTTGCCTCACCCTGCGGAGAGAAAGTGTGTAAGGTTTGGGCTTATTGAGTCTCAGGAGGTAGCATTGAGTCTAGGGAGCGATGAACCCATCCTTTATACAGACGGTAGTAAGCTGGAGGGCAAGGTGGGCGGTGCTGTTACCTGTTGGTCCGGGGGGCGTGAAGTCCGTCACACTAGATTCCGGCTGGAGAGCTTTTGCAGTGTGTTCCAGGCAGAGCTGTGTGCGATACTGCGAGCTCTCCAATTGGTTGAAGGCAGACGGGAGCCCGCTTTCAGTATAGCTAGCGATTCAAGGTCCAGCCTCGAGGCGGTGAGTGACCCTAGTTCGTTTCATCCTTTGGTCGCTGCAATCAAGGAAAAAATGTTAATGCTTGCTCAGGATGGTAAAACAATTTCTTTGTATTGGGTCAAGGCCCACTGCGGCATTGAGGGCAATGAGAGGGCCGACGAGTTAGCAAAGCAAGCGGCCCTGAGAGATCGAAGACAGCCGTTCTATGACAGGTTCCCTCTGTCCTATGCTAAGGGCTTGGCAAGGTCGGGCAGTATTGACGAGTGGCAACTTTCATATGATTCATCCCAGACAGGCGGTACAACCAAGTTATTTTTCAAGAATATTTCTTTGGCATATAGAACACTATCAAAACTTAGCCTAGATAATTTTTATTGCCAAATTTTTACTGGCCATGGCGGCTTTAATTCATATCTATTTAGGTTCGGCTTAGCGCACTCTCCATTGTGCTCTTGCGGTGACGATGCTAACCAATCTGTACAGCATCTTTTGTTGGAATGTGGCAGGTTTGGATTGTTAAGGCACGACTGCGAGAGTACAATGGATATCGATATTAATCTTGATAATTTAGAGGAAATAATTAGTGACAACAACTACAGACCCATTTTCCTGTCGTTCGCGAAGAATATTCTTCGTATAATTGGCAGAGAGAATGGGTCTTTTGTTGAAAATGATTAGTACTTACGGTAATTTTGTTGTTTCTGCTATCTGCAATAGTTCACTTTCATTTTTAAGCTCAATAATTGTTTGTCTTTGTTGTGTTTCGATTTCGTTTGTTTGTTTTGATTAAGCATTGTCTTCTTCTTCTTTTTTCTTTGAATGGAATCGTACTTGATTGACTCCATTACGCTCTTGGTTGGAAACCGACGTGGACGTCGTCGGTCAGTCTAGTCTGCTGCCGTGGTTGGGTCGGGATTAAAAGAAAATATATTTAAATCATATCATAACATTTTCTGGTTTAACTTCTTTTATTATTGTTTAAATTTAAATTTATTTGTCTTATGTTGCCTAATTATCTAAATAGTTTTAGTTTACGGGCAAAAAGTGTACTTGTGATTGGGGCCCGGCTTAGAGAATTAGTTTAATTCTCTAAGGGGCCCGGCCGGTTTATAATCTCTGGTTTATTTTGCTGTGGTCGGAACTAATAAGTCTATGAAATTCAATTTCAAAATTTATAATTTATTAAAACTATCCTTAAAGCAAATTAACTTTTTCTCTGTTTGTGTCTATTTAAACTTTTATTTTATTATTATGCTAATTTTGTTTACATATATGAGATTTTATTCCCTCTGACCACGGACGAAGGAAATCACCCTTTGGTCGTTGTCTTTGACATAGGAGTTTGACTTTGACAGCTGAAGGAGATTTCAGGGCTGACAGATTCTTACGAAGTTAGTGACAGATGTCGGAATCATTACTTCAATTCGTCAATGCCTGTTTTATTTTTATTTTTTTGTTGTTTATATTGTATTGTATTAAGTTGAGACAGTAAATTGGTGTAGTATTTGCGCCAATAACTACTCAACACTCTAATAGACACGGAATGCTGTATGTTTTTTAGGGTATAAATGTATCACATTGAGCCTGGAGCATTTTTCGATGAATTATTGTTAGAGATATGGTTGTGTTTTGTGAGCCTGTGCGGCTAATTTAGTTTTGTACTTCTACAGATTAGATAGAGTAGGATACAGTAGAATAGGTATGGACTGTTGTGTTCTAGCGTTGTTGTGGCCGGAGTGGTGGAGTGGGGCAGGACGGCACTGGTATTGGTGTCGTACGGCGCATTGTATGATTGGGTGAGGGGGTGTTCATAGGTATGTTTGTATGCATGCATGTAATGTACATGTATAAAATATATGTATGTGATATGCATGGGTGTATGCATGCTTGCACGCTCCCTCACTCCTGGGCTCGCTGGAGTGTGGCACTTGTATCAGTGTGGTTTGGCTCTGTGCCGCTTCATCGGTTTCGGTTTTGGTAGTGTGGGAGCATAGCAGTCAGTCTTTGGTTTGTGTAGGTGTAGGATGGATTAAGTTGAGTTGCACTGTTGTTGGGCTGTCCATGGAGTTTGGTAAATTAGGAGGGAACTATTACAAACCGACACACTGGTGTCGGTTTTGTTGTTTTACGATTCCTTACTTAAACTTTGGGATTTAAAATTTCTCTATGTTAGGTAGACCTAAGAGTTATGGTATTTTCTATACAGGTCGGTTTCATTTTCTAAATTGTTATTTCAAAATACTTCTTAGCATGGTTCAAACAGTTTATCCATTTGTATGAGAAATTGTTTAGAAGCCAAACTGATACCAGTTTAAAAGCGAAAAAAATTTAATCATGACCTAATTGAATGCCTGCTGAATTGAGGTGGACATTTCTAACTACTTATAGCTAAAATGTAATGCTGAGAATAGGGTTAAAGCTATTTTTTACTAAGTTAAGTTCTATTGGATTTATCAATCAAATTTTAGAGCTGCCATCCTAATTTTAAGACAGTTGGTTTAATTAAATTTTTCAAGCGACTAAAATGTGACACAAGGAATATGATTATAGCCATCTTAACTAAATTGAGTTGTTTTAGGTCTGTCAGCTTAAATTTAGAGCTGTTATCCTAAACTTTAAACATGTCAGCAAAATTTTTTTTTTTTAACCATAAATCGTTTTCATCTAATAATAGACTATAAATATTAGACTAAATATTAATTGAGAAAACAAAAACAAAAAAAAAATAAAAAAAAAATGTTAGTGCTTGTCTCATAACAGATATACAGTAGGTGGGTGTAGTGTAGGCAGAGAGTATTCTTCGCGGCTTGCGGCGCCACAGCCGGCGCCGCGTCGAGGCGCTTGGAGTAGTGCCTTCACGGCCCCTCGCGTCACGCCGCGGCATCGGGGGTGTGCGTGATCGCCGCCGCCGGCGCCGCGTCGAGGCTCGTGGAGTTGCGGCTTCGCGGCTGCTTGCATAACGCCGCGGCATCGGGGGCGTGCGTGGGCGCCGCCGCCGGCGCCGCGTCGAGGAGCTTGGAGTTGCGCCTTCGCGGCTGTTTGTATCACGCCGCGGCATCGGGACGTGCGTGGGCGCCGCCGCCGGCGCCGCGTCGAGGAGCTTGGAGTTGCGGCTTCGCGGCTGCTTGTATCACGCTGCGGCATCGCGGGCGTGCGTGGACGCCGCCGCCGGCGCCGCGTCGAGACGCATGGAGTTGTGCCTTCGCGGCTGCTTTCGTGCCGTAACGCTAGTATATTCCCTATGACTTAATAGTTGTATCCCTATATATGTATTTATTGGAATTCTCTATTTTTTTTTATATATTTCCTCTTTTCATCATGATACAAGTATAAATTAATATCCCAGAGGCCTGAAATCAACAAACTACCTTGATTGCTGCATTGATTATGTATGAGAATTAGTAATTCCTTACCTGCTTAATTTTAATGATTATATTGAGGCTCAAAAAGTTAATTTTGTTCTATTTTATTTGAACATAACTAAATATTTATATTTATAAGTTAATTTAGTTATATTTTATTTGAATATAACTAAATATTTATATTTAATAATTCAATATATAATAATTTTTAATCGAATTTGTCACGCAAATTCTCGATTTGTTTATATATGAAGTAAAATATTTATTATTATTTGTGTGAATTTCAGTATAATATAATTAATAATTTATTGAATTTGTATACATATGTTGTTTGTTTCATCGGTACTCCGAGGATTATATTTATAATTCTACGGATGTATTCCTGAAAAATGTGTATGTAATTTAATAGAAGAAAACCATTCATTATATCCCAAATGTTTATGAATTAGATAACTATACCTACTTATTATATTATAATTAATTTGAGATTATCAATTATATTTGTAAATTTTTGTTTAGTTAAATCGGTACTCTGAGAATTATTAACATTATTTCTACAGATGTACTTGTTTATGATAAGTTAAAACTTGTTCTCATTTAATATGTATTTACATTAATTAATTTAAAGTAATAATTTATTTATATAATACGATTATAAATGTGTAATGTGGATAAAATATATATGGACACAATGAAATTTAATATGTAAAAGTAGGATAAAATATAAAATGAAATAAAGGGTGGGAAAAAATAAATAAATAAATAAATAAATAAAAAATAATAAAAAATAAACAAAAATACAATAAAAAAAAAGGAATATAATGCAAAGAAAAATAAAAATATTACAAGAAAAAATAAGAGAAAGAAAAAGGGGAAAAAATAAATAAATAATAATACTAATAATAGATTAAACGAAATAGATAATAAGTAATAACATTGTAGAACAGAATTGATATTACGCAATAATGTAAAGACGATCGCTTGATTCTGTAAACTATGTATATAAGGGGTGAATGGTTGTATGAATGAGTGAGTGTCATATTTGTGTGACTGTTCTTAGTTTTAAGAAATTTAGTACTTTTGTTGTTATTTTTATTACAGGTTTAATTCAAAGGTCCATGTCTATAATGATGTTGCATTTCACAGCAACAGGTTATTACGGATTTAAAAAGTAACAGCAGGCTAGCGCACTCACTGATCCTTTGATCTGTTGAGTTAACTAGTCGGCAACATTTAAAAAAAAAAAACCTAACCTAACCTAACCTAACCTAACCTAACCTAACCTAACCTAACCTAACCTAACCTAACCTAACCTAACCTAACCTAACCTAACCTAACCTAACCTAACCTAACCTAACCTAACCTAACCTAACCTAACCTAACCTAACCTAACCTAACCAAGGGAGTAGTCCGATCAGGCTGTTCGAGGTGTTTTCTGTGAGGTCCTGATGTTCTTCACAAAAGTCCGTTTCCAGATTTGGCCCCAGAAGTCTGGAACCTGGACCACGTGCCACGTGGTTTTAGGGTTTTTCGTCAATAAGTCAGCGAGTTCGAGTGGGAAAAATCCAGGACTCAGCTGAAGGGTAGATCCACTCGAGGCGCGTCGAGGTGCAGTAGAAAAATGGGGGGTTGTCGCTGAAAAACGTGCAGCGTTTCAGTGTAAAGATCCAGATGATGGTGAAATTTCGGTTTTTTCGATGTGGTGGCTCCAAAAATGGTCCAATTTAAAAAATTTTTTCAACACTGTAATCCTTGCGTCAGCACGCATCCAAAAACGTATCACACTGCACAATTCGACGTAAAAAGCCCGTTTCAACGATTTTTCGAACGCGGAGCGACTCAAAAAATCAGTGAAACGGGTTTTTTAAGTGAATTTGTGCAGTGTTATACGTCGTTGGATGCGTGTTTACGCAAGGATTGCAGTGCTGAAAAAATTTTTCAAATCGGACCATTTTTGGAGACACAACACCGAAAAAACCAAAATTTCACCAACATCTGGATCTTCGGACTGCAACGCTGCTTGTTTTGCAGCGACAACCCACATATTTTCAACTGCAAATCGACGCGTCTCGAGTGGAACTACCTTTCAGCTGAGTCCTGGATTTTTCCCAGGTGAACTCGCTGAGCTATTGACGAAAAACCCTAAAACCACGTGGCACGTGGTCCAGGTTCCAGACTTCTGGGGCCAAATCTTGGAACTTACTTTCGTGGAGGACATCAAGACCTGCCGGAAGGCACCTCGACCATCCCGATCGGACCACCCCCTCGGAAGTTACAAGGTTTTTAAACTTCTTTGAACTTTGACCTTATCTATTACCTTAATAAGATCTGTGACCTAGTGTTTTTAAAACTCTTAAATCATCTTTAGATATAGGAAAACCATTGTGCAAAATTTCAGATTTTTCTGACCAGCGGTTTCCGAGCTATTTAAATAACAAGGTCCGCATAGAACAAGTGTGACGTCACGTGGTATTAAGTAGGTATTCCAAGATTATATTTTGATCGTTATTTGACTTTCCAGTAGTTGGAATACCTATTTATAGACCTATTTTTTGACTTTTGTTATTTAAAAATAATTATTATTAGCTTTTTAAGATTTTTTGTATAAATGATACCTACGTACCATTTATAGACTCTATTTATTTATTTATTTATATTTTTTGTACTTTGACAAAAGAAATAAGTTCTTTGATCCACGACGAGTCATTTGAGCCCAAACACAATATAATTCACTCATAGGGTGACCAAAATAAACGTCCACAAAAAGTCCGAATTTAAGGGGTAGTTTTGGGAATTTTTTAAACATAGTTGGATTGTAAATTTTTCAAAATTTCAAACGCCATTTTGTTACTTATACTGTCAGCTATCACTACCATTTTTTCCAGATTTTTCTCGAGCCAGGGGTGAGTAGGAAAAATTTTTTACTGGTTTTTTGCGGTTGTTGGTTTTACAACCCCCAACTTAAGAGAGCCCTCCCCAAAAATTTTGCAGGTAAATTTTTTATTCCAAAATCAAATTAGATAAGCACATTTCAAGTTTTAACTTCCTTAATTTTTACAGATTTTTCAAACCCTTAATTTTATTTTTTAGCGATTTTCCAAGAAGCACCCTACGTCTCGACCAACCGCAAATAAACTTGTTTTGCTATTTGCGGCGAAACTAGGGGTGCTAGGTCAAATCTGACCATTTTATCCGGGTCCCCCCCCCCAAACCCCCCCCCACGGTATCCAGAAGCCGGATACCCTCGGGCCCTCCCCTGATCATTTGGACAGGGTTTCAACCCCCTACCCCCAAAATCGACTTTGGACTTAGGAAATTTTTCTTACCAAAAACAAATTTATTTTCATTTTTATACTTTTTTCATAGCTTAATTAAAGGTTTAGAATACGAGTAAGATATTTTGTGTATAATAGTCACTGTAAATAATTACTTCTTAAGGGTTGCAACCCCAATTTTACTGTATTTCTTGCCTAACTTCGGAATTTTATATCTGCGGAACCAGAAGTCCTACAGCAGTGCGGTTTTTTGTAAACTGTAGGACTTGAGCTGGACTATATTTTAGGTAGAGTCTCAAGACTCTACATAGAGTCAAAAAATTTTTTGTTTCAAAATTTTTCTTTTACAAAGTCGTACGACATAGTGGGTTCTGCGTATTACCGAAATAGAGACATTGATAGAGTCGACTCTACTCTACAAAAAATTTAGGTTATTATATTATTTATGTTTAATGTACTATTGACCAAGCAATATATCTGGCTCTTCTAATCTTTTGGGCAATATTAAGTGACGTAAGTGAAGTGATAATTTTTTGGTAGACAAAAAATTATTTCTTTGTTTATTTTATAAGTATTTTATCTTATCGGAAGTTGACGCTCTTTACACGTCAAACTTCAAGGTTGACAAGTCCTACCCCAAATTGCACTTACCTGGCGATACTCTGCACACGTAGACTGACAGGACCTGGTGACGCCATCTGAAAAATAAAACATACCATCTTAATTACAATTTTAAACATAACTTACGAAAAATGGTTTTCGGGATCCGCACTCCGGTCAAAAAGACGACGAGTGTCACTTGTGACACCGAAAATTTGATATCTCTGGACCAGACGGAGAAGGCAGGACCTTCTAGGACGCCAGAGATGACAAAAAATCCTAGTGTGAGACGAAGCATTGGGGAATGGGAGACCGGAAAAGTGGATCCGAATAGTAAATCTCTAAGCCCTTCGAAGAAAATCCAGGATTCTGAGCCCCAAAAGTCAAAGCTCAAGACTACGACCTCGTCAACGACACAAAAACTGTCAACTATGGCAGTGACAAGCTCACCGTCAAAGTATATTGACCGACTCACCGAGGCTAGAGCGTGCGTGGTCAAAGCTAAGGGCAGCCTAGAGAAGTCGAGGAACACGAAGACAGAAATAAAAAACGAGGTCTTGCAAGCAATTGACAGGTTGTACCAGCTGGTCAAAGAAGTTGACAGCGTTAAGGGGCAGGGCAGGGTTCAGAAGAAAATCCAGGAAGAGGCAAAAGAACCACCCAAGGAAAAGGAACAGCATATGACAGGGCAAGGGGAAGAATTGATGAGGAAGATGGAGGAGCATGGAAGGATTCTGGAAGACCACAAAAAGGAAATGGAGAGATTGACCGAAACGCTGAGAACACAGCAGGAGTGGCACATGAGCAGAGGCTCCTATGCGAGAGTTACAGCGGGTTCTCCTAATGAACAGGAGCCGGAAAACACCGCCATGCACTCCATCATAGTGTCCTCTACAAATGACCAAGAGACAGGGGACCAAGTATTTGAGAGAATCAGGAAGGTTGTAAATGCGAGGGAAGAGGGTGCAAGGATAGACAAAATAAGGAAATCAAAAGACAGGAAGATTATAGTGGGATGCAAGAGCGAAGAAGAGCTAAGGAAGATAAAGGAAAGAATAGTGGAAAGGGAAGGGCATTTAAGTATTGAAGATGTCAAAAACAAAGACCCTCTTGTCATCCTGTACGGCGTTCTCCAGAGCAATACAGATGAGGATATTGTGAAAGCCATCCGCACACAAAATGGGCATGTACTGAGGGGCGTGAGCGGCGACGACGACCGTATGGAAGTACGTTATCGTCGAAGAGCGAGAAACCCCCTTACTTCCCACATCGTGATGAAGGTGTCGCCCCGACTCTGGCAGAGTCTTACCAGTGCAGGGGCTTTACACATCGACATGCAGAGGGTCAGAGTCGCCGACCAGTCCCCCCTAATACAGTGTTCGCGCTGTTTAGGCTACGGACATGGGAAGCGGTTTTGCTCCGAAGCAGTTGATGTGTGCAGCCACTGTGGTGGGGCGCACCTCAAAACGGAATGCCCAGATTGGCTGAGCGGAACTCTTCCCTGCTGTGTAAACTGCAACAAAGCAAAGGTTCCTAGAACTAACCACGGCGCCTTTAGCAACGAATGTCCGGTGAGGCGCAAGTGGGACGCATTTGCGAGATCCACCGTGGCCTATTGCTAAGGGCGTCCATTACAAGGTCATCCAAGCAAACCTCAAAAAGAAGCAGCTAGCAACAGAAGAGGTCTTCCTTGAAGCCACAAAAGGTAGAGCAGCGGCACTCCTCTTGCAAGAACCCTACGTTGGAGCTCCCAAGAAACTGAAAGCATACCCAGGCGCTAGGATCTATCAGAGCACGGAACAGGGTGAAGGGATGGTTAAGGCGGCCATTGCGATATTGGACCCTACCCTGGATGTTATCCAATACCCACAGCTCACCACTAATAATATCGCCGTAGTGGGGATCCGAACTGGCGCCTGGAAGGTCAACCTGGTCTCCATCTACTTGGAGGGAACCGAGCCCCTAGAACCAATACGTATTACAACTGCACAGGGTGATCGAAGAACTTGGTTCTACGAGGCTCATTATTGGAGGAGACGCAAATGCCTGGAACACCTGGTGGGGAAGCGTCAGGACAAACCCCAGGGGAGAGGAGCTCATGAGGTTCCTCGATGATATGGGGCTCCAGGTGCTCAACATTGACTCCATACCAACCTTCGACACAGTGAGAGGGGACAGAAGGTACACCAGCCACGTGGATATCACAACCTGCTCAGAGGACATGCTTCCTCTTGTCGATGGATGGACTGTTGTAGAGAGCATGACGAGCTCGGACCACAACGGGATAACATTCAACTTACAGCTGCACAGAGCACAAGGAACACAAATAACACGCACAACAAGGCTCTACAATACAAAAAAAGCAAATTGGGCTCAATTTCATGAGAAATTGACCCAATTTAAATTAGACCACCAACTCACACACACAAAAGTAGAGCACCTAAATAACATTGAACAAATAGAAGCAGTCATACAAATATATACTCAAGCAATAACACACGCATGCACACATAGTATACCTGCAAAAAAACAGACACAAACACTTACCATACCGTGGTGGTCCGAGAAACTCGCAGAGCTGAAACGGGAAGTCGCCAACAGGAAGAGAAGAGTCCGATGCGCCGCGCCAGTCCGGAGGTCGGGAGTCATTGAAGAGTACCTGGAAAAGAAGAGAGAATATGAGCTAGAGGCAAACAAGGCAAAGGTAGAGAGCTGGAAGGACTTTTGCTGTAAGCAGGATAGGGAGGGGGTATGGGAGGGGATTTATAGGGTTATAGGCAGGACTAGGAAAAGGGAGGAGGATGTGCCACTTCAGGTTGAAGGCGTACTGCTTGATGCTAGAGACTCCGTGAAGGCCCTGGCCGAAACTTTCTATCCGGAGGACAACACGGATAGCGATAATGCTGAACATCGTAGAGTTAGAGTCGAAGCAGAGAGAGTAAACCGTGAAGAGCAAGTTGAGCCTCGCGATCCACCGTTTACAATGACTGAGCTGAGAATCGCGATGAGAGCGTTCAACCCGAAGAAGGCACCCGGAGCAGATGGCTTCACGGTCGACATATGTGTAGAGGCCATTAAGAACGATCCGATCATGTTCCTGGGCATGGTAAATAAGTGCCTAGAACTTGCGCACTATCCGGATCCATGGAAAGAGGCCACCGTGATAGTGCTCCGAAAACCTGGGAAAGATAACTACACCACCCCGAAATCCTACAGGCCAATCGGGCTCCTCCCAGTACTAGGTAAGATCTTCGAGAAGATGTTGGTCACCCGGATTAAGTTCCACCTTCTGCCAAAAATGAGCACTCGCCAGTTCGGATTCACGCCCCAGAAAAGCACGGAGGACTCCCTTTACACCTTAATGCGATACATAAACAGGAAGCTAGAGCAAAAGAAACTCATAACGCTTGTATCGCTGGATATAGAGGGAGCCTTCGACAGCGCATGGTGGCCATCAATCCGAGTCCGACTGGCAGAGGAAGAGTGTCCGGTCAACCTACGAAGGGTGATCGACAGCTATCTCCGAAATCGCAGAGTAAAGGTTCGTTACTCCGGGGAGGAGTACGAAAAGCCCACTGCAAAAGGATGTGTGCAGGGGTCTATTGGTGGTCCTGTGCTCTGGAATCTGCTCCTGGACCCGCTTTTAAGAGAGCTTCATGGTAGAGGCGACTACGTGCAGGCGTTCGCGGACGACGTTGTGCTCGTTTTCGATGGGGAGACCTCGCAGGAGATCGAGAGGCAGGCCAATGCCGCACTCGAGCACGTTCGGACGTGGGGTATCCGGAATAAGCTTAAGTTTGCACACAAAACTATGGCTATGCTCATCACGCGGAAACTTAAGCACGATACCCCACGTCTTAGCATGGGCGGGTGCGACATTGGCATGTCCAAAGAAATCAAATTGCTGGGCCTCACCATTGACAGCAAACTGACATTTAATTCGCACGCCGCAAACGTCTGCCGGAGAGCACTGAATTTCTATAAACAGCTCTCGAGAGCTGCAAAAGTGACTTGGGGTCTTCAGTCGGAGGTTATAAGGGTCATTTACACGGCGGTGGTAGAGCCTACAATTATGTATGCTTCAAGTGCATGGGCGCCTGCAACGCATAAAATCTGCGTGAAGAAGGAGTTGCAAACGGTGCAGCGTGGCTTCGCACAGAAGATGATCAAAGGCTACAGGACTGTCTCGCTTACCTCGGCGCTATTACTAGCTGGGTTGCTTCCGCTGGATATCAGAATCCGGGAAGCAGCCTTGCTTTATGAGACGAAGAAAGGCCATACCCAGCGAGTAATAGGAGATCGGGATATTGAGACGCCAGTACCTTACGCAAAGATGCCACACCCAGCGCTTCAGTCGGAGTTGGCATTCATCTGCCTGGGGGACGAGGCAGCATTGAACCAGAACCTCAACAGTTGTCTAAATATCTTTACAGATGGAAGCAAAATAGAGGGAAAAGTCGGCGCTGCACTATCCATCTGGGAAGGCAACGCTGAGATTAGTACCCGTAAGTTGAGGCTGGATGAATGCTGTACCGTTTACCAGGCGGAGTTGCTGGCCCTGGCTGAAGCAACAAAAGAGGCACTCAAAAGGCGGAAGCCGAGTTGCGGTATTTTCAGTGACTCACGCTCAGCTCTCGAAACCGTCACCAACTTGTGGTCCCCCCATCCCCTCGCAGTCCAAATAAGAGCACAAATACTCCAGCTCAGAGAGGAGGCCAAAATACTGAGCCTATTTTGGATAAAAGCTCACGCGGGGTTGGAGGGGAACGAAAGGGCCGATGAGCTGGCGAAATGCGCAGCACTGCGGCTCAAGACGAAACCAAACTACAACAGCTGCCCGGTTTCATTCGCGAAGCGTGAAATCCGACGCGAATCGCTCTGTGAATGGAACCAAAGATACGTAAACTCAGAGCAAGGTGCGACCACAAAAGTGTTTTTCCCATGTGCAATAAGGGCGTACCGGCTTGTCAAATCCCTACCATTGAGTCCTGTCATTGTCCAACTTTTCACAGGTCACGGTGGATTTTCCTCGTACTTGCATCGTTTTAAGTGTAGGGAGAGTCCATCGTGTCCTTGCGACCAAGATGTAGAAGAAACCGTACTTCATATTGTCACGAATTGCCCAAGATTTGGAAGAGAAAGATATGATCTAGAACAAGAAATAGATGTAGATATAAGAAAGGAAAACTTGTGTATAATTTTAGAAGATAAGAAAAACAGGCATAAATTTTTAAAGTTTAGTGAAAAAATTGTTAATATAGCTATAACTAGAAATAAGTAGAAATAAGGAGACACAATTATATAATTTTTATTATATATATATGTGCTCCGCAAATGTAAAAGTAGATTAAAGTACTGTTCTTGTTTTTAATCTTAAGTCAATAAAGAAATTTCGTTCGTCACTTAATACCCCTTGAAAACAAGCTGATAGGCAGAAAATACATGAATAGATAAAGTAAGCAAGGTGACGGATAAAAGAAAGACATAGTATGAGGAATGAAAGTGCGAGAAGCATAAAAGCGAGAAATAGAATGAATGGGTTGAAAAGGATAGATTTGTAAACCAGGTCCCTGGTTAAGCTAGGGGTAGGATGGAGAAAAAAAAAAAAAAAAAAAAAAAAAAAAAAAAAAAAAAAACCTAACCTAACCTAACCTAACCTAACCTAACCTAACCTAACCTAACCTAACCTAACCTAACCTAACCTAACCTAACCTAACCTAACCTAACCTAACCTAACCTAACCTAACCTAACCTAACCTAACCGAACCGCACTCGAGAGCGCCACGAAAAAAGGTCCCTCCGCGTTAAAAAATTCCGAAAAATAGGCAAAAGTGCTTTGATAGTATCGTGTGATACGTTAAAAGAAGCGGGCTGTGACGTTTTATACGGAAGTGAAAACCATTTTTCAAAAAGTGAAGTTTTGAACGGAATATCACCAAAAAAGTGAATTTGTGACAAATTTTTAACGTTTGGAGGTGAATATCTTGGATTCTACAGCGATGACCTATAGTTTTTCAACTGCACAAAGGAAGCCCTTGTAGAGCACTACACGTTGGCGTTTTATTTGGATTTTCTCCGTGCACACACGTCGAGAAAATAGAAGAAAAACAAAAACCACGTGGCCACGAGGTCACTGAAGGAGAGCAGCTGGGCGCCAGGTGTTGCTGTAGAAGACGGGAGGGCGCCTTGAGGAAGCCGGAGGCACTTCAAGCTTTCACCTAAGATAAGTTGTTCCGGAGAAACAAGGATTTTCATTTTGGTGCGGTCGAGTAATTTTTTCAAAATTAATTTATTTCAAATCTTCAGCGACGACCTACCCTTAAATTTTGACCAAAGATTCTATTCACTTTACTTTAAATTATTTAGTTTTTATTTTATTTTTATTGCTTATACTCTTGGAGTGATTAATTTTAATGTCTGAAGGTCAACTACATGAAACAAAAAACCCCTTGTTTCTCCGAAACGGTTAGAGATAGACAATTTTTGACAGGACCCTGTCTACGTATACGAGGAGTCTGTTTTTATCTGTTTAATACCCTCCCCCCCCCTAACTTTTTCTCCCACCCTTAAACAAAAATCTTAAATATTAAAATTTGTTCAACAAAAGTTAAGAATTTGTAGTTTTTATGTTTATTTTTTGATTTATATTTATTTTTCAATTGATTAAAATAAACAACCCTCTCCCCCTACCACCCCTCATTCTATTTTATATGTCAAAACCCTTGATTAACTGACCCTTAAATTTTTGAAAAATATTACTTGGTACAACATAATATTTATTAGAAAACATTTTTAAACCCCTTTTTTACAACCCCCAATTTTTAAATTAAGTTTAAATATTCAAATGTAAATATCTTCGAAACTAGAAGAGATAGGTCAATTTCGACAAAAGTTTTAATATTTAATTTATTAAATATTAAAGCTTGATATTTCACCTTTATTTTTGAAAATCATTTTGATATCCCCCCCTCCTCCCCCAAAATTATTGTTTTTCTCATATCTCGGTAACTACTGCCTCAATTTGAACGCGAATTGTTAGTGTAGTACATTAGAATTTTAATTTTTAAGACAATTTTGTTAATGATATTGACCGACTCTACGTAGAGTCAAATCAGATTGTATAAAATTCTTAAATAAGGTGATTTATTGGCGGGCCCTTGAAATCCTTCAAGAAACTGCAAAACATTGTATTTTATCCACTTATTATATAAGTATTGACTCTACAATTCTATACACTACTGTAAATTATCCATACGTACACTATACTTACCGGACAATCAAGGGGGAACCCGAACGCCATCTGAAACATAAAACAAAACTAGTATTAGTAACAAAATTTATTGACGTAAGTTTACGTTGACTTTATATATAACTTTTACAAACTTACCTTTACCTTACAAACTTACCTTTACCTTTTACCCTTGACGATCCTACCTTGCCTGTACGCCTCCAAAACAACCATGTTCTATACACCCGTCAAAAGGGGTGAAGCGGACGCTGCGAAGTCACCACCTGAAAAAATTGAGATGGCAGGACCATCACGACAATCCACGGAGAAGTTGATTACATCTCAGGTGAGACGCAGTATTGGCGAACTGGAAGCCAAAAACAAAAAATCTGCAACTACGACCCAAAAAACGACTGACGAGGCTGCAAAACCAAAAGCTAAGACACCTTTGACGACAAGGGAAGATACAAAGAAAACACCGACTCAAAAGAGTAGAGATAGACTCGCAGAGGCCAAAATATGGGCAGACAAAGCTAAAAATGCCTTAGCAACTTCCCGAAACACAAAAACGGACATCAAGAACGATGTAACACACGCCATTGACAAGCTGGTCAGCCTCATCAAGGAAGCAGCTAGTATCAAGGGTCAAATCATAACGAGAGAAGCAGAACAAATAAGAACGTCAGAAACAGATCAGAAGAAAACACAAATAGACGAAAATCTCATGAAGAAGCTAGAAGAACATTCAAATCTGCTAAATCAGAACAATAGCAAGATGGAAAAACTTCAAGAAGCCTTGGAAAAGAACATCGAAGCCCAGGAAAAGCTAACCTACGCGAGTGTAGCAGCAACACCATCTGCCAGACTTCCGTCTGACCAGACCACATTGCACTCCGTAGTGATAACGTCGAAAGACGAGACGGAAAGCGGAGAAGACGTCCTGAACAGAATCAGGAAGGCGGTTAACGCGAAAGACGGCGGAGTCTTTGTTGAAAAAATTAGGAAAGCTAAAGACCGAAAGATTATTATCGGCTGCAAGACCAATGAAGACCGACAAAACCTAAAAGCAAGAATCAACAGTGCAGACGACAACCTAACTGTTCAGGAAACCAAGAACAAAAACCCACTGGTCATATTGAAGGACGTCCTGGCATACAACAGTGATGAAGAGGTACTAACCGCACTTAGGAATCAAAACAAAGGCATCATAAGAGTCCCAGAAGACAATGGCCTAAAAATAGAAGTTGCCTATAAAAGACGAACTCGAAACCCCCACACAAACCACATCGTGTTGCGAGTTCCCCCATGTATCTGGAAGAGACTAGTCGAAGCAGAAGTGATTCAAATAGACCTCCAGAGAGTGAGAGTACTGGACCAGTCTCCACTGGTACAGTGCTCTCTCTGTCTGGGTTATGGTCATGGGAAGCGCTTCTGCCAAGAGACGACTGAGAAATGCAGCCACTGTGGGGGCCCTCACATGAGGTCGCAGTGTCCGGATTGGCTAGCAGGCACAGCACCTACGTGCTGCAACTGCTTGCACGCCAAGAACGACAAAGTCGAACATAATGCCTTCAGCCAGGACTGTCCGATCCGAAAAAGATGGGAAGGCATTGCGCGCGCAACGATAGCCTACTGTTAAGACCGTTCCACTCTCACACATCCCAACAGTCAATGCGAAGCCATACCTTGTGGTCCAGGCGAACCTGCAAAGAAAGGATCTAGCTACTCAAGAGCTTATGTTAGAAGCAGGAACTGCAAGGATGGCATTCGCGCTAATACAAGAACCATATGTCGGAGCGATCAAAATGATGAAGAGTTATAAAGGGGCGAGGATCTTCCAATGCGCTAAACCTGGTGACGGCACCGTCAAAGCAGCAATCGCTGTTTTTGACCAAGACATTGACGTCACCCAGTATCCCGACCTCACTACAAACAACATCGCAGTGGTGAAAATCGGTACAAGTGCTTGGGAGATCCTCGTTGTATCCTATTACTTTGAGCCAGACCAGCCTAACCTAGATCAATACCTAAACCACCTACGCAAAATACAAATAAAGGTAAAAAATACGAAAATGATCATAGGAGGCGACGCTAACGCAAAAAACACCTGGTGGGGAAGTAATAAAGTTGATAGTAGGGGGGAAGACTTTTCAGCTGCTTTGGAAGAAATGGAATTGCACGTGCTCAATGCGGGTGACAAACCGACTTTCAGTACTGTAAGAGGCGACAAAACGTACACCAGCAACGTAGATGTGACGGCCTGTTCGGAAGACCTGCTGAACCTGGTGGAGGACTGGAGGGTAGATGAAGGACTGACGAGCTCCGACCACAACGGAATAACTTTTAAGATTAGACTAACTAAAGCTAAGGGAACAGAAATCAAAAGAACCACAAGACTCTACAATAGTAAGAAAGCAAATTGGCCCCAGTTTCATGAGAAACTGGACCAATTGCTTAATGAAAACAAAATAACCACAGAAACAATTACAAAAGTTGACAATATCCCTAACCTAGAAGAACACGTAAAATTATATACAAACATAGTAACAAAAACATCTAATCATAGTATACCAATAAAGAAAAATCAAACAAAACTTACCTTGCCGTGGTGGTCGGAAGAACTCGCCAGTCTGAAGAAAGAAGTCACCACCAAAAAACGCCGAATCCGCTGCGCAGCACCAGTCCGCAAAGCCAAAGTTCTTGCGGAGTACCTGGAAGCAAAGAAAACATATGAAGAAGCAGCCAAAAAAGCACAAACGAAAAGCTGGAAGGAGTTTTGTGGGAGACAAGATGGGGAGGGATTATGGGAGGGGATATATAGGGTGATAGGAAGGACCAGGAATAGACAGGAAGATATTCCCTTGGAAGCAGAGGGACAGACCCTGGACTCCAAGGCATCCACAAAGCTACTCGCAGACACCTTTTACCCAGAGGATCAAGAAAGTGAGGATAAAGCTGAACACCGCCAAATAAGATACATAGCCGAGCATGCAAATGACTGTGTCCATGATGAACAACATGACCCAGCATTTACACAAGAAGAACTCGAACACGCGGTGAACAGCTTCAATCCCAAAAAAGCCCCTGGAGAAGACGGCCTGACAGCAGACATCTGCGCCCACGCCATCAAGCATGACTTGAAATTGTTCCTTGCCTTGGTAAACAAATGCCTAGAGCTGCAGTATTTTCCAATTATATGGAAAAAGGCCACAGTTATTGTCCTCAGAAAACCAGGCAAGGACAACTACTCAAATCCCAAGTCATATAGACCTATTGGCCTTCTGCCTGTCTTGGGTAAAATCTTTGAAAAGATGTTAATGTCTAGAGTAAAATGGCACCTTCTTCCTAGGATCAGCGCCCGTCAATACGGCTTCATGCCGCAGAAGAGCACCGAAGACTCCCTCTATGTCATGATAAATCATATCAAAAAGAAACTATACCAGAAGAAACTCATCACCGTTATTTCACTTGACATAGAGGGAGCCTTTGACAGCGCATGGTGGCCCGCTATCAAGGTACGGTTGGCGGAGGAGAAGTGTCCCGTTAACCTTAGGAGACTTGTTTCCAGCTACCTTCAAGATAGGAGCGTTAATGTCAGATATGCGGGGCAGGCGTATGAGAAGAGTACAAGAAAAGGGTGCGTCCAGGGATCGATAGGGGGACCAATTCTCTGGAACCTGTTACTCGATCCCCTACTTAAGGGATTAGAAGAGAGAGGAGATTACTGCCAGGCGTTCGCAGATGACGTCGTACTCATTCTCGATGGCGACACCGCTATAGAAGTGCAGACACAGGCCAATGCCGCTCTCGCCTATGTTCGGGAGTGGGGAGTCAAAAATAAGTTGAAATTTGCTCCGCATAAAACCAAGGCGATGGTCATTACAAGGAAACTTAAATTTGACACCCCGCTCCTGAGAATGGGCGGGATAGACATCGGAATGTCTACGGAGATAAAAATCTTGGGGCTCACAGTAGACAATAAACTTACCTTTAACAGCCACGTGGCCGATGTTTGCAGAAAGGCTGCGAACATATACAAGCAGCTATCAAGAGCCGCCAAGACAAGCTGGGGTCTCCACCCTGAAATTATCCGCACTATATATGTCGCCACCGTAGAACCAATCATCCTGTACGCTGCGAGCGCCTGGGCACCAGCGGCATCGAAATTGGGCACACAGAAACACCTGAACGCCGTACAAAGGAGTTTCGCTCAGAAATTGTGCAAAGCGTACCGGACAGTTTCTCTCAACTCCGCCCTGCTGCTTGCTGGACTGCTCCCACTAGATCTTCGAATACAGGAGGCAGCCGCCCTGTACGAAGCCAGAAAGGGGGAGCCAGGACCTGAACCGAGTAGAGGGGAGATTGAGAGAATGAGTTTATACGCAGATCTCCCTCACCCAGCTGAGCATGTGAGCCTTAAGTACCGAGACCTGGTGGACCAAACCACGCTTGAAGACCATAACACCCAGCAAGTAAGAATCTTCACGGATGGTAGCAAGATTGAGGGTAAAGTCGGAGCGGCCTTTTCCTTGTGGAAAAGTGACGCCGAGATCAAAACCCTCAAGCTTATGTTATCAACGTACTGCACGGTCTACCAGGCGGAGCTTTTGGCTATATGCGAGGCAACAAAGGAGATCTTGAAGCGCAAAGAGTCAAGTTATGGTATCTACAGCGACTCAAGAGCCGCTCTAGATACCATAACGAATCTCAACACGACACACCCGCTGGCTGTACAAACAAGGACCAACATCAGAACAGGCACCACCCAGAACAAAGAAATATCCTTGTTCTGGATTAAAGCACATGCAGGCCTAGAAGGCAATGAACGTGCTGATCAACTCGCGAAAAACGCTGCTCTCAAAAGCAAAACAAAGCCGAAGTACGACTATTGTCCTGTTTCCTTTATAAAGAAAGAAATTCGCAAAGAATCCCTACATAAATGGAACAATAGATACAAGACAGGCAGCACGGCAAAAAATTCCAAACTGTTCTTCCCTGACGCCATTTCCGCATTTCCTGTAATCAAAAAAATATCAATAAACAGCACGCTGACCCAGGTTCTGACAGGGCACGGTGGGTTCTCAGAGTACCTGAACCGCTTCAAGTGCAAAGAGAGCCCATCGTGTATATGTGAGCCAGATAAATCGGAAACGGTGCCACATATCCTCCTCGAGTGTCCGGTGTATGGTATAGACAAGTACAATTTCGAACAAAAAATTGGTTGTAAATTAGATAAAGGAAATATTGTAGAGATGTTAGAGAATAAGCAATATAGGACCGAATTCATAAACTATTGTATTAATATAGCAGAAAAGTGTATAAATAAAAATAAAGATAGATAAGTTATGTTAAATATATATAATGTCATAATATATACTTTAAGCATAAGACACAAAAGATAAGAAAATGTAATATTATAAGATAAGGAAGTATTGTAATAGTATTAAGAAAATGTAATAATAAAAAACCCCGCTAAAATTTGATAAAAATAAGAAGAAACACTGGCATCCCACCAGTGGAAAGTAGATTTCGTATGAATGAATGAATGAATTGGTATGCGGCAAGAAAGAGAAGAAAGAACGGTTGTACAATGACTCTGATCATGTCAGAGGTAGGTGTAGGATAGCAAAAAAAAAAAAAAAAAAAAAAAAAACCTAACCTAACCTAACCTAACCTAACATAACCTAACCTAACCTAACCTAACCTAACCTAACCGACCAGTCTGCTCCCATCCGCAGTCGAGAGAGCCACGAAGTTTTCGAGCCACCAGTTTTTTCGCGCAATTATACCATTGTGATACACCAAAATACGTGGAAACACCAGGCGCGCAAGGTGGTGAAATTCGCGCAGTGATTTGATAAGTGACGTGAAAGTTATTAACGAAAAAGTGAAAATTTGAGGTTAAATTAACCTTCTCTGTGGAATATCTCAGGATTGGCAGCGACAACATACCCCGTTTTTATTGCCCTCTGAAGGGCCTTCAGGAGTACTACACGACGACATACTTTGCCGATTTTTCTCGCACTGGAGTGCTGAGAAATCGGCAAAAAAACAAAAACCACGTGGCGGCGTGGTCAGTGATCCCGTGCTGTCAGAAGATTGCTGACACTGTAGCCCGAAGGACATCATCTTGGACACCCTGGAGGCACTTTGAAAACTGGAAAAAGTTAAGTTTTTAAAAATTTAGAGACTTTTTAAATTTTATGGTTTTTGAAATTGGTATATCTTTTTAAGAAGATCTTTTACCTGTTATTTTTAAAATCTCATTTTGTTAAGGCTCTGGTCCTCTACCAACCCTCGAAAAATCAGCCCAGATTCATCAGCTGGTTTCCGTTTTATTCGGTTTTGAATTTTCAAGGTCAACATTAGGTCACTCACTATAGTAGTTAGTTAAATTTTATTTATTGTAAATCATTCCGTGTCTTTTTTTAATCTGTAATTCGTTTTTGTTTTCAAAATTTTTTAAAAATTGACTGATTTAGCTTAATTTAAGTGTAAATTTTGCGTTTTTTCTAATTTAAAAATCAGGTATTCAATATTTTTTATTTTTCACTATTGCATTCGTTTGGGCTTGGAAAGACCTATCCAACAAGCCCAAACACGGTATCTTTCGGTTGTAAACGGCCGTAATTAGACATTGGTCGGCCATCTTGGCCGCCATCTTGAAATTTTAAAATTTGTTTATCTCGGGAACCGGCTATTGTATTCACTTGAGGTTTTCACTATTGGTGTCTCAACGATCCACCCTTTCCGAATTATACTTAAAATAGCTTACTTTTTTGTAATTTTTTATATTCACTTTTAACCCCAGTAGGCTGTAGATCTAAGCGAGGACACCACAACTGTCCAAACCCCGAATCTTTGCGACCAAAACTGGGCCAGGAACGGACGTTTTAAGTTCCGCCCGCCATCTTGGACGCCATCTTGTTTTTTAATAAAACTGCCGTATCTTCGGCCCCTCTGGACGTAGAGAGCTGGGGTTTTCTGTGTGGGTGTGGGTGGAACCTTCTCTGTGTGCTGGTGGAGTTTCTAGCGTGAGTCAGAGCACAAATTTTTTATTTATAACAGTCGTCGGGTGGGTGCGGGCCGTGCCCTGCAGATCCTCCAGGTCCAATTCCTGGTTTTCTAGGACGATTTTTGACGAAGATACGCTGGTTTTTTACTTTGGCGGCCATTTTGTCCGCCATTTTGGAAAAATTTAAGTGCCCGTATCTTCAGAACCAGTGCGCCTATTTCAACGCGGTTTTTTTGTAAAAGCTTTTTCGTAAGCAGGTCTAGCAAATAAATTGTAGAGACGGACTCTACATAGAGTCAATTTATTTTCAGTCAGAATTTTCAATTTATTTTTTGTTTTTTATTTTGCTTTTTATTGGTCTCGTTTATTTTTAGATTTTGCTTAGGCCGGTTATATATCTTGCATAACAGTTATACATTTATTAGTTCACCTAAACTAGAATGCCAAATTTTAAAACTAAAAAATTAAACGTTAAGCCAAGCGGGCAGTATAGGACTGGATCGCCAAGTACGGGGACGCCCAGAGTGGGCGGAGGGGTGCTATCTTCTTCGCTGGTTGCTGGCCATTCTGCAGGGCGTTCGGTGCCGCTACGGTTTCACTCCCAGCCACGGGGCGCGGTTGGACCAGACCCGAAACCTACAACTGTATGCCCAGCTAATATCGTTGGTGCAATGAGAAAGAGAATCGAGTCCGGCTCTGATATCCCCACCTATCGCCCACCTTCTTCTTCTTCTGAGGCCGACGAGTCTCTCTTGCGGCTTGGACAGGTTGGCGCGGACGCGCCTGCTCCGCTGCGGGACCAAGACGGTGCGACCACGCCACAATTTGCGGCCCCGTGCTTGGATGCAGACTCACCTGCCGCGCCGCTTTCCTTCCTGGAGACCTCTGTGCTGGCGACAGGTGAATCAGTCCATGACGCACCACATCGCGCAAACTGTCTGCTACAAAGCACAGTGGCAGAGCTTGAGAGGTCTCGCAACCTCAATCGCGACATTAAAGACGCGGTACTGGCGGGGGTGCAGGGGCTGCACGCCTTGGTGCTACGCCTCGCAGACTCGCGTGCGCGGCATCTCGCCGAGAGGGAGCGCGTGCGAGCGGTCGCCGAGCGACAGAGTGCCCTGCAACACAAGATACACGCAGATAAGCTCGAGATGATCACTTCCGGCCTGCGTGGCGAACTGGACGAGCTGCGGCGCACTACCACCAAGGCGATGGCGGAGGCTGAGGCGGCGCGCCGAGGAGTGGAAGAGATAAGCGGCAAGCTGGGCGCACAGCCCGAGGGAGAGGTAGCCAGCCTTCGTCTGGTGGGTAAGCTGCTCGAGGAGGCGCACGCCATTAGAGAGGAGTGCTCGGGCTCGCCGATGCCGGCCTCGCGGGGTGCCTTTGATGCTGTGGACACCGGACTGGAACACGTGGCGGCGGCACCGCTGCGGCCGGCGGGCGAGAGGTCATCGCACGCGTCGTACGCGCATGTCTCAAGGCATCCGCTCATGGTAAAGTCGCGGAACCCGACCCATACTGGCGATGATATCCTGAAACATATAAAAACAAATGTTGATGTCATTGGTCTGGGGGTCGGAGTTAACGGCGTGCGGAAGTGTCGCGGCGGCGGCGTCGCCATCTCGATGGAGAGCGCGCGTGAGCGGGAGGTGATGGAGGGCGCCATCCGTGCGCTTGGAGATGACTATAGCGTGTCCGAGCCTCGCCTCCGGGATCCGCAGCTGCGGCTCGTCGGGGTCGTCGCGGAGCTCACGGACGAGCGCCTTGTGGAGGCTCTGCTCCGACAAAACGAGGGGCTGCTGCGGCATGTGCCGGAGGCGGAGCGCAGCGTCAAGGTCGTGCGACGAATCAAAGGGCGTAATGCGGGGCTCAACAACGTCGTGGTGTCGATGGGCGCGGGCGTGTGGCAGGCCTTGCTGGAGCGGCGCATGCGGCTCGGGTACCAGGTAGTTGTGGCGCTCGACCAGTCACCACTGGTGCAATGCTACCGGTGCCTGGGGTTCTCTCACCGTGTGGCCGAGTGCCGCGCGCCGGCGCCGCGCTGCGGATACTGCGCGGGTGAGCATGACACGCGTGCGTGCTCCGCCCGCGGCTGCGCGCCGCCATGCTGCACCAACTGCACGGCGCGCCAGTTGCCGGACCGGGAGCATCCCGCGTATAGCGCTGACTGTCCCGAGTGGCGCCGCTGGGACCGCATAGCGCGTCTCGGCGTGCGCTATTGCTGAGGGCACCGATCCGTCCGTACAGATGAACTGTCATATTAAAATCATGCAGTACAATTTAGGCAGGGGTAGAGCGGCGACGCACGAGTGTCTGAGGGAGGCCACCGTAAGGGGTATTAAAATCCTATTATTACAGGAACCTTACGTAGGGGCGAGAGGCTGCATGATGCCGCCAAACGGCTGCAGAGTGATACAGAGCGTGACGGGGAGACCCGACGCTCCGGTGCGAGCCGCCGTAGTTATCACGGACCCTAACTTGCGGTATTCCGAAAATTTAAATTTTATTAGTGAGGACTTGCTGGGCGTTATCATAAGAATTAATGATTTAGACATAGGGTTTATAAGCGTTTACTTAGATAAAGAGTTGAATCTAGACACGTACCTGTACAGAGTCAAGCAAATGGTGCAGAACATGGCTTGCACGCGGGTGGTGGTAGCGGGTGACGTGAATGCGGCCAGTCCTTGGTGGGGCTGCGCAGCGGAGGATGCGCGTGGCGCCGCAGTCGCGGAGCTGTTCGCGGAGCTTGGGCTCGAGGTTCGTAATGAGGGCAACGAGCCGACCTTCCTCGCCTACCGACATGGCGCGCCCGCAGCCAGCATAATTGACGTGACGGCCTGCTCCGCTGCACTGCTGCCCGCGCTTGCCGACTGGCGTGTTGACCCCGCGTTCTGCATGCTTTCCGACCACAGGCCTATCACCTTCACGCTGCGGCTAAGCGTGCACCGCGGCGAGGAGGCATCCGGTGCCAGCACGAGGATTTACAACACGGCAAAGGCGAATTGGACATTGTTCGAGGAAGAGTTCAAGCGGGAGATCTCTCGCGTTGAGCTGAGTGCCACAGTAGATGCGCTGGCGGACGGAGAAGCGGTCAACCGAGCCGCTGACCTATACACCGAGAGCGCGCTCGCGGCCTGTGAGAAGGCGATCCCGCGCATACTGCCTCGTAAATTCGGTAGATCCTGTTGCTGGTGGAGTGCTGAGCTGACGGAGCTCAAGGCCGAGTTGGTGCGCTGCCGGAGGAGAATCGCGAAGGCAAACCCTGCCAGGAGGCGGTACGTGGTGGACCAGTACCTGGAAACTAGGACGGAGTACAGGTTAGCTTTAGAGTCCGCCATGACCGCCAGCTGGAAGGAGTTCTGCACGGGCGAGACGGTGGAGGGAATATGGCAGAGGTCGTACCGGATCATGAAGGCGTGCGGAACACGGGTGCGCTCGGAGGACATGCTGCTGGCAGCAGCGGACGGGCGCGTGCTCGATGAGGCGCAGTCGGCAGCGCTAATGGCGGATACCTTCTACCGACTTGACGACCCGCAGCGGGACTCGCCGCAGCATGCTGAGCGCCGCGCCGCCGTGCAGGCCTGGGCAGACCACCTCGCCGGTACAGCATCGCCACACGTCGCTTTTACTGAAACAGAACTCGATACGGTACTGCGGACCATGAGTCCTAAGAGAGCGCCTGGGGGCGATGGGCTCACGCTAGACATCTGTCTCCGGGCCTTTAGATGTGACAGAGCCCTACTTGTGGGGTTGTTCTCGCAGTGCCTTCGATTGGGTTGTTTCCCGAGATCGTGGAAGGTGGCGACTATAAAGGTTATCCCCAAGCCGGGCCGAGAATCTTACGCCACGCCTAAATCCTACAGACCTATCGGGCTTCTTCCGGTCCTTGGGAAGATGCTCGAAAAGTTATTCGTTAACAGGTTGCAGTGGCAGCTTGGCATGGAGAGACGGCTGAGTCCCTTCCAATACGGATTTACTCCTCAGCGGAGCGCGGAAGATGCTTTATTCGACGCTATGTCCATCGTTCGTGCTAGCCTGGAACAAAAACAAATAGTCGTTTTAGTCTCACTAGATATAGAGGGGGCATTTGATAACGCCTGGTGGCCCGCTATCATCGAACAGCTTAAGGCCAGTGATGTAGACGTCGAGGTCACGCGCCTCATACTTAGCTACCTGTCTGATCGGAGCATTAAATTAAAATACGCGGGGCAAGTAGTCTGTAGGAACACAAATAAGGGATGCATTCAGGGGTCTACCTGTGGGCCGATCCTCTGGAACATCCAGCTGGAGCCGGTGCTGGAGCAGAGGCAGTATGGGGGCGTCCGGGTTCAGGCTTTCGCAGATGACATCCTGATAATCGCAGCCGCAACCGATGGGGTTGATCTGGAGGAAAAGGTCAACCGGGCGCTGGCCGTTATCACTCAGTGGGGCGAGAACCTGAAACTGAGATTTGCTCCTGAGAAGACGCAGGCACTTTTGATCACCAAAAAGTTAAGATACCATTCTCCTAGGCTCGTGATGGCGGGCGTCCCCATAGCTTATGGATCTTGTCTCAGAATATTAGGATTAAATATCGACCCTATTCTCAATTTCAGAAGACACCTCGAACTTGTTTCTAACAAAGCCATCGCTTTCTACAAGGTGGTAGCGAGAGCGGCTCGAGCACAATGGGGTCTTAACTCTGATATTCTGAG
The DNA here is from genome assembly GCA_955876795.1 of Eupithecia tripunctaria. Classification (NCBI taxonomy): domain Eukaryota; kingdom Metazoa; phylum Arthropoda; class Insecta; order Lepidoptera; family Geometridae; genus Eupithecia; species Eupithecia tripunctaria. The sequence continues at coordinate 61,429 of OY041604.1, forward strand.
ATTGATCTATATTGCCGTGGTGGAGCCCACTATTCTGTACTCGGCGAGTAGCTGGGCCGATGTTTCAGATAGGGTTTATGCTGAGAAGATTTTAGATAGCCTTACAAGATCTTTTAGTATTAAAATAAGTAAGGCTCACCGCACAGTTTCTTTTGTGTCGAGTGTCCTGCTGTCTAGACTGCTGCCTCTTACCATGCGATTGAAGGAAAACGCACTTATTTATAGGGCTAAAAGAGGAACGCCTTTGGTTGGGCTGCCGGGAAGAAGTATGGAGACTAGAGAAAGTCCATTCTCACTGCCTCATCCTGCGGAGAGAAAGCATGTAAGGTTCGGGCTTATCGATTCTCAGGAGGATGCGTTGCGCCTGGGGACCGATGAACTCGTGCTTTACACGGACGGTAGTAAGCTTGAGGGTAGGGTGGGTGGTGCAGTCTCCTGCTGGTCTGGAGGGCGTGAGGTCCGCCATGCTAGATTCCGCCTCGAAAATTTCTGTAGCGTGTTTCAGGCAGAGCTTTGTGCGATTTTGCGAGCCCTTCAATCAGCTGAGGGTAGAGGGGAGTCAGCTTTTAGCATAGTCAGCGATTCTAGGTCGAGTCTTGAAGCCATCAGTGACCCTAATTCACTTCATCCCTTGGTAGCAGAAATCAAGGATAACATCTTAGGGCTAGCTCGGGGGGGGAAACGTACAAGTTTTTACTGGGTCAAGGCACACTGTGGCATAGAGGGTAATGAGAGAGCCGATGAGTTGGCAAAGCAGGCTGCTCTCCGTGATAGAAGACTACCATTCTACGACAAGTACCCTCTATCCTACGCAAAGTTGATAGTAAGATCGGATAGCGTTAATGATTGGCAGCAAATATATAATACATCTCAGACAGGTAGTACCACTAAATTATTTTTCAAAAATGTAACGCAAGCATTTCAAACATTAAGGAAAATCAATCTGGATAATTTTTATACACAAATTTTTACAGGTCACGGTGGCTTCAATGCTTACTTGTTTCGGTTCAGATTGACTGACTCTCCTTTGTGCTCGTGTGGTGAAGAAGTTAGCCAGTCTGTTCAAAATTTATTATTAGACTGCGCGCGGTTTGGATTGTTGAGATATGAATGTGAATGCGCTATGGACTCTGATTTAAATGTTGATACTTTGGAGCAGTTGTTAGGGGACAATAATCACAGGCCTATTTTCCTAACCTAGGTTAGGTTAGGTTAGGTTAGGTTAGGTTAGGTTAGGTTAGGTTAGGTTAGGTTAGTAAAATAGTCATCTAGTACCCATAACACAAGCTCAGCTTAGCTTGGGCCTAGATGGTTCCGTGTGGATTGTCTAGCATTATTATTATTAGGTTTCGAGGGAAAGGTTTGTATGAGAGACATTTATAACTATGGCAAGTTGCGAAAGAGACAAGGATAAGAAGATTACTTGGAGTAACATTTGAGAAGTTGATTCAGAGACGGTATTAACCCAAATAAATTGTTTTTTGAATGTGATCAAACCCAACCTGACTATGATATTTTGGTGATTCGCAGTACACCAGGAACTCGGTATAAACTGAAGGTAAAGCTGCAATATAGTGAACCTATTATTGGTTTTTGCTGCTGAATATAAACATGTTATGGATATGTGCCACTCAGAGACCGGTACAGCGCTTTAAGTTCAGTTTATACCGAGTTCCTGGTGAACGGCGAATCACTAAAATATAATAGCTTCTGATGCTTCAGAAGATCGAATGATAAACTAAACATTACAGGTAACACTTGTTACCTGTAATGTTGCTGACCTAGCTACCATATTATAATATACCAATCAATTTCAATCAATTTTGTGTATTTTATCAATGTTTCTCTGAAATAAGCAAAAAAATAAATAAACATGATCAATAGCTATTTTAAATTTTAATTATTATACCACTGAGACAGTTTAAGTACTGTTTAAATGTTAAAAATAATTCTTATTAGTAAAATATTAATACTGTGTGCAACCTGCAAACCAAACGCGGCCATTGGAACACCAACGGTCAGGTCTCCTGCTCCGCCCGCGCCGCAGCCGCAGCCGGGAAGCGCCACGCTGGACCTTGTGTTGCAGGAGCTACGCGACGGAATCAGAGGAATTAATATCATGGCAACATAAAGCCACTGCCCCATCGCCGCGCCGCTGCGCTCGGAGAGGTTACCTATGTATTCAACTCGGCGTTGATTAGTTTGCCTCACTCGAGTGCGGCGGTAGAGCGAATTTTCTCCGCCGTAAAACTTTTAAAAACTATATCGTATCCATTTTGAATGGAGCATAAACGTAAACAAATCGCCTATACTTAACCTAAAATTCACTTTGTTGGCGCGTCCTTGTGTACGTAATTTACATTACTTGTCGATTTTAGATCCTCCCTTCAATAAAATTGCTTACAATTATATCTGAAACTCGACGCCAAGCAAGTGAGATTTTGATATTTGTGTCGTATTTTGTTTACTAACATGCTTCTTTCAAAATGGATAAACCATAGGTTTGTAACACAGATACAATAACAGGTTTGTTACATACCAAGCAACTTTTAATAAATCACCCTGTTTTGATTTTTTTTTTTTTTGTTATTTTTTTTTTATTAGGACTACCAACTAGAGATAACACATAAAAGAAGAGGCACTGCCTTGACCCTTTGTCTAAAGAGGACGGCGCTCATCACCCAGCCCATATCATTTGTCCAAGTTTCATACACACAACCACTCTTTCGTCATGTCCTAGGCCCATCTATAGCTATGTCAAAGGTGACTATATAGCCTTCCGTGAAAAGCTTGATGCATACGACTGGGACTCACTTCTCAGCAGTGGCTCAATTGATGAAGCGGTTGACTTATTTAATAAAATTGTTATTGATCTTAGAGATAAATATGTGCCCGTTAGGAAAGTTCGGCCTAGCACCTACCCAATTTGGTTCTCTCCTGCCCTTATTCATATCCTCAAAGAAAAAAATAAATACCATAGAAAAATTAAAGTATACCATAATGTAAGTGACATAAATTCTTTTAAATTACTACGGGACCGCGCTAAGAGGGTCGAACATCAATGTTACCTGAACTACATTACTAGAGTTGAGGATTCCATAAAAGACAACCCTAGGGCTTTCTGGTCCTATATTCAATCAAATAAGCAGCACAACGGTTACCCATCTTTGATGACATAATTATGAGGATTTTGTATTATATTACTTTAGTCTTTACTTTACCTATTGTGGGTTGGTTGGAATAAAAGAGTTATTAATTTTAACTGAGTCTATTGATAACACACAACACTCGTACATGAAATTACAATAGAATGCTTATCTTTAATCCTTAATTAGGATATGACTACTCAAAGGGGGCTCTACGAAGTGACTTTAATATTATCTGTAACCCATAGCTGGGGTAAGTGTTAACTGTGAGAGCCTGGTGGAATGACTGGCGAGACGCGGCTTAGCTACAGAAAAAGCTGAATAAGCGAAACGCGTTTGCGCCGCGTACTGCTAGCTAAACTGTGTCACCACATCAATCCTCCCCTTTTTTTAAAAAAAATTATACAAAACAAAATTTTAATCCCTATAATCCAATTTAAAACTTTACAATTCAAAATGTCTTAAAAGTTACACAAGTTCATGCCTTCATACACAAATTAGCTGACATCAACAATGCGATCATGTTACGAAGTCGCATTCCTAAGTAGGTTCAAACAATACAATCAAAGTTTATTCAAATGAACATGAAAAGTACAGTCAGTCTACAAAATTACATTTTGTTTTCAAATCTTTAAAATATATTCAAATATTACTCTTTTAATAGAGTTTTTAAGAGTAAACAATGAAAATTAAACTGTAAATAATTTTTTGATAAACAATTAACTGCTTTTTTTATTACTTTAAAAATTATATCTCTTTACACAATTAAAAAATTTATCAATACACTTCTTTACATAATACATGTGCTGTCGGCAAAAACAAATTTTTTTACACGCATTTTCAACATCATATAAATTTACTGTCCACAAAACATATTTAATCCTTATATATTTTTTATACATAGATACTTTATCAAAAAAATATTAACTTTAAATTTAAACTTTAACTTTAACAAATTACACAAAAATCTACAAAATTACTATTCATTAATTTTTCAACACTAAAAAATATCAATCAATCATCATTATAAATTAACATCAAAATTAATATTCAAACTGCGCAGGTAGATTACATAATTATAATCTCAAACAACACAATTGCAAATTCGCTAACGCTGCAATTAGCTCGCTACATTACAATGTGGGATGAGGTCTCACGTTACCATATCGTGCTTCCGTTTAGGTACTCTACTTATGCGATAAATTCTATGAAATAACACTGACTCTAAAAAAATTTTGTTCACTGAATTGAATTTTGGAAAAACATTAAGCACGCACACCAATGATAAGCGTCGACCAGTCCTGCACATCCAGCACCTTCTTAAAATCACCGTCATCTTCCATCTTGGTCTCCATGTAGCGCAGGAAAATCACATGCCAGTCACTCGCAGTGGGAATGAGCCATATCTCCAAAACCAACACTGCTTGAGTGAATCTGCAGGTATAAACACCATTTTCTTCAGGATTGAGTATACCTCAGATATCGCTGGCTCTGAAAATCTTCTTTGACATCTGCCGCTAGACCCCGTTGCGTAAATGGCTGGACCGCGGGTTAACCCCTCCCCGGCCATGCGCTGCCATTCTTCATACGCTGCTGACCGGCTCCTCCATAGGGCTTCTCTGGGTGGCAGGAAAGGGATCTTCTGACGTCACCTGTAGCGCTTTTCATACCGCGTGGCGTCGCTGCGTCGATATTGCGTCATCCTGCTGCTTATTTAACCTCCCGAGGTGTGGACTTCATCGGGAGGGAGTCATTCCACATAATGTTGCACTTTTAACAACCCACTAAAATGTTTAAATCACGTCAGGGGTCACCAATTTTGTATTATATACTTTAGTCTTTACTTTACCTATTGTGGGTTGGTTGGAATAAAAGAGTTATTAATTTTAACTGAGTCTATTGATAACACACAACACTCGTACATGAAATTACAATAGAATGCTTATCTTTAATCCTTAATTAGGATATGACTACTCAAAGGGGGCTCTACGAAGTGACTTTAATATTATCTGTAACCCATAGCTGGGGTAAGTGTTAACTGTGAGAGCCTGGTGGAATGACTGGCGAGACGCGGCTTAGCTACAGAAAAAGCTGAATAAGCGAAACGCGTTTGCGCCGCGTACTGCTAGCTAAACTGTGTCACCACAAGGACATCAAACTTAATAATGGACCTAGTATTTGCAATGCTTTTGCCAATTACTTTAATTCTAACTACCTACCATCACCCGCCGCAGCAGGACCCTCCTCCTCCTCCTTACCCTCTCCGTCTACTTCACTGTCGTTGCCATTCTCTCCTTCTTCTATGTCAATCTCAACATCGCCGACAGCCGACGCAGCAGAATCATCTTCTATTTCATTACCCTCCCTGTCTTCTTCACTGTCGTTGCCACTCTCTCCTTATTACGTTTCAAACTCAACATTGCCAACAGCCGACTTATGCAATATAGAAATAGTACCGTCTTATGTTCTCCAATTCTTACAATCTCTCGATTGCAATAAGTCTGCAGGTCCAGATGATATACACCCACATATCATTAAAAACTGCGCAAGCTCAATAGTCCATCCAGTTAGCTTACTCTTCAACCGATCCCTTACTGAAGGACTCATGCCCAAAATATGGAAGAAAGCATCTGTAACTCCTATCCACAAAAAAGGCTCCAAACGTGATGTGCGTAATTACAGACCCATATCGAAATTATGCGTTTTGGCTAAAGTTCTCGAAAAGATTGTACACGAACAGGTTTATCAAACTCTAAAGCATTTCTTTATTACCCAGCAACACGGATTCCTTAAAGGAAGATCTACAACCACCAACCTTGTCTCCTTCGTCGATGCTGTCACAGCTGGAATGGAGTCTGGAGCTCAAGTCGACACAATCTACACGGACTATAGCAAGGCTTTTGATCGCATCGACCACTCCATCCTTCTTGCGAAACTCTGCGCCGCCGGGATACGAGGTGATCTGCTCCGGTGGTTTACCTCGTACGTCGAAGGTCGTTGCCAAGCTGTAGTACTAAATGGGTTCGTGTCCCATCCATCACCTATTCCGTCAGGAGTCCCACAAGGTTCGATTCTCGGACCGCTGCTATTTAACATATTTATCAACGACATCGGCACTTGTTTCAAAAACTCTGATTTTCTCCTATACGCGGACGACATGAAAATATTGATGAATATAAAATCACACGTAGACCTCTCGCTGTTGCAGAAAGACCTAGATAACTTACACGCCTACTGTACTGTTAACAAACTCGAACTCAACGTACAAAAGTGTTACTGCATATCCTTCCATAGAACAAGTCCCCCACATCCCTTTAATTATAATATTAATGGCAAGCCCCTTATTCGAACTAATACAGTTACTGACTTAGGTATTACTCTAGATTCTAAATTACTTTTTGACCAGCATATTGAAAATATTACCGCAAAAGTCATGAAGACCCTGGGATTTCTCCTTAGGGTAACTAAAGATTTCAAGTCTCTGAAAACGTTAAAAATATTGTACTGCGCATTAGTTCGGAGTAATCTAGAGTACGCCTCCCAAGTATGGAACCCTAGTTACAACAAGTACGTTACCCTATTGGAGAAACCCCAGAGGAAATTTTTAAAGTTCATCAACTATAAGCATAAAATTTACAAGCCAGATTATACTAACAGCTGTAGACACCACCATCTATTACCGCTGGAGAAGAGGAGAGAAGCAGCCGATCTAACACTGTTACACAATACGCTACTTAATTTAATTGACACTCCTTCACTCTTATCTAACATCAAACTATCTGTACCTTCCCGCCGTTCGTCTCGCAGAATTGACCTTAAACTGTACTCACCCACATGCTCTACTAACTATCGTAAATATTCGTACCTACCCCGCACAATAAATGTTTTCAATGCTTCTTACTCTCATATTGACTTATACATTACTAAACAAAACATCTTTAAAAACCTAATTAACACAAATTTCTTCAACACTTAGCTGTAGGTACCAAAGTAGGTGTTACACTTGTACGGGCCCACCCGCACATTATGTACCTTTACTTATATACACACGTAGGCCAGCTTAGTTGCCTATAATAACATTGTACTAAGCTGTGTACGCCTCAGCGTTAGCAATAAGCAACGATCAGCATTTATATCAATAAATTTAGTCTGCATAAAACCTCCGTGTCGTTCGGTCATTTTAACTCCCATCCTTAAATTTATCAATATCATATATCAAAGTACACGGTCACATAGGCCTGTACAAAGTGGTCCTTCGAGCCTCCGTGGGCAGGATCTTCTACGCGAATCTGTGTGTGATTCACCTACGGATTGCAGTTGCAGTGATATCAAGGAATTTTATCAAGGTCTCTGGTTTAGCAACAGCCACCGAGGCAGCGCGGCTCCGGTATAGAAACGGACTGAGCGTTATCATTATCAAGTATCCTCGTGGGCGCCGCCCGCCCAGGGGATAAGCAGTCATCATCATCAACGAAGCAGAGCTATCAAGTAAGATCTTTCCATAATCACTTTTGACTGTATTACCGGCATTAACATTTTGTATGCAATATGTCAAATTTGGAAGATCTGTTATCAAGGCAAAAACAAATATCAGAGGGCATTAACACGCTTTATCAAAACTTTAAAAAGGATGGGCCGGACCGGAAGACGGCCGATTACATCAAAAGGCGCATAGAAACCTTAGATGCTTATTGGAAGGAGTATCAAACTAATCATCATCACCTTATGCAGTCTCAAGATCAAAGCGATGAATACTTCGTTAGCAACCATTATCAGCAACTTAAGGAATTTTATTCACAAACACGAGAAAAAATTATTCTCTCCCCAACTACGTCGTCGATGCTGCGGCCAGGTACTCCCTTAGGGGGGAGGGCAGCAACGCCCAACTCTTCGGACAGAGGAGTCAGCAGCAAATTGGACGACTTGATCAAAAAACAACTGAGTAATTTCAAGGCCTTCGCGAGAACCACTTCCCACTTTTCATTGATATTTTCCACATTGATATTGTCAATGTGGAAAATATCAATGAAAAGTGGGAAATTGAAGACAACTTGAAAAACTTGCTTTATAGGTGGTCAGTTATCGATACTTATCATTGGGAGATCGATGCAGAGTTGAACGGTAGCGATTCAAAGTACGAGAAAAATTACTTAGAGCACGAAACGACTATCAACAACATAAAGAAAGCTCTAAATGGCAAACTCTACTCAATGGCTCACCGAGAGAAGACAACTCCACAAATGGAAGTACCAACCTTCAATGGAAACTACAATCAATGGGTTAGTTTCAAAGATTTGTTTTCCGAAGCAATTCACAACAATCATTTCTTATCGAAAGCTCAAAAAATGCAGTTTTTAAAATCAAAGATTAAGGGTGAAGCTGAACGTTTAATTCAGCATTTGAGCATCAGTTTTGACAATTATGATGTTTGTTGGGACATACTGACGCACAGGTACGATAATAAAAAAATGTTATTCTCATCACACGTCAACATCTTATTGAATCTGCCTGTGATCCAGCAAGCAAATATCAAGCATATCAAGCGCATTCATAACACTTCTCTGGAGACTTTAAATGCTATCAAAAATCTAGGAGTGGACACTACTTCGTGGGATCCGCTCATCGTCCATATTCTGTGTCAGAAATTGGACAGCGACACGCATGATGACTATGTAAGATCAGTAAAGGAACCCCGTGAGCTTCCTACCTTATCAGAGTTTCTGACCTTTTTGGAAAATAAATTTACGAGCATGGAATCCAGCAAAAGAAAGCAAGAAAACAGTAATCAAACAAATAATCATAAGGAACAACAATCATCATACAAGTCACCATCATCATCATACTATCAAAAAAAATCTACGGACTCAAAGCAGTCATATCAAACTAACAAAGGTACATCAGATTCTAAGAACAAGCCTTCTACGTCGAAATCAAAATGTTTTATTTGCAAGGGCGATCATCTAATATTTCATTGCAGAGAGTTTCTAGAAATGTCGCCTGCGAACAAGAAACAAAGTATGGCCAAGTTATCAATATGCCATAACTGCCTTTATGACCACTACGGTAAAGCTTGTATTTCGTCAAAGCGTTGTCGGGAATGTAACGAGAGCCATAATACACTCCTACACAGCATGTATCAACTTAATGTTACTGGGAATGAAACGAAATCGCGTACTGATCAGCACAAATCAACTACTCACGTAGGCCAACAGCATATTAATACGCCGGAGGTTTTATTATCAACAGCAATGATCAAGGTACAAAAGGCAGATGGTATTTATCAAGACTTGAGAGTTCTCATTGATGGCGGTTCGCAAGTATCATTGGTTACGGAAAATGCTGCACAACAATTGGGACTTCCTCGCCGTAGATGTAGAGGGATTATCAGTGGAATTGGGGCAAAGGATAACAGCAGTAAGGGAGTTATCAATATCAATTGTACATCAATGAACAAAAAATACGACTTCAATCTAGATGTTTACATCATGAACAATCTAACGAAGCATCTCCCGTCGTATACTTTTCCTAAGCCATCTTTAGACTATTTAGTCAACATCGACCTAGCTGACCCGGACTTCAATATCAGTCGTCCTATCGACATTCTACTGGGTGCAGACGTATACTCCAGTATAATTTTGGAAGGTATTTGTAGGTCCGATAAATCATCATTAGTAGCACAGCAAACCCATCTGGGGTGGATCTTATGCGGGAGTACCAAGTCCTTGCAGTGCAATGCCACCCAATTTAACATCGACGAAATACAACAATTTTGGGAATTGGAGGACATTGGCGAAGATTCACCACATTCATCGGAAGATTTGGAGTGTATCAAGTTTTATCAAGAAACAACAACGCGAGATGAGAGCGGAAGGTATCAAGTCAGACTTCCCCTCATACCTAATTTCGCAGAAGAGCTGGGGCAATCAAAATCAAAAGCCGTAGCTCAATTCGTCCAGCTTGAAAAGAAATTGGCGAAAAATCATAACGTTCTTAATGAATATAAATTATTCATAAACGAATATCAAAAATTAGGTCACATGCAATTATCAGAACCGACATGTAATCAAACACCGGAATGTTACCTACCGCACCACTGTGTGCTACGTGACGATTCAACGACAACATCATTACGAGTAGTTTTTAACGCGTCGGCTAAAACTTCTAGCGGGAAAAGTTTGAATGATGTAATGAAAAAAGGTCCAAATTTACAACAAGATCTTCAAACTATAATTCTCAAATGGAGGCAGTACAAATACGCTTATTGTGCCGACATTGAGAAAATGTTCCGGCAGATATGGGTACATCCAGATGACAGGAAATTACAGCTCTTAGTATGGAGAGATCAATGTACCGAAATACTACGTACTTACGAATGTACTACTGTAACATATGGAGAAAAAGCTGCCCCATTCCTCAGCATGATGACACTAAGACAATTATCAAACGACGAACGTGAAAAATTTCCAGAAGCAGCCAAGGTCGTAGAAAGTTCATTTTATATGGATGACCTTGTTCATGGATGTCACTCTATCAACACAGCAAAGCAATTACAACAGGACCTAATCGCTTTATTAAAGCTAGCAGGCTTTAATTTAAGAAAATGGTCGTCAAATGATCCCAGACTACTACAAGATCATGAAAAACAAAGCGAGGTTATCAACTTTAAGCAAGCAGAAGCAACAAAAACTTTGGGATTGCGATGGAATTCAACAAAGGACGAATTTACGCTTTCATCAAAAATCGAAACATCCCAAGGTAAGGTCACAAAGAGGTCAATCCTTTCTGACATATCAAAAGTGTTCGATCCTCTCGGATGGATAGCACCAATCACAACAAAACTTAAAATTTTGTTTCAAGATGTCTGGATATCAAAAATCGAATGGGACGACGAAGTTCCAGAAAATATCAAAAATCAGTGGTTATCAATGAAAACTGATTTGGAAAATATCAACGAATTTAAAATGCCAAGATGGCTAAATATCACAGAATCAAGCGTAGTTGAATTACATGGGTTTTGTGACTCATCAATGAAAGCATACGCGGCAGTTGTTTACTGCAAAATCAATATCAATCAATATCACAATGAATCAAAAATAACATTGGTAGCAGCCAAGACAAGACTAGTTCCAGCAAATAAAAAGGTATCGCTCCCCCGTTTGGAACTATGTGGTGCACTGTTATTATCCAACCTGATGACCAAGATCAAGGACAGTCTCGTTGGGTATGATATCAGAACACACGGATGGTGTGATTCCATGGCTGTGCTAGGTTGGCTACAAGGTGACCCAGGCCGATGGAAAACATTCGTGTCCAATAGAGTGATCAAAATAACAGCGAAAATGCCATCTGACTGTTGGCGATACGTTAAATCGCAAGAAAATCCAGCTGACAGTGCTAGTAGAGGCTTATCAGTGTCACAGTTGAGCAGTAACAACTTGTGGTGGCAAGGACCCTCGTGGTTACCTACTTACGCTTCGGAAAGGGCAGAGGCACTCGATATTCAGAGAGAATTCTTAACAAACGAAGAATTAAAAGTTCATAAACAGGTACACCTTATCACAAAGCAAGAAAGCATTATCAGCGTGTTATTGAGCAAGCACAGCTCTTTATCAAAGATTTCGCGGATTCTAGCATATGTATACCGCTTTATATCAATGAAAAAGCAAAGAGGTTTCCTATCATTGGAGGAAATAAAAACAGCTAAGCAAAAGATTATCAAGCATGAGCAAGAAGAGCAATTTGCGGAAGAAATAAGCTGCTTAAAGAAAAATGGCGTGATTCAATCTAAAAGCAAAGTATCAAACTTGAATCCATGGTTAGATAACCACGGCATTCTACGAGTGGGCGGAAGGCTAAAGCAAGCACATCTGAGCCATGATGTACAACATCCAATAATTTTTCAAAATAAAGGCCGCCTCACAGAATTGATCATTGATGATGCGCATAAGACAATGTTGCATGGTGGAGCGCGGTTGACGTTAAGCTTTATCAGATAAAAATATTGGATATTGGGTGGCAACAGAGCAACTAAATCAAGGTTGCGTAGGTGTATCAAATGTGCAAAACAAAATCCCAAACTGGGTGTACAAATCATGTCTGACCTGAGAGGCTAGAAGTAACCCATCAAAATGTTTCACTCATACAGGGGTAGATTTTTCTGGATTTATCAACATAAGGTCCAGTAAAGGTCGAGGTATCAGAAGTACAAAGGGCTATGTTGCTGTCTTTGTGTGTATGGCATCAAAGGCAGTTCACCTTGAGTTAGTATCGGACTTGAGTACGTCCTCCTTTATATCAGCGCTAAGGAGGATGGCAGCAAGGAAAGGCACACCGAGCCATATGTATAGTGACAATGGCGGTAACTTTGTCGGAGCTAACAGAGTACTACAGCAAGAATATCAAGAAATATTGAAAACGGTGCAGAGCGGCGAAGTACAATCAGAAATGTTAAACACGGAAATCAAATGGCACTTTAACGCCCCTCTATGGCCAACAGCAGGAGGGCTGTGGGAGGCCGCCGTGAAGAGTTTCAAGTATCACTTTAAAAGGGTAGTAGGAGAGCAAAGTTTAACCTACGAAGAGATGAGCACTGTTCTCGCCCAAATTGAGGCATGTCTAAACTCTCGTCCACTGTGTCCTATATCAGAAGATCCCGATGAGATGGACTTCTTGACTCCAGCTCACTTTATCACTGGGGGACCAAACATCACTCTGTTCGAAACAGAAACAGATCACAGAACTCGATGGCAGTTAATACAAAAAATTGTCAAAGATCTATGGGATAGATGGCGAAATGAATATCTTACTCAATTATCATCAAGAAGCAAATGGAGGCAAGAAAAGGAAAACATGTGTCTGAACGACGTTGTCATCATCCACGACGATAACTTGCCGCCGGGAAAATGGCTAATGGGAAGGGTTATCCAACTACATCCGGGACCTGACTCCAAAGTTAGAGTTGAATTGAAAACAAAGAACTCTATACTAAAGCGCCCGGTGACAAAAATATCAATCTTACCGGTTCATGAAAGCAAAGAACAAGATCAGAAGCCGAAAATATCAATATCAAAGCCTCGTATAAAACTATCAACGTTATTCGCCTCTATATTCTTATTTTTGAGCATTTTATCAACTTCCCAAGCAGAGTTGAACGTGACAAAATTCCGAGAAAATCAGCATCTGTATTTTGACAAATTATCAAACATGAAAATCATTCACGACGAGTGGAAACTCGTCGTTTACTACAAAACTCAACCTTACTGGGAAGGAATAACGGCTTTCAACAAATCAACAATCACATTAGATCGGCTGTGCAAAACAATGGAAGAGAAAACCTACTGCAATACAATACTGTTACAATTGCGGCACGAGCATAATGAATTGGAATACAATAATCAGCTGTTGCTGAATCAAAAACAACACACAGGTAGACTCCGGCGCCGCGGTCTTATCGACGGAGTCGGCTACCTAGCGAACTCGCTATTCGGTGTACTGGACAGTAGATTCGCCGAACAGTACCTAAAAGATATCAATCAGTTACAAGAAAATCAAAAACATATATCAACTCTATCAAAGAATCAAACATCAATCATAGAAGCGGAATTCAATGTACTGAAACGACTTGAAAATACTACGACGCAGCAGTATAAGATTCATTATTATTCATTCATTCATCAGAAGCTTATCGAATCCGAGAAAAGGGAGGGTCTCGTAAAAACTGAATTACAAGTATCAAATGAGTTCTACGTCGGTGCCATCATAGCAAGCAATCTACTACAAAACATAAAACATTTACAAAGTTTGATGTTGAATACCATCGCCGACACGTATCATGGACGATTTAACCCGTACCTTATCACCTCAAAACAACTGCAAAATCAGCTGAGTATTATTTCAAGCCGTGTACCAAGTGAATTATCGCTACCTATAGAAAACATACATACCGATATAGCAATGGTATTCAAACTTATCAAAACAAAGGCCAGAATGATTACCGAGTATTTAATATTCGAGCTAAGAATCCCACTTATCACCCGGGATACTTTCGAAATATTCAAGATCATTCCGATCCCTGAGCAAAAGCAAGATAAGATGATTAGCATATCACCCATATCAAACTTCTTAGCAATCAACTTGAAGAAAGACATGTACATTTCTATGTCCAACAGTGGTATTAGATCTTGCATATTATCAGATACTAATTTATATTTGTGTCACATCAACAAACCTATCTATAAGATGTCCAGCAATATGGATTTCTGTCAAGCGAGGGAAGCCGCGTGCGAAACAACTATCAAAACGTGCACGAATATTTGGCAGGAGAGCAATTCCTTGAACAATTACATTTATTTTTGCTGCAATCAATGTCAAGTACGTTCTATGTGTGGAGATCAAGTTGCAGTACATCACCTGACTCGCGCCGGAATAATAAGTATAGACAATGGTTGCGTTATCAAAACGAACGCTATGGAAATAATCGCTCACGATTACCTATCAAGCGAAATGTATATCAGATCAAACGTGTATGCCCCTGTTATTGCCCCTATAAATCATATCATCAATGTATCAATACCAAGAGAGGTACTTACGGGATTGCCGGATTCAAAGGCTAATCAGAAGGAGCTACAAGCCTTGAAGAGGAAAAAATCAAGGACGTAAAGGAGAACGAATCCACATCAACCAGCATATCATATCATGACATCCACCACTATGCTGTTATCTACGTGTGCATTGGGCTGGGTGTCCTGGGAGTCGTCGCGTACTGGGCGCGCCGCGGGCGCGGCTCCTGGTGTCCCCGCGCGGCGGCAGCGCCGGCGTTCGCGCCAGGCAGCGCGCCCGCGCTTGCGCCCGCGCCCGCGCCCGCGCCCGCGCCCGCGCTTGCGCCCGCGCCCGCGCCCGCGCCCGCGCTTGCGCCCGCGCCCGCGCCCGCGCCCGCGCCCGCGCTTGCGCCCGCGCCCGCGCCCGCGCCCGCGCTTGCGCCCGCGACCGCGCCCGCGCCCGCGCCCGCGCCCGCGCTTGCGCCCGCGCTTGCGCCCGCGCTTGCGCCCGCGCTTGCGCCCGCGCCCGCGCCGCGCCCCGGCCCGGGTGTCACTCGACCAAGTGGTAGTGATAGTGTTGTGTATCAATGTAGCAATGAAAGTGTGAGTGCGCGCGTAAATAAGGCAACGTCGCCTAGAGTCTCGCGTATTGACTTTTAACCATCAGTTTATTAATTGCTTATGTTTATTTATCTTAATAAATAAAATGTTTTATAAGCTTTATCATACGAATGGAATGTTTTTTATCATTATAATTACACATGTTTCGTAAGCGTCAGCTTGAGATAATATGTTTTATAAGCTTATTAATTAGAAAGTTATTAATGTAATGAGTTTTATAAGTAATCATGATTATCATGATCAGTTTTAGCAATGTCAATCTAGTATCAATCAATTTAGTATCAATGTGTGTATTATCATTTTATAATCAATGTCAATCAAGCATTTTATGTGTTCTTTCTCGTGGGGAACTATGTACGGGCCCACCCGCACATTATGTACCTTTACTTATATATACACACGTAGGCCAGCTTAGTTGCCTATAATAACATTGTACTAAGCTGTGTACGCCTCAGCGTTAGCAATAAGCAACGATCAGCATTTATATCAATAAATTTAGCCTGCATAAAACCTCCGTGTCGTTCGGTCATTTTAACTCCCATCCTTAAATTTATCAATATCATATATCAAAGTAGGTACACGGTCACATAGGCCTGTACAACACTTACTTGTTGTCATGTCACCGTCCAGCATCGCATGGCCCACTGCAGGACAAATGCCTCCCTGATCATAATATGATCAGTTATTGCTTTATAAGAAAAGTGTGTACCTATTTATTATAATATAATAAATAGGTACGCACTTTTCTTATAAAGCAATAACTGAAACCATCATCTTATTTATAACTACCACTCTTATATATGTCTAAAATCCTGCTGTTAAAAATGCAATTGTTATTCTGGATTTATGTGACTCACTACTACACTAAAAACTTTACGTTTATAATAGACATTGAACAGGCAAACCTCTTCAATTAAACTTGGTTTACTCATTTATTATTAACTTGTACTTACCTTATTATTAGATTATAGATTCTATTTTTAAGCATATGAAAATTTTATAAGCGAAAACTGTTAAGCTTTAGTTATATCACTATTGTATCTACTTACTTAACTTTTACAAGCTGTTTGTTTTCCATGTAAATTAAAATAAAATAAAATAAAATAAAATAAAATAAAATAAAATTGTAAAGATTGTGTTTTAATCATTGATTTAAAAAGATAAATCAATGGTTTTAATGGAATATAAAATTTTATATCAAATATGGTTTGGATGTAAAATAAACAATAAAAAATTATGTAACTGTTAGTTTATTAAATAAACTAATGCGTAGTTTAAATTTTCTTAATTGCGTGTCTCCTGCATTGTCCTAAAAGGGGCATAATGATAAATGCTAATAAGCTTATTTTAAGTGACTTTTAAGCTATTGCATAGCTTCTATCGCGGGCCTTGAGCGCGGGGACCGAATCCAGAAATTCCGTAACGAAAAAACCTTGACGTTTGTCTCTTTAGTTCAGCAACTCGCCTCTAGATGACATTGCAATAGCTTTACCGCGGCAGTCCCCGAGTGCCACACGTCTTTTTTTGCTATTCAAAGTGATGCCATTTGATAGTTTTTATACCTAATTTGAGATGTTTTAACTTAATAAACAGTTTTAAATAATAACCTTAATTTAATAATTAATTTTAATGGAGGGTAGTTATAATATCACTAACATTATTTTAGGGTAACAAAGCATATAGGACTCTAACGACTCTGTTCAAACCATTGAACATGTGTTTATTTTAATATAATCCGATATCCTAATGTTTATAAATAAATTAATAATATATAATAACTAGCCGCTTAGTAGTAAGGCCAAACACGAATAAAATAATGTAATCACCAAACGAGCCAAGTCAACGGCAAAACTTGTACATTTTAACGTTAGCCTAGTTATATTTATGCGGTCGCTGCATGTATCTTAATATATCAGTAGGGCGGCGACACAGCAATACCTACTGCTGAGCTAGCCACTAGATTTAGTATATAAGATGTACATTTTGGAAAATAAATTAATTGGAATGAAGAACTGAGTCGAGTTTTACTCCTCCCCTCTACGACGACCCTACGGACCCTGAAGTTCCCAGCAACCGCTGGAGGTGCCACCCTGAAGTACCAGCAACCGCTGACGAGCTGCCCAGAAGTTCCCAGCATCCGCTGGAGGTGCTTCCCAGAAGTACCAGCAACCGCTGACGACCTGCCCAGAAGTTCCCAGCATCCGCTGGAGGTGCCCCCCAGAAGTACCAGCAACCGCTGACGAGCTGCCTAGAAGTTCCCAGCATCCGCTGGAGGTGCCCCCTAGAAGTACCAGCAACCGCTGACGACCTGCCCAGAAGTTCCCAGCATCCGCTGGAGGTGCCCCCCAGAAGTACCAGCAACCGCTGACGACCTGCCCAGAAGTTCCCAGCATCCGCTGGAGGTGCCCCTCAGAAGTTCCCAGTATCCACTGGAGGTGCCCCCAGAAGTACCAGCAACCGCTGGAGGAGCCGCCCAGACGTTCCCAGCATCCGCTGGAGGAGCCGCCCAGAGGTTCCCAGCATCAGCTGGATGAGCTGCACATACATGCTACCATTATCCTCTCACTGTGGCAAAGACTACCTTAGCCATTAGTATCTAATCGGTCCTGTGAGTCTGCTTGACCGGCAGTGAGAAAATCCTTCCCTGTGTACATTGCACGCCGTACACGCCCTTATTTCCTTCCCACCTTCCGTCTGTTACCTTAGGTCTCCTGGTAACAGATATCCCGTTTTATCTATATCACACATACGTTGTTAGGGTTATAGGAACACGCACATTGATAGGGCTAACTATTAGGGTTGGTAGGTTTAAGTACGTGATTAGGGTCCGTAGGTAGGGGTAGGAGATAGGCTGTAGGGTTAGGCTACGTAGAGTAGGCTACGTAGATTAGGTAATAGTGAGTAGGAACGCTCTCTGCTTATAGTACACCCGTGAGTTCCTACATTCAACGCACTCACGTAGGGTAAAGTACTAAGCACAGGGTTGTCTTACAGTAGGAGTTAGTGTCTGTAATTACCCCCCGATCATCACACACCCGTACGTTCACCAGAGACGTACGTAGGGTTAAGTGTCGATTATTAGGTGGTTTTTACATTTGGTCCTTCGAGAATTAGAACTAGTAATTTTTTTTTGTATCCTTCGAGAATTGTGCCAAGTAAAGTTAACGTATGTTCCTTGTTTTTTTTTTTTTTTGGCAGTAATTTCGCTCTCCCCACCCCTGAAACTTGACTGACTTACAACTTGACGTATTGCAGACTGACGTAGTAAACAAAAATACTCGGTTTGTGATACGCTCAAGCACTGACTAAAGCACTTAGTTACCAGACTTGCAGAAGCGGATCGGGCTCCGGCTTCCCACCAGCGGGTTCCACCGGGGTCCTGAGAAGTCGCACATTCTGTAAAGCCCAAGATCGTAACTAAGTGATTCAAATTCCCCGTATAGATAGGATAGTGTAGGGCTGCAAGAAAGAAGATGGAGAACGTAAAAACTGAAGACATAAACAGACTCATTAGAAGTCAAGAAACAGACTACAACGAAATTAAACAAATATTTACAAATATCAAGAAAGACTCGGCAACAAGAAAAACTAAGAATTACATAAATGAAAGAAGGATACGTCTTAAAGAAATATTCACCAGAACAACTACCAATCATGCGGTACTACTTGATATACCAATGTTAGAAGGTCACAAGTATATTACTTCAAATTACTATGCGGGTATCGAAACCATGTATAACCAAGTGATGTCATATTTAGAAAAATGTGAGACCAGAGCACAAATGCTAAGCGACTTATTTATTCCAAAAGACATAGAAAACAACGAAGAAGAAAGTAATTGTTCGCCAAAAATATTCATACAGTTATTCCGCATCTCACAACTACAGAAAAAGCTGCAAGTAGTCACTCAATCAATATCAAATAATAAACCATCATGGTACTGGGAATCATTCAGTGGCAGCTACGAGTCATGGAATTCCTTTTATGACCTATTTTCGAAAATTATACACGAAGATAAATCTCTATCAGCTACAGAAAAAATGCAATACCTGAAAACCCATATAACAGGTCAAGCTGCTAGATTAATTAAACACCTATCAGTGTGTGATGCAAGTTACGAAATAGCATGGTCACTGTTAACGAAAAGGTACAAAAATGAGAGATTAATAATAATGAAACACATAGATAACATCATGGATATTAAAAAAATTACCAAAGTAAATGCAGAAAGCTTAAGAACATTGCATGATACGATAAATGAAAATTTAGAAGCTCTAAAAACTCAGAATATTGATATAACTACTTGGGATCCCATCTTATGCAGAATACTAAACAGAATTTGGGATTCAGAAACAGATGAAAAATATGAACAGCAGCTTTCAGAACCTAGTCCAAGTCCCAAAAATTTAAAGAGATGATGGAATTTTTGGAGAAACGTTTTAAATGCTTGGAAACAACAAGTTCTAACAAATCAGAGCAAACCTACAGATCACGCCACGACCATGATACAAAGGAGTACCACAAAAAGACAGAAGATGGCGAGTGTTGGTATTGCAACAAGAAAGACCATACAATTTACCAATGCACTGAATTTAAAGCACTCTCAGTAATAGACCGTCAAAAAACTAATACAACAAGAAATGTTCCAAAAAGAATACAAAGCAATACAAAAAGGAATACCAGTGGAAAAAAGAAACAAGCTATCAAGTTTAGACCCATACATAGATAAGGAAGATAAGTTACTAAGAGTTGGAGGAAGATTACAAAACTCAAATCTGTCACATGACCAAAAACACCCAATACTGCTGCCACATGACCATCACGTTACACTGACGATCATACAAGACGCTCACATAAAAACCTTACATGGAGGAAATACTCTAACCTTGGCATACATTCGCCAAAAATATTGGATTCTGGGAGGAAAAAGGAAAGTAAAAAGTTACATATCAAAATGCGTCAAATGTATTCGGTTCAGAGCATCGACGTCAGTACAGAAGATGGGAGTACTACCCAAAGCAAGAGTCACAGAATCATTTCCTTTCAGTCACACAGGAGTAGACTATGCCGGACCAATACAAATCAGAGCAATGAAAGGTAGAGGACACAAGTCGTACAAGGGCTACATAGCTGTGTTCATATGCTTAGCAACAAAAGCAATACATCTCGAACTAGTAGGTGACCTATCAACAGAGTCATTTATAGTGGCAGTTCGTAGATTTACATCACGACGAGGTCCAGTTTCGCACATGTACAGTGACAACGCAACGAACTTTGTGGGTGCAGCGAACTTCCTTTACAAAGAAATCCTAGAAATAACTCAATCAGATGAGTTCCAAAATACACTGACTACGATCGGAACACAGTGGCACTTTATTCCACCATCATCACCGCATTTTGGTGGAATTTGGGAAGCAGGGGTAAAATCAATGAAACATCATTTGCGCAGAGTAATTGGAGAACAGACATTGACGTATGAAGAGATGTCAACTTTTTTGCACCAGACCGAAGCGTGTTTGAACTCAAGACCCTTGTGCGCACAGAGTGAAGACATAGAAGATAATATAGTGCTAACACCAAGTCACTTCCTAATAGGACGTGAAGCCGTAGGAATACCAGACCCTATGGAAAACATTAACACTGATTTACTAAATAAATGGAAGCAGATACAGAAGATGAAAAGAGATTTCTGGAAAAGCTGGACAAAAGATTATTTACAACAACTACAACAAAGGTATAGATGGAAAACAAATGAAGAAAACTTAACAATCGGGACGTTAGTCCTTGTAAAAGATGAAAATATCAGTCCAAGTAAATGGCCATTAGCAAAAATAAAAGAAATCCACTCAGGTAGCGACGGCCTCACCAGGGTTGTAACCTTACAGAAACCATCGGGTGCAACTCAAAAACGATCAATTCATACCCTCATTCCCTTGCCAATTAACGAAAATTATTGCACAACTGACGCAACAACATCATCAGTACAGTCAAACATGGCAACAAAAACTAATATTAAGACAAAAAGTTATACATCGAGCAAATATTTACATTGGATTATGATAATACTAATGTGTGCTATTTACGGGGGTATCATCAGCCTACACATTAAAAAATTTACAACCTGGGTTTTACGTCGAAAAAATAGGCACGGCAAGCATTGACCGAGGATTATTCAGAATAGAAATCAAGTTTGCACGAGAACAACTAGAATCAGACCTGCAGCAGCTACACAATTCAATGAACTATGCGATCAAGCAAGCATCACAATCGGAAAAACCACACATTGCGAACAGTTCCATGAACATCTAAAAGAAACAGTGGTTAAGTTTGAGAGAGCCAAAGAATACCTAACGGAAGTAAACCAAACCAGAAAAAAGAGAGGAATACTAGGACAATTAATGACGTCAATCTTTGGAGTTAACGACGAAGCATACAGAGATATAGACGCTCTCGAAAAGAACCAGCAGAATCTGATAGAAGCTGCCAACCACCAAACAAAATTCATGCTATCAACAATTGCCCAAATTAAT
This sequence comes from Eupithecia tripunctaria, assembly GCA_955876795.1. Lineage (NCBI taxonomy): Eukaryota > Metazoa > Arthropoda > Insecta > Lepidoptera > Geometridae > Eupithecia > Eupithecia tripunctaria. The sequence goes on from OY041604.1 coordinate 83,263, forward strand.
GAAACAGAAAATAGAGTAACAAACAAGTTAAATTGCTTCACGAACAAAATAAACAAAATAGTCAACTTTATGCGTGACACTAACTACTGGTATAGGGGTGTAAACAAAAATAGTGTCAATATACAGATTATGGAAACGTATCAACTTGCTAATAACTACGTCAATGAAATAACAGCACGCTACGACGGGCTACTAGAAGTTTATTTGTCTAAAGGAACAGTATATAGTATACTCACACCAAAAAATGTCAGTGAAATAATACTAACAGCAAATCAGAAGCTACCTAGTAATTTAAAAATAGTCCAACAACAGTTATTAGACACCAAAATGGCAGAAAATGAGACACACATACAAGTCTACGCATACTTTCCCATACAAGACACAACGAAGTACATTCTCATGCACATAACAGCGGTCCCGGAAAAAACAAGAGATCAGTTATTCAAAAGCATAGAAGTACAAAAGGCATACATAGGTTTGGATTATAATAATGAGCACTATTTCGATCTCAATCATGAAGACTTCAAAAGTTGCCTACAAAAATTTAGTCATTTCATTTGTTTTCCTAGTGCGGTCAAGAACATGCAATTAAATAAGAATTGCATTGTTGATAAATTATTTAAGAACCAAACAACATCTAAATGCCAAACAAAAACGTTTGACATCACTAACAACATGATAATGGAAACAGCTGTATGTACAAAACACATGGCTATTTATAGTTAAAAACCGTATCACAACGTCGGTAATTTGTGATGGCCAAAGGGAAGAAATAGAGCTTAGAAATGTGGGTGTAATTAAAATATCTGATAATTGTATCAAAAAAACACCCAGTAACACACTAGCAGCCAAACGAACAATAACAATACAAGCGGTAGAATCCTTTTCTAAACAAGTAGATTTCTCCATAGACACCATTAACAATACCAATACCATAATCAACATGACAAGAGACGAAGTCCTCGCTAGCACGAAGGATATTTTCCAACTACAGAGTTACAAACTCAGTTGGATAACACTATCTGGACCCAAATCACGTCACACACATATACAACTAGCGCAATCACAGCTGTACTGCTCATAATTATTATGTTACTAACAGTATGTTATGCCCCACAGTTGGTCCAGCGCCTGAGCAGCTACAAGGGCCGAGCCGATAAATCAACTAACCAGTCTACCAAGGTTCCAACTGAACTTAGAACACTGCCGAACTCACAGCAGATAAGCAGTCAAATACCACCGAAGAAACCAGCAAGAGGAATACGAAACTTGGCATATGATGAATCAGACGATAAACAGACTGTTTAAGAACTATACGAGCTAAAATCTTACCCTGGGGAGGCCCCAGAATGTTCAAACCATTGAACATGTGTTTATTTTAATATAATCCGATATCCTAATGTTTATAAATAATTAATATTATATAATAACTAGCCGCTTAGTAGTAAGGCCAAACACGAATAAAATAATGTAATCACCAAACGAGCCAAGTCAACGGCAAAACTTGTACATTTTAACGTTAGCCTAGTTATATTTATGCGGTCGCTGCATGTATCTTAATATATCAGTAGGGCGGCGACACAGCAATACCTACTGCTGAGCTAGCCACTAGATTTAGTATATAAGATGTACATTTTGGAAAATAAATTAATTGGAATGAAGAACTGAGTCGAGTTTTACTCCTCCCCTCTACGACGACCCTACGGACCCTGAAGTGCCCAGCAACCGCTGGAGGTGCCACCCTGAAGTACCAGCAACCGCTGACGAGCTGCCCAGAAGTTCCCAGCATCCGCTGGAGGTGCCTCCCAGAAGTACCAGCAACCGCTGACGACCTGCCCAGAAGTTCCCAGCATCCGCTGGAGGTGCCCCCCAGAAGTACCAGCAACCGCTGACGAGCTGCCCAGATGTTCCCAGCATCCGCTGGAGGTGCCCCCTAGAAGTACCAGCAACCGCTGACGACCTGCCCAGAAGTTCCCAGCATCCGCTGGAGGTGCCCCCCAGAAGTACCAGCAACCGCTGACGACCTGCCCAGAAGTTCCCAGCATCCGCTGGAGGTGCCCCTCAGAAGTTCCCAGTATCCACTGGAGGTGCCCCCAGAAGTACCAGCAACCGCTGACGACCTGCCCAGACGTTCCCAGCATCCGCTGGAGGAGCCGCCCAGACGTTCCCAGCATCCGCTGGAGGTGCCCCTCAGAAGTTCCCAGTATCCACTGGAGGTGCCCCCAGAAGTACCAGCAACCGCTGGAGGAGCCGCCCAGACGTTCCCAGCATCCGCTGGAGGAGCCGCCCAGAGGTTCCCAGCATCAGCTGGATGAGCTGCACATACATGCTACCATTATCCTCTCACTGTGGCAAAGACTACCTTAGCCATTAGTATCTAATCGGTCCTGTGAGTCTGCTTGACCGGCAGTGAGAAAATCCTTCCCTGTGTACATTGCACGCCGTACACGCCCTTATTTCCTTCCCACCTTCCGTCTGTTACCTTAGGTCTCCTGGTAACAGATATCCCGTTTTATCTATATCACACATACGTTGTTAGGGTTATAGGAACACGCACATTGATAGGGCTAACTATTAGGGTTGGTAGGTTTAAGTACGTGATTAGGGTCCGTAGGTAGGGGTAGGAGATAGGCTGTAGGGTTAGGCTACGTAGAGTAGGCTACGTAGATTAGGTAATAGTGAGTAGGAACGCTCTCTGCTTATAGTACACCCGTGAGTTCCTACATTCAACGCACTCACGTAGGGTAAAGTACTAAGCACAGGGTTGTCTTACAGTAGGAGTTAGTGTCTGTAATTACCCCCCGATCATCACACACCCGTACGTTCACCAGAGACGTACGTAGGGTTAAGTGTCGATTATTAGGTGGTTTTTACAGACTCTAAATTTATTTATTTATTTATTTATGTGGAAAACAAACAGCTTTTAAAAAACTTAATCTGTAGAAACAGTAGTAGTTCAAATTAAGCTTAACAGTTTTCACTTATAGAACAGAAAATATACTAAACAAAATCTAAATAATCATGAGAATTTTGAAATGGTTTGCCTGTTTGTACAAATTATAAAGGGAAGATATTAGCCATTGAGTTAGGATTTAATATTAGCCTGAAGAGTCACTACTATATATCCCTTAAATTATAAGAAAAGGATATAATAATATACTACCAAGTTAAATAATTATAATAAAACGTAAGTATATACTTAGTTATTTATGTAACGATTAGTAGTAGTACTTACTTACTGCTGAGAATTGACAAAGAAATTTTTGGTTACTGTGTGCTTAAATATGTTTTGTTTAGTGTTGAATAAATGTAATTTCAACAGAAAACGTCCCATGTTATCAAAGAACGTCAATTAACTAAGACGTTTCCGTAAAACAACGTTTAATGTTCACAACGGACCCCCCCCCACTACTTCCGCCATAAAACGTCCTATATTAACATGGAACGCACTATCTCCAGAAATAAAAGGATAATAAATATATACCGAAAAGCGTATATCTAAGCCGGGGCATTGTAACAACATACCAAAAATTCTCGATGAAAAGTCTCACCGTTTAAAAGTTACACAAGTCAACAACTTCTCTGACGTCTACTGAAAACTATCAACTCTACAGAACGGACTTTGTTCTACGGATGAGTCGATTTATAAGCTGCTAATACGAGTATTGTCGAGCGATTTTTTCTAAAGCCATTTTGTGAGTCGTCAAATATATTATATTTTTCACAGTAAGAGTTTAGCCTGGTTTGCATGGCCTTTTCAAAGATCTTAGACGAAGTCGGGAGCAATGCTATGGGTCTGTAATTATTCGGATCTAATTTGGATCCATTTTTATGAATAGGCTTAATTATAGATATTTTTAGTTGGTCAGGGAAGGTTCCTTCAATGAAAGATTGATTTATTAATAAGTAGTATGGAAGAGTAAGTTCTTTTGCGCAGTACCTCAATAGTACTGGGGGTAGCTCGTCTATACCGTAGCTATGTTTATTTTTTAAGTTCCTTAATATAAGGTAGGTTTCGCGTGGTTCTACCGGGCGCAGGTACATTGTATTATCAGTGGGTTGAATGACCGGTCTGCCGCGCGGGGGCACCAGCGTTTTATTGTTGTTTACCTACTGATGCAAAAAAGTTGTTAAATTCGTTTGCTTACGTATAGGATCCGACGTTAGTGTTTTGAATATTTAGTGAGATGCATTGGAATAGTTTTTTATGATTTTTATTCGTACGTTCTTTAATTATTCTCCATACCTCGCGCGTCGTGTTCGGTACACTCTCGGTACACTCTCGGTACACTCTCGGTACACTCTCGGTACACTCTCGGTACACTCTCGGTACACTCTCGGTACACAAGTCGTCCTATCGCGGTTGGCAGTGACGTTAAGAAATGAAAACCATTAAGAAAAGTTTTTACAAAAGTATTTATTTAAAATTAACAATTAACTTTATTACTATCCCAACAATCATACAAGTAATCTTAAAATAGGTATGTTAAAATTTCATCAAAACATATAACAAAAAATAAACAAACTACCTAGGTAGCAGGAGAACTGTAGCAATCTACATAACTAGGGGTCATGGCACTCGAGCGAAGGAGGGAGAGAGACGGCGCCGCGACACGGCAGAGCGAGCGAGACAGCGCAGCGGGCGCGTCACGGCAGGCTCAGGAAGTAGAAGGCGACGAACGCGAGCGCGTAGAACAGTCCGCTGCACGCCAGCATGGCGCGTAACGTGGCGCGCTGCAGCCGTCCGCCGCGCGCCGCGCCCTCGCCGCGCGCGCGCCACGCGCCGTTGTTGTACCGCTCCGTGTTGAGCACCTTGCGCTCCAGCGGCGCCGGCGCCGCGTACTCCGGCTCCGGGGACCCGCCGCGCGACGAGCCCTCGCCCCCCGCCACCACCGTCTCGTCCGACAGCGCGAACTGCGGCCGCCGGCCCGACGAGCTACGCCGCGATACCCAGGACGAGGGCCGCGGGGGCGCCGGCATCGGCGGACGCCGGCCCCGCGGCGGCGGCGCCCGCGCACCTACCGCGCCCGCGGCGCGCGGCTGTCTGTAGTCGAGGGCGAGCCGACGGACGCGAGGTTCCTCCGACGTCGGCGTCGCGAACGGCGCCTCGCCGCTCACGCGCAGCATCGCCGGCGTGCGCGCGCGCCGCCTCTCGCGCCGCGCCCCGCCCCGCGTCGCCCTCTCCCCCTCCGCAGTGGCGGGCGCGGGGCCGGGCAGCAGCACGCCCGCGCGCGGCGCCGGCTCCGCCCGCGCGCGAGGCAGCGGCATGGCGTGGTGCGAGGGGGCGGGCGCACGCCGCTCCACCGCCGGCGCCGCGCCGAGCTCGTCGCGCACGAGCGGGCCGCGGGCGCGGTGCGCGCGCAGCGGCAGCTCGTAGCGGAAGTACCGGTCGCTGTAGACGACGGTGGCGAGCGGGCGCGCGCCGCGCAGCGCGTTGTACAGCGCCTCGGCGGTAGCGCGCGCGCGCGGCGCGGCGGCGCGCCACAGGCGGCGCAGCGGGCGTCGCGCGCTCGGCGCGGGCGGCTCCTCGTAGAGGCGGTCGCGCGCGCGCGGCGCGTGGCGCGGGCGGCGCGGCCTCGCGCGTCAGTCGGCCAGCGGGCGCGCGCGCCGCGCCGCCGCCAGGTCGTGCAGCGCCTCGAGCGCGGCGCCGGAGCTCCAGGCCTGCGTGGAGCAGGAGTGGGGGCACGGCGCGCCGGCGTGGTTCGTCAGCTCGGGCAGGCCGCGCCACGCGGAGGTGCGCACCTCGCGCAGCAGCGGGCCGAGCGCGCGGTAGGCGCCGGCCACGGTGCGCGCGTGCTTGCCGACGTCGTGCGCGAAGGCGAGGCGCGCGCGCAGGTAGAAGGGCAGCGGCCAGGTCCACTCGGGCCCCTGGTGGTAGTTGAAGCCGTGCGCGGTGGCGGGGTCCTCGGAGTCGTCGTCGTTGTCGTAGTCGGGGCGGTAGGCCCAGTCGGCGGGGTCCAGCGTCTTGAGGCCGAGCGGGCCGAGCAGCAGGCGCTCCACCTGGTCGAGCGCGAGCCAGGCGTGCTGCGGGTCGAAGAGGTCCGGCGCGATGGCCATGGCCACCGGGAAGTTGCAGCGCAGCTGGTAGTCGGCCCAGGGCCGGCTGGCGCCGTGCACGTCCTTGTAGATGGCGCGCCGGTGCACGAGGTCTGGGCGCGCGTCACTGGCGCTCGGCTGCGGCGGGATCCAGAAGTGACGCTCGAAGTTGGCGCGGATGCGGTCCGCCCACTGGCGCCACGTCCAGGAGGTGAGGCTGCCGTCGCGGTGGCGCCGCACCACGCCCGGGTAGGGGTAGGCGCCGGCGCGGTGCTCGCCGGCGAGCCAGACGGCCGCGCTGTAGGCGAGCGCGACCAGCTCCACGGCGCTGCCGTCGCGCGGGCTGGCGGGCCGGCCGCGCGTGCCGGCGCGCTCCGAGGAGCCCATCTTGTCCATCCAGGTGCCCGCGTTGGCGTCGTTCCCGCCGAAGGGGAAGCCGGTCTCCGGGTCGACGCCGATCTGCACGTCGAAGCCGCGGTCGGTCATGTGCGCGTCGATGCCGCGGCCCGCGTCGCGCTCGCGGAAGGCGAGCCCCTGGAAGTGCACGTCCAGCGCCTCCTGCAGCACGTCGTGCAGCGGCTGGTCCGCGGCGCCCGGCGGCTGCGGCGGCGCGTCGTCCCTAGGGAACAGCCGCGCCACCGGCTCCGCCAGCAGCGCCGCGCCGCCCGGCACCGAGCGCGCGTACTGCTGCAGCGCCTGCAGCCACCACCACACGGCGTCGCGGCAGTTGTACCGCGCGCGCGCGCCGCCGTCCAGCAGGTTGGGCACCAGCCCGTGCCGCAGACACGCGCCGAACCCGAGCAGGTGCGCGCGCGCCTCCGCCGCGCGCCCCGTCAGCAGCAGCAGTCCGCGCAGCGCGATGAACGTGTCGCGTCCCCAGCACCGCATGTAGCCCGTCGAGAAGTGAGGCAGGCCCGCCGAGAGCGTGGCGCGCGGCGGGCGCGGCGGCGGCAGCGCGGGGGAGGGGGGCGGCAGCCGCGCGCTCTCCACCGCGCCCGTCAGCTGCACGCTCGTGAGCGCCAGCGCGCGCCACAGCGCGCCGCCCTCCGCGCCGCCGGGCCGCAGCCGCGCGAGCGCCGCGCGCGCCACCGCCGCGTACAGCGCGTCCAGCACGGCCGCCGCGTACGCCGGCACCAGGTAGCGCGGCAACGCGCGCAGCGGGCGCAGCGCGGCGCGGTAGCACGCGGCGACGGGCTGCAGGCGCGCGCCCTCGCGCTCCACGCGCTCGGCCACGTACTCCGGCAGCCAGTCGCCGGCGCGCAGGTTCTCGCAGAGCGGGTGCGCGAGGTCGTCGCGCGGCGTCACCTCGGCCAGCAGCGAGGCGACGCCCTGCAGGCCCGCGTACGGCAGCGCGCCCCAGCCGGGCACCTCGTAGACGCCGGAGCCGCCCGCGTCGCGCTCCTCCGCGTCGCAGCGGTAGAGAAGTACGTTCAGGTCGGCGAGGTCGAGGTCCGCGAGCGGCGCGCGTAGCCCCGCCCCGTCCTCCCGCGCCAGTGTCGCGTGCAGCGCCGCGACCGCCTCGCGCTGGGCGGGGCGCGGCGCGACGCGCAGCACTAGCGCGTCTCCGGGACGAAAGTCTCCGAAGTCGAGCACGGTGAGGCCGGCCTCCTGACGCACGGCACCGAGCGCGGCGCAGTCAGTCGGCTGCAGCGCGCGACGCACGCGCAGCTCGCGGTCCGTCAGGCCGGTGATGAGGTCTGCGTGCGGCTCGTAGCGCGGCGCGGCGTCCCTCGGGCGCGCGCTCAGCTCCAGCTCCACCTCGGCCAGGTCGCCGTCAAAGCGCAGCGCGCGCACGCCGCGCCGCCCGCCGTCGGGCCCGGCCGGCTCGCGGAACGCCGTGAACGCCACCACTATCACGGACTGCAAACGGATAACATCAGTGTTACATGGCATCGATGTCCAAATGTGGTACCTACTGTACGGTTCGTACAATAAGTATTTGAGTCATCTAGATAGAATACGCGTCTCGGATATGGAACCCGCGTTATCAGAAGTATATTGACCGTATTGAAAGTATTCAGAGGCGGTTCTTAAGATACCTGTGTTCCATACAAATCTTTTACCTACGATGAACTCTGTAAGAGGTTCCATTTCTTGCCACTCAAAAATAGACGGGACATAGCTGATTATCTTTATATGCCTAAGATTATTAACAATGTTGTTGACTGTCCTGAACTCCTTAGCTAATTACACCTCAATATACCGCGTAAGCAGCTTAGACACAACCCCCTACTGTGTTCACATTCACACTAGTTTATTACGATTCTATTAGCGAATGCCTATTATTAGCTTTCTGTGACTATTTTAATTTCTATTGTAATTAGTTAAGCTGATGGCAATCCGAATTAAATAATTTTAATTTTAATTAATATATAAATTAAATTAAAATTAATAAACAAAATAAAGTAGATACAGAAACGTAAAGTCAGCATTTGACGCTGCACCGCCGCCGCGGGCGACATGCAGCGACCCCGCGCCGTCCACACGCACATCGCGGGGCGACATGCAGCGACAGTAATATTAATTTGGAACTTAATTGAACGCTAGTTTACAAATTTTACGTAGTCGGGTTGTAGTTTTTAACTTTATTTTATTTGCCTCTTTTTTAGTTATGTAGTTATTATCAATACCTATCAAATGCGCTTTTTGCAACGATACCCCACACGGGCATATTTACTAACGTTGGTATTTGATATCCCCACTTAGATCCCAATATCTCGTTACACCCCCGATTGTGTCAGATGTCACCGAACTCGAATGGGTTAGTATCATCTCGTCTAAAAAAGCAGCTGGTCTAATGAGCAAGTGGTCTAAAACGCAACTGGCACATGGTCTTTAACGCTTCTCGCCTACAACGCAACTGGTCTAAAAATACATCTCGCCTAAAACGCAACTGGTCTATAATGCTACCCGTCAATAACTTAACTTGTCTAAAAAGTTTTCTTTGTCTAAATCTCATCCCGTCAAAAATTAAAATAGTCTAATGGCTGATAAAAAACATTTTCATTGTTCTTAAAATGAAACGACAAAGTATGAGAAACAGACTTATACAGGGTGCCCGGTAATTAATGGATAACCCCGCAGGTGCTTATGGGGGGGGGGGGGGCAGGGAGGCAACTTAGAAAAAATCTAAAAAAAATGTACCTGCAATGGTCAGGCATTTTTTTTTTATTCCGAAATTTAATACCTATGTTCAAATTTTTGAACACTACGGCTACAAATTTACTAATAACGAGTTGATTTTTTCTGAAAATAACCGTGGATAATTGACCTTGCCATGGTACATCACAAAATATTCTTAGCCACAACTGCTTGTTTTTTTTAAACACTTAAAATAAAAATTTGTGTTTTCTATTTTTTTATTATAAAGTTTGAGCACCTGTGGTATTAAAAAATCGTATGGAGACCGGGGTGGCCCACAGCTTCAAAAACATGCCTATTTCATGTAGTTTCTTAAATGGTATCACACTAAATTTTTTTATTGTCAAATTACCGAGTTAAGGCTAAGGTTATGTTTCTCTAGCCCTATTTTTCTTATAACAAAAATAAATAATAAGATTAGAAATTTATTTCAAAATCAGTGAAAGTGTACTTTCGGGTAGTTAGGGTGTTATTAAGAACACTATTTCTTTTAATTGAACAGATCGTTCATAAGAAGATGTAGAGCCCGAAGTGCCCCAGTGAATTTTTCAAATTCACTTGAATAGCCTTAGGCGCCAAAAATACGTAATTTTTCGGGCGAAAAACTTCTTTAAAACTTAAGATAATGGCAGTAATGGTATATTCGCATGGTACTGTACTATGATACTTAGACCAGCTGCATTTGAGATCACTTGCATTTTAGATCACTTGCTAATTAGACCAGCTGCATTTTAGACCACTTGCTAATTAGACCAGCTGCATTTTAGACCACTTGCTAATTAGACCAGCTGTGCTTTAGACCAGTTTGTACTTAGACCAGCTGCTTTTTTAGACGAGATGATACTAACCCGTTCGAATAAGGGGCTTGCCATTAATACTATAATTGAAGGGATGAGGGGGACTTGTTCTATGGAAGGATATGCATAACACTTTTGTACGTTGTAGCGTTGCGCAAAATGTGTCATTGAAAAGAAATGAAGTATATCTTTTTGCTCAACGAAGTAGTCCACTCATTTAGTTCACTACTTCATTTAGTTCATCATATCAGAATAATAAATAATAATAATAAAATAATAAATCATTTATTTGCAGGAATGTCGGTACAATAAGGTCTTATAATAAAGTAAATAGCTCCATTACATTCTGCCTCGTCAAGGCGTGCAAAATTATTACAGATAATAAAATTAAATTTGAAATTTAATAATTTTAAAGATTTATTAAAGATATATTAAATAAAGTCAAAAATTTTATTTAATATATCTTTAATAAATCTTTAAAATTATTAAATTTCAAATTTAATTTTATTATCTGTAATAATTTTGCACGCCTTGACGAGGCAGAATGTAATGGAGCTATTTACTTTATTATAAGACCTTATTGTACCGACATTCCTGCAAATAAATGATTTATTATTTTATTATTATTATTTATTATTCTGATATGATGAACTAAATGAAGTAGTGAACTAAATGAGTGGACTACTTCGTTGAGCAAAAAGATATACTTCATTTCTTTTCAATGACACATTTTGCGCAACGCTACAACGTACAAAAGTGTTATGCATATCCTTCCATAGAACAAGTCCCCCTCATCCCTTCAATTATAGTATTAATGGCAAGCCCCTTATTCGAACGGGTTAGTATCATCTCGTCTAAAAAAGCAGCTGGTCTAAGTACAAACTGGTCTAAAGCACAGCTGGTCTAATTAGCAAGTGGTCTAAAATGCAGCTGGTCTAATTAGCAAGTGGTCTAAAATGCAGCTGGTCTAATTAGCAAGTGATCTAAAATGCAAGTGATCTCAAATGCAGCTGGTCTAAGTATCATAGTACAGTACCATGCGAATATACCATTACTGCCATTATCTTAAGTTTTAAAGAAGTTTTTCGCCCGAAAAATTACGTATTTTTGGCGCCTAAGGCTATTCAAGTGAATTTGAAAAATTCACTGGGGCACTTCGGGCTCTACATCTTCTTATGAACGATCTGTTCAATTAAAAGAAATAGTGTTCTTAATAACACCCTAACTACCCGAAAGTACACTTTCACTGATTTTGAAATAAATTTCTAATCTTATTATTTATTTTTGTTATAAGAAAAATAGGGCTAGAGAAACATAACCTTAGCCTTAACTCGGTAATTTGACAATAAAAAAATTTAGTGTGATACCATTTAAGAAACTACATGAAATAGGCATGTTTTTGAAGCTGTGGGCCACCCCGGTCTCCATACGATTTTTTAATACCACAGGTGCTCAAACTTTATAATAAAAAAATAGAAAACACAAATTTTTATTTTAAGTGTTTAAAAAAAACAAGCAGTTGTGGCTAAGAATATTTTGTGATGTACCATGGCAAGGTCAATTATCCACGGTTATTTTCAGAAAAAATCAACTCGTTATTAGTAAATTTGTAGCCGTAGTGTTCAAAAATTTGAACATAGGTATTAAATTTCGGAATAAAAAAAAAATGCCTGACCATTGCAGGTACATTTTTTTTAGATTTTTTCTAAGTTGCCTCCCTGCCCCCCCCCCCCCCCATAAGCACCTGCGGGGTTATCCATTAATTACCGGGCACCCTGTATAAGTCTGTTTCTCATACTTTGTCGTTTCATTTTAAGAACAATGAAAATGTTTTTTATCAGCCATTAGACTATTTTAATTTTTGACGGGATGAGATTTAGACAAAGAAAACTTTTTAGACAAGTTAAGTTATTGACGGGTAGCATTATAGACCAGTTGCGTTTTAGGCGAGATGTATTTTTAGACCAGTTGCGTTGTAGGCGAGAAGCGTTAAAGACCATGTGCCAGTTGCGTTTTAGACCACTTGCTCATTAGACCAGCTGCTTTTTTAGACGAGATGATACTAACCCGAAAAGAAATGAAGTATATCTTTTTGCTCAACGAAGTAGTCCACTCATTTAGTTCACTACTTCATTTAGTTCATCATATCAGAATAATAAATAATAATAATAAAATAATAAATCATTTATTTGCAGGAATGTCGGTACAATAAGGTCTTATAATAAAGTAAATAGCTCCATTACATTCTGCCTCGTCAAGGCGTGCAAAATTATTACAGATAATAAAATTAAATTTGAAATTTAATAATTTTAAAGATTTATTAAAGATATATTAAATAAAGTCAAAAATTCAATAATTATATAAAAATATGTCAAAAATTAAAAAAATTATATAGAGAAATGTCAAAAATTGGTTACTTAACTATTAAAATGTCCTGTAATTAAAATATTCCTTCATGTCATAAAAGCATTTTGCCATCAACCACTTTTTAAGTTTGATTTTGAATAAGTTTGAAGACATAGTTTTAAATTCAGCGGGTAACTTATTATAAATGCATATTGCCTGATGATAAACATTCTTTTTGGCAAGTTCTACTCTACATTTTGGGACATGGAGCCTGTCTTTATGTCTCGTGTGTCTCTCCATCACATCTGCGTGAGACTTAAAGTATTGAGGATATTGTTTTACAAACAAGCAAATATCTCTTATGTACATGCAGGGCAATGGAAGTATATTATATTTCTTAAATAGGGGCTTACAGCTATCCGACCAGAACGACATAAAGAGAGATATGGAGCTCGCGTAGTGTTACCTATCACAATCTCTAGGAGTTGCTCGAGTTACGACTAATGAATGACACAACTTAGGTATTTCACTTTCATTCTAATCTTGATTTCCTTCTTTGTTCAGACAGGCTTATCAACAATGAAATGAAAGCAAAACTATAAATGACTAGCTGCGCCCCGTGACTTCGCACGCGTTGTTCTTATGGAAACGTTTAAAGGTGATTTCTATCCCACGGGAACTGATTTATGGGATAAAAAGTACTGACTAAATTCTGGCCGCGGCTTCGCACGCGTTGTTTCAATAAAAAGTAGCCTATGTTTGATTCCAGGTTAAGAATTACCTGTACCTATGCAATATTTCAGCCCGATCCGTTCAGTAAGTAGTTTTGGCGTACAGAGGTAACAAACATCCATCGATCCATATATCTATCCAAACTTTCGCATTTATAATATTAGTGTGATGAAATAAAACCGTAAATAATATAAACATAGAAAAACAACAATCCTTCATGAAATAATACTTTAACGTCATAGCAGAAAGTACATAATTCAGGCGTGTACGACCCGCCCGACCCGGCGGCAGTGATCGGGCAGGCGGCGCGCGGCGGGCGGCGATGATACACGAATGTATACGATACGATACGAGTGATGCGATGGATGTGTGTGTGAGTGAGTGCGCTCTACGCTGAGCGCCAAGATAAGTTCGTGCAAAGAAGGATTTCGAAAGATTGAACTAAATGAAGTAGAGATATATTTGAATGACTACTGAATTAAAGACAAGTTTATTTTGCGAAGTGAAGTAGTTCATTTCATTCAATCGTTCGCGAACTGCCTTCACTCAATCCGTTCACCACTTCCCCAACTAGTTCGTTTTTTCATTCGGTACCTCTTTTAGGTACCTACTAATATTAAAATTTCCCATCATAAAAGTTGTAACAATTGTACACTCTATTTGATTCTTAATGTATTTATTTTAGTTGCTTGTTTTTCTATTTCATTTGTGTGTTTGTATTTCTGTTTAATTTATGTGTTTATTTCTCTGTTTTACTTAGGTTTGTGTATTTTTTTTCAACATTGTATTATTTTTGTGTGAGTTGCGCCGTAACTCACGCATTTTACTATGGCCTCCACGGAAGACCAGCGCTCTGGCAGGACACATCCTGCCATAGCATTTGCTGAGTGTTGGTCATTTTTTGTAACCTTTATCTTGTGTACCCATCTGTTTTCTATGTCTAATTATGTGTAATGGTTGCAAAATAAACGCCTTTTTACTTTACTTTCTACTGAACTACACAAGTCTAGTACGTTGAGTTCGAGTTTGTTAACAGTACAGTAGGCGTGTAAGTTATCTAGGTCTTTCTGCAACAGCGAGAGGTCTACGTGTGATTTTATATTCATCAATATTTTCATGTCGTCCGCGTATAGGAGAAAATCAGAGTTTTTGAAACAAGTGCTAGTTGATAAATATGTTAAATAGCAGCGGTCCGAGAATCGAACCTTGTGGGACTCCTGACGGAATAGGTGATGGATGGGACACGAACCCATTTAGTACTACAGCTTGGCAACGACCTTCGACGTACGAGGTAAACCACCGGAGCAGATCACCTCGTATCCCGGCGGCGCAGAGTTTCGCAAGAAGGATGGAGTGGTCGATGCGATCAAAAGCCTTGCTATAGTCCATGTAGATTGTGTCGACTTGAGCTCCAGACTCCATACCAGCTGTGACAGCATCGACGAACGTGACAAGGTTGGTGGTTGTAGATCTTCCTTTAAGGAATCCGTGTTGCTGGGTAATAAAGAAATGCTTTAGAGTTAGATAAACCTGTTCGTGTACAATCTTTTCGAGAACTTTAGCCAAAACGCATAATTTCGATATGGGTCTGTAATTACGCACATCACGTTTGGAGCCTTTTTTGTGGATGGGAGTTACAGATGCTTTCTTCCATATTTTGGGCATGAGTCCTTTAGTAAGGGAGCGGTTGAAGAGTAAGCTAACTGGATGGACTATTGAGCTTGCGCAGTTTTTAATGATATGTGGGTGTATATCATCTGGACCTGCAGACTTATTGCAATCGAGAGATTGTAAGAATCGGAGAACATAAGACGGTAGTATTTGTATATTGCATAAGTCGGCTGTTGGCAATGTTGAGTTTGAAACGGAAGAAGGAGAGAGTGGCAACGACAGTGAAGAAGACAGGGAGGGTAATGAAATAGAAGATGATTCTGCTGCGTCGGCTGTCGGCGATGTTGAGATTGACACAGAAGAAGGAGAGAATGGCAACGACAGTGAAGTAGACGGAGAGGGTAAGGAGGAGGAGGAGGGTCCTGCTGCGGCGGGTGATGGTAGGTAGTTAGAATTAAAGTAATTGGCAAAAGCATTGCAAATACTAGGTCCATTATTAAGTTTGATGTCCTCATAATTATGTCATCAAAGATGGGTAACCGTTGTGCTGCTTATTGGATTGAATATATAGGACCAGAAAGCCCTAGGGTTGTCTTTTATGGAATCCTCAACTCTAGTAATGTAGTTCAGGTAACATTGATGTTCGACCCTCTTAGCGCGGTCCCGTAGTAATTTAAAAGAATTTATGTCACTTACATTATGGTATACTTTAATTTTTCTATGGTATTTATTTTTTTCTTTGAGGATATGAATAAGGGCAGGAGAGAACCAAATTGGGTAGGTGCTAGGCCGAACTTTCCTAACGGGCACATATTTTTTAGATCATCTAAATCTCGCCTTTAAATCGCCGTCTATTTTTTTATTTTTTCGTTATTTTATTTTATTTTATTTTATTTTTATTTATTTGGGAAACAAAAAACGTATAGCTTTGTGTTTCCCAAATAAATACAAAACGTTCAAACCTACAAGTAGTAGGGTAGATGCGCCTGTTATGCGTCCAGGCCCCATTCACGACCTTTCGCGGCACTACTGGTTACTTTTTGTCGAAAATAGCCTTATTTGCACTCTCACACAAAGACATTAAATTATATCAACAACCTGGATGTGTAAGCTACGCATACAAGCTAACTACACATCACAAGCACCAGCAATTATAAGTAAAATAAATTAATCAATTTGTGGTCCGCCGTCAACAAGACAAAAAGTGTCTATATCAACGCGAAAAATAGCAGCGTGTCGCGAATTCAACGGTAAGTTTTACAGTGTCTTTATGCATGTCAGAGTTGATGGTTATTAGTTTGACTTCATTTTGGATTAAAAAATATGGATTTGTGTAATTCTATCTAAATTATTGTCAATAAAATTGAAATATTGCGTGGACGAGAACTGTTCCACGATATTTTAAGAAAGTCCCATTTTAGACCGGGTTGGACGCGAATTGGACATATCGTGTCAATAAGGTGATTTCTTATTGTATTAAAATTTATTCAAACATTTTATTAAATTTGAACCTTATGCTCGTAAGGTATCTACAAACCTTATTTCGTCCAGGCTCGGAGCAACAAACCATAAAATACTGAGTTATGAAATTTCTTGTGGTCGCGAATCGGACAAGGTTAAATGACGTCCTGATTTCGACCTTAGCTTTATTGATTATGTAAACTTAACAATAATGTAATCGAATTTTGTATATTAAGTCATTGAGTTATCCAGTTTTGTGTATTTAACATATTTCATTCAATTTCACTTTTGTTAGGGGTACTGATGTAATAAGTCCACTCCAACAGTAAATTCGCAACTGATTTATTTATTGGATTAAAGTTAACAAGAAAGTATAATACGGAAGATAGAAGTCACGTTTGATACGTGACACATTCCTCACGTAGATATTAGTAAGTTATAATAACATAGGAAGTTAGGTAGCCTTGATATCACATGCATAGCCTGAATAACACATTGTACCTTGTACATCTTGGCCTCTAGAAAAAGGGAAAACAATGTAATGTGTAAGAACAAGAATACAAACACGGTTGGGATTCTTCCCTGATAATGAACACTACATTGTACTTTGTACATCCTGGCCACTCGCAAAAGGATACAGTATTTAATAAACATGACAAAAACAATATGGAGTAGGTATGAATACAAAATTAAGTAAACGATTGTTAATGGAAAAGTAAACTATTAAAACTTTATAATAAATAGAGATTTTAGTGTCCTTATGCTTTCAATCGTCACTTCCAAAAGTGGGGATATTCAACCCCAAACTATACCGCGAAACACTCGGCTCTGCTGGATCCCGTGCTTCTATTGTGGGGATGTTCAACCCCAAACTATACCGCAAAACACTCGACTCTGCTGGATCCCGCGCTTCTATCGTGGGGATGTCCAACCCCAAACTATACCTCGAAGCACTCGGCTCTGCTTGATTCCGCGCTTCTATCGTGGGGATGTCCAACCCCAAACTATACCTCGAAGCACTCGGCTCTGCTTGATTCCGCGCTTCTATCGTGGGGATGTCCAACCCCAAACTATACCTCGAAGCACTCGGCTCTGCTTGATTCCGCGCTTCTATCGTGGGGATGTCCAACCCCAAACTATACCTCGAAGCACTCGGCTCTGCTTGATTCTGTGCTTCTATCTTGGAGATGTTCAACCCCGTGCTCCATCGCGGGACTCTCAGCGTGCACTGCTCGTCACATGATGCTTCATGCAGCTGCTGTGATGCCTTGGGGCCTTCCACAAGGGCCGCCAAGTTGACCGTCGCCGTTAGATGTGTTCCTGCGTCCCCGCGCTGCGACTTTTTCCGTGCACGAGAAGAACGTAGGTATTGGATTTTACGACTTCGATTTCTTCCGAAGGATTCCGTTTGTAATTGATGCATGCTGTGGCGAATCTCTTCTATCTGCTGCGTCATAGACATAAATCGAATGTTCATAATGTCTTGGATATCTTCTATTATTCGTAATCCGCTCATCCGTTGATTCTGAAGTGCCTGATGGACTTGATCTTGGCTCTGTGTGATCTTTTCAATGCCTTTGGTCGTAGACGGCTCCACATGAGCATTCGTGGATGATCCAGAAGGTTTCCGAAATGCGTCATGCAATATAGAATTGTGTCGACCTTGACAAGCACCACATGAGCGCCTTGAACGGCACTGACCTACCTCGTGCTGAAGTAGGCAATTTTGACAAATGCCTAACTGCATCGTTGCATTTAATTTTTCTGTGGCATTGAGTTTTATGAAATCATCACATTTGTATATTGCGTGATTATTGCTACAATAAGGACAGGTCAATAATGTGCAAGCCGCTGAAATAAATCCAAGATCGCCTGACTTACTGTAGCTTGATTGTTTATGATTATTTGGCTTGCTGTATGTACCCTTTGACTGGCTGAAGGGTTTCTTTGCTTGAGAGGGATTTGGTCTCCGGGGGTGTCGCACAAAATTATCCATTTCCTTCTTGATGCATGGTGAACTGGATTTCGGGCGCTGCAGTACGGATGTATCCTTCTCCCTTTCCATTATTGGTACTATAAAACCAAATTTATTCCCGACGAAGTCCAGAAGCTTATTTACTCTGTCTATACTCGTGACAAGGTTCTTATGACTGGCTGGATCCTTGGTCCTGATGTGTAACATAGCTTCGAGAATCTTCTCAAGGTTCTTCTTCAAGTTATCCATGATGAGTAGGTAAACTGAGACCTCTTTGATACAGGATACTTGTTCAAGAGCTGCTTGGCGATGTAGGTTCCAACGACAATGTAGGGAACACAATATGCATCCCAGAGGCTGCTCTGCGCGATGTAGGTTCCGACTAGCAATGTAGGGAACACAATCGCAAGCTACTACGTGTGTACGCGACGTAGTAGCCGTATGATAACGTTTATGTAACGTACGTTATCACTTTGTCCTTCGACAGACAGTGGTGAGTGCGTCTGCGGATTTTGACTGTGAATCCGGCTCGAAGAATGTTAGGGGTACTGATGTAATAAGTCCACTCCAACAGTAAGTTCGCAACTGATTTATTTATTGGATTAAAGTTAACAAGAAAGTATAATACGGAAGATAGAAGTCACGTTTGATACGTGACACATTCCTCACGTAGATATTAGTAAGTTATAATAACATAGGAAGTTAGGTAGCCTTGATATCACATGCATAGCCTGAATAACACATTGTACCTTGTACATCTTGGCCTCTAGAAAAAGGGAAAACAATGTAATGTGTAAGAACAAGAATACAAACACGGTTGGGATTCTTCCCTGATAATGAACACTACATTGTACTTTGTACAACTTTATTTGAAATAAGCTATATGCAATTCTTTTTTTAAATATTGTGGTCGAGAACTACTCTATAAGACCAGATATCGACCATCTGCGTATAATAAAACACAGTGCCAGTCATCAGAGTCCTAAATATAGAATACTAATAAAGGTTAAATGTTTATTAGGTATTTTTGTATACTAGTAGCTAGTGATAGCCACTACTACTTTCAAAAATACCTATACAATACAATAAACCTCAATAACCAAACTGCAACGATTCCAAAGACTGGTGTGCTCAGCAATAACAGGCTGCATGAGAACTACACCGGGCGTTGCCCTGGAGGTAATCCTAGACATAGTGCCACTAGACTTATATATACAACAAGAGGAGACCTTATCGGCTTTGAGAATACAAAACATTGGATTCTGGGGGGGCATAGAAAGCCCTCACACTCAGATCTTAAACAGAGCCTTAGCCTATGAACCTCTCTAAGCCGCCCCCTGTGACAGAATGCCCAGCAAACCTATACAAGAGAAACACTACCAGAAACAACTATATGAGGAGAGACACCTGAGATGAATATGAGAGGCCCACGTCCACTCCTCCCCTAGCATTCTCACAATTCCGAACATGGATAAGGCAAAAAACCAGAGGAACGCATGCCGAACGATGGACACACCTACAGGAGTGCCGCCAGGTAAGGCGGCCTCCCTTACCTCCGGCTTCATCACCAAAGCTACTGAAACTGACCAGAAGAGACCTACGCGTCCTTGTGAGAACACTCACAGGACACTGCCCACTAAACAAACACCTCCACACCATCTGAGTAACAGGAAGCCCTCTCTGCAGGGGGGTTCTCAGTGTCGAGGAATCAGCTGCCCACGTCGTCCTGGAATGCGAGGGAGTAACAGCACAGCAACACGAAATCCGTGACCATCCGAGGCCACTCCGCGAAGCCTGTGAAAATCCCAGGAAGATTCAGTGCTTCTGGATGGAGTTAGGCTGACCATCCCGAGTCTCAGAGCGGAAAAAAGAGTACACTCACCATACCATACCATACCAAGCCAACCTTAACTGCCCGCGGTGCTTCCTAATTCCTAAATCCAACCAACAAACGAGGAAATGACAAAACAACCCACTAACACGCACTGGACCAGCGTGGTGGGTCATGGCCCAAACCCTCAATTAATGATAGATAGCCAACAAAAAGGTCCAAAGTGCCCAGCGAAGCCAGCGGCTGTGCTGGCGTTGACGGGTGCCATGCCAGACCTGGGGTTAGGGGTGCTAAGAATCCTCGGGTGAAGTCCCACCGAACTTTGAGGTTTGACCATCACCTAGTGCAGTTGTAAGTGGAGTAAGAGAACATTAAATGGCATGTTATGGGGTTATGTAGAGTAGTAGTAGAGAGGGGGAGGACACCGTAACACCAGACTCGGGCCATCTTCTCTACTTTCGCGAGGGTGATAAAACATCGCAGCGTGACGTACGTAGGTGACCTCGTCAATAATGCCCTCGCTAACAACATTCAAGAAATCTCCAGTATGTTGACAGGTATTCAGGGAACAGTAAGTCAGGTCTACGCACCGACCTCGGCACAATCGGATGATGAAGTGGAGGATATTTATGAAGACATATCCAAAGCCTTACACAACATCTATAAGGCTCGTAAGTGGACGTGGCGAAGCCCCGACACTGTGACTTAAAATGAGATCAACTTCTGATCATGATGGATAGCAAGCACATATTCAGAGATGACTCAGTGATCAACAGGTTTAGTACCGGATCTGATCACCGACTGCTCCGAGGCTCTCTGGATATCAACTTAAAGCTAGAAAGAAACCATCTGATGAAATCCACGCTCCGACCTAATCCAATCGAAATCATTGCGGGCACCGAGAAGTTCCGGCAGCTTCTCGGGAATAGGTTCGCTGCCTTGGATCCCACTGATGACGCTGACGAGACCCTACACAATCTGGTTGAAACGTTGAGGCACAAGGGCATCAAGTTCTGCCAAAAGCAGCGTACTGGCAAGCAATCCAAACTCTCTGATGAGCCTTTCGGGCTGATGGCAAAAAGACGGGAAACCACATAAGTGACTTCGTCAGACAAATCCGAACCGAGGGTACAAAGTATTCACTTAGGAGCTTGGCAGGAGCCACCTGACGAATCTTAAAATGCATGATGACAGGACATTCTATGGCAGATTATACGTTGCACATACCCCTCGTTCCCAACGACGACGAGACCACAAGACCAAGATTTCAGAACTCTGAGGCCTATATCCAGCAGAGGACTAAAACAGGCTGACGATTATGATTATTATAAGTAAGTTTCCTATTAGATATATGGTGGACGAGAACTAGGCAACATAGGGTCGCAAACTGGAATTTTTGGTCGAGAACTGGTAAAATGGGGTATTTCGGATTAAAATATTTTTTTAAAATTAACAGTTAAATTTAAGAAGAAAGTCTATTTTCCATGTGAAAATAGAGTATATTAGTCATGTGGTGAAATCAGTTTTATTCTTAAGAGCTCACAAAAATATATTTTTTTCGATATCTGAATTGGACAACTCCGCTAACTGGACGCAAACAGGCGCAATGACCCTACAACAAGTAGTACACAAAGCTCTTAGTTTTGTGTGGTTACATAATATCATAATAACAAAACTTGATTCAACTATTTTTGGAACAACTACGGTCGCTTGACCTAGGTACTGTTTAAAATACCTACAGATCGTTTCACAGAATTTCGTTGTAACGTAACGTGTGACTGATCGATATACCTAAAGGAGAATTCACCTACGGTTTATTCACCTAAATAATGCACTTGTTTACAAAATCTATTTTGGACGACTCCATACTGCACGACCTCAAGTCTCAATTCGACTGTATTTTTCCCCCTTTTTTATTTTTGTTACCTCACAACTTTTGACTCGGTGGTCCGATTTTCATGTTTTTTTATATGTAAGCTGGTGCATCCCGTGTGCTCCAATTTTGATAAAATTGAAGTCGGTTTATAGTTTTTTAAAACAAAATTAATTATTCGTAACTTTTCATCCCTTGCGTAACATGCAAGTAACTTGAGTCGTTCAATAAGAGAAGAGTCGTGGCATTACGGTGAACTAACACTGTTAGACGTACCTACTGCAGCAGTGTTGTCAACGCAACAAAAGTTCGCGCCATACATACGGGGTTTCTTAGCTAGTTAGCTAGAAAAATAAAACCGATAAAGTGCGAGTCAGACTCGCGCGCGAAGGGTTCCGTACCATTATATATAATTGTTGTATAATAAATGATTTTCTTTTAAAAAACTATGAACAGACTTTAATTATATAGTTTTTTCATGGATCCCACTGTCAGAACTGGATCCACCGACCAAAGAACCAAATTAAAATGGAAAGCACCAGCTTTAAAATAAAAAAAGAATCATGAAAATCGGACCACCCACCGTGTCAAAAGTTCTAAGGTAAGTAAGGTAACAAACATAAAAATACAATCAATTTGAGAACCTCCTCCTTTATTGAAGTCGGTTAAAAAAACAGTCGAATAATTTTTGGAGGCGGTTAAAATTGGCAAAAAGTCATGTATTTGTTGTTGTAGCGGCAACAGATATACGTCATCTGCGATACCTGATTTCAACTGTTTAATTATCGCGGTTCATGAGATACAGCCTGGTAACAAACGGACAGACAGCAGAGTATTAGCAATAGGGTCCCGTGCTCTTGTTCTCGTTCTCGTTGTGAGCACTGCGAGGGAAGTGCGTGAATGAAGTGCGGGTTGTTACACTTACTGTCAGGAAGAATATTAATGAATTTGGATTTGGTCACGATTGATAACTTTTAGGCAGATTTGAAAGCAACCGCCACACGGGTAACGTATAAATAAAGGAGGTGCGTACCTTGCGGGAGACGGGATGGTGCCTGGTGACGGCGATGACGTCATCGTCCAGCTGGTCCACGTAGATCTCGTCGTAGCCCTGCGTCGCCAGCTCCGCGTGCAGGTCGTTGAGCGCGCGCTTGCCGGCCACCAGCCCCGTGTCGGCGCACACGTCCCCCGCGCCCTCGCCCCACGCCGCGTACACGCGCGTCTCGTCCACCACGTGCACGGCCTGCGGGACCAGCTCGTCGTACCCGCGCGTGGAGCCGCCCGCGCCGCACGCCGCCGCGCACAGCGCCGCGCACGGCAGCAGGTCCGCCGCGCAGCGCCGCGCCACCGGCGAGGGGTTGTCGTGCGTCTGGTCCAGCAGCATGGCGTGCGCGATGGCGGCGCGCGCCGGCGTCCCACCGCCGCCGCGCCGCAGGAAGGCACCCACCGGCCGGCCTCCGTAGCGGTGCAGCAGGCGGCCCTGCTCGCGCGCGTCGCCCGCGCTCTGCGCCT
Source organism: Eupithecia tripunctaria (assembly GCA_955876795.1). NCBI lineage: Eukaryota > Metazoa > Arthropoda > Insecta > Lepidoptera > Geometridae > Eupithecia > Eupithecia tripunctaria. The sequence goes on from OY041604.1 coordinate 106,578, forward strand.
CGCGCACCAGCGAGGTGATGCCGAGCCGGTTCACGAAGATGTTGTCCACCGCGTCCGAGTCGGTGAACAGCTCCGCGACCACGTACAGGTCCGGCTTCACGTTGCGCGCCGCGTCCAGCATGTACTCGGCCACGTGCAGCGGCGTCGAGTGGCAGTTGTCGAGCCGCAGCCCGTCGAACAGCTCCGCCGTGAGCTCCACGTAGGCGCGCATGTGCGCCCACAGGAAGGGGCTGTCCTCGGGCGCGTCCCCGTAGCGCAGCTTCACGCTGTCGCCCCAGGCGATCAGCTCGCGGCGCAGGTACACCCGCGCGCCCGCCGCCCGCGCCGCGAAGTCCTTCAGCGGGTCCGCGTTCATCACCCAGCCGTTGTGCGCGGCCACCAGCGCCGCCTGCGCGCCGTACACCGCCTCCTCGGCCTCTTGCAGCGAGCGCGCGCCGCCGCCCGGCCACAGGAAGTAGCGCGGCACCAGCGGGCAGCGCTCCGACACCTCGGCGCGCCTCGGCCCGTCCTCCTGCAGACGCTCGTAGCGCAGGCCGGCGCACACGTTGTCGACGGCGGCGCGCAGGTGGTCGCGCAGCTCCTCCGCGGCGCGCTCGTTGAGCCGCTCCAGTGCGCGCCGCAGCGAGTCGCAGCAGCGCGCCAGCCGCGCGTCCTCGTCCGCGCACTCGGCGCGGTACACGTTGTGCAGCCTCAGCGCCGCCTCCATGTCGACGGAGGCGCGCAGCCGACGGTACAGCGGGTCGGGAGCCAGCTTCAGCTCCTCCGGCGCCTCCGCCTCCGCCTCGGCGGCGGCGCGCGGCGCCGGCACCTTGTTGCGCGCGAGCCGACAGAACTCCTGCACGATCTCGGACACGTTGCAGGCGTACATCTCGTGCAGACGCGCCTCGGGCAGCAGCTGCGAGGACAGCAGGTGGCGGATAGCCTCGATGTGGTCGTGCGAGGTGACGCGCCGCGGCACGCCGCGCGCCTCCAGGTCGCCGCGCGCCGCGTCCGCCGTGAGGCGTGCCAGCAGCGCGTCCAGCAGCGCGGCGGGCCGCAGGTGTGGACAATTGGCGCAGTTGTAGGTCGCCTCCGGGTGCGTCGCGAGCCACTCCGTCTCGTTGGCCGTGTGGTTCAGCACCACGTCGCAGATCGACAGCACCTGCGACCGGCGAAGGGGTCAGTGAGGGAGGGGAGGGGAGGAGATGTGTCGCGGGGCAGAGGGCGCGGCGGCAGCTCACCTTCCACTCGGTGCGCATCTTGGAAACAATGTTCTCGACGTCCGCGAAGGAGGCGTCCTTGCCGAAGGCTGGGTTCACGCGCAGCTGGTTCGCGATGCTGTAGCCGGAATTGGAGGCGCCCAGCTCCTGAGAACGCACGGAGCGTGTGTGAGTGCGGGGACGGCGGGGCTAGGGCGCGGGGCGCGGAGGGGCGCGGTGCGTACCTGGATCGGCGTGAAGTGCACCATGTTGTAGCCGGACTCCTTGGAGACGCGCAGCACGCGCTCCCAGCGCGTCAGCGGGCCGAGGCACTTGGCGAGCACGGTCTGGCACGCGAGCCCGTCCAGCGGCAGGCCGCCGTGCAGCGTTGGCGCCACGCCGAACCAGCCGGAGCCCTGCGGACCCACTGCGGACTCGCTGCGAGCCCGCGCCGTCAGTCGGTCAGTGCCTGCGCCGCGCGTGCGTCGCCGCGGTGCGTGTGTGTGCGTGTGTATACTCACGCGGTGTCGTACACGTAGTAGAAGTGGAAGGAGCCGGCGCGCTGCAGCAGCAGCTCGCAGTAGAGGTCGGCGTCCGTGACCAGCGCCCCCGCGCCCGCCGCCTCCCCCGCCGCCTCCGCGCCCTCGCCCACCCCCGCCCTCCACTCCAGCCCGTAGTACTGGTTGCGGATGAACTCCGCCTGCTCGCCGCGCCCCTCCGCTGCAACCAAGCAAGGTACCACGTGACCGCGCGCTCTGCTCGTGCGCAGCGGCGCGCGAACGCACTATACTCACGGTCATCGGTCAGCACGTAGTTGGTGTAGAGGAACACCTTGCGCCCGAGGAGCGACGGCCCCGGACAGAAGCGGAGGCGGCAGCCTTTCTCGAATCTGAAACGAAACGATAGACCGAGTCAGCGTGCTGAGTCAGCAGCGCGGGTGGCCGGGGTCGGGGGGAGGCACTCGCCTGTAGAGCGTAGAGTCGAGGTGGTCGCCGTGCTCCAGTGTGATGACGTACGTGGACGGCGGCGGCGGCGGTGCGGCGGCGGCAGCGGCGCCCGGCGGGGCCGCGGCGCGCTCGATCGCCATCTGCCTCTGAAAGAGAGTGTGACTATTAATTAGCTGCGGGCTGAGGTCGGTCGGAAGCCTGCTCTCGCGGCAACAGTCGGCGTCGCACCTTGTCGTGCACCTTCCGACAGTAGTCGCTCTTGTCGCGGGTCACCATCGCGTCGCGCATCTCCTCGGCACTGAGCCGCGCCCGCGCCGCGCCGCGCTATATCCCCGCGCCGTCACGCCGGCTCGGGTTACCGCCATTGTGCGCGCGCCGCGACCGACTCGACCCGCTACCGCCTTTTGTTCTTCTCACAATATGCCCTACCTACAGTAAATAAATGCCAATGCATACGCGATGGGCACTTAGTGGTTGTTTTTTAGGGATCCGGTACGGAACGAAACCCTTACTTAGGTACTCGTATATCTCGCTCTGTAGGTACGTCATTGTCACCTATACATACTATTTTTACTGTGTTTTATTATTATTAATTACTGTGTTTTATTATTATTAATTACTGTGTTTTATTATTTTTAATGACTGTGTTTTATTATGAATTATTGTGTTTTTCTTATTATTGTGTATTTTTATGAGTCTTGGTACTTGAAATAAACAATTTTTATTTTATTTTTTATTTTATACTATTAAGAACTACCAAACTTGAAATTTCAAATAATTTGTGTTTTGTAGATTTGTGTTCACGAAGCCCCTTCTTGAACACAACCTCTCCTCTCTCTCTCTCTCTATCTTCATTACGGATGTAAGCGGGTTAACTACGAACCTTATTTGTGTTGGAACTAGTTGGAAGAACACCAACGTTTCATCACTTAACGAGGGACATCTTCAGTGCTCGATCGAAGGGATGCGGAACGTCTAGAACCGCACTCGCCCTGAAGATAAACGTTGGTGTTCTTCCAACACAAATAAGGTTCGTAGTTAACCCGCTTACATCCGTAATGAGTTTGTCAAACTACGATTAGTTTTTATAATAAAACAACCTCTCACCGAATAGGTAAGGTTCGGTGTCTCGCCTCGCTGGACCCGATGCGACGTGTGCAGAGTTCTATCAATCTTCTCGAAATCTCGAACTCGAATCAGTAATCAATCACTATCGATCGTTAGCTTTGCTGCACGGGAGTTTCAAATAAGAAATGGTTAGGTCAGGTCAGATTATTACAATCTTTAGAGAGCAGCGGTGGCGGTCGACTGTGCGTTTACTTACATAAGCCCTAGGGTTTAGTCTCTTGCTTGAGTCTCCAATACCTTATAGTATCTAGCATTGTCTATGAACAACCCCATTTTTGTGTTTGTTTGGTCGAAAAGTGTAGGTAGGTAGTGTAGGTACCTATCTACAAAAAGGGAATTACAACATGGTGGTGGAACGAACGCTGAGCTGTGAACATGTGAACGCAGCATGCTCACCCACTACACCAATGTGACGTAAAGTGCGCATTCTATCCAAAATGATAACTCTTTCTCGTTCTTCAAGGGAACGGTTTTTAAATACATACATATTCAAATTACCTACAAAATTTTCACTTTGTAGGTACCTGGTACCTGTACTTACCTAGGTACATATCCATAATGCATCCGCTAAATAGGTACCTAAATGATTTGCTTTTCTTTTCTGAGTGGCTTTTATTTTCCTAGCTATAGTTATCTATAGTTTTGGCTAGGTAGGTAGGTAGGTATACTATACCAAATACGAAATAAGAAAACCAGAACGCGATGCTATTTGTCAGTTTCAAGCAAACCAAAATAAAATGAGCTATATTTTATTTTGGACTAGCTGCGCCCCGCGGCTTCGCACGCGTTGTTCCTATGGAAACGTTAAAAGATGATTTTCATCCCACGGGAACTGATTTATGGGATAAAAAGTATCCTATGTTTGATTCCAGGATTAGAATTAGGTAACTGTATGCAAAATTTCAGCCAGATCCGTCCAGTAGTCCAGCTTGATAAAATTAATAATTAATTTTGTTTTAAAAAACTATAAACCGACTTCAATTTTTACGGTTTTTTCATGAATGTTTATGGATCCCATTGTCAGAACTGAACAAAATTAAAATGGGACCACATGAGAAGCACCAGCTTTCATATATAAAAAGAATCATGCAAATCGGACCACCCAGTCAAAAGTTCTGAGGTAACAAACATTAAAAAAAACAGACGAATTGAGAACCTCCTCCTTTTTTTGAAGTCGGTTAAAAATACAGAAGGTGCCTAAATATAAGCACATAGAAAAACGTTCTTTCAATCCCGAAAAAATACTAGATTTTTGTAACTCTATGCTCAGCTACGACTGGGATACACTATTTTTCAACTACAATGAACATACTCTAGATAGCTTTTTAAATAAGATTCAATGGAATATAGACATACATTTCCCAAAAAAAAGTAATAAAATTAAAAACGACAAAGTCATGTCCATGGTTATGTGACACAATAATCTATGGTCCATGGTTATTGGTTATGTGACCAAATAAAACGCCAACATCCGGACATCCCTAATATAAATTATGTTTAAAATAAAAAGATAGAGCATAGGAATAGTATTTCACTAATTAAAAAGAAAGAATATGTAGAGCGCAGGCTTAATCATTCAATAAATCCAAAAAGAGAAGTGTGGGCTCTCATCAAAGAAGAGACGAATAAAGCAGTGACAGAGTGGAAATGGAGCTTAGTAGATAGTATGTCTAATGTCCGGCAAAATAACTTGCCCGACTACATAAACGATCACTTTGTATCTATCGGTAATAATCTTCAAGTCTCATGCCCACCTACTATGAAAGAAGCCTTACGTTTCTTACATAGTGTTACTCTGATGCACACAAGTTTTGAATTAAGCTCTATAACAAATGAAGAGTTACATAAACTTGCCGGTAACAAAATAAAAGGCTCAAATACGAAGGATCTATTTGATATATCAGGATCCTTACTATTTCATATGACGATGTTTATTTCAGAACCTTTCGTCTTCCTTATTAATGGTGTTTTACACTCTGATTCCTATGCAAATATGTTGAAATGTTCACGGGTAACCCCACTGTATAAAGGCAAGGGTGAACTTTTGACATAAAGAACTATCGCCCCATTACAATTGTACCCACGCTCTCCAAACTGATAGAGGCAATCATGTCAGAATCAATAATGAGGCATCTACAACACAACAAACTCTTATCAGACTGCCAATATGCGTACAAACCCGGTAAATCAACTACATCGGCAACCCTGAAGGTCATACACACCATTAACAAAGGTCTAGAAAACAGAAAGCAAGTAGCAGGTGATAGTATATGAAAATACTCGGAAATAGTCTATTTAACGACATTGCCCATGTAAATATCACAGGGGAGATAATACAATATGCAGACGATACCACCACAGTGGTTTCCGCAGATACTATGGATGAAGTTTGAATAGTATTAGCGACACAATAAATACATTAGGAAATTGGTTCTCAATGAATGGACAAAACAAGGAGAAAACTAGCGTTATGGTATTTAATGCAGTGTCTGCTAGACGACCATCACTTAACATCCCTTTAAATGTGGTAAATCAATAGCTAGCGCAAAATTAACAAAACTGTTAGGTTTCGACTGTTTCGAGCTAGACCAGGCCCTTACTTGGAAAAATCATATAGACTCTACCTGTACAAAAATGGCTAAAGGCATATATGCTCTAAAACAACTGCGTCCTATGAAATCCCAATTGAATCTTAAAGATATATACACTCTATAATTGGTTATGGCATTATACTGTGGGGCAACTCTACCGACTCTGAAGAGTTCTTAAGATGCAGAAACGGGCAATTAGAATGCTGGTTAGTGCCAAATTTAAAGACTCTTGTAGAGATCATTTTAAAAACCTAAAAATACTAACCTCTGCGTCATTACATTATATATCTATGAAATATTAAAGTTTGAAATACAAAATATGTCTCAATTTAGGATAAGACGAAATCAAAGCAAATACAGTAATAGGCATCAGATGTATTTAGAATCAACTCCTCATAGACTCAGATATATGTCTAAAAAGTAACCTGAAATTATTTGTTCTAAATTTTTTACAAACTTCCATTGTGTATTCGACTCATAACTTGTGAACAATCTCATTTAAATAATGTTAAACTTCTTTTACTAGATAAAACCTCAAAGACGAACCTTTCCTGATCTCTACATGCCTAAATCAAACCAATCTACGTAACTTATACATAATACTACCTACTTGACGAGAAACTGATAACACCTTACATTAACTTACATTGTTATTGTGTAGGTATTTCTTTTTTCAATAAATATTTTCATTTCATTTCATTTCAGTAGTTTCGGCGTGAAGAAGTAACAAACATCCATCCATCCATCCATACAAACTTTCGAATTTATAATATTAGTGTGATGTGATTCTTTGATAAAAAAGAGAAATTAAAAAAACATATATTTGTGTCTAAGTTCCCATTTCTCTCGTACTGAAGTGGACTTGACTGCTCTGGGCTATTTAGGAACGACTCGAAAGTAACTCCTAGTCAAGTAGCGATGCCAACATACCTCTGCATGACGGAAGGTGAGCCGTGACAGACAACAAAACATTTTATCCAGAGACCTTCCTAGGCTGCTCCCGCTCCGAGTACCTATCTACTGACTGTGAACTGCACAGCACCTCTACTGCATCCAATCCAAGCCAACACCATGACATGTTATCAGAATCAGGTTGATAGATCTTTTCTATTACCTACGATAGTGCCGCTCGAGTGCAATATTAATCAGATCGGTAGGTATGTGAATGCGTAGCTGAGGAAATGGTGGATGTAGGTACCTACCTACGCCGAGGCCCGAGGCCTCTCAGTGGGCGAAGGTCCGCTTGCGGCGAACGAGGTTATGGGGATTTGTTTTTACCATTAATGAGACCACGAGGGAGAACTATCTACACCTCCAGATACCTACAGGACTCGGAAGCATAAATAAATACCTACCTACGAGTTAGAGCATGGTCCCATCCCACTATGTCGTACCGGCTCATTAATCCTCCTGTTCTGTTGTTGCCACTGTTGACATTGTCTTGACAATCTATCGTTACAACATAATCATTTGTGTGTTTTAAAATACCTATAGGTATAAACAGGATTCCAATTCGGGTAAATAAATGCTGAGTAGGTAGATATCTGAAACCTGGTTCCGGTATCCTATACTTATGTTTACTTATTTATTACTGAAGTAAAAATTTATTAAAACGGGATTTTTAAATAGGTAGTGTAGGCTACCGCAGCGTCTGTTAGTGCCAGCCTTTACTTTTTAAAACCGACTTGAAAAAAAGGAGGAGGGTTCTCAATACGACTTTTTTTTGTGCAGGACTTTTGACTGGGTGGTCCGATTTTCATGATTATTTTTTTATATGAAAGCTGGTGCGTTCCGTGTGGTCCGTGGAATTGAAGTCGGTTTATAGTTTTTTAACGTATTGACTGCCCAGCCTCTGCGGTGCGACCCGCAGGGGCGCGCCGCAGCCGAACGAGGCGGTGAATGCCATCTGCGTCTTTCTTGGGCCATGAAGGTGTTAGTGTATAAACAAAATTAATTATCAGTACCTATGTAAAGAACGTGACGATGAGTCATAAAAATTCTGCAACCGCAGCGGCTGTCAACCTTTACGTTTAAATACTATAAGTTTGCAATGATGAGTCTTATAATTTTTTCGTCTTTCGCAGCATCTGTTACGCCTTCTGTTTTTAATATGCAACGATGAGTTATCTTATTTTTTCGGATACTGCAGCGTCTGTCAGTGACAGCCTTTCCTTTTTTCAGTACGGTCCAATTTTCCTGATTCTTTTTTTATATGAAAGCTGGTGCTTCCCATGTGGTCCCATTTTAATTTTGTTTAGTTCTGACAGTGGGATCCATTAAAATTCATGAAAATACTATAAAAATTTAAGTTGTTTATAGTTTTTTTAAAAACCAAATTAATTATATTCTTTGTGCATAAGTCCAACTCGTACTTTTGCACAAAATTCAGATTTTTAGGCTTTGTTTTGATAATTTTAGTCTGGCACTGAGCAGTGCGGTTACTTTAATGGTCACCTTGCAATGACCTTCCTTGTGTTGTCTTAGGTCCAAATCACTTAGAAGGTTTTTTTAAATTAAATGGTAATAATAATAACTTTTTACAAAACTATTATGTATCAAGTAAGTAGGTAAGTAATAAAATTTAGGTAGAATATGGATAAGTACTTACAATGAAAAATACACCATAAGCTCAGACAAAGGAATTCCTTTGTCTGAGACCATAAGTTACTTTGTGGCATTTCAACCACAAACAAAAGAGACAGGACGGACAATTTATAGAAGTGATTTTAGTAGAGGAACTATGTAGAGGTAAGTATATCTCAGCAACTGTGACACACAGGACATTCATTTTACCTATTTGAAAAGGGTTATGTCTTGAGGTTGTGGTAGATGGTGCTGGTTGTTCCCTAAACAGCCCTTTGTGATTGGTATTTGGTTTGGTGTTCGGTTGGTGGTCAAGAAAAGTCACTGGTAAGTATGGACTATATTCTCAAGACACATTATTTCTGGTGGTTAAAGATAATTATACTACTGCTGCCAACTTATGGTATACATGGTATGGAACGGTTGAAATGGTATGTATGTATTGGCTCGAACCAGCGACCATAGTGGTAGATCGGGGACTGAGTAAAATTAGGTAAACGCAGCAGATACGCATTCAACTGCTGCGTGGTCGGTTTACCCAAACAACCCTAGTAAGTTGCTGATTCATAGTTACTTATTAATATCATTGATGTCCTATGCCTTAGATTAGACCATAATACAGTACCTATAGGTACTTATGGATATTTATAATAAGCTATATTATATCTATTATATCTTTCTCAATAAAGACCTAAGCACTTAGTTTAGTAAAGTATATTTTTGCCACATTGTGACCCTCACTAGCTGAGAGTACACATAGAATTTAGGATAATAATTCGATGTCCCATTAACACATTCGACTCCTTCACACTTTTCTCTCTGCTCTATTGCCAAACCACCAAGGGCGGATCCAGCTGGCACGTCAGGGGGGGGTCATACAGTCAAGATCTAGACAGGACGGGCTCACGAGCCCCCCTGTACCCCGCGCGGGGGTAGCACTGTGGCGAGCGTAACGAGCAGCAACTTCGGGGCATAGCAGGGCGAGCGAGGCGAGCCTTGCTGTCACACTCACACCCCATGCCGTCAAATATTTACCGAGTAAATAACGGCGAGCGGAGCGAGCCCGTAAAATTTTGCGTCATTGTTTGGGGAAAAGGACGTATTCTTACCAATATTATTATATCTAAAGTAACTATGTCTGTTAGTCTTCCTGTTAAATTTTCATGTCTAATCGCCTAAACGGGTCCTAATGAAATTTGGCATTGAGGTAAACGGTATCCCAGTCATACCATGTTCTATGTTTTGGAGCAGTTGTCGCGTGCGTGACACAGACAGTTTAATTTTAAAAACCGTAAGTTGAGACGTTCAAGTATTGTAGATTTGTTTTAATTTGTCGCGAGACAACAATTAGTAGGCGTATTAAAGATTCGTCGCCCCAGGCCAGTTAGCTATGCCGCCCCATTTATTTATGAAGAACGACTAAAAATAAATCATTTATTCACTAGGTCAGTGGTTCTCACATTTTTTTAGCGACGGGTCCCTTTTGGACATTGAAATATTTGACTAAATAAGTTCGTTGTCAAAATGAATAAAAAAATGGAGATAGAAGCGAGCTTACAAAGTTAAAAGAAATTTTAGCGACTTTGATTTTGTTTCAAAGAAAAAAATAAAAAACGGCGAGTGGAGCAAGCCTCGAACATTTAAAGACTTTTTAACGACGATTACAAAATTTTTAAGAGTTGTACGGTTCACGTACAATACAAAAATATTAAACTATTTCGGCTGACACCGCGTTTAGCCGCGACCTACATTTTCAGTTAAGCCTTTACCGCGGACTAGAGCGGATGAGAAATTGTCAAATATTTAACGACGTTTGGGAAATTTGTTACTGAAACGGAAGCAAAGACCATATAGAAACGGCGAGCGGAGCGAGCCGCGAAAATTTTAACGACTTAGAGACGATTGGGATTTTTTTATTTGTGAAAGATAAGGATGAAAATACGATATAATGGCGCTGACGAGCAAGCGGTGCGAATGCGACAATTATTGACGCTTTAGCGATGGCGGCGGCGGGAAAACCCGAGAAAATAACGGCGAGCGGAGCGAGCCGGCCGTCCTAATGAAATTTGGCAGGGAGGTAAACGGTTTCCTAGTCATCCCATGTTCTATGTTTCCATGCATTTGTCGCGTGACACAGACAGTTTAATTTTAATTAAGTTGTTACGTTCAAGTATTGTAGATTTGTTTTAATTTGTCATGAGACAACAATTATAATAATATTGTTTATTCACTCTTTCATCAACAATAAATTATTTATTATTTCGTAAATAATTATATTTGATTAAGAGAATTCGCCCAAGTATAGGTATTGACGATACAGAAGATGAAAAATTAGTTGAGTTTGGGTTTTGAAGCGTTCATAGTTGGGGTTGACGAAAGTCATGCATGTCATGCTACAGCTACAGGCATTACCGCGTGCCGTGTAACATTTATTTTGTAAGGTATGGTAGGCCGTACGTACCTAACCTAACTAAAATAAATGATATATATTTTAGTACCTAATATATTTTAATAATTCTTGAACGCAGATGTTATTTTAGCTACCTACATATTTACTTACCTCCTTGTTGATAGGTATAGGTATTTTAGGTAAACAATTCATTGGGTTTTGGGTCGACCCTCTCGATTTTTTTTACTGTCAAGCTCAGATGAATAAAAAAGCAAGATAGAGTTTCGCCGGCCGACTCACCGATGGCGGCAAAACTAAGCCTAGCCGTGTACATACACAGTTACACGCACAGACATAAAACGAAACTAAGCCATACCTTGTCAGTCGAGCTATGCCGGCGCGCGGAGTGTCACGATATAATATTTCGTATTTTTTACAGAAACAATGTCAAATTGTGTTGTAAAATGGTGTAAAACCCAATCTTCAATACACAAGAAGTAGGATGGAATCACATTTCATACTTAAGTAAACTTAAAAACATATATTTTTAGTAAATCAACTTTATAAATTATCATGACAACTTGGAACACAAATCCGCCACAAGTGTTGCCAACACTAAGCGTCACAAAAGTTCCCGTTTGTTGAGGAAGTTATTAATGTGACGTGAAACGTAATGTTATGTATTAATTTACTAAGGTACCTATTTTTTTTTACCCGACTACCAACGGAGCATGGATAAATACTTTGGCTACTGGCTTCGTTTGTATGTTTGTAAGTAGCCGATTTTATTTTCTCACGTAGCGCTGAAACTATAAGTCCGATTTCAATAAATGAGGAGTCTAATGATTCGTCTTGATGTCCCGGTAGTTATAGGATAATTAATAACATCAGGCAAAATTGGGGTCTAACGAGATATCGTGGTCTAAGTGGGTCTAAAAGTTAAATGTTAGTAAATATACTCGACTAAGGGATATCATTAAGGACATGCAGAGACAAGGACATTTTTAGGAAAATGTATATCTCAGGCTTAAGGAAAATGCCGACTTTTTGAGATTTGCACCCCCATCCCCCCCCCTCGGAACAAATCTTGCCCACAGACTAATTTGGATAACAACATTTATGGCGTTGCGTTCATATAGAAAGGGATATTTTTTATTGCAAAAAAGGTATTACCTTATTACCTTGCCCCCAGCCCTCCTTCCCCTTTTGTAAGTACTACTGAGGGTTTTCGATTGCAGGGAACTAGAGGCTTATTTTGCATCGAAATAAAAAAAAACCACTTTCCTCTCACCCCCTTTTGCTTAGCCTCCGTTGAGATCTCCCGAACGCAGTGACTTGAAAAATATTGCTATAGAGGAAAAATTATATTAAATTCAAAACAAAGGTTGCCTCCCTTACCGTCGTATACTCCTTTTATGTAAAAATACCAAAAATTGGCCTAAAAATTGTGAAACTGTTGTGCGTAAATAATGTAATGAAACCATAGTGATAGTTAGTGAAAAGCAATATAAATCAGTTGATAAAAAGATTTTAAAGCGATTTATTGGCAAAGACAACGTTTTCTCTAACTTGGAGACTGAGCACAGTTATGCTGGCCAAGAGCATAAAATAAGCGATGCATCATCGAAAAATATTTATGTACCTAATACGTTTCCACCATATTTCGAAATTGGAAACAATTTCCAGAACGGTGGACCGTAAATGACAGTTCTACAGAAAACTTACGCAATATAAAGGCCATTAAAACCAATGTTTGATATTACTGTTGTTTTATTGTCCCCCTTTCTAGTCGGAATAAACATACCTACTTTTATACTACCTCTAAGTGAGGTAAATATACAATTTGAAAAAATGTCATCTTATCTACTATTTACTTATCCATTCATTCTGCTAATACAATAAAATATTAGGGGTAATTCGTTTTTACTACACGGCAACACTCATCAAACGCGCACATGTTTACGAAACCGGCATCAGTTTGTCGGCCGGCGTCACTCTGTCTTGTTTTTTTACTTCGTCTGAGCTGTCAAGCTTCTGGAGGGCAGACTGCGAGGGGCGGAGAAGCAGTTAGGCCCAGCCGAAGGGGGGAGTCATGACATGACCCCCATGACCCCCCCCCCCCTGGATCCGCTTGGGCATTAGGTATGTGGTTGTGACATTCAATTGCATTTTTCTGAACAATAAGACACTTTGAGGAGTTCATGTATCGTTTTTTGTGATTTATGACTTAAATATTACTACTCGTTGTGCATTTTAGTCTGGAAAACTGTGTAGTTTAGGAAAATGGGAAAGTCTATGACATTGGTGTGCAACATTTTTAAGCTTTTTAAAATTGAGAGAACTTTTGGAAGGCGATTTTAAATGTTTATGAAAACGTTCTGATAAATTTATTTTATTTTAAATTCATATAAGTACAGTAAGACTCACTAGCAATGTGATCCAATAGATCTAGTTTTTTATATAAACTACCTTCAACTATTTGTAATTTTTAATATGACTCACATTGTGGGTTCTTGGTACAATCAGGGTTGTAAACAAAACAGTTTTTTTAATATTTTATTCTGTTCAAAATATTTAACACTACTGTTTTTTTTTGTTTTTGTTTTTTACTTTTTACGACTCCACAAAAAATTAAATAAGTCTTTTTTGCCTTGTAATTAAATAACACATTTTGACCTCTAGCACCAAGGTTATTCAACTTGGAGGTCAATGTCAAGAACTAAAGTTGCATCCCTAGGGACCCCCTCCAAGATTCCATAAAAAAAATATATGTTAATTATACATAAAAATTTTCGTCAAAAAAATTCTAAGTCTTTTTCGCCTTGTAATTGACTGCATCCCGTAAAGTATACTCCAACCGAAAAACCTGGTTAAAAAATGAGCCCGCGTCGTGGGCTCCCGGCTCCTCGAATTTAACAGAGTTGAGCCCTCGTCGTGGGTCACTGGCATCGAATGTGTTAAGATAAAAATAATTTGTTACTTACCAACTTATGTAATGCCAATAAATTAAATACCTATGATAGGTATTTAATCTCTTCCTTCTCTAAGGTGAATGTTGAGTCGGTGCTTTTTTCCGCTAATTTCAGTATTCTTAATTGCACTGCACTTTAAACTAGTCTTAGTTCTAATTTTAGGCTTTGTTTTGGTAATTTTTTAGGCCGGCGCGGAGCAGCGCGGCCGGGTGGCTCGGCAGCGTAGATGGAGAATAGCCTTCTTATTCTAAGCTCAGCACTCAGCAGTCTGTTTACTTTATTGGTCACCTTGCAATGACCTTCCTCTTGTTTTCTTTGGCCTACCTACATTAAGCTTGGCCGAGGGCTATTTCACCTACACAACAGCTTGTTCACTATTTGTTCACAGATTTTCACGAAAAAAGCTTTCGGTGACTTATTGTAAGCTCGGCAATCTGTTTACTTACTTTAAATTGGTCACCTTGCAACAAGGAAAATAAATACTAGGCGCTTAGAAGGAGAAACAAAAAATCTATGTACTAGGCGCCTTGCAATGACCTTCCTCCTTCTTGTCCTACATTAAGCTTGGCCGAGGGTTATTTCGCCTACACAACACGAAAAAAGCGTTCGGTGACGTTTCGGTATCATCGCAATTATTTGATTCGATTTTAATGACATGATCATGTATAAAAAATAGATTTTTCGTAAAATACAATTTGTATACTAGCTAGCTCAGCTATTAGTCCAGAAGCCTTTATTTGAACATTACAAGCAGATAGACTCTGTTCATGCCGATTTGACTATTATAGTTATGGGATGTTGTCGAAATTTTTTGGGATTTTCATATCATAACTAAGACGGTTTATCTTCCATCACACTAATATTATAATTGCGAAATTGTAGGGATAGATGGCTGGATGTTTGTTACCTCTTCACGCGAAAACTACTGAACGGATCGGGCTGAAATTTTGCATACAAATAATTCTAATAGGTACTGGAATCAAACATAGGCTACTTTTTATCCCATAAATCATTCCCATGGGATAGAAATCACCTTCTAACGTTTCCATAGGAACAACACGTGCTAAGCCATGGCCACAGATTACCCCCAATAGATTCCGCATGAAAGACGACGACCGCGCACCACGCATCAATGCAAATGCTCAGTTGTAAATCGCCGCTTCGAAGTACGGCTTCGGTTTCGACCAAGTGTCAGACCCCTACGTTTCTGTGCTCTAACGCTTGTGAAAATTGGTTTTGTGATAGAAAATTGGATAAAATGACTTCATGTGCAGTGAAATCGTGTGGAAAATCATCAAGAAATTCAAACTACCACACAAGGACGGATTAACATTTCATCGGTAAGTAAAATAATTACAAATTCATCATTTATAGAACAGGTCAGCCTATAATGGCTAATGGTACGTAAGGACGGTCACTTGTCTCTTTTCCGCATTGCTGTTATTGTACTCGTTGTCCTTTTCGGCGAAAGCACGTGTTACGCTAGTGTTGTGAATTTCACTTATTTCGAGTCTAGTCGATATCGTTAAAAATGGTGGATGACGTAGATGAGCGGGACTCTCGGTAGGTAGGTATTATTGTATTAACTAGTACGGAGGACAGTCACTCGACTACGGGTAACAACACATACAGAGACTGTGACTGTATAAATACAAAATTTTCTATAACCTACTACATTTGTAACTCTTAACCTTAAATAGTGCTATTTTATTATTGAAATAAACTTTTAATTTACTTTTCTTTACTCTATAATTGAATTCAAAACAGATGATCTCTCATCATTATTGTGTAATGTGTACAATTTTTTTTATTTTATTTACCTAGTTAAATAGTAGTAGTGTTTTTGTCATTTACTTAGGTTTAAAATATTAGTTTGAATGTCTGTATAAATTTATGATCCTATAGAAAATTAATTGTTTACTTTCTTTTAATACGAAATTTACAAACGAATTATCGATGAATTCTAATTTGGTGTTCAACTTTCCCAACCCTACGGTGAGTATACCCTTAGTTCATTATTAGTGCGACCTTGAAATAGCCAATCACAACGCCTTTGTCTCAGTCCCCGCAACCCGCGCCTTCCGCTAATTTTGGTGCGCTAGCATCCGAACAAAAGTATCGTAATGCGGTATCTATTGGGGGTAATCTGTGGCCATGGCTAACCCGCGGGGCGCTAGAGTTCGCCCACATGTCTTATTTATTCGTTTATTGTTCTAATCTAAGTAGGTAAAGGGGTAGTATGTGGGATCGACACCTATCTGTCCATCCTACATACTACCCCTATACCTGAGGAGCCCCCCTAATAGGTACCCTATAACTGGAGTTTAGTAATAGGGTTCCGCTTTCACCCTTCGGGTACGGAACGCTAATTAAGCCCTACTCACACCGGCGGTAATTTTTAAGCACGACCTGTGTTGTGTCGCGCAATTTAAGCCACATTTGCTTGCAGTACATTTTGTACTAAAACGCATACGTTGACGCACACTGCCGCTACTTTGTCGCCGCGATTCGGCTTGACCGAGGCGTTTCCGCGTCCTGCTTAGGTATTTGCTTCTTTTGAAGCTGCGATTTGTTTTTTTTTTAAGCTGCGATTTGACTCTTTTTGAAGCTGCGTCTTGCGTTACGGGCGGGGCAAGGCGGGGCGGCGCGCTTGATAATAAACCGCTGTGTAAGGAATCGCGTTAGAAAATCGCCGAAATCGCGCTTATTAATTAGGCCTTACAGACGCTAATTAATTATACTTAATTACATACTTAGAATAAACTTTTTTCTGGTAACAACTTCAGTGGATATTCAATTTAGGAAGACCTTTGCACAGCAAGCAAATGTCTGTCTGCCTGCCTCTAAAACTCGCGAAACTAGCGAAATTGGGTTCGATTTCCACCTCAGGACAAATGTTTGTAAAATCTGTAGAGATATTTTGTTTAGGGCATTCAGGACGCCTTCTATGTACAATTAAAATAAAACTATCTATGTATTGTATTGTATTTAGGCTTTAGTATAATCAGTTGTCTTATCTAATACCCATAAAATAAGCTTTGCTTAGCTTGGGGCTAAATAATGCTTTGTAAACTGTCTATTTGTTTACATACATACATTTTTATAATATTTAGTTTAGAAATTAAACAGGTTTTCTTCAATGGCCTTCTCAGAATCCCATGCTCCAACTGATTCAAGGTCATGATTGTATTTTTTCTTTGTTTTGGGAGCAGTATCCTGGTCTCTCTTCTTTTTGTGTTTATTCTTCTTCCTCGAGCCGGCCTGCTCCGACTCAGGGAGCTCGGCCCCCGAGACATTGGTGTTGGCTATACTTGTACTGCACTCTTCTTTTGATCTAGTCATAGAAAAGTGATCTTGGTCACAGTTAATACTCTTCTCTTTCCGAGTTTTATTTTTCTTGTATTGACTAGGGGTGGTCATGTTGAGACGCTCTGTTACATGAGCAGCTAATTTTATAGATTTTTTGTAATTGTGGCCAAATAGCGGATGTCGGCTTTTGGTTTCTGGCAAAGGTATAAAGCTTGCTTGGTTGATATTCAGTGCAATATCATCTTGAATATGGGTTTTAGGTATTCTTTTTCGTAAATTAAGAAATCCCTTTACCAACCAACTTTTTATGACAAAATGGCTTTGTTCCGATGATAGCATGGACATATTACCAGGTTCCTGGTCTATGCTCCCCTCATAAGTTTGACCATTCAGCTTTAATTTACATTTCCCTTCCAAAGTAAATTTTTTATCTTGAAAAGAATCCACATGAATATCCTTGGGACACCTGATGAGCCATATGTCATCATCGGTGGTAAGACCTGCCTCATTGTTATCAGGTATGGTTTTTAATGGTTTTAGGTGTGAGTTATCTTTACTATATTTTTTCAATTTGGCTGATTTTTTAGATGATTCTGTGGTATTAACTTGCCTAGTATCCAAATCTAAGTTTTCGTCTTCAAATTGAATCCTCTCAGATATTCTCGTTTTCCGCTTTTCAGCGTTATTCTCATATTTATTGGCTATACTATTTTGTGTTTTATTTGAACTAGGAACTACATTGGGCACTTCCTCATTTAAACTGCTATTTTTGTTATCATCGTTGCCACAAGCAGCTGGCAGTACATCCCTGCCACCCGATGCAGAAGCTGTCCCCAGCACATCACATTCTTCAGGTTTTGCATCATCTGACACAGTGGAGTCTTTTCTTTTCTTTGATTTCTTCTTTTTCTCTTTCATTAATCTCTCATTATATTCACTTTCTTCTTGAACTAATTCATTAAGTGTGTTATCTTCTGATTGATTATCAGATATTGAATGGTTTTTGCTTTTATTTTTATGTTTTGTACTTTGATTGGATTCACTGGACTCAGTTAGTATGTTCGAGTTTGATAAGCTTCTATCTATACTCCTCTTTGCTTTGGTAGGATGTGGAGTTGCAAAATGCTGTTCATCTTTCACTTTCAAATCTAAGTAGCTTTCATCATAAGAGTCGTGAGCTTCACTCTGATTAATGCCATTCTTTTTGTTTCTGTTGGTCGACGCGTCATTATCACTCTCGGGCTCTCTTTTTATCTTCTTTTTCTTGGGGCTTGGCACCTGGTCGCTCTCCGATGGGTCGCTGCGCCACTTCCTCTTTGCCTGGCCGGGCCCTCTGCCGTCCCGCTCTTGTTTGCCTTGTTCAAACAACTCCTCTTGCAGCTTTTTTTTGTAACTCTTGCCAGAGACGGATTCATCTTCAGAGTGATCTTTGTTCATCTTAGCCTCTACCCTGTAAAATAATCATTTATAAAGTGGTGTTACTCACTGACCTATATTGATAGAGAAGAGGTATGCACATTATGAAACTAACATAGAAACGCTATCAATTGTATCACTTGAAGCATCAGTCCAAGCAAAGCTTGCATCAGATGACGAATCCATTCATTTATTTTAGAATTAGATTTGAGAATAAAACTTGTTACACAAATATTCTAACCTAAAACATCATGGCGCGGCGCGCTCTTTATTTATTTCGACATTTTCAACTTCTTGTAAGATGGGCTATGGTTGACACGCTAGATGGAATCGCGCATACAAAATCGTCGGACACTATCTATCTACAGTTACTTTTAGATCGTATTGATTTGGAAATAGGGTTCCTAATCAAAAAATGGAATTGTGTTATCTATTGCCAACACTTCGGCGCTAGTGCTCAATGCAATGAAGGCAGCTGCAAGCATGATTGCAGCACAGCATTGGTAGGTAGGTACCTGCAGCTACTTTCATTATTTTTATCGTGTTCTAAATCCACCATGGCTGCTTTGATGATACGACAAATTGAAATTCTGTGGAAGTTGTGTAAATAAAAGTGAGAAACTGTGTGAAATAGGTGTAACTAAATCTTGTGTTCCTAGTTGTGAAACCAACAGCGATAGTGGTATCCAAATACACTGTTTTCCACAATCACCCAAACATACAGACAAAGTTTGTGGCTCAGACAAAATAAACTGGACCTACTACTCTTAAAAGAGTATGAAGGTATGTATTTGGGTATAATATATACCTATGTATATTTTCGTAGGCATATATTATACATTCAAATTTTAATTGATATCCTATGGTACCTATGGTGTACATACAGGTATACCTATTATTATATACTACTACTGATAAATGTTCAAAAGTATCGCTTGATTCGTCTCCTACGCCGGATAAGTCTAGGTCACAACGATTTTTTTTTGTCAGAAATACAGAAAAAAAATCGCTGTAATGAGCGCAGCTGTTAGGTACAGTTAATAACATCTTTACACTTATTACTAGTTTCTGCCTACGGCTTTGCACGCGTTATTTTTATTTTTATCCCAAGGGTATTTATGGGATTAAAAGTAGCCTATGTCTGATTCCAGGTTAAGAATTTAGTAAACATTATTAAAATTGAGGCAAATAAAATAAAATTAAAAACTACAACCCAACTACGTAAAAATTAAAACAAGCGTTCAATGCTCTTCTAAATAAATATTACCGATTGAAAATTATAATTATTCAAATTGTTTTATTAATGGAGCCTCCGGCTCCAACCTAATGAATTGTGTATGTACCTACAAAGGCCTCAGAAATACAGAATTTATTCGTAATACCATTATTACAATGTCATACACTCAATTAAATATACAAAATAAAATTAAAATTATAATAACGGCAAATTAAAAAATTCGTTTGTATCATAATAATACCAATTCAGTGAGCCACCTTCTTAGTTTAATTTTGAAAATAGGAGTAGAAGCCGCATCACGGATCCAGTCGGGCAGCCGGTTGTAAACTGAAGGACCCAATATGTAAACGGACCTCTCTGACTTCTGTTGTTTGTGTTTTGGTGTGACCAGACGGTAGTGATGGTTATTATGGGATAAGCTTGTGAGGGATACCACAATGCCCAGTGATCTCATAAATATCTTTAAGTTCTGGTACTTAAATCAGAAAAACATGGTTAGGTGGTCGGGCTCGCACTCTGAGGAGTACAAGTTGAAGTGCGGAGTGAGGCAGGGGGGGATTACATCTCCAAAGCTTTTTAATTTGTACACTAATCAGCTGATTGGTGAGCTCAGTAGAACCAAGATAGGATGTTCTATCCATGGCCACAGTGTAAACAATCAGCTACGCAGATGATATGGTTCTACTGAGCCCATCAATCAGTGCCCTGAGACGGCTAATAAAGGTTTGTGAGACATACGCAGCGGCCCATGGACTCAGGTATAATGTAAAAAAGAGTGAATTGCTTCTCTTCAAAGCCGGTAGGAAAAGCTACTCTGTACCACTGGTCTCACTTTACGGTACTCCTCTTAACTGGGTCAAACAATTTAAATACCTGGGTCACAGGGTCACTGAGGATATGAATGACAATGTGGATGTTGATAGGGAACGTAGGGCGTTGTCGGTGAGGTGTAATATGGTGGCTCGCAGATTCGCACGTTGTACAACGCCTGTCAAAATAACACTTTTTAGGGCGTATTGTACTTTTTTCTACACGTTCAGTCTGTGGGCCAGATATACACAAAAAACCTACAACGCCTTACGCGTCCAGTACAATAACGGCTTCAGGATGTTGTTGGGGCTGCCGCGGTACTGTAGCGCATCAGGGATGTTCGCGGACGCGCACGTGGATGGGTTCCACGCAATCATGCGCAAGCGGGTTGCATCCCTGGTGGGCCGCATGCGCCGCGGCTCCAACAGCCTCCTGGCTGCCGTGGCGCAGGACCTCCGCTCCGGTATCATGGGCCACTGGATGATGATGCTGAAACCCGTATCATCGCTGGTGGCTCAATGATCTGTCTGAGCCGCCGGTCACACGATTGACATGTAATATTTAATTTAATTTAATGTAATTCTTATTATTATTTTTCTCTTTTCTAATTCTATTAATATTAATATAATTTTAATTTTATTTTGTGTACCTACCTGCTATGTTATTTTATTTTATTTATTCTTGAAATTGTAATTGTGTACTTTAATGTGTCTATGGACTTACGGTCTGAAATAAATGATTTTTATTTATTTCTTTATTTATTACTACGCAGGGCGTGAGCGGCGTTGATACCGCGGCACTGGAACAGGTCCACGTTGTTGTGGGTGAACAGAGCTACTTGGTAGATAAGTTCACCCGTGAGAGTGAGTATGTCGTACTCCTTGAATAGCTCCCTGCATGAGACGTCGCTCGAGACACCTGCCATCGCGCGTAGAGCTCGCTTTTGCATTACGAAAGCCCACTGGACGGCCGCGCCCACAGCTCTACCCCGTACGAGAGCGAACTGTGGACTGTTGCAAAGTAGCATGAGTGGACTACGTCAGCCGACGCCGTGCTCGCTAGCCTTCGCAATGCATAGCAAGAACCTCCTAGCTTACCGCAGAGAGAGTCTATATGTTTGTCCCATACAAGGGAACTGTCCAGGTGGAAGCCCAGTAATTTTATACTAATCAGCTCTACCCCGTACGAGAGCGAACTGTGGACTGTTGCAAAGTAGCATGAGCGGACTATTTCAGCCGACGCCGTGCTCGCTAGCCTTCGCAGTGCAAAGCAAGACCCTCCTAGCTTACCGCAGAGAGAGTCTATATGTTTGTCCCATACAAGGGAACTGTCCAGGTGGAAGCCTAGTAATTTTATACTATGTACCTGTTCCAGCGCCGTGTCACCGACTACTACATTAAGAGGGGGCGCCCTGCCGTTGAGACTGAAATTTATGAGGCAGGTTTTGTCTCTGTTTAGAGTAAGACCGTTCGACCTAAACCATGCTTCAAGTTGTCGGATAACCGTGTTCAGTCTACGCTCCAACTCGCCTATCGTAGATCCCGTTACTACCGCGGCAACATCGTCCGCATACATGTAGATCTCGGCGTTATCGATGGTGCCAGGCAGGTCGTTGAGGAGCAGGCTGAACAGGGTATTCGACAAACAGGACCCCTGGGGAATGACGTACCCCTGTCCCCTACCACTACTTGAGTTCTTTTGGACATAAAAGAGGTTAAGAAGGATAGGGCGGGGCCACGTATGCCATGGAACTGGAGTTTTTTAACTATAAGGCAGTGATCGGCGAAATATGCACGTTTCTCAGCAGCTATACTGGTTAAAACTAGTTTCTTCAAGTCCTTATAAAAAAATACTATAAAAATTTAAGTTGTTTATAGTTTTTTTAAAAACCAAATTAATTATATTCTTTGTGCATAAGTCCAACTCGTACTTTTGCACGAAATTCAGATTTTTAGGCTTTGTTTTGATAATTTTAGTCTGGCACTGAGCAGTGCGGTTACTTTAATGGTCACCTTGCAATGACCTTCCTTGTGTTGTCTTAGGTCCAAATCACTTAGAAGGTTTTTTTAAATTAAATGGTAATAATAATAACTTTTTACAAAAGTATTACTGTATCAAGTAAGTAGGTAAGTAATAAAATTTAGGTAGAATATGGATAAGTACTTACAATGAAAAATACACCATAAGTTACTTTGTGGCATTTCAACCACAAACAAAAGAGACAGGACGGACAATTTATAGAAGTGATTTTAGTAGAGGAACTATGTAGAGGTAAGTATATCTCAGCAACTGTGACACACAGGACATTCATTTTACCTGAGAACTGTAGTAGCTCGTGACCCCACAACTCCCTAAAAAATGATGTTGGTCACAATAGGTACCAAACACCTTGTATGGGAACATTATAACTTTCAGACCCTAAGTTTTATTGGTAACAAAGATACAAACAGCTGAAAATTGCCTCAAGATGGTTCAAGGTGCCGGGTTTCCGGCGTCGGCCACCATACTTGACTTAGCAGGGCCATCATGGCACTGTCAAGTCAAGTAGGTGGCCGCCCCTGGGAAATCCATCAATTCCGATAATTTGTTACCCTCAAAACTGATGTAGGTACGTAAGTACCCTTGAAAAGGGTTATGTCTTGGGGTTATGGTAGATGGTGCTGGTTGTTCCCTAAACAGCCCTTTGTGATTGGTATTTGGTTTGGTGTTCGGTTGGTGGTCAAGAAAAGTCACTGGTAGGTATGGACTATATTCTCAAGACACATTATTTCTGGTGGTTAAAGATAATTGTACTACTGCTGCCAACTTATGGTATACATGGTATGGATTGGTTGAAATGGTATGTATGTATTGGCTCGAACCAGCGACCATAGTGGTAGATCGCGGACTGAGTAAAATTAGGTAAACGCAGCAGATTCAACTGCTGCGTGGTCGGTTTACCCAAACAACCCTAGTAAGTTGCTGATTCATAGTTACTTATTAATATCATTGATGTCCTATGCCTTAGATTAGACCATAATACAGTACCTATAGGTACTTATGGATATTTATAATAAGCTATATTATATCTATTATATCTTTCTCAATAAAGACCTAAGCACTTAGTTTAGTAAAGTATATTTTTGCCACATTGTGACTCTCACTAGCTGAGAGTACACATAGAATTTAGGATAATAATTCGATGTCCCATTAACACATTCGACTCCTTCACACTTTTCTCTCTGCTCTATCGCCAAACCACCATACATCATACCACAGAGCCCACCACGGGGGTCACCGGCATTACACATGCGCCATAGGTGAACCCAACCCACGCAGCGGCTTTGCGGCATTAGCAAGGGCGGATCCAGCTGTCACGTCAGGGGGGGGGGGGGTCATACAGTCAAGATCTAGACAGGACGGGCTCACGAGCCCCCCTGTACCCCGCGCGGGAGTAGCACTGTGGCGAGCGTAACGAGCAGCAATGCAACTTCGGGGCAGAGCAGGACGAGCGAGGCGAGCCTTGCTGTCACACCCCATGAAATTTAAATCACCCCCTTACCTATATAGAAAACTAGAATGGGCGTATGAAACTAACTCTAGATATCCACGTAGATCTTGCTCTAATTTGATTTTACTGACTCAAAAACACAGAGCGGTGGCTTTTCGTGGTTCATTCCGTTTTGCAGCTTCTCGCTGCTGGAATGATACACCTCCGCCACTGCGAAATACTAAATCATTACACGCGTTCAAATCTAAGTTAAAAAAAAACTATTAATAATTCAAAAAAGTTCCTAGAAAATCCTTTAAATTTACATACATACTATGAATGCTCTTATTTATTTAACTCGTAGGACCACGTAGTATTTTATGATACCTCCTTCTATACCTAGTATATTATTTAAATTCTAACATAGGTTTATTTACTTACTTAATTATAATGGTTTGCATTATTATTTATATTTTGCCATGCTTAGTACCTAAACTCCCGTTGGTTAAGGACATGTTGCTCATTGATTTTTGTAAACGTGTAACTCGTAGTGTGACGTCACCCAGGGGTTCAGACTGAAAATCAGCGTTGTTTTCGTCCTTGGGCGGTAGCGGCATTAAGCTGAGGCTGGACCTATTTAGCCGCGCATAAGGGAAAGACCAATTTCTCGTAGAGCTGCTTAATTTTTAAGTTTAGTCATAGTACTAGTTTTATTAGTTCTGTATTTTACTTTCCCTCTGTGTTGTGTGTCCCTATGTGTGTGCTGAATAAATGTATATTCTATTCTATTCTATTCTATGCCGTCAAATATTTACCGAGTAAATAACGGCGAGCGGAGCGAGCCTGTAAAATTTTGCGTCATTGTTTGGGGAAAAGGACGTATTCTTACCAATATTATTATATTAGGTCCTTACATATGAAATTGGCGTTTTTCGTACTGGCCACTTTAATCACAAATTTCTCCTCTTTGGGCCCGCGTCGTGGGCTCCCGGCTCCTCGAATGTGACAGAGTTGAGCCCTCGTCGTGGGTCACTGGCATCGAATGTGTTAAGATAAAAATAATTTGTTACTTACCAACTTATGTAATGCCAATTAATTAAATACCTATGATAGGTATTTAATCTCTTCCTTCTCTACGGAGAATGTTGTTTCCGCTAATTTCAGTATTCTTAATTGCACTGCACTTTAAACTAGTCTTAGTTCTGATTTTAGGCTTTGTTTTGGTAATTTTTTAGGCCGGCGCGGAGCGGCGCGGCCGGGTGGCTCGGCAGCGTAGATGGAGAATAGCCTTCTTATTCTAAGCTCAGCAGTCTGTTTACTTTATTGGTCACCTTGCAATGACCTTCCTCTTGTTTTCTTTGGCCTACATTAAGCTTGGCCGAGGGCTATTTCACCTACACAACAGCTTGTTCACTATTTGTTTACAGATTTTCACGAAAAAAGCGTTCGGTGACTTATTCTAAGCTCGGCAATCTGTTTACTTACTTTAAATTGGTCACCTTGCAACAAGGAAAATAAATACTAGGCGCTTAGAAGGAGAAACAAAAAATCTATGTACTAGGCGCCTTGCAATGACCTTCCTCTTGTTTTCTTGTCTTACATTAAGCTTGGCCGAGGGTTATTTAACCTACACAACACGAAAGAAGCGTTCGGTGACGTTTCGGTATCATCGAAATAATTTGATTCGATTTTAATGACATGATCATATAAAAAAAATAGATTTTTCGTAAAATACAATTTGTATACTAGCTAGCTCAACTATTAGTCCAGAAGCCTTTATTTGAACAATACAAGCAGATAGACTCTGTTCATTAAAATAAGAGTCGTAGAAATTGAGGGCGCGCATGTGCCAATTGATAACTTTTGTTGCGTTGACAACATTGATTTATTAAAAAGGGAAGATGAGGTACTGGTTTCTCGAAAGTGGCAAACCTCAAATTGTGTAAAATTGTGTGCTCCCACCTCAGTCACCGTCTGACCGGCGGCGCGGCACGGCGCGGCGGCACGGGCGGTCGTGTTTCGCGTGAAATATTGTTGTCTCGGTTTCACTTCAGTCTTAGATACGTCTTTCCGTCTTTGTTTTTCTTTGTATTGCACAGCAGGACTGAAAATATAACTGTGAGCGTATGTGTTTGCGTGTAGTTGTAACATATGCCATTATTTGAGTAAGCGCTCTGGGAGAACATAACCTACCTTCCCTTTTTAATAAATCAATGGTTGACAACACTGTTCATGTGTTAGTTCACCGTTATGGTACTGGACACTGGTACGAGCGTGTTCACCCTTTGATCGGGAAGACACGAAGTAGGAACATCTTAGACTTGTCAAATGAATGACAATTAATCTTGTGAGAACCAGCCTATAAGTCGAAAAATTCTCGCGGTTGATTGACAGCGGAACAAGTGAAAACGGGAAAATTTTAATATTTTTCAGTTTTTAGTTATTTACAAAGAAAAGTCATTCATTTGGTTTAGCTAATTTAGTTTATTAACTTATTTTAGTCTATTTTAATTTAATATCTTTAGGTACCTACCTATTTAATAATTATCTCGTGACTGCTCGCGTCCTTGTCCGTAATGGGCTTGGACGGGAGTAGCCCCGTCCCCCCCCCTCCCTCCGGAACCCCCTGATCCTAGGGAGTCAAAAACGACCAAGAGACATATTGAGGCTGACTACAACAAGTCGTTGATTACCAGTGAAACTGCCGATGCCGTCCCAGCGAAAAAATCAACTGTAAACCTCACGGTACCGTCTTTACAGACGGTATACACCCACCCATCTGTTGTGGTGGGTGCAAATAACTTTTCATATTCAAAAACTGATAAGGGCCCATTTATCGTCAATGTTTCCTGTGAGGAGCCGGAGCCGGCTGCGGGCACTACTTTTAAGGCCATCAAATTTGGTAAATTTCTTGCAAACAACGAAATCGAAGGTATATGCGCAGAAGGTGTGAAACAAGTTGGACGCAATAATATATCGGTACAATTTAAATCATATGAAACTGCTAACAGCTTTATTGAATCTGACATTCTCTCGACATCAAAGTTTACTGCATCAATTCCAACATACAATATAACTCGAATGGGACTTGTCCGCCAGGTTCCAACTGAACTACCAATGCAGGAGTTTGTTGAGGATACAGTTGTTCCCGCCGGATGCGGCATAATTTTAAAAGCCCGGCGTTTGAGCAGAAAGGTTGTGGATAACGGCAAGGCTTCATGGATACCTACGCAAATAGTGGTAATAACATGCAAAGGTCAATGTCTTCCACCAAGAATATTCCTATACTATAACTCATTACCAGTTGAACTATACACTTATCCCACAATCCAGTGTTATTCATGCTGCAAGTACGGCCACACAAAGATGCAATGCAGATCGCGTCCTCGATGTTATAGGTGTTCTAAAGAACACCCTGGTGACACCTGCGTTATGCCTGAGGTGGGAGCTTCCTGTTTGCATTGCTCAGGGCGGCATTTTGCTACTAGCAAAGGTTGTCCGGAGCAAATTAGGCAACGGTCCATCAAGGCTGTTATGTCGCAAAATTGTATTTCTTATCAAGAGGCTTCTACCCAATTCCCAAAAGTTTCGCGCACCTATACTGAAGTTGCTCAAGAATTATTCTCCCAAGACCTTTTCTCCCAATCTCCCCCTTCACCCCCTCGAAGACCTATTTCCCAATCAACGCGGTCGTATGTTAAATCTGTTTACGCTTCGCCAAAACCCTCTCCCTCTCAAGTTAGGTCCTATGATAAGGTCGCCCATAGAGATATGGTTTCTACGCCAATCTCTCTGGTGCCTAATGGTTGTGCACTGAACCAACCTCCCCAAAATAACAACACGCTAGAAACTCTTTTAAATTTGATCATAGACATTATTCTTGCGAATTCACTCCCTTTACCGAACAACGTTGCTTCAAAATTGTCTCAACTAATCTCATTAACTTCTCAAAATGAACTCTCTGGCTGTTCTGCAATGGAACTGTCAAAGCATACGAGCTAAACCGAAACGTCACGAACTCGCGTACTTAATTAATAGGTATAGCCCGTCAGTCATAGCCGTCTCGGAGACGTGGTTGAGGCCTGGTTCCCATTTTCGGATCTCAGGGTTCTCTTGTCTCCGAGCCGACAGAGCTGACGGGCATGCCGGGAGCGCTCTATTAGTACGACGTTCCCTTTCCTTCTCTCAAATCACCCTGCCGACCCTCCCCGTTGATATCAACGCTGTTGGTGTCAAGTCCTTCGGTATATCTTTTATATCTGTATATATACCTCATCCCAATTCCACTATGATTGCGGATATTCTTCTTATCTTCTCTTCCATTCCTTCTCCTAAGGTTATTATGGGAGATTTTAATGGGCATAACACTGTCTGGGGTCACAGTCATTCTGATTTATTTGGTCTTTCCCTTCTGGAAATTATTGACGAAGCCAACCTATGTATCCTTAATGATGGATCCCCTACTCGCAGGGTTCTTCCCAACCAAAACCCTAAGAGTGCGGTTGATCTCTCTCTCTGCTCTTCTGTACTTGTCCCCGATATCGTGTGGCAAGTCTTATCTCACACTTTTGGAAGTGATCACTTCCCTCTAATTCTCTCCATTAATATCTCCAATTGTGTAACTCCTCTCCGTAACCCAGCTCCATCATCAAAATACAACCCCACTCATGCTGACTGGACTTCTTTCTCATCTTCCCTGGACTCTAGACTGGAATTTTTTTCTATATCTGAAGATTCTCCGGCATCTTCATACAGTGATTTTATCAACTGTATTATTGCATGTGCAGACCAACATGTACCTATAAAAAAGTCCACCTGTGATTTTAAGGTTTCTACCCCATGGTGGGATTCCGAATGCACAGCGGCGGTTGCTGAGCGTAAAGCGGCTGAGAACGCTTATTGTCATTCTATGACAATGGAAAATTATTTGAGTTATCAAAAATCTGCGGCAAAGTTTAGAAAACTGTCCCGTAAAAAGAAAAAGCAGGGCTGGACAGGCTTTTGTGAAAACCTATCTCCTAGATCTCCTCCATCACTTGTATGGAGACAAATAAGACGTTTTAGAGGGTCTTGTGCTACTGATAACCTGACAGGTAATGATCCTTCTTCTTGGCTGGAAGCCTTTTCAGATAAACTGGCTCCTCCTTCTGCCCCATCTTTAAATTCTATTCCATCGGCTTCCTCGTTTCTTCCTTCCACTAATTTCTTAGACGCTGCTTTTTCCTGCAGTGAACTGTCCCTTGCTCTAGACGGACTGACTGACTCATCTCCTGGCATAGATAAAATACCTTATTCTTTTCTTATTAAAGCCTCCTCTCAAACGAAACAGATAATAATTTTTTTGATATTGGTGTAGTTCCGGATCAATGGAAGTCCCAAGTTATTGTGCCTATCCTCAAACCTGGTAAAGATCCCTCGGATCCATCCAGTCGTAGGCCCATAGCGTTATCGTCAGTTATGGCCAAAGTGACGGAACAGATGATCAATCGCCGCCTTCAATGGTGGTTTGAGAATGGATCTATTTTATCTAAAACTCAGTTTGGTTTTAGAAAAGGCATGGGAACTCTAGATAACCTTGGTTTATTAATTTCAGATATACATATAGCTTTCAAAGAAAAAAAATACCTTGTAGCTGTATTCCTTGACATTGCTGCTGCGTATGATAGCGTCCAACTTCCGGTACTTATGCAGAAGCTTCTTCATCTTGGTGTTCCTGAGAAATTGGTTAGGTTTATAGGTAACCTTCTGAGAGAAAGATCGGTGGTTATTAAATCTTGCCATGGAGTCCTCCCTCCTAGGTTAGTCTGGAAGGGCTTACCTCAGGGTTCTGTCTTGAGTCCCCTACTTTATAGCCTTTACACATATGATCTTGACCAAACCGTAAATTCTTTTTGTAATGTTTTACAGTATGCAGATGATCTCACTCTATACATTTCTTCCTCTTCCCTTGATGAGGCAGGTACCCGACTTAACTCAGCTCTTTCATATCTCAGCGTCTGGCTGTTAGATCATGGACTCTCTCTGTCTGCGGCAAAGAGCTCTACAGTAATTTTCACAAGAAAACGTGTTGTCCCGCCGGTAAGTATTTTTATTGATGGTGTCACTGTTCCTATATCCAGTCATGCAAAATTTTTAGGCATAACCCTGGACTCTAGAATGACGGGTTCCCAGCATTTCATTTCCATTGCTCAAAAAGCTGAAAAAAATATTAACATTCTCCGATCTCTATCCGGTGTATGGTGGGGCTCTCATCCATACACCCAAAAATTGCTGTATAATGCGATTGTAAGGAGTCATTTCGATTATGGCTCTTTCCTTCTTAGCATGTGCAACAAGGTAGGCTTTGACAAAATTGACAAAATTCAATATAAATGTTTACGTATTATTATTGGTGCCATGAAGTCTTCACCCATAAATGCTATGCATGTTGAGTGTGGCGAACCCCCATTGTTTTTACGCCGACAGTTTCTTTCTGATAGATTTTTATTTAAATTAGCCCAAAATTCTAACCATCCTCTTCTCCCAAAATTAAATCATCTCCTAATTTTTTTCCGACATTCTGATAAA
This sequence comes from Eupithecia tripunctaria, assembly GCA_955876795.1. Lineage (NCBI taxonomy): Eukaryota > Metazoa > Arthropoda > Insecta > Lepidoptera > Geometridae > Eupithecia > Eupithecia tripunctaria. The sequence goes on from OY041604.1 coordinate 137,174, forward strand.
ATTCCCTGTTTACTCCGGAGTTTCAAAAAATTTTCGGAATTTCCAAATTCTGTTATGCAGTTCTCAGGTCATCCTTTATATTCCACTCCTTATGATGCCCTAATATTCCGCCCACAGGTTTTATTACATTTTGGTATGTTTAAGAATTCTGTGGATGCTAGGGGAATATTTAATTCGGAAGTTGATACAAAATTTAGTGGATGGCACTCTATTTTCACTGATGCCTCTAAGCTTTCTTCTGATGGTGAGGTTGGAGCAGCGGTTTGGATGCCTTTTACAAATATTTCCTTAAGTTTTAAATGTCCTTCCTCTACATCGGTTTTCACTGGTGAGGCTGTTGCTATATTAGAAGCTTTAATGTTTGTTAAATCTCATAAGTTAAACAAGTCTATAATTTTTTCTGATTGTAGAAGTTGTCTCCAATCAATCATTTCTAATCCTTTTAAAGACATATCGCGATACCCTCTGATTCTGCAAATTCGTAAGGCCCTTTACGAGTGTAGTAATCTATGCATTGATGTAGTTCTTGCCTGGGTTTCAGGCCACTCTGGGATTCCAGGTAATGAAACTGCTGATTCCTGTGCAAAAGCAGCGGCTCAGTTAGGTTCGCTTGAGCATTTCCATTCATTCTGTCACGACTTATGCTTACTTCCTAGAACTTATCTCCAGAACTCTTGGACGGATCTCTGGAATGCCTCAAAACTTGTTAAAGGAAAGCATTATGGTGATGTTCAACCGGACATCCCTCGTTCTCCGTGGTTTTTTAAGTTTTGAAAATTCAATAAAACTACCACCTCGACTGTTTGTAGGCTGAGACTTGGTCATTCTTGCACTCCTGTCTTCCTTGCGAGACTTAGGATCAGGGACCATTCCTTATGTGAGTGTGGCATAGACGAAGGTCATGTGGATCACATTTTTTTCAACTGTCCTATCGTTTCTAGATCTTTATACGATTCTCTCCCTCCTGATGTTCCTCTTCCAACTTCTATGAAATGTATTTTATCTCTCTGCTTTTCCCCTAAAATTAACTATGCCCTATGTAAATTTATATATAATAATGATATAAAGCTGTAAATAGTAGTGTAGTTATTTGAATGTTCCATAAGTAAATGTACTTGTAATTTTAATTACTTTCCAGTTTTGAATTAGCACGTTTTGTTCTGTTTTGTAGTTTGTGGAGTATCTTTTTGTTGTTGTTCGGAATGATTGCTTTTCTTTATTGTAAATAATTCTTATATAATGTACCTCATTGTACACTCCCAAAAAGCTTGCGATGCGGTCATGAGACCAAGTTAAGACTACTTTGACGAGACGGACATTGGCAAAATTGCGTCAACCCAGACGCAGAAGCCACACACAAGAAGTTGAAGTTGAAGCCTATAAGTCGGTCTCGTATAAAGCTGCCAAAAACAATAACATAGGGGATACCAGTGAAAAATTTTACTCCTTTATGGCAGGGAACTAAGTCGTAACTAATTTTCGTCATAAAAAAATCGAAGAATTTTTATTTTAGCGGAGACTTGGTAAAGAATTAATGAAATAGAGTTCTGGTATATTTTTAGTAAAATACATTGATTTCTCGCAAAGATATTGTAAGATAAATGTATTTTATGGGTGATCATTTAGTGACACTGGTCACATTCTGGGGAATGCCTTCCAGTGTGCATTGGTACTACACATTGAGGATAAAATGTCATTCGTTTCCAAAGAATATATTTGTTTCTTTGCCCGTTCTGTGTTCAATCGAATGTTCTTTCCCTCGCTGCGCGCCGCCCCGCCATCGTTATTGTTTTTGCTGTTCTGTTTGTTTGTTGAAGTTATTTGTTACCCGTTATAGTTGTCTTGTTGTGTTTGTGTTCTTGTTAATATCTGGTTGAGTTTGTGTTGTTTTGATGATGGAGCTTGAGTCAGCGACTGCGCCCCCGGAGCCGGTGCCTGGTCCGTCGTCCATGACGGAAACTCAGGACACTCTGTCACCACCGAAAAAGCGGCCTATAAAAGCACTGAGTTCAACAGAAAAACTTATGGTGATGAATCTAGGTATATAAGCACACGCACAAAAATTGGCCCAAAGGCGAATATTGGTCACTGGCAGCCTGTGTAAACAAAACAGCCGAGATCTTGGGAATATCGCCAAGAACAGTGAGAGTTGTTGTAAAAGAAAGGAAAACAACAGGAAGTCTTTCTTCGCCCAAGAAAAGAGGACGCAAAATGAATTGCCATCATATTAATATTGATGAATATACCTATTCTGCTATCAGAAGAATCGTCCATCAGTTTTTTCGCCGAAATGAATTACCTACCTACTCTTACCAAGGTATGGATTGATTTGGGTACCTACTTACCTAAATACACATAACAACCCTATCTTACCTATTTAGTAGCATATGGTTACAATATGCAGAATGAGATTGAACATTTTTTAATTTTCAGGTTCTGCGAGCCATTCACGAGGACTCCAATTTACCAAAGTTTTCAAGGAGTACCATTCAGAAAATACAGAAAAATCTAAACTTCAAGTACACTGGAAGAAAACGCAACAGTTGCCTGATTGACTGGGAAGATATCATAATATTATGGCGCCAGAAATTTTTAAAAATGATAAAGCAGTATCGCAGGGAAGGCAAATTTATTTATTATCAAGATAAGACCTGGCTCAATGAAGGTAATTTTTAAATATTATCTAATGAAATATAAGTTCTGAATTGATATTATGTATTATAATATCATTAATATTAGCTCGCATAATGTTGTGTGCATTGTCCAGTATTATTTTAATTACAGATTTTTTTGACGTAAAGCTTTCTGTGCCCTGCTTATTAAATATTTTTTGTTTTTTATAGGCCATACGGTTAAAAAAACATGGGTGGACACTGAAGTTAAGACATCCAAACAATATCTTGGAAGAACTAACAACAGGCTTGAAGGCTCCAACAGGCTTGAAGGCTCCAACAGGAAAAGGACAGCAGCTTTTAATCAGCCATATAGGCAGTGAAAAAGGTTTTGTAGAAGAAGGCCTGCTGATGTTCGAATCAAAAAAGAACACTGAAGATTATCAGAATGAAATGAATGCAGATTGCTTCTAGGAACGGTTTCACATTATTGTGCCTAAATTAAAGCCCAATTCCGTGCTTGTCATGGACAATGCTCCATATCATAGCAGAAAAGTAGAGTGGATCCCAACAACAGCATGGAAAAAAGCTGATATTCAGGAGTGGCTTCGCACAACATGCATTGTATTCAATGAAAATATGATTAAAACGGAGTTACTCAACATTGTGAAAACAAATAAAGGTGAATTTAATAAGTACGCTGTGGATGAGTTGGCTGCCCTGTATGGTGTCACCGTCTTGAGATTGCCCCCCTACCACTGTGAGCTCAACCCTATTGAGCTTGTGTGGGCTCAGGTAAAGGGGTATGTCGCAAGAAATAATACAACTTTCAAATTAATAGATGTAAAACGATTGCTAAACGAAGGTTTGAGGGAGGTGACACCACAGAAATAGGCTGACTGTATTACCCACGCAATAAAAGTTGAAGACTAAAAGTTCAAATTAAATCATTTAATTGATAATGTATGTGATAGGTTCATAATAAATATGACTGAAACAGATTCTGAATTAGATAGCAGTTGTTCAGATATTAGTATGTAGGTATTATTAATGTTCTACCTGAACAAATGGCTGGCATAATCTGATTTAGAATCTGTTTCAGTAATATTTCTTCTAATAATAATAATTTCATTACAAATAAAAAAACAAAATAAGTATATGTATCGTTTTATTTATATCGGAAGGCGTGGTCAAATAATGCTGTCTCTGTAGGAAGATAATAGTCATTTAAGTAATGAAAACTTGATATTTCGTTTAAATGTAGGTACTGATCTAATAAAAAGAATTGCACCTATTTGTTTGTTTTATTTGATGTCTGGAGCCACAGCCAAATGATGCCGTTCTCTTGTTGGTAGGTACCTACAAGCATAGTGTAGGGTAAGATCCTGGACACATGGGTAACGAGTCGACGCTTTATAATGGAAGGCCCCACGCCTTTCTAGATCGGTCAAGTCAAGCTAGATAAATGAGGCTTTACAACCTTAGATATAAGCTTAATATGATGTTGCACACTATCTCGTGCAACAACAATATACATGTGATTGACATTAACAGTATTGTTAGTAAAAAATACTATTTGACTCAAGGTAATTACTACCTTTCCAATTTTTATAAAAGACAGATAGCAATTTCGCTATCTTTTTATTTTAATATAACAGCCAAAAACTTGGCTATAAAAAATGCTTCTTTTGAGCATTGCAATGATTTAAAAAACAAGACCTTGGAAGTTGTTCCAAGCCATTTAAATTAGAAATAAAGACAATAGAGGAAGTCTCTAGCCCTAAACAGTCAAATATTATTATTTACAATAAAAAACAAAGAAAACCAGATTGTAAAATCAAGGCAAAGTTTACTAACCTGGTGCACCAAAATATTCAAGGATTGAGATATAAATTACTAGAATTAGAATTGTACATGAACTCATTTGATATTGACATCATCTGCTTAACAGAACACTGGCTGAAAAGCTATGAGCTCATGTTTAACTTCAGTAACCACCAGGTTGGTAGTTCTTTTTGCAGATCACATGCTATTCGTGGAGGCTCTCTAATATTACTAAATAAACTCATAAAGTTCAAAGAACGTAAAGACATAATAAACTTATCCGTTGAAAGCCACATCGAAGTAGCATGTGTTGAGCTGGAGCAAAGTATTGTAGTAAGCGTATACAGCCCACCATCCGCCTCCTTTGAAATACTTATTTGAAAGAATCATGGATGATATCTTGTATAAAATATCAAAATCACATAAAAATGTCTTGGTATGTGGAGACTTTAATATTGATCTTTTAGAAGTCTACTCCCTCAGTAGTAGATTAACTAATTTATTTAATTGTTATAATTTAAGGCCAATATTTATGGAACCAACTAGAATAACTGAAACCTCAGCAAAATGTATAGATAATATATTTGTTTGTCAAAATGAAAAAGTATTAAGTAAAAAAATTATAAGCAATTTAAAATCAGACCACTTGGGTCAACTAATTAAACTAGAAATAAAAGTTAAAAACTATAATTGTAAACAAAAAATTAAATATACACCTGTGACCACAAGTCGATTTGAACGGTTGAAATTGGATTGGGATTCTAAACCATCACCTGATTACTCACTTAACAACCCAAATGAGTCGTATTGTAGTTTTTTTAATAAATTCACCAATGCGTTCAATTCAATATTCACACCCAAATCGAGGATGGTCTCAGAAAAACTTAACTTTAGTGAGTGGGCAACAGTGGGTATACATAAAAATAGAGTAACTTTGTATGAACTATATAGTGAAAAACAATATAATTTTAACAAGGACTTCAAAGAAAAAGTAAAAAATTACTCAAAAATGTTTAGAAAAGTTTGTCAAATAGCAAAATCAAATTATATTAGCTCCAAAATTAAAAACAGTGAAAATGTAATAAAATCAACATGGAAAATAATAAATAGTGAGACTGGAAAGGTCAGTACCTACGATAATGATTACAATTTAAAGATTAACAGTTGCACAATCAAAAATGACATTGAAGTAGCCCAAGCTTTTGAAAACTTTTTTACTGACATTCCAATCTCTACCACAAAGTCCCTAAATTCTTCTCAAGCAATTGCCGAGTCTTTACTGATAGAAAATGTACCTAAATGCGAAAATAAATTTAATTTCAACCACGTTAATGAAAAAGATATTATAAAAGTCTTTAAACTTTTAAATATAAAGAAAACTGCAGATCTCTGGGGCATTTCCGTTAGAATTATTAAACCTTTGATTGATACCATTGCACCAGATCTAGCTTTTATATTTAATGAGTCTATTGATTGTGGTGTATTTCCTGATCTAATGAAATGTAGCAAAATAATCCCACTGTTTAAATCAGGTAGTAGGTCTGACCCCACTAACTGTAGACCAATATCAGTACTGCCAACATTCAGCAAAGTTTTTGAAAAACTTATTTTACATCAATTGCTCAGTTATTTCAATTGCAATGACCTGCTTCATAGTAAGCAATTCGGGTTTACTCGCGGCAGGTCAACTACTGATGCCGGTATAGAGTTAGTATCGCATATTTTTGATGCTTGGGAGAAGTCGCAAGATGCCTTAGGCATTTTTTGCGACTTGTCGAAAGCATTCGATTGCTTACACCATGAAACATTAATCAGGAAACTACATCACTATGGAATAAGGAACACCTCCTTGGATCTTCTCACATCTTATTTGAGTGATAGGATACAAAGAGTTGACATAAATGGGAAACGGTCTTCGGGGTCTGTAGTTACAATGGGTGTACCGCAGGGATCTATCCTCGGTCCTTTCCTATTTTTAGTTTATATTAACGACCTGCCTCATCTTGTCAAGAATAGTCACGAGATTGTATTGTTTGCTGATGATACTTCATTAATTTTTAAAATGAAACGACAAAACACTAATTTCGACGATGTAAACAATGCAATCTCAAAGGTAGTTCATTGGTTTAGTGTCAACAATCTTTTGCTTAACGGAACCAAAACGAAATGTATTAGATTTACTCTACCTAATGTAAAACAAGTTAAGGCTGATGTAAACGTAAATGGAGAAACGTTAGAAATTATAGAAAGTACCGTATTCTTAGGAATCACCTTAGATAATAAACTTCAATGGGGCCCACACATAGATAAGCTATCGAAGAGACTTAGTTCTGCAGCATATGCAGTCAAAAAAATCCGTGATCTCACAGACGTGGACACATCTAGACTAGTTTATTTCAGCTACTTCCATAGTATTATGTCTTATGGTATACTGCTTTGGGGGAACGCTGCAGATATTAACACCATATTTGTGCTGCAGAAGCGGGCTGTTCGTGCCATCTATAAAATGGGTCCCAGAGAATCCCTACGTGATAAATTCAAAGAAATAAATATAATGACAGTACCAAGTCAATATATTTATGAAAACTTGTTGTATACTCATAAAAATATCAAGTTTCCCAAAAAATTGCGATATACATAATGTAAATACTAGAAATAAACATAAACTCGCTGTACCCACAACTAGGCTGCATAAAATTAATGTATCTTTGAAAGGGCAATGTATACGCTTCTACAACAAAACCCCTACTGAGCTGCAAAAATTATCAGTAAATAAATTCAAACAAATTGTCAAAACTTTATAATGCAAAAAGGCTTACTATAAAATATCAGATTATCTAGATGATAAAAAAGCTTGGGACGGATTTTGCTCCAACTCGAAAAATAACAACTAACAGGCTAAAGGTTTCTTCGTCGTTTCTTTACTTTAGTCTACATACCGAAGCGATCGAAATCAAAAATACCACTTTATTTCCGTGTCAGTGTATTTTTTAATATGATTTGACCTTTTCTAAGTGTACATTTATTGTATTTATGGAAATAAAGCATTTTTGAGTTTGAGTTTGAGTTTCTTTTGGGAAAATTGCGTGCATAAGTAAAGTCGCGGACAAGCACTATAAATAATGAGCCATGGTAAAATAGGTTTTCCACCTCTGTCTTGTCACTTTGACAGTGACAGGCCTTTGTTTACATTATTGGCATGATTTGAAAATACCGAGATACAGTAAACTATTGAAATGCAGTCACACACACCATTCTAAATTCAAATTTCTTTTTTCAACTTGTTGAATACTAATCCTTTATTCCACTTGTGAGCAAAATTCTATTTTACTCACTGTTTTTGAGCAGAAAATGCACTGTTTTCGAGCGAGAGAGGTGAAAATTCAATTACTGCATCACATACCACCGGTTACCAATTTCCAATACCTACCTATTCACGGGAAGGGTGAAACAGGGGTGGAACGCGGGCATGAACCCCTCGCATTTCACCGCTACCTGCCGATTTGACTATTATAGTTATGGGATGTTGTCGAAATTTTTTGGGATTTTCATATCATAACTAAGACGGTTTATCTTCCATCACACTAATATTATAATTGCGAAATTGTAGGGATAGATGGCTGGATGTTTGTTACCTCTTCACGCGAAAACTACTGAACGGATCGGGCTGAAATTTTGCATACAAATAATTCTAATAGGTACTGGAATCAAACATAGGCTACTTTTTATCCCATAAATCATTCCCATGGGATAGAAATCACCTTCTAACGTTTCCATAGGAACAACACGTGCTAAGCCATGGCTAAGCCGCGGGGCGCTAGAGTTCGCCCACATGTCTTATTTATTCGTTTATTGTTCTAATCTAAGTAGGTAAAGGGGTAGTATGTGGGATCGACACCTATCTGTCCATCCTACATACTACCCCTATACCTGAGGAGCCCTAATAGGTACCCTATTACTGGAGTTTAGTAATAGGGTTCCGCTTTCACCATTCGGGTACGGAACGCTAATTAAGCCCTACTCACACCGGCGGTAATTTTTAAGCACGACCTGTGTTGTGTCGCGCAATTTAAGCCACATTTGCTTGCAGTACATTTTGTACTAAAACGCATACGTTGACGCACACTGCCGCTACTTTGTCGCCGCGATTCGGCTTGTCCGAGGCGTTTCCGCGTCCTGCTTAGGTATTTGCTTCTTTTGAAGCTGCGATTTGTTTTTTTTTAAGCTGCGATTTGGCTCTTTTTGAAGCTGCGTCTTGCGTTACGGGCGGGGCAAGGCGGGGCGGCGCGCTTGATAATAAACCGCTGTGAAAGGAATCGCGTTAGGAAATCGCCGAAATCGCGCTTATTAATTATACTTAATTACATACTTAGAATAAACTATTTTCTGGTAACAACTTCAGTGGATATTCAATTTAGGAAGACCTTTGCACAGCAAGCAAATGTCTGTCTGCCTGCCTCTAAAACTCGCGAAACTAGCGAAATTGGGTTCGATTTCCACCTCAGGACAAATGTTTGTAAAATCTGTAGAGATATTTTGTTTAGGGCATTCAGGACGCTTTCTATGTACAATTAAAATAAAACTATCTATGTATTGTATTGTATTTAGGCTTTAGTATAATCAGTTGTCTTATCTAATACCCATAAAATAAGCTTTGCTTAGCTTGGGGCTAAATAATGCTTTGTAAACTGTCTATTTGTTTACATACATACATTTTTATAATATTTAGTTTAGAAATTAAACAGGTTTTCTTCAATGGCCTTCTCAGAATCCCATGCTCCAACTGATTCAAGGTCATGATTGTATTTTTTCTTTGTTTTGGGAGCAGTATCCTGGTCTCTCTTCTTTTTGTGTTTATTCTTCTTCCTCGAGCCGGCCTGCTCCGACTCAGGGAGCTCGGCCCCCGAGACATTGGTGTTGGCTATACTTGTACTGCACTCTTCTTTTGATCTAGTCATAGAAAAGTGATCTTGGTCACAGTTAATACTCTTCTCTTTCCGAGTTTTATTTTTCTTGTATTGACTAGGGGTGGTCATGTTGAGACGCTCTGTTACATGAGCAGCTAATTTTATAGATTTTTTGTAATTGTGGCCAAATAGCGGATGTCGGCTTTTGGTTTCTGGCAAAGGTATAAAGCTTGCTTGGTTGATATTCAGTGCAATATCATCTTGAATATGGGTTTTAGGTATTCTTTTTCGTAAATTAAGAAATCCCTTTACCAACCAACTTTTTATGACAAAATGGCTTTGTTCCGATGATAGCATGGACATATTACCAGGTTTCTGGTCTATGCTCCCCTCATAAGTTTGACCATTCAGCTTTAATTTACATTTCCCTTCCAAAGTAAATTTTTTATCTTGAAAAGAATCCACATGAATATCCTTGGGACACCTGATGAGCCATATGTCATCATCGGTGGTAAGACCTGCCTCATTGTTATCAGGTATGGTTTTTAATGGTTTTAGGTGTGAGTTATCTTTACTATATTTTTTCAATTTGGCTGATTTTTTAGATGATTCTGTGGTATTAACTTGCCTAGTATCCAAATCTAAGTTTTCGTCTTCAAATTGAATCCTCTCAGATATTCTCGTTTTCCGCTTTTCAGCGTTATTCTCATATTTATTGGCTATACTATTTTGTGTTTTATTTGAACTAGGAACTACATTGGGCACTTCCTCATTTAAACTGCTATTTTTGTTATCATCGTTGCCACAAGCAGCTGGCAGTACATCCCTGCCACCCGATGCAGAAGCTGTCCCCAGCACATCACATTCTTCAGGTTTTGCATCATCTGACACAGTGGAGTCTTTTCTTTTCTTTGATTTCTTCTTTTTCTCTTTCATTAATCTCTCATTATATTCACTTTCTTCTTGAACTAATTCATTAAGTGTGTTATCTTCTGATTGATTATCAGATATTGAATGGTTTTTGCTTTTATTTTTATGTTTTGTACTTTGATTGGATTCACTGGACTCAGTTAGTATGTTCGAGTTTGATAAGCTTCTATCTATACTCCTCTTTGCTTTGGTAGGATGTGGAGTTGCAAAATGCTGTTCATCTTTCACTTTCAAATCTAAGTAGCTTTCATCATAAGAGTCGTGAGCTTCACTCTGATTAATGCCATTCTTTTTGTTTCTGTTGGTCGACGCGTCATTATCACTCTCGGGCTCTCTTTTTATCTTCTTTTTCTTGGGGCTTGGCACCTGGTCGCTCTCCGATGGGTCGCTGCGCCACTTCCTCTTAGCCTGGCCGGGCCCTCTGCCGTCCCGCTCTTGTTTGCCTTGTTCAAACAACTCCTCTTGCAGCTTTTTTTTGTAACTCTTGCCAGAAACGGATTCATCTTCAGAGTGAGCTTTGTTCATCTTAGCCTCTACCCTGTAAAATAATCATTTATAAAGTGGTGTTACTCACTGACCTATATTGATAGAGAAGAGGTATGCACATTATGAAACTAACATAGAAACGCTATCAATTGTATCACTTGAAGCATCAGTCCAAGCAAAGCTTGCATCAGATGACGAATCCATTCATTTATTTTAGAATTAGATTTGAGAACAAAACTTGTTACACAAATATTCTAACCTAAAACATCATGGCGCGGCGCGCTCTTTATTTATTTCAACATTTTCAACTTCTTGTAAGATGCAGTGATGTTCAAGTGATGTTAGATGCCAACTCAGGAATTATGACATCGGCCTGTCAAAATTATGGAACACTAACAAAAATTATGGTACCTACCTTCGGTTTCTAAAAAACTTACACTGATGGTTGAGTTAGGCTCGAACCTAGTAGATTTGCTAAAAAACCTAGGTATCATCAAAAATTATGGTACCTACCTTCGGTATCTCAGTAATCACGGGATCTCCGTGGTAAAAAACAAGAATTACATAAAATTCAAAAATTTTTCTTCGGTTCTTTGGTTGTAACAACACGATTCATTAAATAAATAAGATAAAAAAAACATGAAAGTACACTGTTTTGCACCTAATTTGCTCTAGATCTCAATTATGTTATGAACTCATTTTTGTTATGATTCGTAGGACTAATTCTTTGGTTTCTCTGTTGGGTTTTTTTATAAGTGCTGTAATTTTCTTGTAAATATTACTACACTAACCCCCGGTTTCTCGAACGCTTATTATTTTGACAAATTGTTGACAATTTGTCAGGCTGTACACGCACTGCTTTTATTACTCGCGTGGTTTTTTTTGCAGAATTCTGTAACTTAATGGAAGTTTAATAGCGGAAAAATATGAATGTTTGGAGCACTATAAAGTTGTAGGTAGCTAAAATAGCAAGGAATTTTATTCGTCGTAAGTGTAAGTTACGTTAAGCACGCAGGTTATATTCCGCGAGATATAAATTCACGCTGTCAGATTCCGCAGTGCGTGTATAAATCAAGCCGTTGACTATCCATTCAATGTGACAAGCGTTCGAGAAACCGGGTGTAAGTGGTTTTACACTGCAAGCGCACCATTTATCTATTTAGGTCTGAAGTCTCGCTCAGTTTGCAGAATGTAGAAAGAGATGCCCTCTATTTTTCCTAGCAGAAGCATAGGCAAAAGCTGAATGAAACTGAATTAATACCTTTTTGACTTGAAACTAGAATGTATTTTTATCCGGCCCAGAAAGCTAGGCCAGAAAACTTAAAGTATTTTGAGTATGGTCTGGATCCACCCTAACGTCAGAAAAGTTTGGGATGATAGAAAATTATGGTACATTAGCGTACCATAATGGAAGTACTATGGTACATGGTACGAAGACCTGGATTATGGTACAAATACCATAATTATGGTACGTATAACATCCCTGGTAAGATGGGCTATGGTTGACACGCTATGGTACCCTACAAAGGTTCTAGGCTGGTAGGAAAAAATATACTATTGGTTTAATTGGTGGTTTTGGTAGGTACTTAATTTTTGTTACTGCCTGTAAACATAAATTACTTGGTCTAGACCTACTAGGTCTAGACCTTTACTACTAACGACCTAATGATCCTGTTTTTAATAAGCAAACCTTTAACCGCTCTTTAGGTATTTGGTTAAGTTCAATCGTTCTAGCTAGTGTACCTACCTAGTCGTTTTCTAGTACTAACTGAATATATGGACTTAATTTGGGGTACATTATACGGGCATAGATAATTAATGTAATAGGCCATGCTAAACAGAGCTTGTGATATGGGTTAGTGCTAGATTATTGATATAGGTACTTAATACAATAGACTTAATTTGTGTAGGTACGTATAATCTAATCCGAGCTTGTGTTATGGGTAGCATAACTGATATCTGTACTAATATTATAAAGAGAAAATAGTTCATTGTTTGTTTGTTTTTTGTATTGAATAGACTCAGAAACTATTGGACCGGTTTAAAAAATGTTTCATCATTAAGAAACTTACTTTTCAGTTCAGTTTAAAGAATTTATTTCTCAAAAGAACACAGTTCACTTAGATGAGAATGTATTATGTCTGGTTTAATTAAATAAAGAATTACGTGGTATATTGAGGTGTAATTTGCTAAGGAGTTCAGGACAGTCAACATCATTGTTAATAATCTTAAGAATATAAAGATAATCAGCTATGTCCCGTCTATTTTTGAGTGGCAAGAAATGGAACCTCTTACAGAGTTCATCTTAGGTAAAAGATTTATAGTGGAATCTTTACTCTAAAACACAGGTATCTTAAGAACCGCCTCTGAATACTTTCAATACGGTCAATATACTTTTGATAACGCGGGTTCCATATCTGAGACGCGTATTCTAGATGACTCCTTACAAACGTGCAATATAGAAGTTTAAAAGTTTTGACATTGGTAAAGCTCTTAGAGATTCGCATGACAAATCCCAATGATCTCGAAGCCTTACTTATTATGTTATCCAAGTGAACGTCAAAGAGTAGTTTTGAGTCGTGGTAGACTCCAAGATCACGCATACCAGTAGCCTTAGTAAGTAGCTGTCCTGCCAGTGTATAACAAGTGGGAATAGCCCGAGGCTTACGAGTGTAAGTTGTAGCGAAGCATTTACTTGGATTTAGCTCAAGTTTATTTAATAGGCAATAGTCTTCAAGACGGGAAAGATCAGACTGAAGAGCAACCATGTCAAGATTGGATGCTACAGTGGAGAATATCTTCATATCACCAGCAAAACATAGCAGATTTGATGATTTAAAGCATGAGTCAATATCCCTTACATATATTATAAAAATTAGGGGTCCTAGCAGAGACCCCTGAGGGACCCCACTAGGAATAGGAACCCAGCTAGAGATGTAGTTATTGAGAACGACTGCTTGTGACCGATTATTGATATACGATGCAAACCATCTTAACAAATCGTGAAGTCGGCGCGGCGGATGTTCGACCGCCCCGAACAAACACCTCCATCAAATCCTGCCCAGACCCGGCCCCCAGACCACGACCGCCCGTGGCGACCTCTCCCGCGGGACCTTACCCCGCCGGAACCACCATGAGTCCTTCGGTTGTTTAAAAAAAAACAAAACAATTGAAACCAAAAAAAAATATGTGCTGCCAAACAAAATAATAATAATAGTATAGTCAAAAAGAGCATTTTTGCCTCAACCCAAGGACCGAGGGTGACGACCCCTCGGTCCTTGGGTCGTCGAGTTGAAGCCGGGGTAAAGCCCTCAGCAGGCAGCCGCTAATTAGTGCGTCTTGTAAAGCGCGATTTCGGCGATTTTCCAGCGTGATTCCTTACACACAGCGGCTTATTATTAAGCGCGATTTCGCCGCCCCCTCCCCGCCCCATACCAGCAGCGTGAACGACGAAGGCCATCCCGCCACCCCCCGCCACCCTGCGCCGCCCCGCAAAATCGGACAAGCCGAATCGCGGCAGTGCGCGTCAACGTATGCGTTTTGGTACAAAATGTTCCGCAAGCAAATATCGCAAAATCGCGTGACACAGGACGCGCTTAAAAATTAGCGTTGATGTGAGTAGGGCTTTAAAAAGGGCCAAGCTTCGAGGCCCCCCTCCGCCGTGCCCCCACAAGGGCCGGAAAGAAGAAGTTGATGACTATGGTCCGATTGAGTAACATTGACAATTCGGTTTGATTGACATTGATATCTGAATCGTTTTGATGCTTTGTCTCTCTCTCTTCCTTCTCTTTCTTTTGTAATAAATTTGTGTTCAACATGGTGAGTGAAGAAGTTTTTTCGTGAATATATCCGTTTTAATCCTGTGGCAGTGATGATATTCTACGGAATATAATTGTGGAGTTTCTATATTATGTTGTAAAAGTTACTCTCATCGCGTTATTTTTTAGTAAACCCTAAATAAACACCGCAAGTCTTCATCGCTCGCTCATTAGCTTAGCCGTACAGTAGACGAAGATCTTTCTACTAAATGGTGATTACGCTGGACCATCTGTTTATCATTCTCTCAGTATTCCGACAGCGATACAATTAAAGTAATCGTCCCGTTCGCGAACGGGCGAGAGGTTATGTTATTGTCGGTAAGGGACGTGTCGGGAGAGGAGTGGCGCATAGAATCTGTAGCGGTGAGGTTTCCGGTTGCAGGCACGCGGGCCGAAGAAGCACTTGAAGCGGTTAGCCGCCCCCAAGGCATGGATGCTGGACAAGCTCGGAGGCGTGTACGCGCCGCGGCCGTCGACGGGCCCGCACAAGCTGCGCGAGTGCTTGCCGCTCGTCATCTTCCTGCGCAATCGGCTCAAGTACGCGCTCACCGGCAACGAGGTGCTCAAGATCGTGAAGCAGCGGCTCATCAAGGTGGACGGCAAGGTGCGCACAGACCCCACCTACCCCGCCGGATTCATGGGTCAGTACCTACTTACTTACCTTACATACATACACGCGCCAACCACTGCATTACACGTCCACATACCCTGCTGGGCCGGATCATGATAAATATCATTTTTAGAGCTTATGGATTAATGGGTAAGTATGTGCAGACCACTTCAATGTTCCTTACCAATTGGTAAACTGCCGTTTTTATATGACGTAAATGCCAGTTTCATTCCTAGACAATTCATTTGAACTTGAATTCCATCGCAATCCAGTGCATTTGCATTTGTGGACTTGAAATGGTGCATCCAGAACATGGGTTCAAATTTTCAACAACTATTTTTGACTGTATTATCTAACTATAAGATGCTTGTTTGAGCAAAATGTTGACAAAATACTATCCTCTGAAGCTGAATCCATGAAAATAAACCATACACAAATATAATTTTTTGTATTATATCTCATGGTGATATAAAGAAGGTAGTAATTATGATGTTGTTCTTTATCAGACAGACATAAAACTTTTATGCATAATTTCAGCTCAATCCTTTCAGTAGTTTTTGCATGAAGTGAAGAGGTCATGAACATACTACATGTAAACTTTCCCATTTGTAATATTAGAGTGATATCCACTTCTAAACTAAACAAATAATTAATACAATAAATTACTCATTGAATGTTACAATAAATCATGTAGGTATAGTCACGCAGATTTCACTATGAACCATCTTAACAAAGTTTGTGATGTGTTTTTATTGACGTTGTAATTGCAACATTTAGTCAAAATTACTTTTTAACCAGTGAATATCGCAGAACATACATAGGGGTTAAATCAATAGGTACTCGGTTGAGGTCCCCCAACCTCCAGCCACCAATGATCCACCCCTTATGTTACACCCTGTATACAAAATTTTGTATTAAATTAATTTAGTTTGGGTTTCGGGGATGATAAATCGATCTAGCTAGTTTTTATTAAAATATTTTGGTTATCTTTATTCTTACCTATGAGGAAAATGAACATATTAAAATTGATTTTCAGATGTTGTATCAATCGAAAAGACAAATGAGCTGTTCAGGCTGATCTATGATGTGAAAGGACGTTTCACCGTTCACCGCATCACTCCAGAAGAAGCCAAGGTGAGTTTTCTCATATACAGAGTCAAGTTCTGTCTCGTAGGTCCCCTTATCATACACCCTCATCTTCTACATACAGACCATGTAGCACCTGTATATGACTAGACTTGTGGGAACTGAGGGCGCGCGGGTGCCAAAAGACAACTTGTGTTGCGTTGACAACGCTGCTCTATCATTTTCACCGTAACACCATGACTCTTCTCTTTTTGAACAGACTATAATAAACATTTTGCTAACTCCTAAACTATGGTTTATCCATTTTGAATGAAGCATGTTAGTAAACAAAGTACGACACAAATAACAAAATCTCATTTGCTTGGCGTCGAGTTTCAGATATTATAATTATAAGTAATTTTTATTGAAGGGAGGATGTAAAATCGACAAGTAATGTAAATTACGTATAAAAGGACGCGCCAAGATAGTGAATTTTAGGTTAATTATGGGCGGTTTGTTTACGTTTATGCTCCATTCAAAATGGATACGATATAGTTGTCTACATAACGTAGGCGTCACTTTTGCCGCTTAGATAGGAATAGGATCAAATTAATTAATCTACCACCACCTTTCTCTGATCATTTTTAAAATTATCTCCTTATAATTTCTAACAAATTAAATAAAAATATTTTCTTTCGGACAGCAAATAGTTATGTATAGATGGTTAAGAGAAGACAGAACCGTTTCTGTGTAGTCAATACTTAACAAATTAATTAGACCAACAAGAAAAGAAAAAATGACAAAATGATATTAAAACTTTTTTTATAAATGTTTGAACCAGTATTATATGAAAACTAGTCTTCTATATAAAAAAAAATCAAGAACACAAAAAATCAGTATAATATATAAAAAAATAGCCTCTCTATTCATGAAACAAAGTAAAAATCGTAATGTAAGCAAACCAACAAATAATTTTTAACACTGATTTGTTGAGGTAAGGGCAATAATCAGGGTTGGCAGTTTAAAACAAGTTTTAAACAATGTTTAAAACATGAAGAAAAAAACAGGGTTTAAAACTACCTTTTATTACAAATGAATGGAAATAAATCCAAACAAATAAATATGTAGAAGTCTACATAGCTAAAAATAATTTTACAAGTGGAAAGTCCCTATGTTGGCCATTTTCTGTACACTGCATAGGTAACTGGGGCCGTCGAAAGAAAGTAATTTACAGGATTAGTGGGTATTCTCCATTCTCTCTCTAGTTCTCTACCTATCTACCTACACTACACTACATACAAGGTGTATGTAAAGTGTTTTGTATTGGTTAAAAATTAGTTTAAGAAGGCTATGAACCCCTCCCAAATCTCAGCGGCCGGCCCGAGTGAATTTGTTGTTGTTTCACGTAGAATCGCATCGTGTTGGCCATTCCGCGGCATTCGCCTTATTTTGGAATTGTGCTCCCTGTGTCGCATTGCCCCCCGCGTTTGAGCGAGCGGTTGTAGAAATTTGAAGGAATTTCTCAATTTTTTATATATTTTCGTACTTTGCGATTCATTTTGAATAATCGACTGATTTCAGAAATATTTTTGTTTATTTCTAATGGTGAATATATTTAGGATGTTTGCAGCGTGACAGATTTTCGAATAAAGGTGTCTAACATGCATAAAAAATAGCTTGAAAATGACTCGATTTGGTGGTCAAAATATGGCAAATTAGATTCACTCTCATTCAAAGATCATAATGTTTTTTAAAAAACGAAAACACTACAAACATAGCTATTTGTCATCCGATTATGTATGCAAAATTTCAATACGATCGGAAACGTAGTTTCCAAATGAAGCGGGAAGTACGTTTGTATGGGGGCTAAGGTATCCGTTCTGTTCTTAAGTAGAGATACTGAGATACGCAACAATAAGTAAATATTTATCGTTTTGTTAATTTTTACTAATGTGAATTAGGAAATAGTTTAAAATGGATTAAATATGTTATTATTATTAGCTATATGATTTGAAATAGATCCCTAAAGGTAAAAAAACAAAAAAAACACTTGTTTTACATTTTGATCTTTTTGTTTTATAAAATATAAAAAAAAACTGTTTTTTTTTCCAACCCTGGCAATAATTGTGCATCCAAGTGGTAAAAAATGCATTGAAACATTACTGAAAATGGGAAACCCCGTCTTTTTTGTGTCCCGACGTGAGATTTTTGTAATTTAGCTAGGCATGCTTTCTGCTTACCTGTACCTATGTACTTAATTATGTATGTCTTTTTTGTTATTTTCCTGTGCTGTTTGTGTGTGTACCCAATAAAGAGTCTATCTATCTATCTATCTATCTATCTGCCCAAGCGCTCAAATGACACGAATTCAATTGCTTCCCTTACATGCCCAAAAGGAAATCTTTTGATACAGACGGTTTCGGAGCGCGCATTGTTTCTATGAGGGGCTGGCGAAACTTTGATCGATGCTTATGGGCTATATTTCTCCGGTAGAACAAATGCCTGTCGAAAACTCTGGGTAGATGAATGATGGTTCAAAACAGAAATAAAGTTCAAAAAATTGTTCTTTGAGGAATAATAAAGAAAAAATTATGCCAGTGCAGATGTACATAAAAATGTCTACGTTTTGTCAGCTATCTAACAAGTTATATCAATCTAGTATTGTCAGAATTCACAGGAAAACCTTACACAATACTCAAGACTGTAATGTTTACCTTGTTGGATGGCTGAAGACTCGCAGAGGTTTATACATACAGACAGCATCAGAATTAAGTGACCTGCATAACAATGCAGGTTGGAATGGGGAAATGCAAGGGGGGGTTACTTAATTCAGACGATCCACAACATAAGGCCAATAGGTTTTTTAAATTACTATTATAATAAGAAAAAGAAAAAAAATATATATTTATGAAAAAATATTTTGTACAAATTAACTCGTATTCCTTTTCTCGCCAGCTTTTAAAAATGTATCTATCCCATGTAACACTAAATAAAAATAAAATTATAGCATCTTCGTACGTACTAAAGCAAGAAACTTTACAAAGGAGCAATACTGTTAGAGATTTAGGAGTCTTACATGATCCAAAATTACTCTTCGATAAGCATGTCGACGCTATCGTTTCTAAGGCCTCAAGATCATTAGGATTTGTGATGAGGAGTTCCGCTAGTTTTAACCGGGTAAAAACTTTCAAAATACTCTATTGTTCGTTTGTCCGAAGCATTCTTGAATATTCCTCACAAGTTTGGAACCCGCGATATAGTATATAATACTGACAGAATTGAAAGAATTCAAATTAAATTTATTAAATATGTATGCTTTCGGTTAAAAATTCCTTATAAGTCCCTCGGTTATGATGCACTCTGTAAAAAGTTTCACTTTCTTCCTCTTTCAAAAAGACGTGAAATTGCTGATCTATCTTTCCTTCTTAAAATATGTTCAAATATAATAGATTGCCCTGAGCTACTGAGTAAATTAGACCTTCATGCTCCGTCAAAAATCACCCGATTTAATCCTACCATTTCTATACCTATTGTCAGCACAAATTATAGACAAAATTCATTCATATGGCGAACAAGCGATTTATTCAATAAGCTATGCAGGCACCCTGACTTAGACCTATTCTGCACGAGCGTAAACTCAGCCAGACAGCGACTTACCAGAGATTACTTTAATAGTGTTGTGGGTTAATTAGGTTTACGTTATTTTATGTATACAGTTTGTTCTTTATTCCATAACTTCTGTCAACTGCTCTAACAGTCGTTAGAGCAGTTGTTTACTCTGTGTTCTCATGTAATTTGTTAATATTGTCACTACACGTGAAAATCTTTAATTGGCTCTCTGGTGTTATTAAGTAAATTAAGTTAAGTTAGTGTAAGCTGTTGATTTTCCAATTAAATAAATAAATAAATAAATAAATAAATAAATGTACTGACCGGATCGGGCTGAAATGTTACTAAGATGTAGTGTTGTTCTGGACCTGGAACGAAGTAGGTTTTCCTGTCTCGTCCTAGCCGAGTGACAAACGCAAATCGACGCAAATGTATGAATTTGAAATAAAGTAAATGGAGGCTTAGCTTCGCGTTCGTAGACTAACTAAGATTGATTGATGGATGGTTTGTGATTGAGAGTTTAAAGTGTGTGGTGTGTTCCTCCCCGGCAGTACAAGCTGTGCAAGGTGCGCTCGGTGGGCACGGGCCCCAAGAACGTGCCGTTCCTGACGACGCACGACGGACGCACGCTGCGCTACCCGGACCCGCTCATCAAGGTCAACGACTCGGTGCAGCTGGACATCGCCTCCTCCAAGATCACGGACTTCATCAAGTTCGAGTCGGGCAACCTCTGCATGATCACCGGCGGGAGGAATTTGGGACGTGTGGGTGTGCTCGTCTCGCGCGAGCGGCACCCGGGCTCCTTCGACATCGTGCACGTGCGCGATACCAACGGACACACCTTCGCCACCAGGTGAGTCTCCGTCTCCCTCCCTCTCTCTCGTGACGCTCCCCTGTCACATTGAATATGTTACACCTCTACGAGTATATTCTATCGTAGCCTAGTCCACAAATAACATATTTTACCTATACCGTATCCATGGAGCATGTAGAATGTTAGTAAACAAACCACCAATACAAATAACATAAACTCAGTTGCTTGGCGTCGAGTTTCAGATGTAATTGTAAGTAATATTTATTGAAGGATCAAAAATCGACGAGCAATGTAGATTACGAATAATAGGACATGCCAACAAAGTGAAATTTAGGTTAAGTATGCTAATGGATACGGTATAGATATGGCAACTGATTCCTATTTACAGTTGATCTTTTTTTTTTTTTAAGTATGCATACAGGGTGGGGCAAATTTTTGGCCCCTTCAGGGTAGCTACCGTTTCTTTTGTAGTTAGAAGGTTTTGTTCTAAGGAACTTTCTGTTTTATTTTGAAGAAAAAAATATTGCCATTTTTAGCCAGGAACACTTTTCCCAAAGTAACATACCAAATGAAATCGTAAGTTTTGGCAATAATTAAAAAAAAACAATTGCCATACATTTTCTATGAAAAAACGAGTAAGTGAAAACAACAATGTCACTCATTCCATGGTTCTTAATTTAAACTCGTATGTAACTACTTTTTTAAGTTGGTAGGCTAATTTTGAAGGCATCTCAAGAATTAAATTTTGACTTATTTGTATTAAAAATGAAGAAGGCTAATTTTAAAGGCCCCTAGCCATGTTCGCTCTAACGACCATGGTTTATACGTAAAAATGTCTACCCAACTACCTTTTTGACAAACGTCATTTTTAATTAAGTTTAAATAAAAAAGAAATTGTTTGGTAAATAACTTGATTTTGTACGGTAAGGTTTTTTCGATGGATCAAGGAAATAGAGTTGATTAAGACCAACTTGTTTTTTTTTACAAATTTAATTTTTTGGGCCAACCGTACTTTTATTCAAAAAACTAAAAATGTCAATATTTTTTTCTTTACAATAAAACAGAAGGTTAGAACAAAACCTTCTAACTACAAAAGAAACGGTAGCTACCCTTAAGGGGCCAAAAATATGCCTCGTCCTGTATATGTATATAATTTCCCGAGTTACATGTTACTTTCTCTTGTCTGTTTTATAGTTAAAATTCTAATTTATGCAGCATGTCTCGTAATCCACTGTATTTAAAATGACGTCGCAGGACCATAAAGCACACTGACTTGGGTGCTTTATGGTCCTGCGGCGAATAAACGTGTATGAGTATGTGGAGGCGCACTCACACGGACAATGCGTTGCAGGTTGAACAACGTGTTCATCATCGGCAAGGGCACCAAGGGCTACATCTCGCTGCCGCGCAGCAAGGGCGTGCGGCTCACCATCGCCGAGGAGCGCGACAAGCGCATCCAGGCCAAGCAGGCGCAGCACTAGCGTTAAGACTAAACTATAAATAAACAAAAACACCTCAAAACCCATCTTATTCTTTCATTTGTTCATTCAAATCTTAAAGCTTCGCCCACACCTGCGAGGCGAGGAAGCGAGACTGCGCAGCGGAGGGGTCTGCCGCGATGAGGATTCAATGGGGCCGTGCATGCACGGCCCCATTGAACCCCCGGCGGTGCCCAATATATATTATTTTATTATGGAATTCTTGCCTACTACATACATTCCATCGTATATATATGCATACTTGTTGCTGCCCGCGGCTTCGCAAGCGTCGTTTCCATGGACTCGTTTTTAACCTATCCCATGGGAACTGACTTTGGGATAAAAAGTAGCTTATGTTTTATTGCAGGATTGAAACTACCTATATGTATGTACCTACTACCCGATCTGTTCAGCAGCAGTTTCGAAGAACCAACAAAGATTCCTACATTTAAATGGATGGGTTATTTTGTGTGCGTCAAGTTAGCAGCCACACCATGGAATTGATTGTAAAGATTTTCAGTTTTATTGTGTGCGTCAAGTTAGCAGCCACACCATGGAATTTGGTGGTTTCAACTATGCCAATAAATAATGTGCCATTAAATTGTGCCTCTCGATGCCTAAGTAAAATAAATAGTGCCCCAGTACTTTAGGAGATATTTAGGTCTTTCACTGTGGCTGCTATCTTGACGTCAAGCTGGCAGCCCCACTGATTTCGACGAACCATAGCGAGATTAGAATCGTGAACTATGCCAAATAACTGTGCCGTACGATACCTAGTTCTCCTGCAAAGCTTAGAACTAGACTCCTTGTGGTTTACGAGATATTTGGCTCAGAACAGCTACGTACATTACGCAGAGTACAGACGAGTACAAAAGGTTTACATTACGATTGCCACTTGTCGCTAGATGACGTTTATTGCAGCTAAAGCGCTTTGATCACTTATAATAATATTGTAGTTACTTATATCACTCGATAGATGGCAGGATTTCGTTTTGGTGCCTACGTTTGTAAGACAAAATGTGTTCACACAACGGCTTGCCAGGAAGTTCTAAACAAGTAGACAATAAGTAGTACTTACCGATTCGGGATTTATTCTTCATTAATGATTGTTAACTATTGTATAGGTTATATACCTAACTATTTGCTGTCCGAAATAAAAGAGTTTTATTTATTTTATTAGTAATTAGAAGGAACTAAATGAATTTAAATAGTAGAAGTTAACGGTATGATTTACAGATTGTTCCTGTAAAAAGGCAGTTTTATTATTTTCCATTACCTACCTTCTTAAAAAATAAAATAAATTCGACTTCACTAATCTTTTGTTCCATATGCAAAAAACATGTCAGGCTCTGCGCAAACTTTCTGCGTCAAAACAACTCTTAGACAATTTTGAGTGTTATTTTCGTAAGGTTCTAGGTATCTACGGAGGCCGCGTACGCGTAATACGTGATCGATGGTTGGGATCCACAACATTGCAGTCAATAATAATTTAGTAAAATAATAATAATTTAGTAATAACTACTAAATTACAATAAAGCATTTTTACCTAGTAAATTATCATACTATAATAATAGTAATAATAATAAATAAATCTTTATTTCAGTAAGCGGTATACATAACATAGGTACATTTACTTAAATTTAGCCGGGTACATTTGATCTATGTCTGAGGTAGTCAGATACCTTAAACTAGACTCTGTTCCCCACATTAGGTCTGGACGACCTGTATTGTGGTTCAGCTGTCGAACTCTACTTAACTGAGACTTTGGTGAGGTTTTAAGGTTATTTTTTTATAATATTTACATTTTCCGGCTTTAAATACTTCATATAATATTTATATGCTTATAATCTACAAAAAAGTAGAAATCTACCAAAAGTCAAAGGTCACACTGGTTTCGTCAAAATAATAAATACCAACGTAGTTGAACTTTATTAAATTATAGGCATTTAGTCTGTAATACCAAGTCCTGAAATTCCTTTATCACGAGGTAATAATTTAATATAATAACTTAACTTATTTCTCATCGTATAATTTACATAACGAGAGAGACTACCCTAAATAGAGCTAGATCTAACGCTGAAATCGCTAAGATGGCAGCCCTGCTAAACGGATGTTGCAGGGTGTGCTCGTGTCTGGCGCCTGGGTGAAAAAAGAAAATTGTCGATACTAGCCAAACCGTTTTAATCTTTATTTTGTAGTAGTGTAATTCTTAAAATTGCATGCAACTGCAACAAAATCTTGCTTATTTTATCTTATTATTGGGTGGTTTGTAATACCATCATAAGCTTTTTTTTAATATCGCTGTAATAGTTTTATTTCGAATAGTTTAGGAAGAGGTGCGAAGTTGCACTTAGTGGCCACCAACCTCCGTTTCCGCCGTCAATAAATTCAAGTAAGCACTTTAGATGCAATAAACGCCATCTAGCGACAAGTGGCAATCGTCATGTAGTTAATGTGGCTAGCCGCTGTGTGAACACATTTTGTCTTACAAACGCACAGTGTGTTATGGAGCCCAAAAAACGGACATCCTCGTTTTCGCACAGAAACCGAGGGTAGTTACTATTTAGAATGCAAGAGTAGAACACCCAAGTGCCAATTATGATTAGTTCAAGCTAAAAATATTTTCAAAGTTGACAAATTTTAGTGGCCGAAATTCCGAAAAAAAATTATATTCAAAAAAATACTATAGATACAGAAAAATCACCCAATAATTATTTAATAGGATTAAAAAGGCGCATCCATTGCTAGTGTTAGTGGTCTTCTAGCACTTAAGAAACTACATTTATTAATATTTTTCTGAATTTTATGTTTTATTTTTTTTCTTCGGAATTCTGCCGTATTAGCATCTGTTTTTTTTATCAATCGAAAGCTCTTGGTATACACTATTTGTACCAAAATGATTACTCGCTTATCTCATGGAATTCGGAAGAAAACAATTTTAAAAAACATTTCAAAAATTTCGGCCATCAGGGCTGTCACAAAAAATATTTTATATAGTTTTGTCATGATTTAGCTCAAAAGTACGTGCAGAAATATCAATGGCACCCCATGACCGCACCACTCATAAGATTTTGATACACGGAAAAGCTATTATAGAGGCATCAAAACTGCCTTTGGGTATGCTGTCTGAACAAGCGGCTGAATCTCGCAATAAATTGTGGAGGTATGACCGAGAACACCATTCTAGGAAAATGGATAGAAAAAAACAATTTTGGACCTTTTCCATCGAGCTTTGGAGTAATCTGATCCAATTATTTCCAGTCACTATAAACAAAAATATAATATTAAACATCCACTGCCGCAAATTGTTATAAGTTTACTGAAATCAGTGTCGGTAGAAGATATCCAAGTAAATACCGCAATAACAGAGCATCAGGATCTCACAGAAGAAGAAAATGAAGATCAGCTAAGCCTTTCTGCTGATGAAAATGTGTTTGAAGATTGAAGATACATCCGTAGGCTTGTAATTTGGTACGTTTATGTTAATAGAATCTTTAAAATTTTCTCGTCATCGAACTTTCGGCCCTAGACGAAATATCAAATATAAGTTGTAAAATAAATAAGCAGGTACTTTAATTTATTGCTAAACCTCAGATTTTCTCAGACTCAGACTCAAAGTTTCCGACTCAAAGTGTGACAGCCCTGAGTAAGAATTTCATTTTAAGATATTTTCGGGATTCCATGAGATAAGCGAGTAATCATTTTGGTACAAACAGTGTGTACCAAGAGCTTTCGATTGATAAAAAAAACAGATGCTAATACGGCAGAATTCCGAAGAAAAAAAATAAAACATAAAATTCAGAAAAATATTAATAAATGTAGTTTCTTAAGTGCTAGAAGGCCACTAACACTAGCAATGGATGCGCCTTTTTAATCCTATTAAATAATTATTGGGTGATTTTTCTGTATCTATAGTATTTTTTTGAATATAATTTTTTTTCGGAATTTCGGCCACTAAAATTTGTCAACTTTGAAAATATTTTTAGCTTGAACTAATCATAATTGGCACTTGGGTGTTCTACTCTTGCATTCTAAATAGTAACTACCCTCGGTTTCTGTGCGAAAACGAGGATGTCCGTTTTTTGGGCTCCATAACCATAACACACTGTGAAACGTAGGCACCAAAACGAAATCCTGATATCTATCGAGTGATATATTTTGTACAATATGGCTATACAACGGCAGAACAAAGTAACTATAATGTTATTTTGAGTGATCAAAGCGCTTTAGCTATAATAAACGCCATCTAGCGACACGTGGCAATCGTAATGTAATCTTTTGTACTCATCTGTACTCTGCGTAATGTACGTAGCTGTTCAGAGCCAAATATCTCGTAAACCACAAGGAGTCTAGTTCTAAGCTTTGCAGGAGAACTAGGTATCGTACGGCACAGTTATTTGGCATAGTTCACGATTCTAATCTCGCTATAGTTTCGTCGAAATCAGTGGGGCTGCCAGCTTGACGTCAAGATAGCAGCCACAGTGAAAGACCTAAATATCTCCTAAAGTACTGGGGCACTATTTATTTTACTTAGGCATCGAGAGGCACAATTTATTGGCATACTTAGTTGAAACCACCAAATTCCATGGTGTGGCTGCTAACTTGACGCACACGTTTTATTCCCTTTCAAACAATAGTAGGTTATACCTAATACCTAGGAAGGTCCGGAATCTATGCAACTAGAAGTTAGAAGTAAAATACATAATTAGCTTAAACCTTAAGGGAAGGTGTGCGTCAAGTTAGCAGCCACACCATGGAATAGGGTATATGCATGTGATTTCAAAATGGCTAAAAAAATATAAACGTATTCTCTATTGATATAGAAACATATCTACATATTAATTTTTGCATTTTGAGATGTTTTTATTGTAGAATTTAACCATTGAAAAATTGATATTTTAAATCTCAATCGCAAAATTTCAAAACGCTATGCCATTGACTAGAGCGGACGTGACATCACTGCACATTTTTTCTTTTTTTATTCTGCTTGCTGCACCATGATTTGACACTATTCTGCCCACTTGACATTTCGTATTGTCGGTTATTTTCAGTTTTTTTCGGAAAACCTCTTTCCTGAGATGATCACTACCGAGGTCGTCACCAAAGGTTTTAATCGAGTGTGAACGACGACGTCAAAACCTTTTGTGACGACCTCGGTAGTGATCATCTCAGGAAAGAGGTTTTTCGAAAAAGCTGAAAATAACCGACAATACGAAATGTGAAGTGGGCAGAATAGTGTCATATCATGGTGCAGCAAGCAGAATAAAAAAAGAAGAAATATGAACAGCGATGTCACGTCCGCTCTAGTGAATGGCGTAGCGTTTTGAAATTTTGCGATTGAGATTTAAAATATCAGTTTTTCAATGGTTAAATTCTACAATAAAAACCTCCCAAAATGCAAAAATAAATATGCAGATTATGTTTCTATATCAATAGAGAATACGTATATATTTTTTTAGCCATTTCGAAGTCACATGCATATACCCTATTGATTGCAAAATCCAATTATTTCAATTCACAAAATCATCAATATCTGGTGAAACAAGAACATTAAATTCACCAGAAATTTTTGACTTTATAGCAGTGCCAACCATAACGAATCTAAGTTTTGACATCCTGGGTGGCAAACAATTGGTTACTTTTATTACGATTCCGAATTTAAGATAACACTCTAACCTTACATTATTCATATAGTAACAGTTATTATGAGTAGATTGTCCCAGAAAAGAGACACGTGTATTGAAAAATAAAGTGATGTCTAATGTAAGGAATAATACAAAAATAAATGTTTCCTTTATTTTCCTTTAAAATCTTATTTCATTTTTTTTAGCTTTTATTCTATTCTAGATAGGAAATGATTTAAAATTGACATTAGATCACCATCAAAGCTCAAAATAGCAGCCATTACTTAGGTACATAATATGTTATAGCTTGATAGGATATCATACATCACGGAATTGAGAGCCAATTGTGTGGGATATGTAAGCAAGTTCAATTTGTTTTTGCTATCTTTGGTTTAATAAAATGTAATTATGACATCAATTATGTATATCCATAATGCCGCAGACAAGAGCTAAATAATAAAATGTTTTTTACCCCTTCATCAGCTGATTGAATTGTCAGTTGCTTTGTTGGTAAACATGCTCTATGCAGGATGGATAAGGTACCTATAGTTCTCCTGCTAAACTTAGAATTAGACCCCTTGTGGTTTACGAGATATTTGGCTCTGAACAGCTACGTACATTATGCAGAGTACAGATGAGTACAAAAGTGACACAACATGACTTGCTGCGCTTCCGGCGCTGTGTTCTGATGACGCAAAGCATCAGCCTGCATATTATGTAGGTACCATGGTGGGGTAACTTTAAACTAAAAGGAAACACATTGTGATAGCTCATAGATTACGCTCCGGGCACATACCCCTTAATAAATTCAAACATTTGATGAGAATCACAGACTCGCCCAATTGTGAAACATGTGGCGTCCCGTCCTAGAAGATGTGCAGCATCTTAGCTTGCTTAGCGGAGTGTGAGCGGAGCCAGTCTGAAAAGCCTATTACAACTCACGGTGTGCCGTGCCCGGTGCACCGTGGCCACACCGTGGCTGCGCAAGGGACGTTCTGATTACACTGCACGGTGGACGCCTCCCTAACTCAGTTGGCAGTCGAACGTAGTAGGAGTATGACGCCTGTGCTCTCAAAATATTAAAAAAATGGAATCGCCCTAAGTATTTTTCTTTTTATCGTTTTTATTATGGCTGCACTGTCGAAATTTTTATGACGACCTCTGCGCCGCAGGAGGTTGCGGGTTCGATTCCCGCCTCGGGACAAATGTGTGTACGATCTGCAGACATTTGTTCAGGGCGCTCTGAATGTTTTCTATGTATAATAAAAAATATCAATCTATGTAGTGTATTGATTGTATTATGTATATCAGTTATCTAGTACCCATAACACAAGCTAGGCATGTCTTTATATAATTCTAAAACATTGGCCAATACATCATTTTTCTTATGGGAAGTCATTTTTCGCACGCAAGGCTCGTTGACGCACGTCCGCTCACAACGAACGCCTCGCGCAACTGAGCGCCCGCCGCGCCCGGTCACCCTGACAGCGATTACATTAGCCGGTACACCAGCACGGACGGCCGGGCTCTCACCGTGTCCCGGTGGCCGCACCCTTACTCCCTAACAGCGATTACACCTCCCGTTTTGAGGTTCTTGACTCACACCGTGCCCGGTGTGCCGTGTAGTGTAATCGAGCTTTGAGACTAGAGTTAAGTGACCTGTACAATGTCAACCTATCGAATACCTACTGGTGTTTAGCCAGCCGCTCCACTGAGTGAGGCGGCAATTAAATGATTTAGGTTAGTTTTAGATATAATTTAGTTTTAAGTACCTAGGTTTAAGTAGTTATCTTGTTAAATACGGGAAAGACAGTCAAAAACCAACTGCGATGTTTGTTAAATTTTTCAGCATAAAACATAAATAAACACCTATAAAGAAAATATAAAAAATAATAATAATAATAATTGGTTTTGTTTTAAAAAACTTAACCGACTTCAATTTTATAGTTTTTTCATGGTTCCCATTGTCAGAAAGGGACCAAATTACTACACGAGAGCATGAGTTGCATAGAGTTTATATGTATAGTAGGTACATACAAACTCGTTGATGAGTTACCTATGAGTAGGTAAGCACTAGATAGGTGCTTGAACTTAATACAAGGGCGGATCCAGCTGTCACGTCAGGGGGGGGTCATACAGTCAAGATCTAGACAGGACGGGCTCACGAGCCCCCCTGTACCCCGCGCGGGGGTAGCACTGTGGCGAGCGTAACGAGCAGCAATGCAACTTCGAGGCATAGCAGAGCGAGCGAGGCGAGCCTTGCTGTCACGACCCACGCCAAAAGGGTCCCTTTTGGTCATCAAAATATTTGACTAAATAGGTTCGTTGCCAAAACCAAAAGGGTCCCTTTTGGTCATCGAAATATTTGACTAAATAAGTTCGTTACCAAAATTTAAAAAAATGGAGATAGAAGCGAGCCTACAAAATTTAAAAGAAATTTTAGCGACTCTTGGTAAATTTGTTTCACAGAAAAAAAAAAAGACGTGTGGCACTCGGGGACTGCCGCGTTAAAGCTATTGCAATGCCATCTAGAGGCGAGTTGCTGAACTAAAGAGACAAACGTCAAGGTTTTTTCGTTACGGAATTTCTGGATTCGGTCCCCGCGCTCAAGGCCCGCGATAGAAGCTATGCAATAGCTTAATAAACGGCGAGTGGAGCAAGTCTCAAACTTTTAAAGATTTTTAACGACTATTGCGAAATTTATAATAGTAATGAAAGAAAAGAAGCGGAGCGAGCCGCGAAAATTCAAACGACTTAGAGGCGATTGAGATGTTTTTTTTATTTGTGAAAGATAAGGATGAAAATACGATATAACGGCGCTGACGAGCAAGCGCGTGCGAATGCGACAATTATTGACACTTTAGCGGCGGGCGGCGGGAATACCCGAGTAACTAACGGCGAGCGGAGCGAGCCGCTAAAATTTTGCGTCATTGTTTGGGTAAAAGGACATATTCTTTCTTACCAATATTATATATATCTAAAGGAATTACGTCTGTTTGTCTGTCTGTTACATTTTCATGTCTAATCGGCTAAACGGGTCCTAATGAAATTTGGCATTGAGGTAAACGGTATCCCAGTCATACCATATTCTATGTTTTCGAGCAGTTGTCGCGTGACACAGACAGTTTAATTTTAATAAAGTTAAAAACCGTAAGCTGAGACGTTCAAGTATTGTAGATTTGTTTTAATTTGTCGCGAGACAACAATAGGAGGTGTATTAAAGATTCGTCGCCCCAGGCCAGTTAGCTTTGCCGCCCCATTTATTTATGAAGAACGACTAAAATAAATAATTTATTCACTAGGTCAGTGGTTCTTACATTTTTATTAGCGACGGGCCCTTTTTGGATATTGAAATATTTGACTAAATAAGTTCGTTGTTAAAATGAATAAAAAAATGGAGATAGAAGCGAGCCTACAAAATTTAAAAGAAATTTTAGTGACTTTGGTTTTGTTTCAAAGAAAAAAATTAAAAACGGCGAGCGGAGCGAGCCTAGAAATTGTCAAAGATTTAACGACGTTTAACAAATTTGTTGCTGAAATGGAAGCAAAGACCATATATGTAGAAACGGCGAGCGGAGCGAGCCGCGAAAATTTTAACGACTTAGAGACGATTGGGTTTTTTTATTCGTGAAAGATAAGGATGAAAATACAATATAACGGCGCTGAGGAGCAAGCGGTGCGAATGCGACAATTATTGACGCTTTAGCGGCGGCGGCGGCGGGAAAACCCGAGTAAATAACGGCGAGTGGAGCGAGCCGGCCGTCCTAATGAAATTTGGCAGGGAGGTAAACGGTTTCCCAGTCATCCCAAGTTCTATGCTTTCATGCATATGTCGCGTGACACAGACAACAATTTTAATTAAGTTGAAACGTTCAAGTAGGTATTGTAGATTTGTTTTGATTTGTCATGAGACAACAATTTTATTCACTCTTTCATCAACAATAAATGATTTATTATTTCGTAAATAATTATATTTGATTAAGAGAATACGCCCAAGTATAGGTATTGACGAAACATAAGATAAAAAATGAGTTGGGTTTGGGTTTTGAAGCGTTCATAGTTGTGGTTGACGAAAGTCATTCATGTCATCATGCTACAGCTATAGGCATTACCGCGTGCCGCGCATTTATTTAAGTAAGGTATGGTAGGTAGGCCGTACGTACCTAACCTAACTAAAATAAATGATAATAATTCTTGAACGCAGATGTTATTTTAGCTACTTACCTACATATTTACTTACCTCCTTGTTGATAGGTATAGGTATTATAGGTAAACAATTCGTTGGGTTTTGGGTTCGAAGCGTTCGTTTGTTTATATTTGCCGTCCCTCTCGATTTTTTTTTCCGGCAAGCTTTAGGAGGGCAGACTGCGAGGGGCGGCTTCGCCGCCCCTAGCAACCCTAGCCAGATCCAGCCAAAGGGAGGGGGGGGGGGGGGGTCATGACCCCCCTGGATCCGCGCTTGACTTAATATAATACTTATTCCCTACCTATGTACTTAATATAATACTTATTCCCTACCTACATGATAGGTAATATAATACCTAAGTAGGTACGGTTCGGCAATGGCGCTCATTAGAGGAGGCCTATCGACCCTGTTAAGTCAAAACGCTGCAACCTGAACGACGTCGATTTGAGAAAAACAGGTCCAAAGGTTTTGACCTTACGGAATAGGTTTGGTCGTTCTATAATTTTAACTAAAATAGATACAGGGTTAATTCTTTTTTAATTTGATTTATCATAATATTAGCTTACTTTCATACAAACATCATATCAATATATTATTGATAGAAAGTTCACAATGTAATGAAACATGTTTTGTTACGATAGCATGTAGCTAGGAAATATTTGTCTCGTTGTGACATAACGATGCAATCCTTGATAACAGCATTTTGCAGTGATAGACTTTCTTCTTCTATACTGGTTTTGTTTTGTACTTGGCGTATGGAAGCATCTAAAAATTTATTTTAATTATTTAACTATGCTTCTTTTTTATTTTTTATATACCTACCTTACCTATCTACGCAATATTACCTGCCTACTTATTATAGTTAAGTTAGTTAGGTACATAATAGTTTATCTTATTACGATAAACTAACGTTATTTTTTTTATTCCTATACCTACTATTTCTGAATAGGTAGTT
Organism: Eupithecia tripunctaria; assembly: GCA_955876795.1. Taxonomy (NCBI): domain Eukaryota; kingdom Metazoa; phylum Arthropoda; class Insecta; order Lepidoptera; family Geometridae; genus Eupithecia; species Eupithecia tripunctaria. The sequence goes on from OY041604.1 coordinate 170,092, forward strand.
GTAGGGCAAAAAATTATAGGGTCATTGCGCCTGTTTGCGTCCAATTAGCGGAGTTGTCAGATTCAGATATCGAAATAAATATATTTTTTTGAGCTTTTAAGAATAAAACTGATTGCACCACATGGCTAATATACTCTATTTTCACATGAAAAATAGACTTTCTTCTTAAATTTAACTGTTAATTTTAAAATAATATTTTAATCCGAAATACCTCATTTTACCAGTTCTCGTCCAAAAATTCCAGTTTGCGACCCTATTTTTCCCAGATCTCGACCACCATATATCTGATAGGAAACTTACTTAGAATAATCATAATCTTCAGACTGTATTAGTCCTCTGCTGGACATAGGCCTCAGAGTCCTGAAATCTTGGTCTTGTGGTCTCGTCGTTGGGAACGAGGGGTATGTGCAACGTATAATCTGCCATAGAATGTCCTCCCATCGTGCATTCTAAGCTTCGTCAGGTGGCTCCAGCCAAGCTCCTGAGTGAATACTTTGTACCCTCGGTTCAGGTCGGACTTGTCTGACGAAGTCACTTAGGTGGTTTCCCGTCTTTTTTTTGCCATCAGCCCGAAAGACACATCCGAGAGTTTGGATTGCTTGCCAGTACGCTGATTTTGGCAGAACTTGATGCCCTTGTGCCACAACGTTTCAACCAGATTGTGTAAGGCCTCGTCAGAGTCATCAGAGGGATCCAAGGCAGCGAATCTATTCCCCAGAAGCTGCCGGAACTTCTCGGTGCCCGCCATGATTTGGATTGGATTAGGTCGGAGCGTGGATTTCATCAGACGGTTTCTTTCAAGCTTTAGGTTGATATCCAGAGAGCCTCGGAGCAGTCGGTGATCAATAATCAATAAATATGCTCCACTTCATCATCCGATTATGCCGAGGTCGGTGCGCAGACCTGACTTACTGTTCCCTGAATACCTGTCAACATAGGTACTGGAGATTTCTTGAACGTAGTTAGCAAGGGCATTATTGATGAGGAAACCTACGTCACGCTGGGATGTTTTATCACCCTCGCGAGAGTAAAGAAGATGGCCCGAGTCTAGGGTCTAGGTGTCCGCCCCCTCTCTACGGAATTCACTTAACCCCAGAAAATGCCATTTAATGTTCCACTTCCAACAGCGCTAGGTGATGGTCAAACCTCAAAGTTCGGTGTGACCTCACCCGAGGATTCTTCGCACCCCTGACCACAAGGCTGGCATGGTACCCGTCAACGCCCTTCACGTCAACGCCGGGCACTTTGAACCTTTTTGTGGGCTATCTATCATTCATTGAGGGTTTGGGCCATAACCCATCACGCTGGTTAGCGTGTTAGTGGGTTGTTTTGTCATTGCCTCGTTTGTTGGTTGGATTTAGGAATTAGGAAGCACCGCGGGCAGTAGGAAGGCCGCCTTACCTGGCGGCACTCCTGTAGGTGTGTCCATCGTTCGGCATGCGTTCCTCTGGTTTTTTGCCTTATCCATGTTCGGAATTGTGAGAATGCTAGGGGAGGAGTGGACGTGGGCCTCTCATATTCATCTCTTTTAGGTGTCTCTCCTCATATAGTTGTATCTGGTAGTGTTTCTCTTGTATAGGTTTGCTGGGCATTCTGTCACAGGGGGCGGCTTAGAGAGGTTCATAGGTTAAGGCTCTGTTTAAGATCTGAGTGTGAGGGTTTTCTATGCCCCCCCAGAATCTAATGTTTTGTAGTCTCAAAGCCGATAAGGTCTCCTCTTGTTGTATATATAAGTCTAGTGGCGCTATGTCTAGGATTACCTCCAGGGCAACGCCCGGTGTAGTTCTCATGCAGCCTGTTATCGCTGAGCACACCAGTCTTTGGAATCGTTGCAGTTTGGTTATTGAGGTTTATTGTATTGTATAGGTATTTTTGAAAGTAGTAGTGGCTATCACTAGCTACTAGTATACAAAAATACCTAATAAACATATAACCTTTATTAGTATTCTATATTTAGAACTCTGATGACTGGCACTGTGTTTAATTATACGCAGATGGTCGATATCTGGTCTTATATAGTAGTTCTCGACCACAATATTTTTAAATAAAATTGCATATAGCTTATTTCAAATAAAGTAAAATTGAATGAAATATGTTAAATACACAATACTGGATAACTCAATGACTTAATATACAAAATTCTATTACATTATTGTTAAGTTTACATAATCAATAAAGCTAAGGTCGAAATCAGGACGTCATTTAATCTTGTCCAATTCCCGACCATAAGAAATTTCATGACTTAGTATTTTATAGTTCGTTGCTCCGAGCCTGGACGAAATATGGTTTTTAGATACCTTACGAGCATAAGGTTCAAATTTAATAAAATGTTTGAGTAAATTTTCATACAATAATTAATACAAGAAACCACCTTATTGACACGATATGTCCGATTCGCGTCCAGCCCGGTCTAAAACGGGACTTTCTCAAAATATCGTGGAACAGTTCTCGTCCACGTAATATTTCAAATTTATTGACTATAATTTAGGCAGAATTACACAAATTCATATTTTTTAATCCAAAATGAAGTCACACTAATAACCATCAACTCTGAAATGCATAAAAATAATGTAAAACTTAGCGTTGAATTTGCGACACGCTGCTATTTTACGCGTTGATATAGACACGTTTGGTCTTGTTGACGGCGGACCACAAATTGATTAATTTATTTTACTTATAATTGCTGGTGCTTGTGTTGTGTAGTTAGCTTGTATGCGTAGCTTACACATCCAGGTTGTTGATATAATTTAATGTCTTTGTGTGAGAGTGCAAATAAGGCTATTTTCGACAAAAAGTAACTAATAGTGCCGCGAAAGGTCGTGAATGGGGCCTGGACGCATAACAGGCGCATCTACCCTAATAAAATAAAGAGCAAGTATTATGTACCAACTTAATTGTAAATTTTATTACTGAAATGCATAACACTTTATCTTTGGATTTCAGGAGCAGATTCTCATCCAAATCTTCAGTAATGTTTCCATTCAAATAAAATTTTCATAGAAACGATGATAGGAGTTCGGCATAGGTAAATTTCAGAAATTTCATCCATTCATCTTTCTTCTTCTGGGAAATACCCTCTGGTTCAGTTTTTCTCGCTGTATTTCTAAACATATCAACTTATATTCGTGCACTATTCATAACTACTTTCTTGAGTTTAGATGTCTTCAACGTGAAATTCAACAACTTTTAGTACCTAAGTAAAGTACCTAATTGTAAGATAATCACGAACAACACTTGTGCTACCTAGACCGCAAGACTAATAATGAAATGAATCAGCTATACATGATAATAAGTACCTACCAGTAAGTACCTATTTTGTTCAAACGCTTACTGTCTCGTTATTTTGACAAAACGCAGCAACCTAAGCTTGCAATGTTTTACCAAAATACAGGGTCACTCAATCGGCCGGGCACACGCGCGCGCGCTCCTCTGTCACGATAAAACGCTGCAACCTTGAGTCTTGCATCGTTTTGCCAAAATATTGGATCGTAATTTTAGGTTACTTTAAAATGTCACATTAGAATATCTTGGTGGTGAAACTATGTATTGAACTATGGATCGATTTAGTACCTTGCTTACATTGAGTAGAATATTTTAAGCTCTATTGTCACAAAACGCTGTAACCCGGGTTGCAGCTATTTGTCATAACAGGGTCGCTATGTCCAACTGTGGACTAATAATGTAGGTTGATTATTATGATTCCAGTCAGAGTCATGGATGGACTTATGAAGTACTTAGGCACATAATGACTCCGTTTCGAGTCACTAGACACCCGAGAATCCCTAAGTGACAAATTCAAAGAAATAAACATAGGTAATATAATAAATAACGCATGGCGGCAGAGATACATCCATAGTTTTTAGGAGAGAATTTGTAGACTAAATCATTTTTTTTTACTAGGTTTATGTTTGATGTTATATTTTTATTTTATTTTCTTAGCTAGGTAAACTACCTAGCTTTCAAATGAGACTACTTTGAATATAATTAATTTTGTTTTAAAAAACTATAAACCGACTTTAGTTTTTACACGGGAAGCACCAGCTTTCTTATAAAAAAAGAATCATGCAAATCGGACCACCCAGTCAAAAGTTCTGAGGTAACATAGAAAAATAAAAAAATTAGACGAATTGAAAACCTCCTCCTTTTTTTGAAGTCGGTTAAAAATACACAGCTAACCTACTTTTAAAAGAAACCAAGAAAAAACCAGGCGAAGTAATTTTCATTTAAAAAAAAATATCGACTATAATCATCTTAGATTTTGAAATAGCTTCCATTTCAAAATTCTCATGATTATTTAGATTTAGTTTAGCATATTTTTCGTTCTATAAGTGAAAACTGTTAGGTGTTCGGTCCTAGATACGTCTTTCCGTCTTTGTTCTTCTTTGTATTGCACAGGACTGGAAATATAACTTTGTGCGTATGTGTTTGCGTGTAGTTGTAAAACATGCCAATTTTTGAGTCAGCGCTGGGAGAACGTAACCTATCTTCCCTTTTTAAATCAATGTTCTACACTTTACGTTTTTTAAAAGCTGTTTGTTTTCCATATAAATAGATAAATAATTTTTCTTACTAATTTTTATCTCGTTTGATCAAGGTTCAACAATAGGTACCTACCTACACATTGTAGGTAAGTATATTAAAATTATTATTATACCTACGCAAAAATGAAAGATTTGATTGTTTATTTGCTTGTGTTGAATAGGCTCCGAAACTGCTCAACCGATTTAAAAAATCTTTCATCATTAAATAGCTTACTTTTCAGGGAGTGGACAGGCTATATTTTATTCCGGAATTCCCAAAAAATGGAACGGGAACTACGCGGATGAAACCGCGTTGAAACCGCTGCTTGTCTTATAGTATAAGGCAATGTATGTATTTCTACCTACGTTTCTACAACAAATCTGAGCAAACTGAATTGCAACAAATATCATATTGTCGGAATAGTACCTAATACAATACAAATAACAAAAAGGATATTAGGAAGACTTATCAAGAGTGGACAGATAGTGTTGATGAACTATACTTTTGAAGATGGGAAGGGATTTAGCTTTTCGGATAGAAACAGGAAAAGCGTTCCAGAGCCTGGCGGCCTGCAACGTCCAGGAATCACCATAAAACTGGCAAGTGTGAGATGGAATTTTTAAAAGAAGGTATCAGAGGAATGTAGGGATCGTGAATGTGATAGAGGGAGATATTTAAAACGGTCTTTTAGATATATGCTGGTGTTGATGGAAGGAAAAGAACAGAGTACCTAAAGGAGATTAAGAACATGAGCATTCCGGCGAAGACAAATGGGTAGCCACTTGAGCCTGTTACGGTACTCCGAGATGTGGTCGAATATACGCAGATCAAATATAAACCTAATAGAGTAGTTCTGAAGACGCTCAAGTTTGTCGAGTTGGTCTTCAGTTAGGTCGGGGTAACTGACGTCTGCGTAGTCTAAGAAAGGGATCAATAAGGATTGTGCGAGCGCAATTTTGTTACAAGTAGGAAGAAAGTTACGTAAGCGCTTTAGAGAAGCACCTGTACCAAAAGTCTTCCTGGATACCGCTGCCAGCTGCGGACCCCGCGATAACTGCCTGTCTACAAGTAACCCTAGGTTTTCAACCATATCGCGACCCCGTTAAAAATGACTTTTGGCAAGTCAATCCAGCGATCATCCGGGAGCTACCAATGACAATCCCTTGCGTTTTAGCTGGTTTAACCTTGAGCCTTAATGATTTGCTCCAAGCGTTGATTTTTAAGGTCTTTATTGATATCTGCAATGGCTTCACTTAGCCATTCAACAGGCATATACAGGGTGGGGAAAATTTTTGGCCCTTTAATAAGGGTAGCTACCGTTTCTTTTGTAGTTAGAAGGTTTTGTTCTTAGGAACCTTCTGTTTTATTTTTACTTTTTTGAAAACATTAACGGTTCGCCCAAAAAATGTCATTGTCAAAAAAACAAGTTGATCTTAATCGACTTTATTTCCAATTCCAACCAGGAACACTTTTCCCATAGTAACATACCAAATCAAATCGTAAGTTTTGGAAATAATTAAAAAAACAATTCCTATACATTTTCTATGAAAAAACGAGTAGGTAAGTGAAAACAACAATTGTCACTCATTCAATGGTTCTTAATTTAAACTCGTATGTAACTACTTTTTTAAGTTGGTAAGCTTATTTTGAAAGCTATCTGGAATTAAACTTTTCCTTATATTTTATTTTTATTCAAAATCAAAAATCTAATTTTGAAGGCCCCTAGCCATGTTCGCTCTAACGACGATGGTTTATCTCTACGAAAAGTACAACTTTCATCCCGTTTCGCAGGCAATTCCGACCTACTTTCAGAGTAAATATATTTATGAAAACTTGTTGTACACTCATAAAAATTTCAATAGTTTCCCAAAAAATAGCGATATACATAATGTAAATACTAGAAATAAACATAAACTCGCTGTACCCACAACTAGGCTGCATAAAATTAATGTATCTTTTAAAGGGCAATGTATACACGCTTCTACAATAAAACCCCTACTGAGCTGTAAAAATTATCAGTAAATAAATTCAAACAAACTGTCAAAACTTTTCTATGCAAAAAGGCTTACGAGGATAAAAAAGCTTGGGTCGGATTTTGCTCCAACTCGAAAAATAACAACTAACAGGCTAAAGGTTTCTTCGTCGTTTCTTTACTTTACTCTACATAGCGAAGCGATCGAAATCAAAAATACCACTTTATTTCCGTGTCAGTGTATTTTTTAATATGATTTGACTTTTTCTAAGTGTACATTTATTGTATTTATTTTGAAGTCAGGTTTCATTACTCAAACTCAAACTCAACAAGTACAACAGGTTTTCATTACTCAAACTCAAACTCAAACTCAAAAATAACAAAACAAATGACAGCTTTCTATACATCAACTCAACTTCAACTTCTTGTGAGATGACTTTTGTGTCTGGTTTGACGCAATTCATACGGCCATTCAATTACAGCGTAATGTAAAATTGAAATAAATTAGAGGTAAAATATCATAATTGACGACCTCTGTGGCGCGGTGGGCGAAGGTCTGCCTGCAACACAGGAGGTTGGGTTCGATTCCCGCTTCGGGACAAATTTGTGTACGATCTGCAGAATTTTTTTCAGGGCGTTCTGAATGTTTTTCTATGTATAATAAAAAAATATCTATCTATGTAGTGTATTGTATTATGTATATCAGTTATCTAGTAGGTACCCATAACACAAGCTCTGCTTAGCTTGGGGCTAGATAATGCTGTGTGAATTGTCCAGCATTATTTATTATTATTTATATTTTTAATTATAATTTACTTTCAACAATTTCTTTAAAATAACATAGATTTCGGCAAAATATTAACCATTTTTGAAATGATAAAAATGTATGGCAGAATAGTTCTCGGTATTCTACCATGTCTATTCAAACATGGTGGAATAGCGAAAGCTACCATGGCTGTATTCTGCTATCTCCAAAGAGGATTTTCTATGCCTAAGACAAAGAAAGCGGAAAAACGGCAATCCTATCTTCATTTGATTTTTCGAGTTTGGGTTTTGATTTTTCGTTGTTTTGTTTATTACAATGAGTTCCGACAGTGATATAGACATAAATTTAACGCCTGATTTTATAAAAGAAGAGGCTAAAGCAGTAGTGGAAAACCTTTTACAACCTAAATCAAAATGAAGATATCAAGAAGGTATTAAGGTAAATGGCGCACTGAGTAAATAGTGAAATCTTTGTAAGAAAACGTTTTGTTATTATATTTTAACGAATTTCAAAGACTACAAACCTTCAATATAATGGAGCGTATATTCTATGTTAAAGACAACATTACTACTGGTACTAAACACAATGTACATTATAAAGGATTTCGAGAGACTCACATCGCTTATCAAAAGGCAAAATGATGGATTTAACAAAAAAAAAACAAAGTTTTCACTTCTCAAGAGGTAGTTGGAAAAAACCTTTCACTATAACTAATAATTGCTCTAATTTTACCATACACTTCAAATAAATAAGGTAGGTACCTATGGCAATTAACGCCCTCTGGTAAATAACGCCCAAACTACAGAAAACGTCATCATAACTATAAGTTGTTGATTTATGTGTTTTTTCTTTAGCTCATTCATATTTTTATTTTATTTTCCTTGTATTCGTAATGAAAAGCAGTGTTTACCTCGGGTGAAAGAAATATTTAATGGCTTGAAAAGGCAAAGTTTTATGCTTAGACCCGGTAAATTCCTTTAAAAATTTACTATTTTCCACTCGAACTCACAATGATTCGGTCTCCGGTCGACGAATTCAGTCTACGGACCCCGACTATGCAGCATTATGCATCGGACTCAGCCATAAACAACTCCGCAAGTGATGATGCGGACCCTTCAAACAAAGTCACCAAGAGACTGAAGCGTAATTTTGGCGGATTCCAGGGACATAGCACGCCCGAGCTCAACGAAGTTAAATCTATGTTCCAGGAGCTAAAAACTCATAATGATTCGAAACTCGACTCGATAAATAATGCCATGGCGACCATAATTTCGCAAAATCAACATATACAAAACTCATTCGAGCATATGAATCTACAGCACGAAGAATTGTTTTCACTTTCGCAAGAAAATCTAGTTTTTCGAAACAAAATATCTACCCTAGAAAACCGGCTGGAAATACTAGAAAAACAAGCGCTGAGGAGCACCATTGAGATCCGGAATATACCTAAGACTGATAAAGAAAAGACTGATAAAGAGAAGACTGATAAAGAAAATAAACAAGATAGAATTGCAATAGTCAAGAGCATTGGGTTAGAGCTGGGCCTGACTGAACCAATTCAGGATCTAGAAGTCAGTTGCACCTATCGTACAAAGAAAGATACTCTCATAGTGGAGTTTACTCGCAACTTTCGTCAGGAAGACATTGTTTCTAGCTACAAGAAATTGAACAAAACCCGTAAGCTGCGTAAAGAGCAACCCTTAAATACTACACAGATCAAACTCCAGGGCCCCCCACGCCCAATATACATCTCGGAAGCACTTACAAGCAAGGCTCGCCACCTATGTATCTTTCCTAGCCAGGGAAGGAGTTCGGAACAAAAAACTGCTTGCTTCATGGTCCTCTTTTGGAAAGATCTACACGAAGAAATAAGAGGGGTCGCCGCCAATCCACATTGTCAATGAAGAAGATCTACAAAAAGCCATGCAGTGACTAGAATATGTATATTCTTTAGGGATTATTTCGTTTAAGATTAGAATTAGGATACTTTTACTTAACCTATTGCTTACAAGCAGTGCTATATTATTACGTTCCACAAACAATTACTCGTACATAGATTTGTTTACTTATAAAAACTCCAATGCTGACAGACACTCACACATTTCATCGACACTTACATCACCACTATTGCCAATCAATTTACTCAAACATTAAATCTAAAGAATTTTTCATATTATGTACACAAAACATTACAACAAATTGTACCTACTTTTCAAAACCTATTTACACTATCATTCTGCTCTCATGCCTATGGATCACTAATTCCTGTGTATCTACCACGAGTTTTGACAATCTATACTCGCTAGCGACTGTAGTTAAAAAAATGTATGGAAACTTCTAAAGCGCCTCTAGCGGATAGTTGGGTACTAAAATTGACTGTGGATAACTATATGCGTATTTACGTAACTACTGTAGTAACGTCAGGCAATTTAACTGTGACAACTCATGGTAGAGACACTGATGTAATATTTTTTAACTTCAACATAAAATCCCCTTGTAGTGGGGATCCTCCTACCCCAATCATGAGATGATTCTTGACTCAAATAAACCAGATTTTATATATCAGGAACTGGATTCCTTGGCGACAGCGACAATCCAATGTGATATAGAAGATATTGAAAAGTACATCCCAAAAAATTATTCCATTTCCACAACTATCAAACTAATATCCCAAAATATCAGAAGTATTAATTGCAACTTAAATAGCTTCATTACCCTACTTCTGCGCTCTCAAGTATATTGGGATGTTATTGTGCTCACAGAGTGCTGGCTACCCTCAACTACTAGTGTCCCGGAACTCAGGGGCTACAAAAATATTAGCTCGGAATTTAATCGATCACAAAATGAAGGTGTGGTTATCTATTATAAAAAACACCTCAACGTTACTTACGAGGAGCCCATGGTCGCAAACTCTTAACTGCCTTTTACTTAAACTCAACCCTGAAACATGCATACTGGGATTATATCGCCCGCCAGCTGAACATAATACAACACTATTCCTAGGTGGTTTAGACACTCTTTTAGCTACACTAAGTAACTTCAAAAATATTATCCTTTGCGGCGACATCAATATTGATATTTCTGACAATTCTAATGACAATAGATCCTATGAATACCTAAACCTGACGGCCAGCCACTGCCTCCTTCCTGGCTTATCTCTAGCAACCCACGGCAGGTCGTGTATCGATCACATTATGTTAAAGACGAAATTAGACGCCTCATGCTTTCTGATAGAGTCTTCAATCACCGACCATGAGGCGGTCGCGTTAGCCTTAACTTTTAAATCTAAAACTTCAAATGTTAAAAGTGTTAACTCGTATTACATATGAAGGACTAGACAAATCAATAAGTAGTATTAATTTTCAACCTATTTTAGATACCTTTGACACTAATATAGCCGCAGAGCTACTTATAAACTTCCTAACTTCTGCAATCAAATCAAACACACAAACAGTTAAAATACCGGCACGCCAACAATTCTCCAAGTCTTGGGTCACTAAGGGACTACTCAAATGCATGACAAACAGGGATAACCTCCACAAGAAATTGAAGAAAAACCCCAAGAGTGAAATCCTTAAACTTACTTACAAGAACTATAGAAATTTCTGTAATGCGCAGATAAAAAAAGCTAGAAAAGCCTACGATAAACAAGAAATAGAGCGTGCGCAAAACAACAAAAAGAATCTCTGGGAGGTAATTCTGAAAATAAGTGGCAGAAAAGGAAAAGTTGATCACTCCGTCAATCTGCTCAAAGAAACTAACCCAGTGGCTAACTTAAACGAAGTAAATGCTTTCTTCGCGAATATAGGTAAAGCACTGGCTGAAAAAACTTTTGACGAAGTGAAGCCTTATGAAGTAGACCATGCTTCTCCTATCACTCCAGTAAACTCGTTTGTTATGCTACCGACTGACGAAGACGAAGTCAACTTGATAATAACGGGACTTAAGAATAAATGTACAGTAGGTTTTGACCAAATCTCAGGAACAATGATAAAAAGATATGCGCAGTTTCTATCTAAGCCAATCACTCATATATGCAATCTTGCACTGTTGAATGGTGTTTTCCCCCGCGTTTTCAAGACAGCCCTCATTAAGCCTATACATAAGAGTGGTGATCGGGATCGTGTTGATAACTATAGGCCGATCTCAATTCTTTCTAGCCTCTCCAAAATTCTCGAAAGAATAATGAACTCGAGACTTACGAAGTTCCTAGAATCAAACAACCTCTTATCTCCCTCTCAATTTGGTTTCCGTGCAAATAGATCGACTAATGACGCTGTGTTAGAGTTAACAAACACGATAGTTAAACACCTTGATGAGAAAAAGCAGTCTTTCTAGATCTGGCTAAGGCATTCGACACGGTCTCGATCCCGATCCTTGTGAGGAAGCTGGAGCTCAGCGGGGTTCGGGGAATTCCCTTAAAATTATTCAGTGACTATCTTACGAACCGGACCCAGCGAGTCAAAACTGGCGAAATTATCAGTACAGAACAGCCAGTAACCTACGGAGTCCCCCAGGGTAGCATTCTAGGTCCCTCCCTGTTTCTCATTTACATAAATGGTCTTTGTAACCTGAGCCTTCACAAGGGAAAAGTATTTACCTTTGCTGATGATTCGGCTCTCCTCTTTAATGGCGATTCCTGGAAGGACGTTTTTGAACTTGCACAGAAGGGAGTCGACAGAGTCTGCTCGTGGCTAAAGGTTAACGCTCTAACGCTTAACATTGCCAAAACAACATATATGGTATTTGCACAAAGATCCAACCTTCTTTTCTTGTTATTATAGACCGGGCCCTCTCTTTTAAATACCACATCAGTGCTCTGGTTAAAAGGCTCCGAAAACTAGTGTACATATTCAAAACATTAAGAAATGTAGCGGACCGAAATGTCAACAAAATGGTGTATCTTGCCTTATGCCAACCTATATTTGGCTACTGCATCACTGTATGGGGTGGTTCAGGAAAGACTCAACTGCTAGAGCTAGAAAGAGCACAAAGAGCGGTGCTGAAGGTTGGAGCTGGCCTGGCGTTCCGTTTTCCTACAGCAGAACTGTATATCACCTGGGACGTCTTAACCGTAAGGCAATATTTCCTGCTACAAACAGTATTACTCAAGCACTCGCAGATGAATTATGATCGGGAACTAGTTAAGGACAGGAGAAGGAAGGGTAAGGTATGTAGATCACTTAATTTCCGTTCAAAACAACCCAACAGGTTCTTCATCTTTCTTGGCCCCTACATTTACAACTTAGCTAACGCTAAGCTGTCCATTTACTCCCTCCCAAGAGTGAAATGCAAAATTGCTGCCACAAACTGGTTAAAATCACTAACCTATACAGAGACTGAAAACCTTTTAACCCCGCTATCCTAAAACGACACACACATCACCTTTGCCCACACAAACAATCACAGTACATCGTTTACCAGTCATCACACTTACTCATACACTCTACAAACACTATACATACACACAAACTCAAACAGCCAAAAAGGAGGAAAAGAGAGAAAAAATAATGACAATAATAACTGATTTTTAGACTCTTGTACCTATTTTTCTATTGTACATATTTTATAAAACTATGTTTTATCCATTTTGAATGAAGCATGTTAGTAAACAAAGTACGACACACATAACAAAATCTCATTTGCTTGGCGTCGAGTTTCATATATAATTGTAAGCAATTTTTATTAAAGGGAGTACCTAAACTCGACAAGTAATGTAAATTACTTATAAAAGGACGCACCAACAAAGTGAATTTTGGGTTGAGTATGGGCGGTTTGTTTACGTTTGTGCTCCATTCAAAATGGATACGATATAGGTAGGAAATTCATAGGTATACAAATACATAGAAAACATCCAGAGCGCCCTGAGCAAGGGTCTGCAGATCGTACAAATATTTGTAGTGTGTACAAATATCTTAAGTTAAGCTCATAGTAAATAAGTTTATTTTTATTTTATTCTGTTTGATACTACTGGACTGTAATTTCTCGTCTCGCTCCATAATAGTTATTAAACAGTTAATGAACAAACTCCTATTCCCCGCGGAGTGAAGGGCCTGGTGACCTGTACCACAGGGTTTTTTTTCTAAAACCTATCACAGGCACCAGTTCTCTCACAAAACAGGTAATTAGCAGATAGTATAGTTATTAGGACACACAGGTGGATATAGTTTTACAAAAAGTTTGCATTATATACCTAACTAGGCCTTTAACTAGGTTCCTACTATAGTGTCCTTTAGTTTTTAGTTATAAGCACCTATTGTGAGAGACGAATAAATGCTTTATTAGTATTATTATTATTTAGTCCCTCGAACTATTAACGCCCTCGCTACGCTCGGGTGTCAAACCCCGTCTCGGGACTAAAAAGGTTTCTTTCATCCCTTGTGTAACAATGTACTATTCTTGTTATGGGGAAGGAAATGGAAGAGGTAAGGGAAAGTTCGCTCACGTCCGTAGGTGTTAACCCTCTGATACCCTACACGTGTCCTCTGGGTGGTGCTAAGAGCGGTACCCTCTGGTGGTAGGCTTCGGCCGTGGCTTGTCACCACCCTCCGGACTGGGCCAGTCCGTGAAGCAACTCAGTTGTGTTTCGGAATGTGGTCCGGAGTAGCCATCTTCTAGACCTTCGTGATACAATCGGCCGCATCTTCGCTTTCCATCATGTGAGATTGCGGTCAAACGAAGGTCTATTTCTGATAAAAAAAAAAAAAAGTTACATTACCCATACATATTGCGAGCAAGAGAGTAGAATTCCTTAAACAGTGGTGAAATGCGCAACTCTATGCGACGTCTATTTCGAGAGAAGGTTTAAGTTTTGTGATTTTTCCCTAATAGCATCGCAGCAAGTGCAACGCAGGTCTACGTTAAAGTAGGTTTCTTGATATGCAGAAGGAAGTAGGAGGGGTAGGGGAAAGTGAGAAATATCACAGGAATGCTGGCAAATTTATCTAAACATTGGTGATATGTACAACTTTTTGCGATGTCTGCGAGTTTTATGATTTCGATCAAGTATCCATTCGCGCAAGTTTGCATTCGTGCAAATAATATGGGCTTGGTAGTGCCGTTGATTGGTAACGGCACTACCTACTGGTAGTGCGGCTGGTAGTGTTAGTAAAAATAAAATAAAAATAAAAAGAGCTTTATTCCATATCGGGTTTTGAATAAAAGTAATAATAGTAATTTAAACAAATGTCATGCAAATTTTAATTGTTGAGTATATGTCCGGTGGATTATTTTCATGTTATGTCATGCGATGTCAGTTGATTGATGTCATTGATATGGACCGCTTTCGGCGGTGTACGCCTCCTCCAAGGATCTCCAGTGGTTTCGGTCTCTGGCTTTCCGTGACCACATTTTTCCCGCTACTTGTATTATGTCGTCGTTCCATCTTTTAAAAGGTCTCCCTTTTTTCCTTTTTTGTTCACGTGGTGTCCAGTTTGTGACTATGTAAGGCCATCTGTTTGGTTTTAGTCTCTGAATGTGTCCTGCCCATTTCCACTTCAAGCCCAGTATTCTTTTGATCACGTCTTTTGTTTTGGTTTTCCCTCTTATGTCTTTGTTTTTGACTCTATCTCTGAGTTTGATTCCAAGGAAGCTCCTTTCTATGCCTCTCTGACATACTCTAAGTCTTTCAAGCATTTTTTTTGTTATGTTCCAGGTTTGGCACGCATAGGTTAGGCAGGGTGTTAGGCATATGTCCATGGCTTTAGTTTTCAATTTGATGGGAAGATTGCTCTTGAAAATTTCCTTCATTGCCCAGTATTTGTTCCATGTCGATTTTATCCGTCTGTTCATTTCTTTTTCGGTACAGTAGTCGAATGCAATAAGGTGTCCAAGATATATGTACTCATTAACGTAGGTACTCTAGGTTTGTTAAGATAGGTATTTTTGTATTATTTGTCATTACCTTAGTTTTTGTTTGGTTTAATTCCAGTCCAGCTTTTTTGCTTTGTTCCGTCAGTCTCTATCATGTGTTGTAGTTCCGTTGGGTTTTCAGAGAGCAGCACAATATCGTCCGCGAATCTTCCATCGATTCTAACTCCAAGCCCCGACCAGTCTAGTGACCTGAATATACTTTCTTAGTGTTAGCACATGCCAATAAATGCGCAAATGTTCTTCGCTCAAGTGTCGTTCGCGAAAATATCCAGTCGCGCATGTAATTTTCTTCTTTTCCTACCTCGCGACTTTACCGATTCCGAGGCTAAAAAGAGTATTTCCTCCATTTCTTGTGATGACAGCATTGCAAGAAATGGAGAGTATTCAATGGTACAGAATGAATTAGTAAGAAAGAATATGATTCTTCCCATCTTCGATGACATTATGCACGTTCTTCCATACCGATTAAACTACTCAATAAGTAGGTAGGTAGGTAGTGAAACTTTTCCCAGCACGTGAAAGGATACCCCACTTCATAATGCTTTCCGGATGCTGACGCGGCTGCCTTATTTTTGCAGCGCATCTGGTATGTTCGCGGAGGCGCCACGGCGCGCACGAACGGCTTTCACGCGATTATGCGCAAGAAAGTGTCAGAGATCTCTGTCCATATGTGTCAGAGATGTTGGGTATGTATTGTTCAGTCTATTGCTCTGTATGTATCACCAGAAGGCTGCTGGATTTTAACGGAGCGACTCTTCGATATAACTATAGTAGCATTCCCGCTCAACCTTTTTCGCTCTATCTCGCAATATTTTATAAGATAAGAGTTATTGTCAGCAATATTATGGTAAATTTTATACTAACGATAAAAAAAACAAATAGAACAGATTTTTCATATTTATCAATCTTTAATTCTTATCCAAACTTATCCATAAGAACTGGGTAGGTATTATAAGTGCCTTGAGATGATTCGAGAGAAGGGTTCCCGGAGGCGCGGTGCCCCTCGCGTTGGCAGGGCCTCTGCCGTACCCTTTGATGTCATATCGATAAATAACTGCATTTTGTAACTAAACTAATAAAAGTTTTAAACCTTCGTGGCGCGAGTCTCACTCGCACTCGACGGGTTTTGTATTTATCAAAGTACCTACCTAAAATCGTTCTATTTACAAAAGACGTTTTTAACGTCTATTTATATTCATAGGTAGCTACAGACACGCAGTCAGGTGCAGTCGGGCGGGGGGCGCGCGCGCGCCGCGTGCAGGCGCACGTGCTTGTTGAGGTTGGAGGGGTCGGCGAAGGCGCGCGCGCAGCGCGGGCAGCGCAGCGGGCGGTGCCCCGTGTGCGTGCGGATGTGGATCTTGAGTCCGTAGGCGCGCGAGTACGCCTTGCCGCAGTACAGGCACGCGTGCGCGCCGCCGCCGCCGCGCCCGCGGCCCCACGCCGCCGCCAGCGCCTCCAGCCGCGCCGGCGACAGCGGCGCCGCAGGCTGCTCCGCCAGCGCCTCCGTCGCAGGCTGCTCCGCCTCCGGCGTGGCCAGGCGCGCCGCCACGCGCCGCCAGAAGCGGACCGGGTCGGGCGGCGCGCAGTCTAGGAACAGGTGCACCTTCAGCGGGTTGGGGTCCGCGAAGCGCTCGCCGCACGCCGAGCACCGGTACTGCGCCGAGTCTGCACAGAATGCGCACTTGTAGCGAGGGGAAGGGGAGGGAGCCGGAGGGTCAGGGAGCGGTACGTACCTAGGATGTGGTGGGGCGCGAGGTGCGGCAGGCGCAGCAGGCGCGCGAGGCGCTCGTCGGGCCACAGGCGCAGCGGGTCGTGCGGCGCGCGCGCAGCCTCCACCACCAGCTGCAGCAGCACGCCGCCGGGCGCGAGGCAGAGCGCGGCGGAGCGCGCCTGCACGTGCGGCGCCAGCGCGGCGCGCACGCACAGCTCGGCGCCTCCCCCCGCGCCCGCACCCCGCGCCACCAGGAACCCCGCGGCGTCCACGTCCACGTACACCTGCGCAGGAGATCACGTCAGTACTGCGCGGGCCTCCGCTAGCTGCGGTGGATCAGAAATAAATCTCTTCCTCTCTGTTCTAAAGCGTGAGAGTACATTAGACATGCAATACTGGATCCAGCACATTATTGGGTCTGCTGGACACAGCACTACTAGTTTGCATGGAAATGTTAATGTGAATAGTTTTACGACGTCACCTGTAGCACGGTGGGCGAAGGTTCGCTTGCGGCGCAGGAGGTTGCGGGTTCGATTCCCGCCTCGGGACACATGTTTGTACGATCTGCAGATATTTGTTCAAGGCGTTCTGGATGTTTTCTAAGTAACTACTTATAAAAAAACAAAATATTTATCTATGTAGTGTATTGTATTATGTATATCAGTTATCTAGTACCCATAACATAAGCTCTGCTTAGCTTGGGGCTAGATAATGCTGTGTGAATTGTCTTACATTATTACAGTTATATTTTCTTTTAAAATGTATTTGAACACCGTGGCTAGCAGGGCGTTTCTTGTCTAGGGTAGAATATAAATATTTTATTATTATTAAAAAAATTATATTTTATCTGTTCTCGTTGCTATAGAAAGAGCTTGTCTAACGAAGAAACAGTTTTCTAGGGTTTGCTTCGAGAAACGCCGTGTTCGGGCACAAGAAAGATTATGAAGAAAAGAAACTATTTTGTCAATTCTAGTGTATAGTAGAGATGAAAACGCCGTGCTAGGCCAGCTGGGTCCGCGCGAGTTGCTTCGGTCCAGCATAAACCTAGCTGAATTGAAAATGTTGCTGGATTGCAATCCCTAGGCGAGACGTTACTACGCCTGCACGCTGCAGCCAGGCTGCGGCACGTCGCCGAGGAGGCCGGAATCCTGTACGCCGCGCCGTAGAGCCTCTACGCCGTAGAGCCTCTACGAATACGGTGCAGCGTAGTGATAAGATCGAATAAAATTGTTCTTCCAGAATCGTGTGCTTACAGATGGAAAGGATGGTTCACGTGAATAAGTAACGTTCCGATGGAGAGCGTCTTCTAGCCGCAAAGTAAGCCCATCTTGTTTATAGCTCATTTATTTACCATGATTTTGCGTAAATATTGATTTCATTAGTAAGGGCAAACATGCAAGATGATGTGATTTTTATCCCACGGGAACTGGTGGGATTAAAAGTACCCTATGTTTGATTCCAGGATTAGAATTACCTGTATGCAAAATTTCCGCCTAATCCGTCCAGTAGTTTTGGCGTGAAGAAGTAACAAACATCCATCCATACATTCAACTTTCGCATTTATAATATTAGTGTAATAGTGTAAAGTATATGAAAATTCTAAGTTGAAATCTGTATAGCTTTATTATAACACTATTGTTTCTTTTCATTCGTTTTCCTCGGTTAATTTCACAATAGGTCAGAGACAAACTTTGTAGTTATTACTCCAAACCGCCTTACGATCTCGGCTTCTTTTATTTATTTATTTATTTATTTGAGGAAAACCAGCAGCACATACAAAAAAATCAAAATTCAAAATTCAAAAGATAGAAACAGTAGGCTATTAAGAGGTTTTCACGACTAAGAAAAATATTAGATACATACAGAGTGTGAACAAGCAAAGTAAACAGATATCCTACAACATAACAATTAACAAAATAGTTCGTTACATGCATAGCAAAAAAATTGTGATAATAGTACTAAGTCGTAGAAACAAAAATACTGATCAATGATAAATTAATAATATAACATAACTATTACTCGCATCCCAAGATAGAGTCATCCTCATCATCCTCGCCGGATGATGAGAAAAAGTCAGAGCTCAACCGCCGTCTCACAGAGTTAACGCTGGAGCAGAAGAGGTCCAGGTCTATTTGCTTAGAGAGTTTATTAAATTGGTCGCCAACTCGCCACAAAAAGGAGTTCTGACGATAGTTCGTTCTAACTGTTTTCATATGAATAATTTCGTTAAATCTGACCCTTTTATGGGGAATGTTTAGTGATATTTTGTTAAGAAGTTCGGGGGAATCAATATGGTTGTTGGTAATTTTGAGTAAAAATAGCAGGTCACCAATTTCGCGCCTTTTACTCAGCGGAAGAAGGTGGAATTTACGGCAATTATCAATGTAGTTGGACGAACTATACGGGACCTTAAGACGAAAACAGAGATATTTAACAAATTTAACTTGTATCCGCTCTACTCTATTGATATAGATATCGTACTGTGGACTCCAGATTTGTGAAGCGTATACGAGTATGCTGCGTACGTAAGTGCAGAATAAAATTTTGAAAGTTTTACATTTATTAAAGCTAGCTGAGCTTCTCATTACAAAACCTACTTCTGCCGTATTTTGAACAATAATTTAAAGAAAGAACCATATGCGAATCGTACGTGCGCGTATATATATTTATTGCTACATTTGAGTTTACAATAATTAAAATATATAAATCGAAATTTAAGGTTTTAACCGATAATTTTCCTCGAAGGTGAAGTATAAACACTATGTGTATCACTCGGGAGAAAGTGCGATTCCTACCTCGTGTGTTTAAGGCCCTCGACTGAGCCTTGTGCCTCGAAATGACACACTGGATATGAATTGGGCAGTTTCTCAACTCGGTGTGCAATGTAATATAGTTGGAGGTGAATGCGTTGTGTGAGTATGATACTGACCGTGGAGTGATGTGTGTGCGTGCGGTGCAGCTGGTGCAGCGCGCGCAGCAGGTGCGCGGCGGGGAAGGGGCGCGAGGCGGCGCCGCGCGGCAGTCCGCGCGCGCACGCAGCCTCCGAGTGCATCTCCATGGGAGCACCGCCGACCTCTGACCGCACTGGAGCGATGCGTCCGCGCAGAGTGCCGGCCCTCCGGAGGCGCGCGCCTTTATGCAGGCCGGGGGTGCACGCCCCGCCCCCCGCCCCCCGCCCCCTGTCGCACCAGCACGGAGGAGCGCGGGGGGACTCAGCACTCGGCCCGCCGCAGCCTCATCCGTCGACACTGGCAGCACGTGATCTCCGTACATCACTCTATATTATAAGTCTTAAAAATACATGGCAACAAACAAAAATATTAAAAAAAAACAATTATAATCTAAGGAAAAACTAAAAACTTTAAAAAATATAAATAGTGAAACATGCTTGGTATAGCCTAGTTTATCTTCCATACAAACATAGGTACAGTAGTCGCCGTGCGAGCTCCACGGCCACGGGGCAGTCGGCAGCGCGCGGGAGGCTGCGTGAGGCTGCGTGAGGCTGCGTGAGGCGGCGGAGTCCACGCGCCGGAACTTATTACTATTTTAAAATTATTTTTATATAGTTCAAACTATATCAAATGTCTAATTGAACAACAACACTAGAAATAATGTCCGTCTTCGCCACACTTGCAGACGTCTCCGCGGCCGGAGTAGCTCTGATACAACTAACTTACCATTCTCATTAACATCATTAACAACACAGCAGCTTTTGAGTATAATGCATCTAGAGGGTACTGTTAGGGGTACTGATGTAATAAGTCCACTCCAACAGTAAGTTCGCAACTGATTTATTTATTGGATTAAAATTAACTTGAAAGTATAATACGGAAGATAGAAGTCACGTTTGATACGTGACACATCCTCACGTAGATATTAGTAAGCTGTAATAACATAGGAAGTTGATATCACATGCATAGCCTAAATAACACATTGTACCTTGTACAGGTACAGTATACTCACCCGACCTACACGAGAGAGACACGCGACGTAGAGGAGGCCAGGAGCGTGGCCTTCAATACAACAGAGCATTGGGTGGTGGGGCGTGCGCTGGTCAACTTGAAATGATGTAAGCGTTCTTTTGTATATACGGACTGTACATCTTAAAAACGGACGGCAATATGCCGACTGCAAGACGTCGCTGCAGGCGTCGACTGCCGCCGCCTGCAGCCGAGCCGCGCAGTCGACCACTTGCGGGCCGTGTATACGAGCCCTTAGGTATGGTTTAAGGCTCTCGGAAAACGTTTATTTTTCGTAATGTATATTCAGGCTATAAGCCGTGATTACAAGTAAAACAAATGAAACTCAACTAAATAATATTATTTAATAAATGCAGAAAACACATATTAAATTAATCAAGATTCAATAAAATCTAGTAAGTATTTTCTGCTTGAGAGGAAAACTATACAAAAAAAATCTAAAATTATATGAAGGAAGCGTGTGCCTGCGCGTAGCACTCCGTAGCGCCTCGTAGCGGTGCTACGGCGTAGCAGGCAGAGGCGCGGCGTAGTACCTCGTAGCAGTGCTACGCCGTAGCGGGCCACGAGGGCTCTAACGCCCATTTCTACGTCACAGGCCACTTCTTTACTACCACTCCTATTCAACTGTTAGGGCAGAAGCCGATTCTGCTACACCGATCGCTCACTATGACACTAGTGAAACGATTAGCTTACAAGAACAGGACCCCGGTCCTACACACCTACACAACAACTTTAATTTATTTTCTAAACTATGATCGTTTAACATTTTTTGTTGTAAGAAAATTATATTTCCGTAGGATCAGATATCCGAACAAAATAAAATCGTTAAGCTACTCATATGTACAACCATCACAATTATGCTAGAAATATATGACTAATGATAACACTCTAATATATGTGAATAAAAAGAGTGTCCCGCGGTCAGCCACATCGCACATCCCACAGGCTGCGCCGGCGCCGGCGCACCGGGACTCGAACCCACACTTTATGGTCCGTTATTCGTCAAGAGCTGCAACAAGCGAATCGTCGATTAGCAATAACTAAGTTTACAAACAAACTAACTTAACGTAAACTTTGTGGAGAACATTGTGTCCATTAATTGTGGAATGTCCCGAGTCTTATGATATGATGACCAATTTATATGTATGGTGTTGTGGGGGACGGGTCCCGTCCCGTCCCGTCCCGCCCCGCCCCGTCCCGTCGCGCACGTCGCGCCCGCCCGCCGCCGCGGTGGTTGCTACTTACTCACACCGACCACTATTGACTGCTTTCAAACATTTAGATCATAGGTAGCCCGATGGTTCGTATTTTTTATTTTATTTATTAATATGCACCTTAATAGTCAAGGCCTTTTGACTATATTAAGGAATACACACAATTTGTACCCATTTAAGGTTTTGCAATGCTTTATTTTTTTTAATAAACTTGTAAGCATTTTCACTCATGTACCTGTTCGAGTTGGCCCTATTTCTCTGCTCTTTATTTCATTATGACGTGTAGTGTAATTTTAATACTGTTTGTTGTACTTAACTATATTTTTGTAATATACATCGGGGTTTTTTTGTCTAGGGATTTTTATAAGATTTTTATTATTATTTCTTTTCGTTTCTTCTACATTTTTTTACATGTAAATAGAAATTAGACCACTAAAGGTATATGGTCTCCCAGACAAGTGCGGGGCGGTGGCTTCAAGTCGTTTAAAAAAGCAAAAGTATCAAATCCATCCACCCGAGTAGAAACAAGTGATCATTGCAGTTTCATTAAGTGTTTTAAATTGTAACATTAAGCTCTTTACACGATTGTTGTATTGTTGCATTGTGTCGCGCGCCGAGCAGCTGCGTCAACACGCGCGCCGCGCGCACGCCGACTTGCACCCTACTGCTGCGACTCACGGTCCTCTTTTGTACTGAGCTGTGTCATCTGTATTCCGAGGTCCGTTCCGACCGTGGCTAGTCGTACATTCTGCGCGGAAAGTTGAGCTTTACAGCGCACGTCAGAGGGGCGAGTGTCGCGTGCGCGCGCGCCGGCACGTGGCGCGTCGCTAATGTGCACCGAGTGCTGCAACAATATTTGCTTGCGCGAAACTAAACAGAGCACCTCGCCGCGGTCCCTCCCGCCCCCGCCCCGCCCCCGCCCGCCCCCACACCGGCCGCGATACCCGACAGTGGTTAATGCACACAATCCTTATCGCGATCTTTTCAATTAACATCTCTCTCTACATTATACAGGGAATTGTCAGTAAGAGGTGAGGCAGGGCTCCGCGCCGGCTGCGGCCGCTATCGGGAGTGCAATCTGGCACGTGCGCCTGCCCGCTCGCGTGCAGGCAGATACACATCTGCTCCTTTACTCAGATAGCTGCATGCTGCATGGCTGAGTGCCGCGCAGCACCGCGCAGAGCTGAGTTCAGCGGGTCCGCTGCCCGCCCCCTGCACCCGCACCCCTCCCGCACATTAACTACGTCAACCACACGCACGCGTGTTCAATTGATTAACCATTTCTTTTCACATAATTGTACAGTGGACAACCCGCCCGTAGCAGATACGACCATACATTATGGTTTTCAGATAACAAGAAGAATCTAAGACTTGCATTTAAAAATACCTACCATTTGAACTTGCCATGTCTATTAAAGTGCTGAACGAAACATTTCATTTGTAATCTAGATATGATTTTATATTTAATGTTGGAAAACTACAAATTTCGTATAAACACATTCTTTGAATTGATCTGTTGAATCAACGATACTTGGACCTACACATGCGTATTCTATTCGCTTTGCTTATTTGTTATTAGATTACATCAAGTGTTAAGTTTTATCTCGTCAAATCAAAATCATGTCGTTTTAGACAAATTTAATCCTCGCCCTCGGTGGTGCGAGTGCGCACGTGTGCGGCTCCGGGCTATTAGCGGCGCCCCCGCGCGCCCCGCGCACCCCGCCCCGCACCCGCGCAAATCAAAACGTTATTATAATGTCATCATAGCGTATCAAGTGTAATCGCTCGCGCAAGGGCGGCCCAGCGCGCGCGCCGCTGCAACCTCGCCCCTGCGTCCTGGAGACAAGGCTCAGAATGCAGCTGCGCGTCCGTCACACAATGAGTATCGTATTAATGCGGCGCGGTGTGGATAATGTAATGAGCGCATTGTGGCGCGCCGCGGCCGCGACCACGAGTGTGAGGGTGAGTGCCAGTGTGAGTGCGGCGCGCACGTGGCGCGCGTGGCGGATGCATTCTCCGCGCGCGCGCAGGTGCCGCCGCGCTGACGGTCAGGTGCCGCCGGCCGCTGGTCCAGGCTCGGTACGGGATCACGAGAAGAGCCAAGTCTGCCATTTTATTTCCTTCGACTGTAAATGTGGCAAGTTACCTACTGGAAAGTTATAATAAACTACTGATACTCCACCGCGCGCAGCTCGGATGTCTGTGCTATACAATACACGTACCAGGCATAGTTTTTAATTTTATTTTTCAGTTTGGATCCCATTGCTTTAGTACCTAAATACTTTTCTTTTTGTAAGGTTCATACTGTAGATGAGGAGGGATGTCGTGCTTCGACAGCTTCGTTCGATGAGGGTCGGTATTGCTTCGATCCCACACCCTGACTGATATAAAAATGGATTTGAAGATATTGCCCCAAACATCGGTCCAAGTGCAATAGCTTGGTGCCTTTAACTCTCAAAATCCTCAAGCCTATTCTGGACATGTTTTTTAAGATATTTAGATGTTAGACCGAAATTTTGAACTAAATTATATTAAGTAAATGAATAATATGACGATCTTCCCTGTTGCCACCCGGACGGTCTTTCCAACTAGGAAGCTTTTCTATATCTATACTAATATTAAAAGGTTTGTTTGTTTGCATGGCTCCAAAACTACTGAACCGATTTTTCATCTCAAAAGCTTACTTTTCAGAGAGTGACATAGGCTATATTTTATCCCGGAATTCCCACGGGAACGGGAACTACGCGGGTGAAACCGCGAGGTGCTGCTAGTATGTTGTAGATATGTCACCGCATATTATTATATAATCGGATGAAAATTAGCATGTTTGTAGTGTTTTTTTTAAACATTATGATCTTTAAATGACACTGAAACGAATTTGCCATATTTTGACAAGAAAGAGGAGAGGTTCGTAGCTTTCTTGAGTACTAAATAGTTCAAATTTCGGAAGATAGTCGAAATATCTTAATAAAAAACATAATAATAGCGTGGGCCTTTTGAGGGTTAAAAGCGTCCTAAGCTATTGCACTTGGTTCCACCTTCCCCTTCAACTACCATACATATACTTGACGTCCCGTCCGGTGCCGTTGACTACCGGACAAACTCCTACCTCGGACCATGCATGCTCTAATCTAAACAATAATTATTCAAAAATAAAATACTATAGAAACTTTCGAGGTTTGACGAATTCAATATGAATATAAGCGGGTTGACTACAAACCTTGTTTATGTTGAACGATCAACAAAAAGTGCCATGTTGTGCCATGTCGTGTGACAGACAGGCGAACATGACGACTAAATTAACCATTTCATTTTTGATTTGTACAGATTCTTTTTTTGTCGTCAAATTTATGTCACATTCGAATTTGTGTTATATTCTGATAAGTTTAGAACGTTATTTTGATTTGTCAAAATTTTCCGATTACGAATTCGACAGCCTTTCCGACGAATTAAAATACCCTTGCAGAGCTGCTTGCCGACAGCAGCCGGCTGTGAGGACTAGTGCAGCTATTACATTATATTACCATGTCAGCTTACTCATTACTCACTGTTAGTTTCCAAAATATAAAATTAACATAGATTATGACATAGTCCACTAAAAAAAAAACTTAAAGATTAGTTTGCGGTGGTTGTAGCAAGTTCAGTATACTCGTACTAACGTTTGTCGATGTCTTCTGCCTCCACGTCGGGCTCCGAGGGCGGCGTGATGGAGTCCGGCGGCGGCGGCGGCGCGTCCCCCGCGTGCAGCTCCGCGCGCGCCTCCACCACCTCGCGCACGATCTCTGCAACAGGGGGAGGGGGGGGGGGGGTCACACTCTGCGGCACGCGCACTGCGCGCCACCACCTGCAGGAGACACTCACCCGTGATGACGTCGCGGCTCGTGATGATGGACTCGATCTCGTGCTCCACCTCCGCCACCAGCCACGGCATGAACTCCTCGTCGATGCCGCGCGAGGTGCGCTCCAGCAGGTAGCCCTGGTCGCGCAGGCCGGCCAGCACGGCGGGCAGCAGCTCGGCCACGTAGCCCTGCACGAGCGCGGCGGCGGCGGCCCGCGAGCGCGCCTCGAGCGCAGCCACGCGCGCCACGCGCGCCTCCGCCACGCGCCGCTCCTTCTCCCGCTCCAGCCGGGCGTCCTGCGCGCCCAGCCGCTGCCGCTCGGCGCGCTCCGCGTCGCGCAGCTCCACGTAGCGCCGCTGCTGCTCGCGCAGCGTGCACAGCTCCTCCTCCTGCGCCACCTCCGCCAGCGCCTGCTCCGTCGTCTTGCCCACCAGCACCTCCAGGATGGGCGCCACCTCCAGGTCGAAGTCGAACAGCTGCAACAGAGGGGCGAGCGCGGCGGTGAGCGCGGCGCGACGCGGCACGCGGGAGGGCGGCCGCCGCCCGCCTGGCACGCTCTCGCACTCACGTCTCCCGGGTAGATCTGCGTGGCCGTGTCGGCGCCGGTCTTGGCGGGCACGTAGCAGGGCGTGGCGGGCCGGTCCACGAACAGGTCCGTCTGCACGCCCACATCCATCTCCTGGCCCTTGTCGAACAGTTCCTCCAGGTAGTACTCCGTCTGGATGGGGTGGTGGCGGCGGCCCGGCGCCGGCGGCGGCGTGCCGGGGCGCAGGCGCGCGGCGGCGGCGCGCCGGGCCAGCGCGCGCCGCCGCGTGCGCGCCGCGCGCGCCGCCTGGCTGTCGATGCCGTCGCCCTACAACACATCGCGTTCACCACTCAACACGTTTCAGAACTTAATTTAACTTAAAAAAAATCAACATCATCTAGCTCATGGTAGAAAAAAACAAGGTATCGCACTCCGGGAAATCAGGGTGACGTAGTTGTCACTAGATTACCAACTCCAAAAATTAGCCATGATATAACTAAATAAATGAGCTTCACGTTTCGTTAAAATAAAACTTTGTTTATAAAATATAATTGATTTTTATTACAGAGGGTATCTAATCTATACAAAATAATAAGGGCCACAGAGTGAATTTGATGGTATGGGAAGATTCAATATAACAAGTTTATTTTTTAAACTTTTCAGAGGGAGCATTTCCCCCTGACTGGAATGGAATGAACGTAATAAAAGTAAAATTCATTTAGATATTTCAGACATAATATAATTCCCAACAACCTCAAAGAAGATGTTGACATTGAAAGGGTAACGTAGGGCGCTGGCAGTTAGAGGTAATATGCCGCAGGCTTTCCCGGTGTACAGGGCAAGTAAAAATAACTCTTTTTAAAGCCTACTGCCAAAATATGTACACAAGAAGCTTGTGCCTATCATGCCAAAAACTCGTTAGTGACCAATATAATAATATTTTTAGGATGATGTTGGGGCTGCCTCGCTTCTGCAGTGCATCAGGGATGGTTTCTGATTTAGCTATATCATAATAATATACATCCGAATTTTAATTTGGATATGTATTACTCTGACATTGTTTTATTGTTTGTTTTATAATAGATTCTTTAGGGTCTTATATTTTTGTTTTAGTTTATTTGACAATACCCCTATACAGCAGCTTTATTTATGTAAGTTCATGTTAATTTAATATAAATTATTTTATGACAATAATGTACAAAATTACATAATAATGTAATTTTGTACATTATTTTAATACAGTTTGACAATGACCTTTTACAGCAGCATACTTTGACATAAGTACCTTTTATTTTATTTTATTAATTTATTTGTTTTGTTTAACTAGACTAGACTGACCCCTCATATTAAGGTTTTAAATTTCTTATTAATTTATGTCTGTCTGTCCTTTTTTCCCTTTGTACCCTATGGTGTTTTGTAAAGCCAAGTTTGTGTATTGTAATATAAATATCGACATCAAGTGTAACATAAGTGTACCTACGGTGTAAAAAAAATAAATAAAAGTACAGCAAAAGAATATAATTTATGCCAGGCACGTAATCTGAGTTTGGTTTTATCTATTTATCAGTTTCGAAGATTTTGGCGAACGTATCTTTATTAGACTTCTTCCGCTAGTGAACAAAAAATTGAAGTAAATTAGAGTCAATTGCGCCTTATTTCTTGTTTGTTAGTAATTACTATTTATCAAGCTGTTTATATAGTAAAAATTTGACTTGTCTAAGTGCTTATTTTGTAAGTCTAAAGAAATAAACGATTTGACTCTGACTCTGACTCTAATGTGGTTTGTTCAATAAAATTATTATGTATCTTTATCTCACCAGGCCGAGCAGGCGTAGACAGCAACGGAGATTGAGGCTGGGGCGAGCTGACGGCTGACGACTCTCGCGAGATTTTCGTGAGTGTGAAGCGCCCTTTAGTAGCCGATATTTAGTTTTGGAGTTGGTAACCTTTGTAGAAGCTGGTGTCTATGGTTGATATACTCTATGGCTGGTGACAACCACTGTTCGGAATGCAATACCTGGTTTTATTATACCATGATCTAGCTCTGGCCTGATTATAACTGAAACTAGATAAGTGCACCATATGTATATTGAATTTGAATTTTTTAATTTGAATTTTGAATTTGACTAGACCAATTAGGAACCTGGCCTGCTTAGAAATGTTTTTGTAAAATCTGAAAAAAATAAACAATTTCCGTACATTTTAGCTTCAACATTCTCAATAATGCACAAAGAAGGAATAAGAATGTCGTACGTAACATAAAGCAGCTAGTTATTGTTGGCATTAGCCCAGTGAGGCCGAGCTGCACAAACAAGCCCATTAGCCCTCCCACCCCCTCCCCTCTCCCTCCGCGTGCACCCGGCGACACTCGCCAGCTTTCATTCATTACTAATAGCGACCTACTCCTACCTAGCAGAAGGCAAGATGCTAAGACGGACTCTATGGCCATACACACAGGACTAGGAATGAATAGACAACTAGCCCCCGGCCAGCGCTCCCCGCACACAGGAGCGCGGTGCTGCTCGCGCGACCCTTGCAGCGCGTGCATTCAAACCTTTCTTATCAAGCGTAGCTTGCATACCTAGCTATTGGTAACTATTCATTTCCTCATTAACCTTAAGCCTTAGAGTTATGCATATATGAGCTCTGAGTAGTATCATAATAGTAAATTAATAACAAATAGTAAATTGAAGTAAAATAGAGTCAATTGCATCTTATTTCTTATTTGATAGTAATTACTATTTATCAAGCTGTTTATACAGGGTGTAACATAAGGGGTGGATCATAGGTGGATGGGATATTTTTTATTTTATTTTTTATTAGTAACAAGTGTGACTTGTCTAAGTGCTTATTTCGTAAGTCTAAAGAAATAAAAGAGTCGAGAAAGCTAACTCGCACGGGGCTCCGCGGGGCTGAGCCGGAGCGCCGCGTCGGGCTCCGACTCGAGGACATTATAATGTGGGGCACACAGCGCGGGGCGGAGGGGAGGGAGGGGAGGGAGGGGGGGCGTGCAGTGACAGCCGGTGCCGTGTCACCTCACATTAGCCGAGTCCCATTCCTCCGCTCTGCAAATTGTTATTTGCAATTAGTGTAGTTGCACGAGAGGCGCACCACATTACATTACCACCACGGCTGCTAAAATACACAATAAAATGCAAATGAAGCCAGTTAAGGTGGAGCGACATTCATACAAAGAGGTAGACTTCTAAAATGATTCAAATTCAACTCCCGAATATACTCGTACGAGCGCAACTGAGATTTAACGAATTGTTGACATATTTTCATTAAAAACTGTAAAAAAAATCGTGCCTCGTGTTTGAAAAGTTATAAACTACCGGAGACCTCCTTCGCCTCCGTGGTAAATAATTCTCGCTAGCTGTTTGAATTCAACATGCTTTTGCTAAACAGAGGGTTCTGAATCCGCTGGTAAACGTGCTGATACGACAAACCCCCCTTTTGGGGCGGCATGCTCAGCAGTGGACGAGGACTTGCTGTTGAAAAGCAACCAACTCTGGACACAGCACGGCCCGTGCACAGCGGGAGACGTTGCTATGAGCTGATGATATTATCTTGAGATCGCCCTGTAAGTAACTGTTTGTATATTGTCGCCGGTAGTTTATGAACTTTTCAAACAATTTTAAAACTTTAAAAATAATATGTACTCATTTGATTGTACTTCAAATGGGCTAAATAGTTAAATAGCTAAATAGTGGCATGCACGCCGCCAGCCGCTTGTTAGGGACATGCCGAGCAAAGTGGTACAAATACTTTGCAAAGAATTCAAAACGAACAAATAGCGGAGAAATTTTAATTGAAGATTGTAAAAGTATTTACGTATTTATCCGCCGCCGAGGCGGGGGTGCGGGGGTGCGGGGATACTCACGGCGGCCTGGGGGTGCGAGTTGAAGGTGCTGCCTCGCACCACGCGCTTGTCGTGCATCATGTTGGCGTACTGGTTGCCCGACATGTCGCTGCTGTAAAACAAAACACAATGCATTCCTTCGCGAATCATTCTCGGACAAAGTGAACGTTTAAATCCAGCTTTAACTCCAGCAATGCGAAAGGAGACGAGGATCGCAGTGCGTCTGCACCGGGTCACCGGCTCTGACGGTCAAGTGTACATTGACTCGATGGTTCATAGATCAACTATTAAAGATGTAATCGAACTAAAAGTAGGACAAGCGTATGTGTGGGGTCAGGCGGCCCCGCGCCGACCCGCGGCGCGGGGCGGGGGAGCGTGACGTATTCATTGGAGTAAGGTTCGAACGCAACTGTTTCACATCAGTAGACACAGAGTCTACTGTTACCAAGAAACGTGAGTTCCGATGTAGTGAGGTGGTATAATAAGAAATGTTTAAGTGCAATAAGCGACGCCGTAGTGCATCAGCAAGAGAGCGGCGACAGCACTCGGGACCCACGGGCAGCGCAGCCGCGCCACGCCGGCCAGCAGCGCGCGCACGCCCGCCAGCGCCGCGCCCGGCCCCGCCGGCGGCCCGCCCGCGCCGCGCCGCGCGCCGCCGAGCGCCGCCGGCCGGCTCGCGTACTCGTAGAGTGGCGGGGGCGCGGGGGGCGCGGGGTAGAGCGCCTCCAGACCCAGCAGCTGCGCCAGCGCGGGCGGCGGCGGGAGGAACGTGCCCGTCCGCACCGTGGTGACGAAGCGCGGGCGCGGGGGCGAGGGGGGCCGGGGCGCGGGCCGGCGGCGCGCCGCCGCCGCCGCGCTCAGGTCGGGCTCCGAGGCGGCGAGGCGGCGGCGGCGGCGCGCCGGACGCGTGCCGCGCCGCAGGTTGGCCGCCAGCATCTCCTTCTCCTTCAGCCGGCGCAGCTTGAAGTCGAGCGCGCGAGAGAACTTGGGGTCCAGGATCGTGTTGGGGGAGAGCGCGGGCGCGGGGGGCGGGGAGCGCTGTAGCGGCTTCACCACGTGCACTGCGCGCGGAGGCTGCGGGGGCGGTGCGGGGACGGATGGCAGCACGGTGAAGGCGCCGCTGCGGGCGACGTCCTCGGGCGCGGGCGGCGGCATGGCGTGCGGCGCGCGCGTGCTGCTTGCGCGACTGCCCGCGCCGCCGCCGGACACCGGTCACTGTCTCCCCCCGCCCCGCCCCCGCGTGCCGCGCACGCGCCCTCTCCCCGCGCTGACCGCTGCATGCCGTGCTCCGTGTGCTCCATGACACCTCATGTCGGCGGATGCACCATAGTTGTGACGTCCGGTTATCGAAAAACGACCCAAAACGGTCATCTTGCCTAAATCTCATTAAAGAGGTGTTTGGTTACACTGAGTACGTTTCTAGCAGCAGCGGACAGACCACGTGTCCGCTCGCACCGCGCCAGCTGACCGCTCCTACACTCGTTCACACCGTACACTCGTAGGTACGGGTACGTGACGTGGACGGGCGGGACTCGATAGTTAACTATTTGTCTTATCCCGTGATCGTCGCAGGTCGTAGGTATTCCTAACTTGTTGTAGCATGTCTGTAGCATGCAATGTTGGCCGCAGTGTACGTATACGTAGGTAGGGTAAGTAGGTAGGTAACGAGTATTACCTATGATTCTGACATTATCATTCGGTTTTGTAATTGATGCTGCAAAAGCGTCGAATGGAAATCACAAGATAATTTAAAAGCCAACAAAAATTGCCAATTGAAACCTCAACCTCTGTCAGTCGCCGCGACAACGCTGAGACTCGACGTCCACCGCTGCACCAGTGGCTGCACCGTGCTCTACTAACTACCGCAGAAACTCTTTCTTTGCACGCACATGTACCGTTTTCAACAAAGACTAACAAACATAGATGAATTTTCTTTGAGGCAAAATGATATAAAAATTCAGATTTCGTTTTTTGCAGATTAAATCTTTAATAAACGTTATCGTACTAAATTTACTTTATTATTTATGTTGGGCTTGGTTTGATTGGCTTGAATATATTATACAGGGTGGGGCAAATTTTTGGCTCCTTAACGTTTCTTTTATAGTTATAAGGTTTTGTTCTTAGAAACCTATTTTTATTTTAGTTTTTTGAAAAAAAATTGGGTTTGCCCAAAAATATATAAGGTTGCTTAATCGACTCTATTTCCAACCAGGAACACTTTTCCCAAAGTAACATACCAAAGCAAATCGTAAGTTTTGACAATAATTAAATAAACAAATCTCATACATATTCTTTAAAAAACGAGTAAGTTAAAACAACAATGTCACTCATTCAATGTTTTGACAAGTGTTTTGCATCCATTATCTTGTTTGATATTTATCAAGCTGTTTATATAGTAAAAATTTTACTTGTCAAAGTGCTTATTTTGTCTAAAGAAATAAACAGTTTGAGTCTGACTCTGACTCTGACTCAGTCTAAAGAAATAAACGATTTGACTCTGACTCTGACTCGTATAATTATTTTGATTTTATTGTTAGTTTGTTGGGTCCAAATATTGCTAGAATTCTTTGAATTTGTTTTTTAAGGAAGCATTGTTAGTTTTTTAAGGACGCATTCCCATAAGCGAAACTATTGGCTTAAGTTAACTATATGTTTAAACCAATACTGTTGAGGCTGTTTGTTTTCTAAATAAATTTCAATTAAATCAACTGACCGAAGGCTGACCTTGTCGGCAGCCAACGAACGCTAATCAAGATGTAGCCACTCCGCGGCGGTCTGTGCGTGACTCCGTGACTCCGTGACTCCCCGCTAGTAATATTACCCAATCAGTGCCTTCACTACTGTTGACGATTCTCTTGTCGACAGTTAATACCATTTATTATATCAAAATCTAAACCACAAATTCAACGCATACATAACATATGCCTATACGTAAGCACCATGTCAATAATGTGGTCTCGTAGTAACAAGACTCTGCCCAATTACTCAAACGCAACTTACTGTTGAGCACGTCTGAAGTAGATATTTGTTGACAGGTTTTAATGAAAATCTGTCAAAAATGGATCACTTGAGACGTGCTCATATATTATCTCAGTTGCGTTTGAGTATTCGGGCGTACGAGTATTGTCATGGGTAGTGTCTACCATTGTACACTTTGAATTGATATCAGCCCAGGTAGCGCGGAGAGCCAGTGCTGTGAGTGCTGCGACCCTCAACGTCCAGGAGCGTGCTCCGGAAGTTGAGGCGCCCGTCGCCATGGCAACGCGCCCCCCTCCCCTCCACTCTCCCCCGCCACGCTGGCTACTCAAGGTTAAGGTCGTTGCCCCCTGCTACCAGCTAATCTAGACTCAATCTAACTCTCGAATATTAATATTAAAGCATGCTTTTCTTACGTTATTATTCTCTTTGTATAAAAATATGGAAATCACAAATTATAGCTATGTAGCCCCTTTTGATGAGGGTCGTTTTCGGTCCCTTTGTAAGTGTACTACCAAGAAGTGAAGGTGTGTATTTTAGTTTGCTATTTGTGTTACAGTGATTATTCATTAGAATAAGATGAGATAGGACAGTAATGGAGCACCAGGTCAATGTATGGCAGCCGCGCTCCTCGTTTCACTTATTTATTGAGGGTTCACCTCCTGCACCGAGCTGGGTACGCAGGAGCACTCTTGAGATGGGATCCCCTCCCCGCGCGCCGGCCGGGGCTGGCGCGGGGGGCGCGGGGGGCGCGGGGGGAGCGGGGCCCAACGCTCGTTATCAGACTATTCAAAGCCTCCGCATGTAGTGTTGCAGAGCGCGGCGGCCCCTGATATCGAACAGATAAGCTCGTCCTCGCTCTGGCACGGAGCGCGCGGACAGCTGTCACGTTGTCTCACACCACGTAGATGATAACTATGGACTGTCCGTATGTCTCACGCCTGGCGCGCGGGGCGTGCTTCAGCATGTTTTGTGCTCATTCTTGTTCCACTCTTTAGTGTTTACAAAAGACTTCCACGCGCATCTCGCGTAGCACCTCGTAGCACCGTAGCATGCTCTACGAACATGCTACGGTGCTACAGTTCAGATGTTCTACGAACATGCTACGGTGCTACATTTCAGATGTTCTACGAACATGCTACGGTGCTACAGTTCAGATGTTCTACGAACATGCTACGGTGCTACAGTTCAGATGTTCTACGAACATGCTACGGTGCTACAGTTCAGATGTTCTACGAACATGCTACGGTGCTACAGTTCAGATGTTCTACGAACATGCTACGGTGCTCCCTCTGTTTACAAAAGACTTCCACACGCATCTCGCGAAGCACCTCGTAGTAAGTAATCCACCATTGAGAGTTCAGTCAAAACAGACGGACAGACAAACATTTAAAATGGTTTTTGTTACTATGAGCACCGCATAGCGTCGCCTTAAAGCATCGTCTGCGGCAGGACCTGATGGTGTCCCTCCTTTTGTAGTTAAGGATTGTTTGCGCGCTCTAGTGGAACCGCTGCTCTATCTTTTTAATATCTCTTTGACCAGTTGCCGCTATCCAGCACGCTGGAAAGTGTCAAGAGTAACACCTGTCCCGAAGACCAGCGATTCTACTGAAGTGTGCAATTTCAGGCCAATAGCTTTCCTGTCTGTATTTGCTAAAGTGTTCGAGTCAATTTTGAATTCACACATGACTCGTCAAATAAATTTTTCATTAGATGACTCGCAGCATGGCTTTCGTACAGCTAGATCTACGTCTACAAATCACACGGTATACGTTGATTTTATTTCCAGAAAATGGATCAGGGTAGGCAAGTAGATTCTGTGTATCTTGACTTTCGGCGTGCATTTGACACTGTTCATAATGACATCTTACTGGTCAAACTCTCGGCAATAGGATCTTCTCCCCGTTTGTTAAGGTTTTTCGCAGACTATCTGAATGAACGAAAACAATATGTTCAACTTAATAACTTCCGATCCCAAGAGTTCTACACTAGGTCAGGAGTTATTCAAGGTAGTACGCTCGGTCCCACCCTATTCTTAGCCATGATAAATGATCTTCCTGCAGTTCTACGTAGTTCAAGGTGTCTGATGTTTGCCGATGACCTGAAACTATACACATCAGTCGTCGATCTATCTGATTGTGTTGAGCTTCAGCGAGACATCGACTCATTGGATAGCTAATTCATTGTGACATTTTATTTGATTGTAATTGATTTTTCTATTTGACTGTAATTCATTTTTCTAATTAATTTATATTTCTATTTAATCGAATTCAATTCATTGCATATTTAAATTTGTTTGTTTTAGTGTAAATGTACTAGGTAGGTTGTCTAAGATAATTTTAATATTAGCGATAAGTATGACTAACATTTAATTTAAGAAACTACCTACTAACAAAATATGGATTAAGTTATCTGAAATAAAGAATTATTATTATTATTATTATTATTATTATTATTATTATTATTATAGCCGTAGCAATCATGTTGTACAACGCCTTCGTCAGGAGCAAACTTGAGTTCAGTGCAATCACCTGGGATCCTCGCGAGGTGAAATACACTTTAATGATCGAAAGATTACAACGAAAGTTTGCAAGGTATCTGTACAAAAGGGCGTATGGATACTGCCCGTATCTCTTTCCTTCTCTATTTGTGACCGGTATGGTGGGCCTAGACACCTTGGAGTTGAGACGCAAGTTGCAATTAGCCATGCATTACTGTTTACTTCTTCGTAACAGAGTGGACAACCCGGTGATACTGAGTACAGTTACTTTATATGTCCCTAACAACTACTGCAGAACCGGACGCAGGTTTCACCGGCTATTTGCGCAGCCACCGGCACGCACGAAACACGCGAATAACGCACCCACACCTAGAGCTTTCGAACTACTCAATGGTCTGTTACAGGAGTTCCAACATGTCGACATATTCAACGATAGTCTAAGTCATATATATACTTATATGCCTTAGAGCATATCTTACCTTAAAATAAAATATGTTTTTTTTCTATTTGCTTTTCATATTGTTTCTCCATTTTATGTTACCTGTTAAATGTTTGGTTTTATTATTATGTATGTGTCTGTGTGCTGTATTCTTAATTAATTATAGTTCTAATATTTGTATTTAGCGTAGTTAGTGCTTTGGTGTAAACTGTTAGCTAACTACTTTTTTCTAAAATAAATAAATAAATAAATAGCCATGTATAGTTAACTTTCATTATCATCCACTATTTAGTAAAATGCTGTTATTTTGATCTACATACAAACCTAAAACTATGTTCATTTGTGGGTATTCATGTCTCTGAAGATAGATCCGTTAACTTTCAATCTAAATTGATAAACGCCTTATATTATTTACGTTTTTATGTAGCCGTGTGGTGCCGGATTAAAATGTGCACTAAACGTATATAAGAGGATATCCACCGGGCAGGTAGCAGGGCCTCCTGCATAACATTCTACCATCGAAGCGCGATCCCCAACTCGCATGCTCAGCGTGATAAAAGCCAAAAAGGGGAAGGCCTGCGTCTAGCAGTGCACCAATATTAGGCTGTTGAGGTTGAGGTATATACCCACAGTGAGCCCACAGTGTGGTAAGTGTAACGTAGATAACCCCAACAAGAAGCGTACAGTACATTTTAACATTTTAGTTTACATTGAATATTAATTAGATATAAAGTAAAATGTTAAAATCAGAGATGGGCAATGAGAGCACTCGCTCACCAGGAGGGCTCGTTCCTGAGCTTGGCATTGTGGTAGAGCGCCTTGGGCGTGCTAGCATACGTGTACGGGCCCTTCTGCTTCGGCAGCTGCGGGCCCTCCACCAGCACGGAGCGCACGGAGGCCGCCATGCGCCGCCCACCAGCCCGCCAGCAAGCACTGCTCCACCAGCGCCGCCAGCAAGCAACACATCCACCTCCACCGCTGCACAACCACGAACCTCACCGAGACACTGGGATTACACTTGTTTCAAATAATTATCTCTGTTTACACAACGGAATGTGACGTCTCGTGCCAATGGTCTCCGTGTTGTCAGTCGCGATGTCACTCCCGTTCCGAATTCAAATGTCCGCCCTGGCACTGGCACTAGCACTGCTTCCGCCACCGTCTTCGTCTTCGGCCGCGAAGAGACGACGATGACCACACGTCGCCCGGACACCGGAAATGGACATCAACTACCGTCCCCGTGCGTGCCCCGCCCCCCGCGGGCCGGCGGGCGCGGTCACTGTCCTCCGACCCGCCGCCGCCAACACTACACACTCCATTACGAACGATGTCGCAATGAATGTCGATTACAATGTTTTGCTGAGAATCCCGACATGACACAACAATAGGTGGTTGTCATGACGACAGATAACAAGGTCAGTGGTGGCCCCAGGTAACGGCCGATTGGCTGCCGATAGGATTGTTGTGTTGTGTTATACGAGTATCGTATAGTTATAAATAAATAATGTTGGCAAATTCACACAGCTCGGTTTCTCAAAAGCTGAAGACAGGATGCTTTGGCGCTCATTAGGGGAGGCCTATTTCCAGCAGTGAATAGGCTGATGATGATGATGATGATGATTTATCGTTAAAGCAATAAAAGAAATATACACTGTGTCAAAATTTTCACTGCCTAGCTATTACGGTTCATAAAATACAGCCCGCTGACGACAGACAGGATAATAGGTACAAATCTTGAGACCATTTACGCTTACAAAACTCTAACAAAATCATCAGTCCAGAACTGATCTTCCTTCGTTCTATGCATTAATTCTCTAAGTTATAAGCTATCCATCTTCCATTGATACAAAAACTTTTTGGATATCCTCCATGCATTAACTTTGTAAGCCTCTTGTTTACGTCCGTTGCCATGGGAACCGCTAGAGATAAGTATAACTTCGTTATAATGACTCAAATTATCATGTGAACAGGATGTTTTACATACTTTTTTAGCGCACACATACATATCTCGTGAATTTTACTTCTATGGCAACACCTCTAATTTAACCTTTAGACAGAAAAGAAAGAATCATCAAAATTCGATGAGAATTGGCGAAGATATCACCAAAACTATTGTAATTAGTCGTAATTTTTCTGAAATATTTTGTTGTTTTTTAAGCTTGACGGGATAAATACTAATCCTTCGAGAATAAAACTATTATGTGATCATGATCAATTCAGAACCATTCCCTATAAAAACAGACGAAAATAGAACCTCCTCATGAAGTTGGTAAAAACCGTTCGGTCTGATATAACCACCGGTTCAAGTTTACGAGGTCAGACGGCCGTCAACATTATTTTCCAAACTTCATCGCGTAACACGCACTTTATTCTTCATGAACTAACCGATATCGAGTGATTATAGCCTTGTTAGCTAAAACTGGTGAAGGTTTTACCCGAATTAAACAAGTCGAATGAGATCTTTTAGAGCGAATCTCTTTGGTCGGTGTATTTTAATAAACTGGGGGGTAGTACTAAAGGCTCTCGATCTACGAGATTCAAGGTAAAATACCAAGGAGATCCGCACCATGAGACCTTGTTCGAGTACTCTAACGCAACTCAGATTAAAGCACCTCTCAAGTCACGATTTTTATACAGTTTTCTATAAAAATCAGTCACAAAGTATTTTATAAGTAATTAATCCAGAGTTGCGTTTTAATATTCTGGGTTATAATCTAATAGTAACTTTTGGCCGTTGGTAACATAATAGAAATTACCATTTCCAATCAGCTTTACCAATCTGAAGCAAGGTCGCAACAATAATCTCTAAAACCGGAAAAGGGCTTTCGAGATTATTGGGACATTGCACCAACATTGCGTATTGCTAAAGTATTTATAGATAGAGAGATAAAACTTTATTGTACCACACTAAATTAAAATACAATACATAAATGTAGATAATCAAAGAAGTTCAAAAAGCGGCCTTATCGCTTTGAGCGATCTCTTTCAGGCAACCTTAGGATGGACTGGAGATAAGAGAACAGATATAGACGGTGGCGTTTAAACAACATATGGAAATGAAATATACAAATACCTAACATACCATAACTTCTAGAAAATTCTTCTACCTACTACCTAGTATGTAATACATAATGATGAACTAAAAGAAGACAAGAACTTCGTATGTCTTATAGTTTCAGACTTTACCATACCAACCGACTTAAATGGTGGCACATTTAGATCGGTTGAGATGGTGTATAAACAAAAATAATCTGCTCCATCAACATTATTTATTCGTGTTAAATTTATACAACTTTATTTTGTGTTTGTTACACATACACACCATTAGATCGGTAGTTTATACACCATCTCAACCGATCTAAATGTGCCACCATTTAGATCGGTCGGTATGGTAAAGTCTGAAACTATAAGACATACGAAGTTCTCTTCTTAGGAACCATGTCTTGGAGAAATCGCTTTCAGCGATAAGGCCGCTTTTTTACTATATTATTTAGATTATTATAAGACTTTCATGTATATTGATTTATTATTAGTACAATAAAGTGTTAATTCATTCAGTGCATGTTATC
This sequence comes from Eupithecia tripunctaria, assembly GCA_955876795.1. Lineage (NCBI taxonomy): Eukaryota > Metazoa > Arthropoda > Insecta > Lepidoptera > Geometridae > Eupithecia > Eupithecia tripunctaria. The sequence continues at coordinate 209,839 of OY041604.1, forward strand.
GATTTTAGTAATAAGAAAAACTGCATTCAAACATTTTAAGAAAACTAGGAAACAAGAAACATAGGCTTTTTATCCCATAAATCAGTTCCCGTGGGATAAAATCGTCTTTAAACGTTATCATAGTAACAACGCGTGCAAAGCCGCGGGGCGCAGCTAGTTTATTATAAAAGTACACTGTAGCTGACCCACTCGCGATTTCGTTCGTGTGGATTAAGGCGTAAAAAACTTCTTGAAATCAGCTGTTTACGCTAATCAACTGTAATGTAGAGTCAAAAATTCCCGAAATCTGTTTTTAATAAACAAAAATCTCGTTTTATAGGTTGTTTAGAAAAATCCTGAAACCTGTGTCCTGTTATTTTAATTGTTTATTTTTCACATTGAATTTGAAGTGACTCGGCTCACTCGCAGGACATTACAAAGGACCACTTCGATACAATGGCAAACTACATAAATCTACATACATTACCAGAAAGTAGTTTTTTTTGATATTTATGATTAATAATTAGTTTGGAGATATTACGTAGGTATTATTAATGTATCGACCTACATACATTGTACATTGCTTAATTGGTCATAGACAATTAAATTGTTATAAAAAATATCATTGAGGCGTTTTCAAAAATATAAAACTTTTACTTATCAAAAGCGCCTCATCGTGCTAAGCGGAGGCCTCTGTTGGTGCAGTGAGGAACTAAAACGAGCGCCCTCTATGTTAACATTTGTAAACTACATAGCTCGAATGTCTGCACCCTCGGGTCCCGTCTTGTAGTCAGGATAGCGAGCGTGTTGTTCTCCTTTGCTTGAAAGCTGTATGGTTCGGTTAGTGTTGGATAGATGGCGTAGTTAATAATACTAAAGTTGATACTTTACTTACATACCCATATTTATTTGAGAATAATATATAGTTATTAGAATATTATAATAATTATATGCTTATATAATGTGGGTACATAAAATATAATTATTTATCGGTATTAAAATCCGTTAGTAAGTATAAAAAAATACATGTCAGCTATCTCAAAAACCTAACCGATTTTTTTTATGAAAACTACATCATCTGGCTTGTTTCGACTCGCACTGGGCCTTTGATTTATTAAAAAGGGAAGATAGGTTACGTTCTCCCAGCGCTTACTCAAAAATTGGCATGTGTTACAACTACACGCAAACACATACGCTCAGTTATATTTCCAGTCCTGTGCAATACAAAGAAGAACAAAGACGGAAAGACGTATCTGGGACCGAAGTGAGACTGAGACAACATTATTTCACGCGAATCACGACCGCCCGTGCCGCCGGTCAGACGGTGACTGATGTGGGAGAACACAATTTTACACAATTTGAGTTTGCCACTTTCGAGAAACCAGTACCTCATCTTCCCTTTCTTATGACAAACAACGATTTATGGGATATAAAGTAACCTATGTTTGATTCCAAGATTAGGATTACCTGTATGCAAATTTCAGCCCGACCCGTTCAGTGGTTTTTCTGTGCAAGAGTAACAAACATCCATACCATACCTCATACATTCAAATACAAATACATTCTTACAAACTTTTACGTTTTTAAATTATTAGGACCATCCTAATAAATGTTTTTTTTTTAATTATTTGATCTAATTTGGCGGTGAATATAATGACAACGAAAAGCGATAGGCACATAGTTTTTGAAAACATTGTCGATAAAGTTATGAAGATAATACAACATTGAAAAGTACTCATGGACCTAGTTTTTCAATGTTCAAGATCAAAAATAAATAATGATTTTTTTGCAAATTTCTATATATTATCTTATATCTTATGTTGGGTATTGTATCTTATGTTATGATAATGATTATGATTAGCTAGTTAAATTATGTTAACTTTTTTAATTTAATATTATTTATCGGAGTTTGAATTTGGGTTTCTTTTCTTAATTGGTATTTTCTTCATCAAAGTTTTCTTATAAGTGTAAATCTTGATTAGAAAACAAAGAAGCTTTTGGTACCTAACACAATATTAGATTCCTAAAAACTCATCATCTCCATCCAGCCTTCGTCATCAGCATCAATCTCAATGAAATCATAAGTATGAGAGAATAGGTAGAATCATTACCGCACCGCACCGCACCGCACCGCGCCGGAGCAGCGAGACGGATCGCGGCGCACGGCCCGCTCGGCTGCATGGAGTCCTGACGGTATGAGTTCACGAGACGATGCACTCGGTGACAGCTCTCCCATAAGATATGACTCTCGCAATGAGCCCTCCGACCAAGCACGCGGGGCCGGCGCGAGGGAGCCCGGCGGCGGCGGGTGCAGCGGGGATGTGCTTAATGACCTGTGCGTAATGTCCTTGAGTCATTACTTCCGCAGTGTTTTGTCACCATCATCGTAAAACGTCGCAGATCACGAGTCCCCGCCCCCGCGCCCCCGCGCCCCCGCGCCTCGCCCGTCCCTACACAACAGGACATGTTTGTTATTTCATCTCGTGTAGGTACCTACTCGGTACTCTCAGACAGGATGACACTTCTCTATTCCTTCCAGCCAGGGTTACTATTTCAATGGAGCAAAGCTTATCTACATTATGTGAATAACCCGTGTAGAGGAGGTACAGAACTAGTTCATGCATGTAGATGGAACTGATACACCCTGCGACTGCGAGTCACTTCGACCAACCCCCAAGTTGATCGTAGAAGCATCGAATAGTTCGTTCTGATTTATATCGCCTGACAATAAAAACGACGCAAGGCTCATTAGTTTTATTTGGACGGAAGCGCAGCATTTTTTGCGCGTTTTAGCGAAATGGGGCGAGATGCTCTAATGTATGGCGTAATGACTATTCACTTCCGGCCTCCGGCCCGCATTCGCTGCGCACTCCCGCGCTCCGCCGACCCGTGCGGGGGTGGTGGGACGGTGGCGGGGCGCGGGGGCTTCTTCGGTTATCTCAACTGTATTAAAAGTTTATCAAAAAAAGATATACCTAGGTACGTTAACTGTGATCTCTCAATCCACACCTCCCAATGCGAACGCGACGCGGTGTCCACGGCGCCGCTTGCGCATACAACGGCCGCTGTATACCCGCGTTAATAAAAACACGGCTCCGGCCAATTTATTAGAGCACTCCATACCATACATATGTATGCAGGTTACGGTGACCCGCCGACGGAGAAAAACTACGGCTAATGAAATCTATTGAATTATACATTAGAGCGGGGCCATTTCGGGAATTACTTCGGGAAGAGACACAAAAAGTCCAGCCGACTGACGGTGGCTACCTGGAGCAGGACCCGAGCCGGCAGCAGCGATGCTTGGCCTCCAGGGCTCCAGGGCTCCAGGGCTCCAGGGCCAGGGGGCCGCCAGTGGCCAGACGAAGGGGTGGCCAGCATCGCATCCTGTCCACAAAACGAGTTGTTTCACACGAGTCGTCGTCGTAGGAATGTCGTATAAGAGAGCTGTCAACCAATAAGGATGACTCTACGTACCTACCCTTGCCTACATGCTCGTCTGGAATTCTTTTTAATCAAAGATCATTGTTGGCCTATTTATTTATATTTTTCTGATGTAATGCTGAGGGTGACCGCTGGCTCTGGAGGCAAGAGACCGCGCCGCGCGAACTGCTGTGGGTATGTACAACCCGGTGGGCAGTACCTAAGGTGGTCCACCTTAGGTACTTAAAACGCGGATCATTCTGGAAAATCTCCACTAGCAGCTGTCACTCAATTCTAATGCATGTTAATATTGTCTCACGACACTTAGGCCTTGTTGACGGAGACGGGGGACGTGCAACGCAGCGTGCGAAGCCGCGTCACACGCGTAGACACAAACATATCGCAATGAACGTGAATGTTTATGGATAGGCAGGGCACGCCGCGTGTGACGCCGCGAGCGACGCGTCAAATCAAACAAACGCGTGTAGTCTAGTAACGCTTCTCCGTAAACACACTCTACCAACGCCATGTGCCGCTGCACGCCGCGCGTCTCTGTAAACAAGGCCTTACATTTTGATCCAACTTTATTATGCTTACATGTCGAAATGAAAAAAACATAGACATTGTTATCTGTTCAGTAAACAATTTATTTTAGACTAGCTTCTACCCGCGGCTTGGCACGCGCTTGTCTGGGATTAGGAGTAGGCAGCTTATGGACTATTTCTGACTAATCTTATGCAATAATATTTTTACTTCACTTGGTACTTATTTTTGATTACTTATGGCAATTGAATATAACGATGAGTTATTGTTTAATATTTTTATCGTATAGTAATATTAGTGTGGATGGTATGGATTGATACGAGTACTCACAACTGTAAAAACAAATAATAAACAAACAACATCACACCCTAAACGCATATACCGTCTCCGTTCTGTCACCTTCACCTGTGTGTTCCTGTTGAAATAATTGAGCTAACTATATCCTGTTGCAAGTAATCTACAGGTAGCTCATCTGATCCATATCAATACCAGTGTTGCGTCCCCAAGACGCTGGCTGCATTGCCCCGCTGTATGGCAATACAATACTGATGCACTGCGCCAGCTTATCTTATCTAGTAGGTACACAGTAAGTAATAGTGTTAGTGCAATTAGTTAAGCAGATGACAGTAGCGGGCAGGTAGCTAGGTCGTAGGCACAGATCACAGATAAGGGCAGGCTGCAGCTGCGGCCTGCAAGATGGCGGGGTGATGGAGTGCAGCGGGGGGCGGGGGGCGGGGGGCGGCTATCTTAATTGGAGAGTGATTCACTGAGACAAATAGCGCCGCTGCCGGACGCGTCCCGTCCCGTCCCGCCCGCGCCGTCTTGTTGCCCATGATCCGAGGCAAATATACAGCCTAAATTATAGGAGCATACTAAAGCACAAATATTACAATGACAATCTGCGAAAGACTGCAGGAAAATGCTGGATGCGTCAAGTTGAAGACAGGGTACTAGGACGCTTATTAGGGGAGGGCTATGTCCAGCAGTGGACTAGTATAGGTTGATGATGATGATGACTGGGACAAGAACTGAGATTAAGAATTTTAATATTTTGCGAAAACCGTCGCAAAATATTAAAATTCTTAATCTCAGTCTCAAATAAACATATAAGGGAAACATTGGACAGGAAAACTATGCGCTAATCGAATATCATATTGAATTTAGAGGTAGGTATATAATAAGTATATGAAATAAATACTACCTATCTAAACCTACTTTATAGTTAACTATAAAGTAGGTTTAGATCTCAGCCCAATCCAGATCTCAGTAATGTTGATTGATGTCCAGAAGTAACAAATATAATATACATCCATCCGCAGTTCTGTCTAAACATACAAACTTATGCATTTTTATTATTAGTGTGATGATGATAATACGAGCAGTAGATTATGCACAACGCAGTGTCCTGCGCGCCGTGCGTCATTGAATTATGCACAACGCAGTGTCCTGCGCGCCGTGCGTCATTGAATTATGCACAACGCAGTGTCCTGCGCGCCGTGCGTCATTGAATTATGCACAACGCAGTGTCCTGCGCGCCGTGCGTCATTGAATTATGCACAACGCAGTGTCCTGCGCGCCGTGCGTCATTGAATTATGCACAACGCAGTGTCCTGCGCGCCGTGCGTCATTGAATTATGCACCGAGCGCTCAACGCAATGTCTTCAATCAATCAAATTTTCAAATACATTTGTTTTTCAAAACATGGATGTAAGATTAAAATCGAATGAGCACAAACGTGCTCATTCGATTTGCGATGATAATGCTTGCAAAGTCACAATAAAACAATCTTATAATAAATACAGTGTTCAAATTTATACAATGTTAATATCTAAATTGGTCAATAATAATCAAAGAATTGTATAATTCTAGAATGTATCCATAAGATATTCATTAACATTGTAATATGCGATATGAATTAATAATTGTTTTAATTTATGTTTACAAATATGAATAGTATTGGTTCCTTTAATACTTCTCGGTAGGCTCTATAACAAGCTTCCATCTGAAGCAACTGAGCTAACTATTCGTAAATTTATTACAGAAAGCCATTCCATAGATGATTCCAGTAATGATTTTATGCTTGGCCGAATGTCGCCCAGTTCCACACCGACAATAGTATGTAAGAACATAAATTAGTTCTGTTAGACTTAGATATGCAAAGATTGTATGAGTTGATAAGCGATAAACTTCTATAGTTTTCACTGGAACCTCGTGGAATGACGTTAAGAAAAGCACTGAACAAGGCCTACAAAAAGTCTCAAAATGGTTAAAATCTAATCTTCTTACACTTAATGTATCAAAGACTAACTACATATGCTTCACTATGTACAATAGCTCCCAACCTGATTCTAACTTCAATATTAAAATACATGACTGCAATAACAGTCCATCCTGTAGTTGTCCAAGCTTAGTTAAAGTAGAATCCACAAAATACCTAGGGATTGTAATAGATCAACGCTTATCATGGCATGCACATCTAGAGTTGCTTATGAATAGAACCAGAAAGCTTAAGTACATATTTAAAACCTTAAGACATGTTGCACCACCTAAACTTTTGAAACAAATTTATGTTGCACTTGCCCAATCAGTTATAACATACTGTATTCCTATTTGGGGAGGGGCAACAAAGATGAAGTTTTTAGATCTAGAACGTACTCAAAGGTCCTTACTTAAATTAATGTTCTTTAAATCTTATAGGTATCCTACTGAGCTGATTTACTCCAACTCTAAAGTTCTGACCGTTAGAAAATTATACGTGTTATTCACTTTACTGAAACTACATAAAACCCTGAAATTCGATCCCTCCAAACTAACAAAACGTAGGTATAAAATTGTAACGAATGAAACCAAATATAACTCAGAGTTCGCAAAGCGGCAGTACACAATCCAATCCGTGCATCTGTATAACAAAATCAATATAATATTATGCTTATACCCTCTTAATAGCTATAAATGTAAATCATCCCTTTCTACTTGGCTACAACAATTAAGTTATGAAGAGACTGAAGCCCTTCTGGAAAGATTGACATAAATCTATGGCAAATCTCATTCGCACACTCAAAAATACATACACACTCACACACACACACACAACACACACACTGTTCTCCCGTTGCCCAGACTCTTATGAGACTGGTGCCTCAGAAGAGCACAGTACACACACACACACACCCCTACACACCCTTACACACACACTCCCACCCACATCTTTTACTGTAATTGATTTTAATCTAATATGATTTAATTAGAACTTTATTTTATACAGAATTTATTTTAGCATCAACTTTATTTTGAATTATTTTATGATATATTATTAGATATATATTAATAATAATATTGTATTAAATTAACATTTAAACAATTTTTATTAATTTACTATTGAAACAATTTAAAAAAAAATTTAAATTCTAATTTGATACGCCAAATTTTCTTACCTTGGACCATACGCTAAAAGTTAAATGTATTGTTAGAGTCGACGTCAAGGTAATTTTGTGTCCTACCCTCCACTGTTTTGTATATTGTCTTGTCTTATTTAAATTTAATTTACTTTGATTGTTTTGCAATGATTTGTTAAAAATAAGTGTATCCTTCAAAATATACATAAGTTAAAACGTGGAAGAGCGAAAGCACCTAACACAAGTGTTTCTATAAAATACTTAAAAGGTGTTTTCATCTATTATTATGACTATGTATCTTTTATTACTGAATAAAACATTATTATTATTATTATTATTAAACTTGCTAGTGCAAAAAAATGAAGTGAATTAGAGTCAATTGCACCTTATTTCTTATTTGATAGTAATTACTATTTATGTCTAAGTGCTTATTTTGTTTTTTTTAAGTCTAAAGAAATAAACGATTGAATTCTGACTCTGATTCAGGTGATGTGATTATAGATACGAGGTGCCATACAGAATATACTTTTATTTAACAGTGCTGACTCATTTGGAGGGCAAAGAATTTTTTTATCACGGCGCCTACATTTGAGTGTGTCAAACAAGTTAAAATTACATTTTACAAACACTGCAGTCACAAAGATGTATACGGATGGCAAAGTTAGGATTTTCAACTGAGTAAAGAACGGTTTACAACTCTCAGTTTGTTTGATGCAGGAGATCGATCGAACGCATTTCTTTTGTGCTTTAAATACAGACTCTTTGCCAGTTGAATTGCCCCAGAATAGAACCCCATGATCTTAGGATGGATGCAGCATATCCGTGATAAATAATAATAGGAATAGGAATATTTGCAACTTTAGATAGCATGTAGAGCACATACGATTATTGACATAGTTTTGTGTTCAGGCTACTACCTCAGAAATTCAACTAAAGTTACAGTCGCGTGCCGTGCGTCATCGGATTATGCGCCGAGGGCACAACGCAGGGCCTTGCGGGACAATGATGGTGCGGTGGCGCAGGCAGCCGGCGGAGAGCCCGGCGCAGGCGCAGGCAGCCTGCGCGCGCGCTTGGATCTCGCCCAACGAGAGAAAATGTTGCGCCCATATATCACCAGATTCCCATAAACGAGTTCAAGAAATTGTGGCTGTCATTTTTTTAGTTATTTTGTGAGGTCGGGTCAGGCATTGTTCGCGGGCTTTGTGCGCGCCGCTGAAATATGATAGCGAGTGAGACAATTGCGGCTACCGGCGCACCGCGGCCCATTGTTGCGGTAATGGCGGGTCGCGGCCGGCGCGCGCGTTGCACGCTCAAACGAGCTGCGCGCATTTACATACTGATACTGATAACTCCAATAAACGAGAAAATATATACTTTCAAGCAGTTTCCTAGCAGTACCAAACTCAGATCAGGTATTACACCATTAAAAATGACATTGATTGTGTGACACAGGACATAAAGAGCCCGCGCGCCGCGCCCGCGACCCGTCCCGCGGTCGCGGTCGCGTGTACAATACCGTGTTTTTTGTCCACAGGTAGCAGCAGCGGCGGTACAACGGGATTAGGGAGTCACGTTTTTTCTCGAGGAACCTTCCCCGAAGTTTTGCAAAGGTTGCGTGGAGGGGTCATTAATAAAAGCAGCAGCGATTTGTCTCTTCCTCTACCGTACACTTCGTGGAAGTGCCCGCACGTGGGCGCGCTCGTCCCGTGCGTAGGGTAGCTGTCTACTGCAGCGGTCTGCACAGTGACTGTAAGGTCTCTTATAACCCCCAGGTATCTGAAGTATATGATATAATTGATATAACTTGATAACACTTCATGTTTAGTAAACTCTCCGTTCCCCGTGCAAAGCCGTCTGTGACGCACACGCACAGGCCACAACATGTCATATGGATGAGTGATTGAAAGGCACCACTCGTCGTTTTACATACATCTCCAGAGACAAATCAAATGTTCCATACAATGAATAAATAAAATATTTAATATGTAACGATGCAGCTGCTTGAGTAGATGATTGCCACCGTCATTCACTTGCAATCTGTAAATAAACTGTTTACTGATGAATTTTTTTAACAGGAATCGTTGTTAAAAAGGAAATTACAATAAAATAATAGAAATAAATTAGGAAGAAACCATTGAGCTTACTGCAGACCTCTGCAAAAAAATTACAGGCAGCTCAACTGATCTATATATCAATTTGAGCATTTTAGAGTTGAAACAAAGTTTAGGTGAAGAAAACATTTTGTCAGCTGGTGGCACTCGCGAGGCAGCGAAGCGTGACATCGGCGACACAATGCACCTGCGGCAAAATGCCGTCCCACATAAATCAACGCAGAGCAGTTACAATTACAGCGATACATCATAGCATAGGGCAGCCAGCGCGGCGTGGCGTGGCGTGGTGCGGCGCGGTGGCTGTGGAGATACCATCAGACACAGAATAACAAACTATGGAACTGGGTTTTGGAGTTCTCCAAGTACAAAAGGATATGATTTGTTGATTTCTTCACAAAAGATGTCGGGAAGAACCTGCTCGTGTGGGAAACAAAGAATTGAAGGAATAGTTTGATGATGACGCGTTGGTCATAGAGATAGGAGAGTAACTAATTGTGATTGAAGCTATTACCTTTCTTGTTCCATGAGTGTCGTTTTCTTTATTATGTGTACCTAGGGCAGCGGCAGCGATACCATATCACCTGCCATTAATAAGTACTAGCTGCGCCGCCATCTCTGTCTGAGCTCCATTCTTGCCCGCGAGAGAAGTGAAATCCCAGAAAGTCCCTCGACTCCGGGATGCGATGGGCATACATTTGATATTTTTACTTTAGTCTACACACCGAAGCGGCCGAAATAAAAAATACCACTTTATTTCCGTGTCAGTGTATTTTTTAATATGATTTGACCTATCCTAAGTGTACATTTCGACCTAGCCGTAGAACAGAGTCCGATGTGATCATAGAGCAAAAATGAGTTATATAGCTAGACGGGATAAGGAGAACAAACACTACAGACGTACATTTTTAGAATTTTTGTATCTTATTTAGTTTCTGAAATATGAAATCGAATAACGTTCTATCTGACATTAGCTCCGCAAAAAAACGCATGATTTGACCAAGGGACGCCGCGCGGGCCGCAAGTGCGCGGCCCGTTCGTCCGTTCGGCCGTTGTTTGTTGGAAGGAGGGCGTATTTGTCTCTGGAGCTTAGTTTTTTTTAGATTTGATGAAAAAACAATATGGTAAGGTTTTTTCATGAACAAATCATAATGTTTAGAAATGTCATGAGCGCATAAAAGGTTGGAAATGCTTAGAAAAGATGCAGGGGAGTCTGAATTTAGTTCATAATTTTCTAATGTTTCTGTTGTTTATATGAAGAAAAGTGTAAATGCTGGTAAGTTGACCATTTTTCGGTTGTACTATTTCGTAATACACGCTTTATTTAGTTTAGTAATTAATAAACATTAAAATTACCTATAATATTGCTTTATTTTCTCTGTAAACGGTTGCGGGCGATCGATGTTTATATAAGACACTTTTTGACGGAAAACTAGAGAGAAACGCGTTTTAGTACGAAAATACGATTGGCGTAGTGCAAACTCACAGTATAATAGTTTTTTCAGTAATAATAATACATGAATAAATATAAGTCTTATGAAATTTTAGGACCATTTTATGCGAAAACCATTGAACTTTTTAGGATTTCATGTCCTAAAAAGTGTGTGTGAATATCGGACGTTTTTCTCTGGTAAATGTCATACAATTTGTTGGTTCGATGTTGAGGTAGGACGTTGTAACTGGAATAATAAAATTTGACATTGTAGAGAGTGTGCCTAGTTTAAATTATTCGTAGTGTCTGTTTAAGTGAGTCAACCTTTTACCATTTTTGTACCTATATCTGTTTATTTACCTATGCAAAACTGTAATAACTACCTACAGACCGAACAACAACTTAAATTTACTTTTATAAATTGTTAACTCTAAGCTAAATTACTATTCTCATGTAAGTGACTGTGTCTTTTTTTGGGAATAAATATCTTTAAACCTAATAAGGAAATCGTTTAGGACGTTGTTCGTTTTAAATTATCAATAAATAATGAGGGTTTTTCTTTAAAAATTGTCTAATCATTTGCTATCTACTTACATTGTTTTGCACTACTCATAAATATAAAAAGTATTTTATATATACCGGTTTTTTTCACTTTCAGATGTACATATTGATGAAAACTACATGTCATAATAAACTTCACCTTTGTCTCCTGATTCAGACGAAATCAGCCAAAAACTACATAATATATAGGAAGAAATACTGTTTGAAGATGGTAGGACTAAGGAAATTACCTGCAACAGATCAATGCCAAATTATCAAGTCTAATCTGTCGGCTGTGCAGGCTTACAGCAATTAACCAAGTATATTTTCTTTGGAAATGCCTTCTAGTTGTAGATTAATACAGCTACTAAAGCAATTAATTAAACTCTTTAGTTAAATTATTAGTGGCTTCTGAAATTTTATCCAGGTTAAGAGCTCATGTACACGGACTGCAAGTTGCGGACTGCAAGACAACTGCACCCGTTGATTGCATTTAACTGCAGTAAACGACTGCCGTCCACTGCTACCGGTGCAATTGTCTTGCAGTTGGTAACTTGCAGTCCGTGTTTTTGAGACGTGCAGTCCGTGTATAAGAGCCCTAATGTTGAGCAAGGTTCCAAAGAGTTTCATCATTGGTCGGACAATAATTGTGCTGGCCAAAAGCTTAGTCGCCAAAAAGTTCAACATACGTATAACACATCGGTTTTTACAGAAGGGACACGTCCAAAATTAGGGGGCCAGTGTCAGGTCTGTCATCGAGAGAGCTTCTCAAACCAAAACTATATTAAACCCCTCATAAGTGGCGTTTATTACTAAGATGGTCCAAGAATGAAGGAGAGCCCATGTTGTTCACAGTGTAACCCAGATTGACGTGTGCGACTTGAAAGGTATTGTTGTATAAGGTTATTGTTATGTTTTGGGTATTTTTTTTGTATAGTAAAAATATCTATCCATGTAATGTACCTATTGTATTAAGTAAAATAGTCATCTAGTACCCATAACACAAGCTCTGCTTTGCTTGGGGCTGGATGGTTCCATGTGGATTGTCTATCATTATTATTATTAGGTTTCGAGGGAAAGGTTTGTATAAGAGACATTTATAACTATGGCAAGTTGCGAAAGAGACAAGGACAAGAAGATTAATTGAAGTAACATTTGAGAAGTTGATTCAGAGACGGTATTAACCCAAATGAATGGTTTTTTGGATATGATCAAACCCAAACTGACTATGATATTTTGGTGATTCGCAGTACACCAGGAACTCGGTATAAACTGAAGGTAAAGCTGCAATATGGTGAACCTATTATTGGCTTTTGCTGCTGAATATAAATATTTTATGGATATGTGCCGCTCAGAGACCGGTACAGCGCTTTAAGTTCAGTTTATACCGAGTTCCTGGTGAACGGCGAATCACTAAAATATAATAGCTTCTGGCTTCTGATGCTTCAGAAGATCGAATGATAAACTAAACATTACAGGTAACACTTGTTACCTGTAATGTTGCTGACCTAGCTACCATAATATAATATACCAATCAATTTCAATCAATTTTGTGTATTTTATCAATGTTTCTCTGAAATAAGCAAAAAAATAAATAAACATGATCAATAGCTATTTTAAATTTTAATCATTATACCACCGAGACAGTTTAAGTACTGTTTAAATGTTAAAAATGATTCTTATTAGTAAAATTGTAAAGATTGTGTTTTAATGGAATATAAAATTTTATATCAAATATGGTTTTGATGTAAAATAAACAATAAAAAATTATGTAATTGTTAGTTTATTAATTAAACTAATGCGTAGTTTAAATTTTCTTAATTGCGCGTCTCCTGCATTGTCCTAAAAGGGGCATAATGATAAATTCTAATACGTTTATTTTAAGTGACTTTTTGCTTTTCAAAGTGATGCCATTTAATAGTTTTTATACCTAATTTGAGATGTTTTAACTTAATAAACAGTTTTAAATAATAACCTTAATTTAATAATTAATTTTAATGGAGGGTAGTTATAATATCACTAACATTATTTTAGGGTAAAAAAGCATATAGGACTCTAACGGGACATGTAATTTCAACAAAAAACGTCCCACGTTAACAAAGAACTTCAATTAACTAAGACGTTTCCGTAAAACAACGTTTAATGTTCACATCGGACCCCACTACTTCCGCCATAAAACGTCCTATATTAACATGGAACGCACTATCTCCAGAAATAAAAGGATAAAAAATATATACCGAAAAGCGTATATCTAAGCCGGGGCATTGTAACAACATACCAAAAATTCTCAATGAAAAGTCTCACCGTTTAAAAGTTACACAAGTCAACAACTTCTCTGACGTCTACTGAAAACAATCAACTCTACAGAACGGACTTTGTTCTACGGATGAGTCGATTTATTGTATATAAAGAAATAAACCATTTTTAAATTTGAATTTCATTTCATTTGTTGAAACTGATCAGGTTTGATACCGAGCTGCGTGTGTATCCTGATCCTCCGTGAAGCCTGAAGGCTCCTTAATCTTAATTTATTAGTAAATTTATAACTGGATATTTTCCTACCATATGATTTGAGTTTTGAGATCTCCAATATTTCGGCACTCGGTGACCTTAGTAGTGTAATGGACTACTGGGACATTAATGCTAAACATCCAGCTGGTCTCTTGACTGATGACGAGCGAGTTTAATACCTAAGTATTTTATTAAACAAATGCCAATAAAGTTGTTTCAAAGCTCGTTTTGTTAAGTGTGCGAGGGCGGTGTAATATCCGCCAGTTGTCGGATAAACAAATACAAGGCGTTGTACGATGCATGCAATGCGAGCCGACGTCTGCGAGGGCGCGCCGCGCCGCGTGTGGGTTTGTTTGTTTGTTGGCGATGCAGCGATGGCGGGGGCCGGACCACTGCACCGCCTGGCTCCAGGCTACTCGTACATGAGCAACTGCTGCATCCAACCACGACATCAGCTTCTGAGGCTGCCCACTGCAGCCACGGCCGCCCTGAGCTACTCAGTAGCTGTAAGTTTTGAGCTTTCCAATATTTCGGCACAGTTTCGTAGGAACTTGATATAAAAGTTTTACTCAGTAGGAACTCGTGAATAGGTGAATAGGTGTTTGCAAATAAAGAAAAAAACTGATCCTGGAGCGACGTATTTTTTGTACAAAGGATCAAAACAAATGTGCAAAACAAAACCTACGCCGTCATGTAACCGGATAACTTGCCGACTCTTCTAAAGACAGGAGCGTTGATGGAGTCCGCGTGAATGCGCTCTCGGGTCATTAGGGCCGCGCGATATTGTCGTCAATAAAGGGTTTCTTAGCGAACGTGCACCGGCGCGCGGCGGGGGGCGCTCGAAGCGCACAAAGCGCGGGGATCACTGCTTTTGTTTGTTTATCGACAAATAATTCATTAAATCGACACGCGACTGCGCAATCACCGATTGATTGACACTCCGGGGGCGCCACCGCGCGGGACCCGGCGCCACCGGACCAGACCCTCACCTACCTATTTTATAAATAAATTGCACTCATTCTGAACTGAACTGATTAATAAGTCGAACCATTGTTCTAGGCCTGCAATTGCGTTTTCTCTTACCATAAGATTTGAAAGGGTTTTTCAGTTAGCCAGGCAGTCGTCTGGTGATACCACCTCTCAAATTAATCAATCTTGATTGAATTGATTTGATTACTTAGCAAGGTACTTTGTGTTCACCTGCAGTAGGTAGGTAGTGTGATGAGGTTGGTTGGAGGAGTAATTAACACGACTGTAGTAGGTTCTGTACTGATTCTTTATTGTGTTAAAACAAGGCTTTTTATACAAAAGTTCTATCTCAAATTTTATTATAAATTAATTGCTTATCTTGTCATTTGATAAGCTTGTTTATTTAATAAAATGATATTCTATTTTCTTATCTTTGTTTAGAGTAATCTGATATGTTTGGTATTTGGGAAAATAGAAATCTATTTTCCTTATCTGCTAATCCTCGTCATTGAGTGACGTCTTACAATAGGTATGTACCTACGCTACAGAGTGCTACCAAATAAATGTTTTAAATTTGATTTGAACTTAATAACGAAGTCTTTGTGCGCTAAGTACACTCTCTACACTCGCCTAAATGTAATTAATGTCAATTAGCACGGCGCCGATCCTCCACTCGCGCTCTCGAGGAGGTCCAAGTGCCGCTTTGTCGTCGTCGGCGAGGGGGGTGGTGCGGGGGCGAGGGGCGAGGGGGAGGGGAGCGTGCTTCAGCGCCGGAGCCGTGTCGTTGAGTCGGTGGAGGAGCGCGCGAGGGCTGCTGATTTAAATGCGGAAGAATCACCGCACTCCACGCCGCGCCCAGGGCTGCCGCCGCGGTACCACGACCAGACAGGTCTAGCTAATCTTACAACAGAAACAAATATCAAGGACTCCTTTGATAGATGTCTCTATTGGGCGGTGGCGCAGGCTGGCGGGGACTGCACGCGTCAGTATTTGAAATACGAGACTTACCTCTTTTCCTGTCATCTTGGAGGAGCAAACGCCCAGCTTTAGAAACATTATGAGTGCAGTGTGTACAGCTAGAAATATAGCCTAAACGTTTCAATAACAAGTTTATTTGTTATTGAAACGTTTTATTAATTTTTTGGAGCGCGGTAGAAGTACCCAGCTTTTCGGGACTTCTGCTTTACCTAGCTTAGTGAGGATGTGGGTCTCGAAGGTAGGGTGTCTGGATAGTAATTCGGTGGTTCAGTGTGAATGAATGTTGTCCAGTTGTGGTCTCCGTGCTTGTTCTTGTGGTTAGGGACAGGGATAGGCCAGGCTAATTGTTCTTTTAATACATAACACCACTAATGTGTAGAGAACCGCAGTAGTGTAGGTATATTACATACAATGTAAGCTGGTCTCCATAATAACAAAACCTTCATAGGAATGAAAGCTCCTCGTTGATGAAGCTCCAAGCCCGCGCCCGTGGCTCTCTCCTCGCGGGCAGCCCTGCCGAGGCACCAATCGCCAGCTCTTATATTTATTTGCGAGGCATTCCCTCTGCTTACTGCTTACGCAAACACTGCCGTCATTATCTTCGGATTATAAATTGTTCTCTCGTAGAGAAGGGCGGGTCGAGTGCTCTCGGCGCGGGTGATTGCGAAGCATTACCTTTCAGAGAGTCGTTTCAATATGTTTTCTTTTAAAGGATTTTCTCCACTCTGTAGTGGACCGGAAAATCGCATCTTAGTCCAACTTATGTTCTGCACTAGACTATCCTATGAACTTGCAGAGTTTAAGACCAGAATCTTATAGATTTTATTACAAACCAATAAGCTATCTATGCAAATAGTCCAAGCTATTTCTGGATCATTTTATATATGAAATTGAAATGTGTATTTTTCATTGGAAACATAAACGTTTTAGAACAATGTTGCTTGTTAGTTTTCCTGGTGCCATGTGCCTTGCGACCTGAAAAGAAAGTCGCAGTCTGCAACGGTACACTAGTCAAACTCGATGTAGAATTTGTAAAGCTAAAAGTCAACGTAGTTTACCGAAAGGTCACTCTGTTGCGTGTCTTTTAATATCCAATAAATATTGCTTGTACATATATATCTAAAACTGACGTCATGCCAGTGTGTTTGAATTTTTGGTGTCTTGGTTTCTTTATAAATATTCCACATCGAGTTTGGCTAGTGTAAAAGTAAGTTCAGTTATATTTTATGATGTGTAGCATTTCCCATGCGGAGAGGACACCCACGACGCGCCGCCGCCGCGCCGCCGCGGGACGGGACGGTCGTGTCGAGCTGCTGCGTGAACTGCTGTATCTGATGCCTCCATCCGCAGATGGCAGATAACCAACGGAAACGAGGTGCTCACTACACATTATATCTACTTGCTCTACCTATTAGATAATCCATTCATTTATCATTGTGTAGTATCTACCGATACTGAAAAACAATAATTGGAACATGAAACCATGAAACGCATTGCGCAATGGCGAAATTTAGCGAAGAGTCCCGCCTCCGCTCCGCTCCGCCAATCGCAGCGCGGCGCACTCGTCATTGGCCGTGGATTGGCGCCGAAACGCGACGAAAAAATGCGCTTCATGAAAAACAATGGCACTCACTTGCACGCCGAGCACTAGCTCGCTCATTGTGCAGACGACCTGCGTAAGCTGGCCCTCGCGCGCCGCCGCCGCCGGCGCCGCGGGGGAGGCGCGGCGGATCTGGCCTTTCTGGTCCTTCTTCAGCTGTGAGGAGACATGGACATAGCATTGCGTACGTGATGGCGCAGGCGGCGGACGGCTGCGTGCGCGTCGCGCGCCGGCGCCGGTGGGACTCCATGCTCATAAGCTGCTGTGGAATTACGCAAAAACCATGGATGGATTTCTAAGACTATTCAAAGGGCTTTCATGATTTTAACAGGATAAAGACAACACTGTAACAAAAATGGCGAACAGCACATATTTTCATATATATGTCATTATAGATGTGTGGTTTTTGCGTAATCCGTCCACTCGGTCGAGACTCCCCACCGTAACTGCTTCACTAATGATTTAGGTATGTACTTACTTACATCCTTTTGTTACAAAATGACTCCGACGCAACTTAACGTTAAAATATTCGCGATCGTATAATACAAGTTCACAAAAAATATCGGCGTCAGTGAAGCGGAAATTGAAAGCAACTTCTGAGAGTAACATTGTTGTCTAGACAGACGGTCTGCTGCATCCACTTATTTGAATAAGTAATAATTATAATATCCCATAACGTTATTATGTAATACGCTTATTATTCATTTGAAAACAATGGTAGCCGCTCTACGAACAAAACGGCGTGTCGTGGTCGCGGGACGCGGGGGTGCGTGTCCGCATGCGCCTGCGCACGCCGCCGCCCCGCGCCCCGCCCCGCCTGCCGCCGCCTGCAATGGTACACCCTTGACCTGGCATGCAATTAGCGATGACGTCCTGGCGAACATGCTCTTCTCAAGGCATTGTCTCATGTGCAGTACCTATCTCAAATGGTACAAATTATAAAGCAAGAGGTACATATGTTGTTGAAATCATTGAAAGGAAGGGCTTTTGATGATTAAGTAGAGAGGATCGCAAACTAGGCACGGACTAGGCTACTCGCTCTTGGGTTATTCCAGTTTTATCTACACATTGAAAAAAAAACCCTTAAAGGAGGAAAACTGGATGTCTAAGATTCTGGATTTCCATTATGGGATAAAAAGTAGCCTATTTTTGATTCCAGGATTATAATTACCTGTATGCAAAAGTTCAGCCAGATCCGTCCAGTAGTTTTGGCGTGAAGAAGTAACAAACATCCATCCATACATCCATACAAACTTACCAAACTTTCGCCTTTATAATATTAGTGTGAAGTGTGATAGTGTGATGTGATGTGATGTGATAGTGTGATGTGATGTGATGTGATAGTGTGATGTGATGTGACTACTATCGCTTTCGACATCGATTGTTACATTGTCTAGGCCCTCAGAACACATTATTATAAATATTCACGTGTAAATTTAAACGCGATAAATACCCGTGAATATTTATAAAAATGCTTAACAAGTCTCTTAATAACCCAAACCATAAGACCTTTGTTTCTAAGAAGTATTTAGGAAGTTCTCCACAATGCGATCAGCAGCCACACAAGACAGCTGGTAGTTGTGTCTCTTTGACTCTGATTGATTGCTAGTGGTAAGCCACGGAGTGTGAGGTCGACATACATTGTGGTGAGCTGTATGTACTGCGCGCCGGCAGACGGCAGCACGTGTGCGCCTGCGCTGCGTGGACGTGGACGTGGACGTGGACATGGGAGCCACCGCTGGTATTGTCTCGCGGGAGAAAGCACGCAGCTCTAACGACACGTCCAGTGACATCAATATTGTATAGACGAGCGCGGAATCCGGAATGAGGCGAGCATTTGTCTTCGGCCGGGGCAGAGATGCTCAAAGTTTGCTGACGCCACTTCGTTGGCGCCCCTCTTCACATAACAATAATAATAAGAAGATCAACATCTTGAGAGACTCTCGCCCAGAAGTTGGCCATGAAGGGTCAGATTAAATGTACGGTACTCCTCAGTAAGTTCCTCTCTCTGCAGCCCTAATCACCGGCCGCTGAACCTAGCTTCGCGGCCGACGTATTAGGTATTATATCAATCAATGAGTGTATACTACTAATATGCATTATTTCAGACACATGATCCATAAACAATTACATTTAAATATTATAATAGTCGAGTAGGTACACAATACAATTAAAACCAAAAATTTTATAAGAACAAAAAATTACTGACATAATTTAACTGAACTTTGGATTTTGGAAGTAATCAGGCGCTAGCATATTTAAGTGGCTCTAGTTTATCGTTACTAACTTATGACCACCAAGTTAATTTCTCACACTGAAATCTGAATAGTATACTATACACCACACCTACGTCAGTTTTCATAATATTTTGAGCATTTTAGTAGGTTCCTTCTTATTAACATTTTAATGCTCTACCTATGAAAAAACAAGGTAAATTCTCTACATGCCTTCTAATTTCTGATGTAATAATAAATAAAAACTCTACAATTCCATGCAGAAGCTAGTCTCTAATATTATACTGCTCCAAATATAATGTGACTCTTTATCTGAAAGCATTTTTGAGCAATATCTATAATTATGTACTACATACATAGCTGGGTGGGGCTGGCTTAGAATTTGCTCAACTCTTATAGCAGCACCCCCCGCAGAACGATTATACCACCAAACTACGATGCTCAACCCGCATTCTCAGCGTGGGGTTTATGGGCATTACTCTCCATGAGATAATCGCCAATAAGGCGTTTATCAGAGGGAGGCCTGCGTCCAGCAGTGGACCGTTAACGGCTGTTGAGGTTGAGGATGTAGGTAAGGTACTACAAATTGAAAATTATTTATGAATTCCTCCGAATTTTATTATCTCTCTATATTTTACGCCAAAAAGTCTAAGTCCAGGACGAGACATATGTATATAATTTTCCGTAACGTTTTTTAGAGTCAGAGTCTAAAGAAATAAACGATTTGACTCTGACTTTGTCAGAGTCAAATCGTTTATTTCTGTAGACTTACAAAATAAGTACTTAGACAAGTCAAATTTTTACTATGTAAACAGCTTGATAAATAGTTATTACTATCAAACAAGAAATAAAGTGCAATTGACTCTAATTCACTTCAATTTTTTGACCACTAGCGGAAGAAGTGAAAAAGAAACCACTAGCAAGTTTATCGCTTATCAACTAATACAATCTTAGGATAACTTATTATTGTCTGTGTGGAACTGGGCGACATCCGGCCAAGCATTAACATCATTGACGTAGTCATCCATGGAGTAATAGGCCTTCTTGATAAGATTTAGTTTTATGTACAGTTTTAATTTACGAATAGGGAGCTCATCAGTTGCTTCAGATGGAAGCTTATTATATAATCTTACGCAATTGCCCACAAATGATTTCCCTACCTTTCGTAATCTATATGATGGGATGTATAATTTGTTCTTGTTTCTTGTATTTTTATTGTGAACATCACGTTTTTGTTCCGATTCAACTGTCTACAACCAGAATGTAATACAGTGACTCTGCTAATGAGTCAGTTTGAGAGCCTGTGGCGGGACTGGCGCGGACTGGCGCGGACTGGCGCGTGAGCCCACTTTAACAAACTTATATTTTACTCATCTTTGGAAACACACGATACGCCTTTTCCTTTGTGACCGTGCTGTAAGAGTTTCGTAACTTTTTCAATTCAATTCAATTATTCATTTGTGGTGCACAGGTATTACAACCAGGGGTATCCAGACATAAAATTAAGAGCACTGTGATCTGCCATTAGGTGTACACATTTTACGTAATTTATTCATACGGTAAAAATTAAGCTTACAAAGGAAAAGATTGAGGATTTGAATTAATGTGTTTCCTAAATTGCATTGAGCATTACTTACAATGTGCATGCACCGCTAGGGTGCTGTTACATTCATGACTTTAAACTAAAATGTGTTCTGATTAGAGTTAATCAATAAAACAAAACTCCTCATTTAGGATCATTTACAAAGGGCATAAGCATCTCATGAATGTAAAAAATTGATAATGAAATCAAACGCATCCCATTAATTCCTGCATCTTCGCAACTCATTTGTAACTGTATGTTTAGAGGGTTAGGGCTCAGTTTACTCGTAAGTATTATATCTGAGATCAGGCCTTTGAATGACAGTTTACTCGTATTATATCTGAGATCAGGCCTTTGAATGACAGTTTACTCGTATTATATCTGAGATCAGGCCTTTGAATGACAGTTTACTCGTATTATATCTGAGATCAGGCCTTTGAATGACAGTTTACTCGTATTATATCTGAGATCAGGCCTTTGAATGACAGTTTACTCGTATTATATCTGAGATCAGGCCTTTGAATGACAGTTTACTCGTATTATATCTGAGATCAGGCCTTTGAATGACAGTTTTTCTTAGCGCAGATTTGACAGTTTCGTAAAGTGTATCTTGAGTCTGATGAGTGGACGGTTGAATACATTGTCATATGGAAGAGTTATGTACGTAGTCGCTGGTATCTTTTACTTTTAATGGATGTCACGGCTGACGGTTTTGCGACAAGCTCCTGAGGTATGACGGCTGATAGAGAGGAGTATGAGAAAAGTTTAGAGATAAATGCCGTGCGGCATGTGAGGAAACAAGACGTGCTGCAGGCGCAGTGGTGCTTTAAATGGCGGCGTGTCGCGGGCGGGGCGGGGCGGGGCGGGGCGGGCGGCTGCGCGCGCGCATTCCGGCGCGGCGCGAGCTCGTTGATATTCCACGCGGCAAACAACGCGCAAAAACACAATACAACCGTATATTATTCCTTCGTAAAAGTCCCATCAAGATGGACGAACGACCTGCCCGCTCGCTACCACAACGTCACATTAAGTGTTACGTTGCCCGGACTTTTTTAGTGCCGTGCCTACCTTTAGCTAAACATACCAATCTCAAACCGTTGCGAATGTTTCACAGGGTACAAGCTATTGGGACATGTCGGATGGTGATGGTGATACATCGACATCTAACCGAGAACGCTGTCTCATCACACTAATATGTATTATAAATACGAAAGTTTGTATGGATGATTCAAAAATACCACTTTATTTCCGTGTCAGTGTATTTTTTAATATGATTTGACCTTTTCTAAGTGTACATTTATTGTATTTATGGAAATAAAGCATTTTTGAGTTTGAGTTTGAGTTTGAGATGGATGTTTACCATATTGTTTGAAATGTATATTTAATCGACTATGTAACTTGAATTTGTTATGAAATAATCTCTACTTTATTTTATTTCTCAATTTAAAATTATTTTTTATCCATTTTATGAAATTTTATGACAGCACTATAATACAATACAGGCAATCCAAAAAAAAAATCTTCTGATTTTGACATTGATTAATTAATTAAG
Source organism: Eupithecia tripunctaria (assembly GCA_955876795.1). Lineage (NCBI taxonomy): Eukaryota > Metazoa > Arthropoda > Insecta > Lepidoptera > Geometridae > Eupithecia > Eupithecia tripunctaria. Next base: position 232,685 of record OY041604.1, read on the forward strand.
TATAATATTATATTAAGTTTCATAATTTTGCAATTAATTGGTTGAAAATGATTAAGTTGTTTAAACATATAAACTATAATACTATAATAGCATGATTTTAAATAAAACTATACTGATTGTTACAATACTTTTAAATGTTTAATGATATGTTTGGACGCCTACGGCAGAATTCAGGGATCTGTAATATGTCTGTACTGACTGTAAACTACCGGATTCACAAACAATAAATGAATTATGAATTACGGATCGCTGAAAACTGCACGCAGGTAATTCTAATCCCGGAATCAAACACAGGCAAATTTTTATTTCCTAAATTATTTCCCGTGGCATAAAAATCCTCTTTAAAAGTTTCCATAGGAACAACGCGAGCGAAGCCGCGGGGCGCAGCTAGTTATTTGTTTATTTATTTATTGGTACACATAACAGAACACAATCGGATCATGGCACGTAAAACATATAACTATGGTTCTTAAACTAGATTTAGTTCCAAGACATGCATACACAACATGATTTTATAATAATAGAGCAGTGAGGTGTAAGCATAGGTACGAGTACATTATCAAAATAATAGAATTGGCTACATACTTAATACTAATAATGTAACAAATGTGGAAATTTATATAATTAAGAAGTTATTAAATTATAAAAGTAAAGTCCATCGGATCCTAAAAACTAACATGCAGTTATTGTATAAGGCAGTTGCAAACGTCCTCGGCGCCACCACTCTAACATTGACTCTTCGCTGCCCGGTGCAAACAGTGCCGAGGATGAGAAACATATCAAAGAAGAATACATCGGCGGGCTCCTGCGCGTTGAGGAGTTAAGGAATATGCACGGATTATATTTAAAAAAATATTAACAGAATTGGTTTAAGGTTAACAGAATATTTCATCTCCACCAGCTCTGAAGTACCAAATGGCCACACAGAAGTGCTTCTGATGAGACCAGGAACTAGTTTGTCTGTCTGTCCGCGTGTTGAAAGTGTGTGTGTGTGTGTGGTGCCCACACATACACGCTACACTAGTAGGTGCACGCGACTGGTGTCGGGCGCTGTTTGCAGAGCGGTGCTCGGGACAAAGCTGCCGCCATCTCTATACAAATGTTTACGTTTTTTGTTCGATAAACCCTAGGTCGCATAAGGATTACATTACGTTACATTACACAATTTTTATTCCAAGCAACCTCCGACATATTAATCAGGAAATATTATTCATAGTAATCTTCAAGAACTAAGCAAAAGCCTTCCAACAACAGTGCCAAAACGCTTTATGAAACTGTTTCCTAAACACAACAGTTGGTAACTAGTGCTGTGAAAGTACGTATTTCACGTCACGCTCCGAGACAATGACCCGCGGTTCCTCATGAGCAACACCACATGACCAGCCTGCGATATGTCGTCGTCTTTTATAAAAAACAACACTAAGGTCCCCTTTGATAACGCTTAGCTCTAGCTCCGGCCCAGTCAGAAACATCCCTCGCTTGGTCTGATGCATTCCACCATCTCACTTCTCTCACGCCGTCCAGCATTCCTACATTGTCATAGCCAATCAAATATTCTAGTCCACTATGTTCCCGCCAAAATCCTCGGAGCATATGTAATGTACGTGTAATGGCACTGGCCGATTCGCAGACATATTTCCATGTCCGCGGTGCCGCCTGCGCCCGCGCCGCCAGACCGTTAGCTTTTATGGAGACTGTCGGGAAATTTGGCGCCACATGTCGTGGTCCTCGCGATACCATCTGCATCATGCGGTCGCGAAGGCTGCTGACTCAATCATGAGATCAGAAACAAATAGGTAGGACTATACTGTCAGTAACAATAAAACGCCTAAATCTAAGCTAACAAGGATTTCTCATGTTCGGAATGTGAACGGCGGCAAAGGTAATTTGAAAGCTGATCGTTATTCACGCGGTGCATGAGGGGCCCGTGGCGGAGGCTTTCCCCGTCGCTTTCCACCGTCCGTCGCCCGCACTCACTGCCTCCTAGAAAAACATTCCACCAACTTTGGTGTCTTGAAAAGACAGAATCTGTAGCACATCCTATTGCAAAAGAGTTATTCAGGTACAGCCCAAATAACTGCATCTGTTCATAAGATCTGCTTTGTCTGAACAGATCCATAAGTGTTCAACTAGATTAGGTAATCAGTGCCGCACGCGAACACCAGCCCTGGCTCCATAGCACACATGTGCTGATGAGATCTGCCCGCAAGGAGCTGTCGCCGGCGGCTCCTCCCGTCCTACCCTCACGTGCCCGCGTCGCGCCGGCCCGGTGCGTACGCACTAATGAATCATAACGCGCGTAATGAGATGCCCGATAGCGCACGCTTTGAACTGCTTGGAGACCGTTGCTCGGACGAGGTTGCCATGGCAACGAGACCAACTGGACCATCGCCTGTGTGATCTGCTAGGCTGTAGATAAAACTGACCGCTGCTTTTGTATTCTTTGCTTTAAGGAGTATTTATTTCTTGAGGTATAGCTGCAACAAGTGGTAAATGGCAGATAGGCTGCCGTGGCGCCGCGGTGTAGAGTCGACTGATCAATCTGAAACCAACCGATGGGCTTGCGTGTAGCTGTACCCTACCTATCCCTAGGATCGACTAGGAGTGTCCGCGATGCACATCTACCGAGCTGTTGTTACCAAGAGTCGACATCGTGGCTCATTCGTACCACATACGAGTGATTTGCATGTCACACTGATGTGGCTCTGATGTGCTGTGCTCTTTAAGGTAATAACATTAACATAGTAAAACCTGGTGGTAAAACATTGCATGAATACCAATTGCGTTTAAAAATACATTTGATATTAGACATACATATGAAGTAGCATAAGATAGTGAGTGATTTGGTTTTAAAACTATAAACTTGTATCAAAAACAAATTGAAAAGTGTCCTGTTACGTTGTGCAAAAAAAAAACGAGAAACCGTCGCGTCGCTACAGTACGAGTAGGATCGTGTATTTGATTGAAGCGCGCGCCGCCGCCGGAGATCTGTGAGATTGTAATTGGAGATGAGAGCTGCGCCTGCGCCGCCGCCGCGCCGCCAGCGGGTGAATGGGATTGTAGACGCTTCTTTATTTCATTCACACTCGCTAACTAATCTGTGCTCGTTAATCGAGAATCAGGCTGTTCCAACAAATTTTTACTATTGTAATTATGATCAATTCGTATGATCAGTTGGTATCAGTATGGTCAGTCGGAACCTTATAAATAAATGCACGGTAGTTCTAGGTAGGCCAAACATGTCACTATTTCACATTATGACAAATTTTCACATTTAAATATTAGTGCCTACCTATGATATTATAGGTATTATTATTTTATAGGTACTAATATGTATTTTATATGTGAAAATTTGTCATAATGTGAAATAGTGACATGTTTGGTCGAAGACAACGTCAAACCTATGATCAGCTGTCCCTTCATCCGAGTAAAATATTATTATCAGACCGATATCTTCCATGCACGAACATTTCGATCTGATATACTTATCTATCATAACATAACATTGCCAGGCTGGAAAACACATGCAAAGCCGCAGAAACTAGTTCATAGAGAACCTTTGTGAGAAAGGAAGCGGTGAGGTAGGATGAGCAGTCGGTAGGTAATAAAGAGTGCGCCTGTCGCCGCGTCCCGGCGCGGTTCCCAGGCGCGGCGCGTGCACTATCGCGCGGCATCGCGCACCCCCCGCCCGCGCGCCCCCCGCACCACTACCGATTCTAAAGTGTTAGCACAAAAGCCTTTGTCTGAGTATTGAGTCCTTGAAGTAGTTGGAAGATGCGCAGGCTGCGAGTGCGGCGTGCGATGAGTCGCATAAGCTAGATTCCCGTCACGATCGTGTTTACCTTTTTCGGCAGTTTGCCCGCGAGTAGGAGCGCCAGGAGGAGCATCACCGTCGGGTTCTCTTGTTAGTGACGTGGTCTGCATCGGAATGCTGGAAGTAACGCAACCTTCGGCCAAAAGTGCTTCCCACTCGGAACCGTGCGGCGGCGGTGGTTGTGCTGCGGTTGGCATGCATCCCGTGGTAGGCCGCGTCCTCCGCATAATGCATGCGTCGTGCGCGGCTGCCGCGGCGGCCGCTAATTGCGCGAGCCGGCCGGCCACGACGCCGCCGCGCCGCCGCCTAATCGTTGCGGTCGCAGGACTTTGCATACATTACAATACCGATCACCTATTCCGCAGATGTCTCAGCGCGCCCTCGAGACGCTCCGCCGCGCCGCGATCTGAGCTCTCCGCCCTTGGCATTGGGCAGGTTTCCGCGCGTCGGGGCGGAGGCTGTTGCGGCGGGCGCTGCAAATTGTCTAATTAGTGTGTGCGGCGAGCCTGCCTCATAGCCGAGTGCTAATGTGCGGCGGAGACACGACGGACACTACTGTTTACTTGCAACGGTACTTCTCAATGAGCGGAGAATAAATACATTTAGATTGTTCATCACCATCATTTGTGAGAACTTTTTCGAACCCAGAAAAAGCTAGAAGGAGTTGCTTGGGGCTAGGCCCCCGCCCAAGGCAGGGTTCAGCTCCGCCTGGTACAGTCACAGGACGGGGAGAGATCTACATACTTGCATGAGTCGACGTCCACATTGGGCATACTTCAAGAGGATGTCCTTCACGAGCCCCACATTTTTTGTGTTTGTGTTAACAAACTATGAATCCTCAAAATCGATCACCCACACAAAGGTTCAGAGGTAATAAACATAAACAATAAATTTAAAAATATTGGACTTGAGACCAGAGATAGTAAGCATTTTTTTTACATTAAATAGACCATCGTTTGACCGCAATCTCACCTGATGGAAAGCGAAGATGCGGCCGACGGTCTATCACGAAGGTAATTACTGTTTTGCTTTTTTGGTCAGAGGCTGAAAGTGGTGAAATACAGTCCAGCTTTGGTGGAGTCTTCATGATTTGCATAATTTTTTTTGTAAGGTAAAGTGGAGAATAGAACCGCGTACCCTCGGGGACGGCTCCATGGCCTGCAGCAGCCCCGCGCGTCACGTGCCATCCCGTGCCGGAAGCGCTGCGGGCGCGGCGCGCGGCGGCGACGTGCGCGGACTGCCTGCCACCACCGCACCGGCACATGTTTTTGTTCCTTTTCCCTGAGAACAGGAAGTGCTTGTGAATGGTCCCTTCCCTAGATTTACGTGATAAAGTTTTCTTTTACGTTATGGTACATAGAGGTTTGCTTGACTTGAGGAGATGAATTAATACAAAGGTTTTTTGAAGCTATTAATATGTGTCAACGCCGACCCTACCACCGACGACGGTCCGTCGTTAGTCGCCCGCCATGGAGCTCATACCATAGACCGGAAGAGTTTATGGTACCCATCTTTCTTGTCTCTGTCTCTTTACAATTCTAATGTCAATCAGAATGGCATCTTTTTTCCCACCAATTTTCATTATTTTATTGTAACTTTACTATCAAGATTAAACGTATTGTTGTACCAAGAAATCTTTCCCTTGCTCCGACCTGCACTCCTAACAAATTGGTCCATCGAGCCAAATCTCCGAGGAGAGGAACCAGCGAATCCCGCGCGGCCGGGCCGCGTGGCGTGGCGGCATCAGGACACCACTCGGATGCAAACGGAAGAATTATACCGATCTAAAGAAAGATTACAAGCCATCAATGAAGAGCTAAAAGTCAGTGAGTTCGCTCCAACCACTCCCATTGCCCGGGAGTGGTGCCCAGTCATACCATGACTCGAGTCACTCAATAACCTTACCCCCCTTCCTATTATGTTACGTTGGCCTTGCAATTCGTTGCAAGGAAATCTATAATTGCACTCGTGCAATCATAAAAATACTGTGAATTCAAAGAAGTCTTTATACACTTCGTCACATATCTAGCGTTTTATTCGTACAACGCATATTACTTACTTGTATTCGTACAGTGTTAGAACATTCAAACCTCGATCATTTATAAGTAGCTATTTATCTCCACCAGCCTCGGATGCGTTGAGGCTTAAATATTAGGTCCTTATAGATCTTAATTTCTCCCTCATAACATAACCGTAAAGTTACCCGCACCTGTATCTGTTTGTCATAAAATTATATTTCAAATTTATATCTCTGCTTTCAGCTTGCCATAACAAGCATCAACAAGCATCATCTGTGCTGCATTATTATCATAATATTTGGCCTACAAGTGGTCACACCTTGTGGTGGGCTTCGTCGTTCGATTCAAGCATTTGACTTCATGCTGGCTTTGTTGCACAACAGTTATACAGCACTGCTTCTTGTTATGCACTCAAGTTTAGTATACCTCAATTATTTAAACACTTATCATTGCACCTAGATTATTCAAAACTCATTAGCTTTCTTATAAGCTTCCAGCCTGGTCAAAATGGCCACCACAGCAAAAGATTTGAAACGAAAGCGCGCTGCTTTCAAAGCTAAATTAACACAATTCAAGAAATACTTGGACAGCATTTCAACTGGCTCTGATGTTGAAATTATCGAACTCAATGTTAGGTTAGAAAAAATTGAAGAGATGTACAGTGAATATGATGCATTGCAACTATGTATAGAAACTTCCAATGAATTTTCAGAAGCCGAAGAGTACCATGAACGTGAAGAATTTGAGCAGCATTATTTTCGGGCGGTTGCCTTTGCCCGTGGGGTGCTGAGCAGGAACTCCTCTACTGACAAGGCGCCCAGTGATTCACCCGAAGCAAGTTCAGCCCTTACAGCGGGAGGTATTAGTCTAAAACTGCCAACCATAACTCTCCCTGCCTTTTCTGGACGCAGTCAGGATTGGCTTGAATTCCATGACACCTATTTGTCATTGATTCACACAAATGATGGTATACCTACAATAAATAAGTTTCATTACCTTAGAGCTTCTCTCAAAGACTCGGCTAAGCAGGTCATTGGCTCATTAGATTTTTCTGCAAGCAACTATGAAGTTGCTTGGCAAACATTGTGTGACCGCTACCACAACGATACCTTACTGATAGGCAACCACATCCAGGCACTGTTCGATTTAGAGTCTATACCTAGGGAATCCTCAGCAGCTTTAAGAGGTATGATAGACACCATAAACAAAAACATGAGAGCGCTCAAAACTTTAAATGTAAAAACAGAAAATTGGGACGTGTTCATCATACACTTAGCTTTAGGTAAACTGGATTCTGCCTCCTGCAGGGCTTGGAAACAGCACATCAATCTGATGAAGGAACTCCCTACCTTAGGTAGATACATTAATTTCTTGAAAGCCCAAGCGGAGCTTCTTGAATCCGTCGAAAGCACCAGTTCCAAGCGTAGGTACAGTGAACCCGCTGCCAAACCAAAGTCGTTTGTAACAAATGCATTGAAATGTAACTACTGCAAACAGCCGCACCCAATTTACCAATGCATGAAATTTAAAACCTTATCAATAAGTGCTAAGCTTCAAAAAATAAAACAGATGCAATTATGCATAAATTGTTTAAGGCAGGGGCATGACATAGCCCAGTGTAAGTTCGGCCCTTGTAAAATCTGCAATAAAATGCACAACACAATGTTGCATAGTGAAGAGTCTATGCCATCGGCGATACAAGCTGAACGTATAATGCTTGCTTCTCATGAGAACAGTGAGGCACATGATAGTGTAGGTTTACCTGATGACCCCGGAACAGCAGAAATAACACAAGATGACCAAGACACAGAATCAATATCAGAGGAAATCCACCAAGACCCGAGTGATATTGCGCTGTCTTCTACTAGCAGCCACAGCTGTGTCCTTTTGTCGACTGCCATCATACATGTCATTGACCGCAAAGGTAATAAACACCCTGTGCGTGCCCTTCTAGATAATGGTAGCACAACTAACTTTATAACTGAGAAATTAATCATGAAGCTCCAGCTTCCAGTCAAAACAACCTCAACAATGGTTGAAGGTATAAATTGCAAGACATCTCACATAAACAAAAGATCAAAGATAAACCTTTTCTCTATCACTGAATCTTTCACACAAGAAGTTGACTGTCTCATAGTCCCACAAATCACCCAGTTCTTACCTACAACACGAATTGACATATCTCCATTCAAAATACCTTCTGACATAAGATTAGCCGATCCGGGTTTCAACACACCTTCTGAAATTGACATCTTATTGAGTGCCGAAATGTTTTGGACAGTCTTAGGCACCAGTCGCTTCTCTTTAGGGAAAAACATGCCAGTTCTCAGTGAAACTAAGTTTGGATGGATAGTATCAGGAGCTGTTTCGACTCATAAACACAACAATTTAAAAAATACAGTCCATTGCAATTTTCTTAATGATTATAAGCTTCAAAGTCAACTTGACAGGTTTTTTGAACTGGAATCCGTGCCTTGCCTCCGTAAGACAACCAATGAGGAGGAGGATTGTGAGAATTATTTCAAAGAGACCACGCTAAGACAGCCCGACGGCCGCTTCGTCGTGAAAATTCCATTGAAGAAGTCCCCAAAGCTTTTAGGAGACTCCTATCATAACGCGGTTAGGAGATTCCACTCATTAGAGAAACGGTTTCAGAAAGATCCCCTGTTCAAAGAAAAATACTTCAACTTCATCAATGAGTACATTGATTTAGGCCATATGTCGCTGAATTCAACCTACAACGATAAATACACCTACATCATGCCTCATCATGGCATCTTAAAGGAGTCCAGTCTGACAACCAAATTGCGTTCGGTTTTTGACGCTTCTTCTTCAACTTCTACCGGAGTTTCCTTCAACGAAATTCAGCATGTAGGTCCCTGTATACAAGATGATCTTTTCAGCATCTTGGTTCGATTTCGACAACACAAGTATGTCGTTACTTCGGACTGTGAGAAGATGTATCGTTGTGTTTTCATCGCTGAAGAGCAACGTGGCTTGCAGCAGATCCTTTTTAGATTTGATCCCACTCGTGAGCTGGAGCTCTATAGGCTCAACACTGTCAGCTATGGAACAGCTTCAGCCATGTGGTTGGCTACGCGTTGCCTGGCTCAGCTCGCTTATGAATGCACGGACGACTTCTCAGCACCCCCTAGTTCTGTCAAATCATATTCACCTTCAGCATTCTCATCCGTCATTCGCGAAACAATACTACATGACTTTTATGTAGACGATTTTATAACTGGTCATGACAATGAGTCAGATCTGTTAAACATCTGCCAGGGTGTAATCTCTCAGCTAAAGAAAGGTCATTTCCACCTCCGAAAATGGCGCTCGAATAGTTCCTTTATACTGGAAAATATCCCGAATGATAGGCAGGATGAACCTTTCAAGTTCACAAACGATGACAACGCCAAAACGCTAGGATTGAGATGGTCATGCGAGGATGATAAATTGATATTTTCAGTAAACTTGGATAACAAATCAGGAAACACTAGCAAGGGCATAAGCAAGCGATCCATCCTGTCCACAATAGGCCAAGTCTTTGATCCATTGGGCATCATTAATCCGTGCTTGCTCCAAGCTAAACTTCTCATGCAAAAGCTGTGGGCTTCCAAACTATCTTGGGATGAAGATTTGCCTGTTGAAACAGAAAATAGCTGGTTATCATGTTTAAAATCCATATCCTTGTTAAATGATATATCCATTCCCAGACACGCATTGTGCATTTCGCCAAAAAGGATTGAAATGCATTCATTCAGCGATGCGTCTCTACAAGCCTATAGCTCATGCATCTACCTGCGCTCCTTTACTGATGATGGTCCTGTATTGGTTCATCTAATAGCAGCTAAAAGCAAGGTGGCTCCCCTAAAGGGAATGACCGTGCCCCGTTTGGAGCTTAGCGCTGCCTTATTATCTGTCCGGCTTGCAATGGCAATCAAACGGGCCCTGAGACTCGAATTAGACAGCAGTTTCTTTTGGTGTGATTCCACAGTGGTATTAGGTTGGATAAGAGCCCCTAAGGCTAGCCTTAAGGCATTCGTATTAAATAGAATAAACGAAATAACTGAACACGCGGATTCCACTCACTGGAAATATGTACCCACTAACCTCAATCCCGCTGATATAGGCTCTCGAGGTTGCGATGCTAGTCAACTTAAGAAATCCCCGCTATGGTGGCAAGGCCCTCCGTTCTTACTTCAGTCTCAAGAGCATTGGCCTACAGCAATAAATGACTTAAGTTCTAACTTGCCTGAACTCAAATTACAATGCAACTTATCTACCTTAAATTCATATGATTTTGTCAACAAATATTCTAATTACAGCAAGTTACAGCGAGTCTTGGCGTATGCATTGCGATTCATTCAGAATAGCAGAAACACAAATAATAAATACACGGGATACCTAAAAATCAATGAGCTGAACAAAGCTGATCGCATACTATGCAAGATAGTTCAGATGAACAATTTCTCAGAGGAATACCACAGCTTTACTCGGGGCAAGACACTTCCATGTAAATCTCGATTAGGAAACTTAAACCCTTTCCTTTCGGAAGGAGTTATAAGAGTAGGCGGCAGATTATGTAACTCCAATTATGACTATGACACAAAGCATCCTATCTTGCTTCACTCGTCGCATCACATAACACTACTTTTATTTAGGCATTACCACAAACTACTTATGCATGCTGGTCCCCAGATGTTGCTTGCAACTATTAGGCACAAATATTGGACGATAGGAGGTAGAAATATGGCTAGAAAGGTCACTCATGAATGCGTCACTTGTTGTAGATTCTCAGGAAAATCTAATCAGCCAATGATGAGCAGCCTGCCTAAAACGCGTACTCATGCTGAATATCCGTTCAGTAACGTATCTGTGGACTACGCTGGCCCAATAATGCTAGCTGATAGAAAGGGCAGAGGTTGTAGATTGATGAAGGCCTATATTTGCGTCTTCGTTTGTCTTGCTGTAAGGGCGGTTCATGTGGAGCTGGTCACTGAGCTAAGTACTGAAGCCTTTGTAGCTGCTCTAAACAGATTCATTGCACGCAGAGGAAAGCCACTCAGCATCCTATCAGACAACGGCACTAACTTTGTAGGTGCATATAATGAGTTTTCAAAATTTCTTAAATCTAAATGCAATGATATAAGCGCTTATGCTGCGGAGCAACAAATCCAGTTTAGGTTTTCCCCTGCCTACAGCCCTCATTTCAACGGATTGGCCGAAGGCTCCGTTAAATCCATAAAGCATCACCTTAAGAGGACATTGTCCCTTACTCATCTCACTTACGAGGAGATGAATAGCCTACTAATACAAATAGAAGGAATTCTAAACTCACGCCCGCTGACTCCTCTATCATCTGATCCCAACGACCTGATACCGTTGACCCCTTCCCATTTCCTCATAGGGAGAACACTGAAGATGATGCCTTCCCAGGCCACTGAAGCACAGTTATGCACTTTGTCTCGTTATAAAAGAATACAAGTGCTCACAGCGCACTTCTGGCGTAGATACTACAAGGAATACATCTCAGAGATGCAAAAACGCGTCAAGTGGCAGAAATCAAGCGGCAAGCCTCTACAAGTCGGAGACATGGTCGTGGTCAAGGATGACCGCCTCCCACCCAATCGTTGGCAGCTCGGACGCATCATTCGCCTCTACCAAGGATCTGCAGAAGATTGTCCCCGTGTCGCCGACATACTCACTTCCACTGGAGTGATAGCCCGAGCCTACAATCGCATCTGCATCCTGCCCATCTCCGAGGCTGAGCAGCAAGGAGTTGTGAATAAGACCGTGTAACGCATCGTTCCACCCCCGGGAGCCTGTCAACGCCGACCCTACCACCGACGACGGTCCGTCGTTAGTCGCCCGCCATGGAGCTCATACCATAGACCGGAAGAGTTTATGGTACCCATCTTTCTTGTCTCTGTCTCTTTACAATTCTAATGTCAATCAGAATGGCATCTTTTTTCCCACCAATTTTCATTATTTTATTGTAACTTTACTATCAAGATTAAACGTATTGTTGTACCAAGAAATCTTTCCCTTGCTCCGACCTGCACTCCTAACAATATGTGATCCAGAATCGTATCGTACATTCAAAGTCAAAAATGTTTAATCTATAAGCTACATAATAAAAGAGAAAAGACTGACCAAGAAATATCCGAAACTAAAAAGTTGCGAAGCTGAAATTTTACATTGGAGAGGACGTTAGCGACGTCCTACTCCGAACGAATTCATAGAACATCCAATCAAAGGTCATTTTGATAATATTAGGTCCTTACATATGAAATTGGCGTTTTGTATGGGAGGAACAAAAAGTCGAATATTTTTTAATATAATAATATATTTTATATATATATTTTAAAAAATATTAATTAATCAAAGTATGAACCTTATAGGTAGTTCATTGATCCCTTTACTAAAAAAACTAGTCGGACGGGAATCGATAAAATCTTTGAAGGCGATTTGGACTGCCCCATCGGAGTTGAATTTTTTCCCTTGCAAGAAGTTATCCAAATTTCGAAAAAAATGGTAATCTGTTGGAGCAAGGTCCGGGGAGTACGGAGGATGTCTTAGACTTTCCAATTGAAGCTCTTCTAATTTAGTAGCCGTCTGTTGCGCAGTGTGTGGTCTAGCGTTGTCGTGAAGCAGCAGTGGCGTGGAGCGATTGACCAGCCTAGGTTGTTTAGCCGCTAGCTTTTCCATCATGGTTTGCAATTGCTGACAATAGACATCAGCCGTAATAGTCTGGCCAGATTTGAGAAAACTGTAATGAACAATACCGGCACTAGTCCACCAAACGCTTACAAGTAACTTTTTTGGGGTTAATTTTCGCTTGGGGCAGGATTTGGCTGGCTGGCCAGGATCCAACCATTGCGCTGAGCGCTTCCGATTATCGTAAAGAACCCATTTTTCATCACAGGTAATGATTCGGTTTAAAATACCTTCATTATTGTGCCGGTTTAGTAATGTAACGCAGCAGTCGACGCGCGTTTGCCGGTTTGCTTCAGTCAATTCGTGAGGTACCCACCTTTCAAGCTTTTTAATCTTCCCAATTTGCTTCAAGTGAATTAAAACAGTTTTATCACTAACATCGCAGCCTGCAGCTAACTCGGACGTGGTTTGCGATGGATCCGCTTCCACAATAGCCTTCAACTCTTCATTATCAACTTGAGTCTCAGGCCGTCCACGGGGCTTGTTCTGCAGGTCGAAATTTCCAGAACGAAAACGTTGGAACCAAAAACGAACTGTGTTTTCTTTTGCAACACGACCGCCATACACATCATTCACCCTTCGAGTTGTTTCCGCAGCACTAGTGCCACGGCGGAACTCGTACTCGTAAATAATGCGATATTTTAAGTTTTCCATTTTGTAAAATGAGTGACGCAAACAGAAAAAAACAGAAGAAAAAAAACAAATGAATGACGATCATCGAAGCACAAATACATGAGTCTATAGCTGTACAAATTTGAATTTGGAATTCCTTACCAAAGAGGAGAAATTTGTGATTAAAGTGGCCAGTACGAAAAACGCCAATTTCATATGTAAGGACCTAATATATGTAACTTCAAAATCGTTGTGTTGTCAGAAGTGTTGGTGCGGCAAAATTTGAAGCGTAGATTTTTAACTCAAAATAATGTGAATGTTTAAATTCCTTACCCCCTTATCACACTAATCAGACTAATATTATAAATGCGAAAGTTTGTATTGATGTAAGGATGGATGTTTGTTACTTCTTCACGCCAAAACTACTAGACGGATCTAGTTGAAATTGGATACAGGTAATTCTTATTCTGGGATCAAACATAGGCTACTTTTTATCCCATAAATCAGTTCCCACGGGATGAAAATCGCCTTTTAACGTTTCCATAGGAACAACGCATGCGAAGCCGAGGGGTGCAGCTAGTTCATAATAGTTTACTAACTTAGCCCACTGCTATTTCTCACTCTGTCTTCTTCTATTGACATATGTAAGTCAGAGTGAGAAGCAATGCTGCTAAGCAGCTGTCAACATTATTTTTTACTCTGCTCTACATTGCTCGTGGTTCGGTCTGTCTTTCAATTTTATGTATAATAATATATATATGTCACACTAATATTATAAAGGCGATAGTTTGTATGGATGTATGGATGGATGGATGGATGGCTGGATGGATGTTTGTTAATTCGGACGGATCTGGCTGAAATTTCAGGTAATTCTAATCCTAGAATAAAACAAAGGCTACTTTTTATCCCCTAAATCTGTTCTCATGGGATAAAAATCACCTTTTCCGTAACTTTAAACGTTTCCATTGGAAGAACGCGTGCGAAGCCGCGGGGCGCAGCTAGTATACTTATATAATCGAATATTTTGGCCTAACCCGCATAACAGTGTCTTTAAAATGTAACACAGAATGTGGTTTTATCTGATGATATTACTAGACTACTATTAGTGATACAATACTTACAATATAATAGGAATCATAAAACTTCGATGAGAATTGGCGAAAATATCATATACTCGTACCAACATATTAAGGTCACGTGTGGAACCTAAGGCCCGCATTATGAAAGTCTGCTCGGTTATCGAACTATGCTTGAGTAACGCTTTTCTATGGCACAAACGTCACTCAAGTCAAGTAAGACCTGTGACTGAGCAAGCTTTCAGACGGGCCTGAGTTAGCTCACCGCTCACACGGATATCCCAGCTACGTCGCTTTTATTTTGCGAATGTTCCTTTTGCAGCATGGGCGGATAACTTAGAAGAAATCAACGTTATCCTTCCCATGGTATATTTTTATAATAACCTGCAAAACGGTAAAATAATGCTCCGTAAAAAAAACAAACGTAGACTCTGTAGGAGAGTAGTATAATAGACTTATATATAGATAATAGATGTTTGGTGGAACGAGTAGGGATTGAAGGTACACGGGTGGTTATTCCAGTTTCCAAAAATTAAAGCCACATATTATGAAAAGTTTCGTTATAATTAAAATTTGTTTTTTATCTTGTACTTTTTTTGTTTAGAGGATAGAAAAATACCGGACAGTGCAAGAATCACTTTAGCATAATATAACTTTTGAACCGCTGAATATTGCAGAATTAAATAGATAGGTACCGAGGTACCCCAGCCACCGATGATCCATGCCTCGTGTTACACCCACGTAATTTATTTTTTTATTACGTTATTAACACCCCACATAAAATGTAACAATACACTTTTCTCTCAAAAGCTTTAAAATAATAAAAAATGGTTTTCTTTAAAGTCGGTTTAGGAGCGATAATTTTACGTGATAACGTCATTTACTTGTTCAATTCATTGAAAATATAATATTACCTCGTAATCATCACACTAATAATATCATAAATGTGAAAGTTTGTATGGATGTATGGATGGATGTTTGTTACCTCTTCACGCCAAAACTACTGAACGGATATGCCTGAAATTTTGCATACATGGAATTCTAATCTTGGAATCAAACATAGGCTACTTTTTATCCCATAAATCTGATTCCGTGGAATAAAAATCACCTTTAAACGTTTCCATAGGAACACTCCTGCGAAGCCGCGGGGCGCAGCTAGTTTATTATACTTTCCTCGCCATTTTGGTGTTAGTTAACTATCAACGCTAACTTTTAGACGAAATTAGAACTTTAATGTTCAGTGCTTCAGTCGTCATGACAACATCATCAACAACGTGACACTTTTTTGAACATGCTACCCATGTGTATCGATTTAATAATGATGTGAAAAATATTTTTAAATAAATGAGCGTAAAATAAGGTACTTGTAATATAACCAGTATGATTGCCTTCGAGCAGAGCCTGCTTGTTCTGAACCATGACATCATCCGTCGAGGACGCACGTCAGGCGCCCCGTGCCTGCTGTAACTCACACTGGCATGCATGTACATGTGTACGTATGTATAGATAGATAGATTATAACTTTATTGCACCATCAATACATAACAAAAACAAACAAGGAAATTACTGCTAACTAATCTAGAGAGGCACAATCGGCGGCCTTATCGCTAATAGCGATCTCTTCCAGGCAACCTTTGGATGGATAGGATCGGTACGTTTAGAAGCTGACGGTGGCGTAATTGATGACACATTAATATATAAATAAACACAGAAAATTAATAATTAACATAATATCAAGAAGACTTATCAAGAGCGGACAGATAGTGTTGGTGAACCATGCTTTTAAAGATAGGAAGGGATTTAGATTGTCGGATAGAAACGGGGAGGGCGTTCCAGAGTCTGGTGGCCTGCAACGTGAAGGAATCGCCATAAAACTGGGAAGTGTGAGATGGAATTTTTAAAAGAAGAGTATCAGAGGAACGAAGGGGTCGTTAATGGGACAGATGGAGAAACTCAAAACGGTCTTTTAGATAAGACGGTGTTGATGGGAGGAAAAGAACAGAGTAAAGGAGATTAAGAACATGAGCATTCCGGCGAAGACGAATTGGTAGCCATTTAAGCCTATTACGGTACTCGGAGATGTGATCAAATTTACGCAGGCCAAATATGAAACGAATGGAGTAGTTCTGAAGACGCTCAAGCTTGTTGAGTTGGTCTTCAGTCAGGTCAGGATAGCTGGCATCTGCGTAGTCTAGGAGAGGGAGCAATAAGGATTGTGCAAGCGCAATTTTGGTACAAGTAGGAAGGAAGTTACGCAGTCGCTTTAAAGAAGCACCTGTACCGAAAGTCTTTCTGGATACCGCTGCTAGCTGCGGACCCCACGATAGCTGCCTGTCCACAAGTAACCCCAGATTTTTAACTGTATCGCTGATTCCTATAGAAACCCCATTAAAAAGTACTTTTGGTAGGTTAATCCAGTCGATACGAGCTATCATCCTAGAACTACCTATGACAATCACTTGTGTTTTACTAGGGTTAACCTTGAGCCCAAATGATTTGCTCCAATCGTTGATGCTGTCAAGATCCTTATTGATTCCAGCAATGGCTTCACCGAGCCACTCCACAGGCGCTTGCGTGTAGATTTGCAAATCATCTGCATAGAGGTGGTAGGGAGAAGATAGATGTTTTGAGATAGAGTTGATGAAGATTGCAAAGAGAAGGGGAGATAGAACGCCGCCCTGAGGAACACCGGCAGCTAGTTGACACCATGTTAAAAAGGAGTCGTCAATGCGAATCCGTTGCCGGCGTCCATTCAGGTAGTTTCGAAACCAGCCAATCACTGAGGGCGATATGTTATTAAAGCAGAGGAGAGCTAGAAGAATGTCGAAGTCAACGTTGTTGAAAGCGTTGCTGAAGTCTAGGAGAGAGAGAATAGTTACAAGTCCGTCGTCCATGCCATGCCTGATATCGTCGGTAATTTTGGAAAGGTTTCAGTGTCAATAGAGTAGTTGAAAAGGTAAGTAATTACAGGAAGGATTTCATCGAGAATCGGGACGATCATCTTTTTACTTATGCAATCGCTACCAACAGCATTAGACGTTATGGACAGGATACTCTTTTTAACATCGCCGTCAGTAAATTGACTGAAGGAAAAATTAGAAAAGTCAGGAGTAGAAAGAGAAGAGAGATGGTTCAAAGTTTGAAGTTTAATAGATGCATCAAAGCTGGAAGAGGCAGAAAAATGAGAATTTAGAGAATTTATGTCTAAGTTTTTGGGTAAATCTTGACGCGATTTCCCAATACCGAGCGTGCGTAGGAAATTCCACACTTTCGCCGGGTCTTTGTTAGTGACGTATTCATGGATGTAACGGCGTTGCGCATCCCTACACACCCTATTACAGTGATTTCTGACCTCAGCGTACTTGATTTTATTGTGTTCTGTCGGAGTTCGTCTAAAACGAACTTTGGCTGCAAGTTTTTTATGCATTTCTGACCGGATTTCATCAGTAAGCCAGGGAGCAGGGAGATGTTTCATCTTTACTGCTCGAACTGGAGCGTGCACGTCGTATAGACTTATAATGGCTTCGTTAAAACAATATTATTAGCTGCATGAACCCCGGACCAATCTACATTTTGAGCATCGTAACACAGAGACTTTAGATCCATTGAACCGAAATTGCGCTGCAGAAGAATTTTAGGCTTGCTTTTAGGAGGTCGAATCTTATAAGATAGAAATATAAGGTCATGATATGAGAACTCATCCGCCGTACACTGTCCGTGCTTGGCAACATGAGCAGTGGAAGAAACAAAAATTAGGTCTAGGAGGGAAGGTTGACAGTTGGGGAAATGATGTGTTGCACTCAGAGGAAGAATGGTCAGGTTGTTAGCCTGAACAATATTCTCAAGAGCGGCCGAACGAGAGTCTTTCTTTAATAGGCAAGCATTAAAATCACCCATTATAATGGTGTGATCGTGCAGAGGAACAAGATCTTCGAAATGTTTTTCTAGAGAAGGGAAGAAGTTAATACGCACAGAAGGGGAGTAATAAACACCAAGAAGGATTTTACGGTGTGCAAGAGTGACTTGGAGAAAAAGATGTTCACCAGCAGAGGAGGGGGGCGGCTGCGCAGATATATTTATAATTGAGTAGGGAATACGAGTTCGTAGGTATATCGCTACACCGCCACCTCCGCTACTTGTCCGGTCATTCCTGATGAGTTGAAAACCTGGAAGTGAATAAGCAGTACTGGGTAAGTTAGGCTTCATCCAGGACTCAGATACAAGAATGGCATGTATGTTCTTGCAGGAGAGTGAAGAAAGCATTTCATGGAAATGGGCCGGAATGCTATGAGCATTAATATGGACAACATTAAAATTTCTAGAAACATCACTAAACGTGGTTTCTAGGGTATCACGGAGAGAAAGGATGCTGCTAAAACTATCATCAGAACTGCTATTAACAGAAGGACAAGACATGAATTCATCACCATCTGAATCACTCATAGATAAGAATAGAGACTATAAAATACAATATTACCTACTACGCTTACCAATGTACCTATAGTTTTTTACTAAGTACATTATCCATCCACCCGCCAGTCGCCGCCGGTAAGATAATAAAAAACTAAATAATAATAGAACACATACAACATAATAACGTTAATTATAAACCTAAATTATCAGCGAATCGGCTTAATCAAGATACACACAGCATACATAAAAATTAAAGATATAATAAAAACATAGACACAAGTGAAAGAGTTTTGCGTGTGTTGGAACGTTCGTCCAATGATTGCTCCGAGTTTCGTTACAGAAGGGTGCTGTCACTGTCATTGTCAGTTTGGACAGTTTGTCTTGTAAATAAACAAGAAGTTATTTTTGTACAAAAAAAGTTGAAAAAATAATTGTAAATAGACGGTATTACTAAACAAATAATTAATGAAAAATGTGGGTGGACTTCTACCTGTGTTTGGGACCTACAGTACAGCGTACTTAGCCCGACCGATTCGCTGAATTGTATGAGAAAAACCAAACACGAAAACTATTTACGCGAGGCGATACGCTTCGACTTCTGAACAGGACCCTTCTTTATTATGACCGTCGGAGCCCCTGTCGCGGCTGCTTGTGCTTGTGGGATGTTGTTTAGGTCGTCCACACTGGAGACCCGGTATCGGTCGCCTTCAGGGTCGAGAACAAATACATATCCCTGCCTCGTCCAGCATTTGGCCACTCCAAAGCGCAAGTATGTATGTATGTATGTATGTACCTGCGGCCAGTGGTGACGTCATCTGAGACAACTGCCCATTCCCTCGGAGCGTGCCAACTGACAACTCACTGCAGCAAATGGCTTCTTTTGAGGATGTTGATTTTGTACGTATATTTGGAAACAGCACCCCCTGCCTTGGCTTACATCGGCCGTGTTCACCTGAGTATCACAGTGGTAGGTGCTCAGAGAGCACGACAGGTGCAAACTGCGACGTGTTCTGTAGTAAGAGAGTCCTCCACCCTACCCATTGATTTATTAAAAACAAAGATGAGGTACTGGTGGCTCGAAAGTGGCAACCTCAAATTGTGTAAAATTGTGTTTTCCCACATCAATCACCGTCTGACCGGCGGCAAGGGCGGTCGTGAATCGCTTGAAATATTGTTGTCTCAGTCTCACTTCGGTCCTAGATACGTCTTTTCGTCATTGTTCTTCTTTGTATTGCACAGGACTGGAAATATATCTGTGAGCGTACGCGTTTGCGTGAAGTTGTAACCCATGCCAATTTTTGAGTAAGCGCTGGGAGAACGTAACCTATCTTCCCTTTTTAAATCAATGACCCTACCACCTATAGGATTAGGAATTAATTCACAACGAATCACACACTATTATAAATGTGAAGTTTTGTATACAGTTAGTAGTAATCTTACATCTCTGTTACCCATGTTTCGCAAAATAAATGAATTTGAATTTGATTTGATTTTGATTTGTTAATTCTTATACTGGAATGAAACATAGGTTACTTTTTACTTGATTTTTATATCATAAATCAGTTATCGAGCGATAAAAATCAACTTTAAACGTTTCCATAGGAATAACGCGTGCGAAGCCGCTGGGCGCAGCTTCAATCACAGTATTTTAAATGTTACAATTAGATTGCGAGGTACAAAGGCTGTGTCTGCGCAGTGTGTTGTTCACGCGTGGTGCAGGAAGGCTGCGCGCGCGCTCGTGGCTTCCGGCGACCCCCGCGCCCCGCGCCCCCGCAGGACCGAGAGCAGCGCTCTTCACATACACATAAATCACACAAGGTATAAACACCTTCCTACCGACGGATTCTCTAGAATCATTTTATTGAAGTAAAAAGTTCTAATTTGAAGAAACTATAAAGGTTTATAGAAACTATGATATAAATTAATTAATATAGGTATTGCCTCTAAACTGATTCTAAATTCATCCTCATGGAGTTTTTATATTAATTACTCAGCGTAATCCGAAGCGAACCATAACCATCATTGAATTCATTATTATGTAAGCAGGTTAACTACGAACCTAGTTTGTGTTGGAAAAACACCAACAGTACGCACGCCTCTAGAACCGCACTCACCTTGAGAGAAATGAAGATGAAATGAAATGTAGGTGTTCATCCAACACTTACTAAGTTACTTACCTCGACTTAAACTCGACGTCCACAGAATGTACGCACTCGCTCTGACTTGCAATCAATATCTAGAAGGTACTTAGAAATAGGATTATAACCATGTACTAGTTAAGTTATCAAGTACTAGTTAAGCATGTAATGTAGTATCACGTATTAGTTTAGCGTGTTTGTATTAGGTTTACTATCATACCTAAATGATTTTTATCTTTAGCTTATTTTATAATAAATTATTGTAGGTCTTTTCAAAGGATTCCATGAATCAACCTCAATACCTACTCAAGGTAAGTTTACATCGAAACAACTTTTTCCACATTGTTCATACAAAAGAGTTAAACGCGCTCCTCTCGGTTCGAAGCTCGCCGGCAGTCCCCGCCAGTGGCCACCAGTGGCCGACTGCTGCACGAGAGACCAGGGGCAGCGCTCTGTGTCCTCACGGCTCACAGTCACACACAAGGTGTGCCTGGATGTCTTCAGCCGACAGCTCGGTGGCGTGGTGACGACTGAAATTAATGAATAATTGATGCCCTGCGCCCGCGCACGTCAACCGACCAAAACAACTATAAGGCACAGTTCAAAACGAACATTTTACTGTAAACGCACATACTTGTTTTTTTTTTTTAATCCCCGTTTTGTTTATGTAGTGAAGGCACAAAAATGTAATACGTAAGCACAACATAAACGCACGGGCAGTGATTTTATGTCAGTGCTGACACCTAGACCGTTTTACAATATTAATTTAGTGTGGAACTGTGTTCGATCTATACGATAGATAATGTATTGTCCCATGCTTGCGACTGAAAATATGTAAACGTGACAAATAGATTCATTTCTATTAAAAATCACAAACTAGCGTAGATGAGATACGATCAATTTGGGCAGTTCTGTGAACGCGAGTTTATTTCGATCCGAATTCTGATAAATCTGAATAATAGATGCGCAGCCTCCGTCACCGCCTCATTACTATGGACCTATTTAATATCGGAATCTGATCACCATCGGCAGGGTCCGGCCGGAGGCTGAGGCGGAGACCTTATCTCCGGTGGTTAGGGTCGGGAGTCGCGCGCACTCCGAGCCGAGCTGGCTCCTGAATCGCATGAATATCTAACGTTGTTTGCTCTCAGCTCAACACATTTGCAAGGCTATTAAAGTGATTGACAGTTGTTGTTCTGGCCT
The DNA here is from genome assembly GCA_955876795.1 of Eupithecia tripunctaria. Taxonomy (NCBI): domain Eukaryota; kingdom Metazoa; phylum Arthropoda; class Insecta; order Lepidoptera; family Geometridae; genus Eupithecia; species Eupithecia tripunctaria. The sequence goes on from OY041604.1 coordinate 254,676, forward strand.
CGCTCGAAAAGCGACAAATACTATTTTTTATTTCCAAGTTAAATTTGAATTGTCTGAGAAGAGAAACAACACTGAAAGGTATAAACTTATCGGTACAAAAATAGATTTGATGCTATCGAATATTCAGGAGACTTTGCATGGTTTGCGTAGACTGTAGGCATAGGGATGTATTACTCGGCCATGTGTATTAGGCGTGTTCGCCAGAGGTAGCGGGCAGCGAGGCTCAGCGCCTGCGAGTGCGGCGCGCGCGCAGCATAGCAATGTCGCGCGGCCGCGTTACTGCCTCCGTGCTCCGTGCTCCGTGCTCCGCGCGCGCGAGGAATACCGATTAGCTACTGGGAACCGAACCGACACCCGCCTGCTTGCTAATACTCGCCGTTCTTTTATTGTACGAGACAAATTATGCCTTTTTGCAATGACTACTTACATGGGGTCATACGTTTGGACCTCGCTGTGACTGCGTCAGATTGCCAACGAACTCTCTGGTACCTATTCGAATGAGTGCATCGTCGGTCCACCCTGCGATGTAACAGTGAAGTGGTATCTGCAGCGGTGGTCGAGGGGTTGCGTCCTTTTCCGATAGCTCTCGCTGCTATGAGCCAGTATTAGTTATGACAAATCTGCTGCTGCTTCAAATACAACATGTAATGTTTGTGTAACTGTGACGACTCGGTTAGGACCACATAGGTACAGCAATGGCCGCGGTGTCAGAGAGCTTCTTTTAGGAAGTACTCACATCTAGCAATTAGTGAGGGTGTGTGGACTTAGGTTTGCAGTGTCACGGTCGTCTCGTCACGCGGAGCTATCTGCGATCGGCGCAGTCGACGCGGTCGGCGCCGACTCCACATGCAAATAGCATTTTTATACATATTTGTGTGAATCCGGCGCTCACGTCACCGCACGTGCACGTGCAGTGCGCGCTGCGCCGGGCCTTTGTGCCGCCGCGCAGCCCGGCGCTCCGGCGCTCCGGCGCGATACCATCAGCACGCGCAGGCTACATCAGCTCTCCGCACAGCACGCAGCTGATTACACTGCTATTTGTTACTTATATCACAAGCAAGCATAATAGGAACATGTACGTAATTGTAGCTTTACCTAGGTTCCTACCTGTTTTCAATGTTACTCTCAGTTGCATTGTATCGCATAAAGGCAGCACAGGGCCTCGACGAGCCAGCCAGCGTTGTTTCGCGCGGCGTCAACCGTTAATTAAGACCATAAATAATAAATAAAACGTTTTGCGCAAGCTGTCCGGCGGGTACGAGGACGAGCCGTATCAAAACATTTAATAATTTTAATAACGTAATGACTCGCTGCGAGCGGAGCGAGACGCGGGCGGCGCCTCCTCGGGGCATCTCGGGGACGTCGCGGGCCGGCTGCATGACTCCACACTAGCGGAGTTTATAACACTTCTTTAAACATATTAAATAAGTTCGCATATTCAGCAGTACAGAAACAAGTTGATGCAGTCTCTACAATAACCATTTTGTTATGGAGACCATTACCTGACTAATTTGAACGCTTCTTGTGCAGTCTGTTTTTTCAAATAATATCGCTTATATTATCTCCTAAATTGATGTGTGTCCGTAAACCAGCGAGCCACGATTATGCGAACCGTAATATAATATAATATCTGTGTAACAGGAGTTTGACTCGGCTGCCATGTTATTTATAAAGTGGTTATTTAGTGCAAAGTGCGGCAGGTGGCGCGGCGCGGCAGGCCGCGGGACGGGGCCGGGCCGGACCCGACTCGCGGGCTTAGTCAAGTAGAAGATATTGAAGAAGGAAGGAAATTGTAGTAGTTTTACTTCTGCTTCTTCGATCAGTCATCGTCATCGGCTAGGTTAATTTGCACTGAGAATTCAAAGCTGCTGTTGTTTAGGATTAGGATGCGGCATTGCGTTTTTCAACTGGTTACAATTTGTCTAGAATTGCTAATTTTCCAACGCTTTGGGGTTGGATGGATGCTTGAAACTCGCAGTATCGACTGCTTGTGACTTAATTTGACCGTCAACCGTGGGGATGTTAGACTGCTCATAGAAATGCCACGATAGAAACGTTCACTACAGTATTCCCCGTCTGTCCGTCCCGGCGCGGCGCCGCGCCGGGTCGTCGCGCTGTGAAGGGGCGCGGGCGTATTTCGGTAACCTCGCTAATAGCAGCTTTGATCGCTCCGCCATTTTTGATAATTCCCGACAATTTCCGAAGTAAATGCACAATTGTCTTGGACCTGAAATTGGTATAGTTAGATCGTAGCTCGACTTGTATCAAACAAAACTATTACGGACATCATTTTATTTACATTCCTCTTTTTATTTGCTTTCAGCTCTACATCTACATTTTTGTGGTCGGAATTTATGTTATTTAATTTTTGTTGGATAAATAATTCAATTACAAGACATTCCTAATTGCTTTAATAGTAGCTTTATGGCGAGGCATTTAAACATGGTTCTAGGAATGTGCGAGGGCTCTAGAGGCTGCCAGAGATCTGGCTCCAAGAACTGAAGCTCCAACAGCAAGTGGATATAATATCCACTTTCTGTTGGGAGCTTCAGTCGTAGCTCGTAGCACTAAAGTTTAATTTATTTATTATTCATTACATTATCACATAATAAGTTGTTTTGTGAGGTCTAGTCATTGCTCGTCTTCTATGAGCTAACATGATATTAAAGTTTATACTACACTTCAGATTTTTCACTTTTTCCGATAGTGGACAAAAAATTGAAGTGAATTACAGTCAATTGCACCTTATTTCTTGTTTGATAGTAATGACTATTTATCAAGCTGGTTATATAGTAAACATTTTACTTTTCTAAGTGCTTGTTTTGTAAGTCTAAAGAAATAAACGATTTGACTCTGACTCTGATTAAGGTTTGTTAAGAATTTGAACCATGTCCTGTCCTGCTGTAAGCACCACTTGTGCAGGGCCGGTGTAGTGCGGCTGCGAGCAGTACATTAACTCTGTCTCGTCCACGTTGTACGCGCGACTCGGACAAATTACTGCAGATAAAACCCACGAGCGATCGAGATGCAAGTACGAAGACAGGGGGCTGCCGGCGGACGCAGCCAGGCTTAGAGTCTGGGAGTTCACGGTCAGCTGGTTTGGGGAATCAAATACGTATAACATGTACTTAGATTGTCTTTTAGCACAGCCACTGTAGTAAGGTGTATTTAGGGTCCTCCCCCCCGCCCCCACCCCCGCCGGCCAGCCTGAGTACGTCCGGTGCGCGCGCGCAGGATTCCTTGAGAATCGATTTACCCTCTTGCCGGAGCCGGGAGCCGCCGACCGACAACTGTTTGATTGAACTCCACCCACTAATTATACTCTTATGAAATAAACTCTGCATTTAACTCGTACAACTTCGCGAGAGGAACGTCGCAACCGACTCTACCTTCGAGGAGAATGAGGCTCTGCTACTTTGTCTTAGAGTTGGATTTTGTTTAGTAATTTTGTGTCGGGGTGATACAGTAGCGGCGGCTGGAATGCGAGCGAAATGTCGCCTCTCGGAGATGATCGCCGGTAATAGGCGCGGCCACAGCGCGCGCAGCAGTCAGTAGGGCGGCGCAGTCTCACTCCTCGCTAATGTGCATCATCAGTCGACAGGCGCCCCCTCGCCCCCACACCCCCTCACCCCCTCACCTACTGGACTCTTGTACGAGACAAAACGTTTCATCTTGCTCCCTGCAATATTTCTTCTAATAAGAGCAAAAGGGTTCATATTTGACCGCCATCCAACTAGAGGCCGACCGATTTATACTTACAACATAGAATTATACAAATGATGTCCGATGGAGCGTCTGGGAACAGAACCACCTACCTCTTCTTGGATAAATTGAGATGGCATATTTATAAGTCGTCTGTGAACAGTTGCTTTCATATAAAATAAAACTTTTATAAATATCATGGTTATTAATACTAAAGTTATAAGATACTTAATTCAGTTAATAATTAATATTAATCATGTTTTGTGTTATATATTATATTATTGACTTGTGCCTAGGAAAGTACGTACTTATTATTAGAACATTTTTGGTCTCACTGCAACGAACTCTTGAGATGTCAAGTAGTTAGAGCAATGGTTATATATTTAAAACAAATTGGCAACTGAACTGCCTATTTATTTTAAATTCCCAAGAAAATTGGCACTTTCGAGGCGTGTTAACTTGTCGAAGATGCAAACGACTTTCATTAATCGTCGGATATAAAATAAATGCCTCAATAATAAACCGCAAACCCTGGTGCCTTCACCTCACAACCTACCAATAAACGCACACGTAAGAACATTCAATCGAGTAATCTATATCAACATAAACCACGAAGTTTCATAAAAAAAACTGACGTAAAAGCCTGTCTTACTTTCTATGCGAGTGATTTCTGATGGCGCATGGCGGGCAAGGAATTAATAGCACCATGTGAACGTGGACAGGCTTCGAAGACGAAATATAAAGATGGACGTGTCAACTTTACATTCACGCTTTCGATGCCCTGCGCTTATTAATGAGGCCTGCTTTAAAGTAGTATGTATGCCTCTAGACTAAATGAATAACAAGAGTAATAATTTGATTTGAAAAGTTTATTAAAAGCTTTGATATAAGAAGTAGAGTTTGTATACCTAATTTGTAATTTTAAAGAGATTCATATCATTAGAACACAATGATAATGAATTTGAGCATTGCTTGTTAGAGCGGCAAGAAGAGCAAGCGCTTGCATAGCTAGTGAGTGCGGCCGCGCGGACTCGGGGGCAAGTTGGTGCAATGTGCCAAATCACTGGCACTGGGAAGGAATTTTGCTAACTAATCTGGTTAGCGCCTAATGAATCGTGATTCAAGCGACACCCTCATAGGAGAGTGGTGTCGTCGCTGAATCCTCCTTAGATGAAATGAACTCTAGATAGAGCGTGCGGGGCTATTTGTACAGAGAGATTGATAGAATGAATTGGTCGCTTTTGACAGGCGTCCCTCGATAGTTATTTTCATGAAAGGTTAATGCCAAATTTTATCGTTATGTGCCGATACCATTGTTATGGCTAGTAAACTGTTTAAAGGGTAATTTAGTGGAATTAATGCCTTAATGGAAGAATATCTGTAAGTAGGTATATCAGAATTAGAGCTGTATTTGTAACCAAAAGCTTATGAATGCTGGCTAGATGTTGTGAAAATTATCTTATTAAGCTATTGCATAGCTTTTATCGCGGGCCTTGAGCGCGGGGACCGAATCCAGAAATTCCGTAACGAAAAAACCTCACGCTCCCCACTCCGCCGGGCAAGGAGGTGTGGCTTGAAGGCCGTGCATCGTCTAACGTCGTTTCAGTTCGGCAGTCTTCGACACGGCGTTGTGTGCGTGCGATTAGACGTATTGTACGACTCTACGAAACTCGTACGAATCGAGACGAGCTGTTCCGAAATTGGACGAATACATAAGCAGCTGTTTATGAGAAAGTATAAAGGTGTATAGGTATTTATGTACAACAGTGAATAGCTGTACTTGTAAAATTCTTATCGGTCACCACGCTCAAAAAGTGTAACTTGAATTAATATCAAAGAAAAAGCAATACTGCATGAATAAAATAAATAAATAAAATTATAATTGCATAAGTTGATACAAATGCTATGCAATAGCTTTACCGCGGCAGTCCCCGAGTGCCACACGTCTTTTTTTTATATAGTAAAGTAATGTTGTGGGTTAGGGAATGTCGAGTGTTTTTTTATGATATTTATTGCAGCGCCTCTCGCTTGCCTGAGCAAGCAATTTCATTCTAGTTCTGAATGCTGTGTACGCAGCTGGCAGTGGCACTCGGCTGCAACCTCGCGCAACAAACGACGGTCCGGCGGACGAGTTTCAGATAGAGTTGGGAGTAGTCTCAATGGACGACCGACCATTACGATTTTCAAATACAGTTGGGTGTACCCTCGATGGAATACTTGTAGCAAGAAGTGGACATTAGAGTAGTCGGGCGGGGCGAGGCGAGGGCCGCGTCGTCAGGCGTCCTCCTCGAGCGTGGCTCCTCGTGTGACACCGGCGGCGCGGGAATGAGAAGTGCGTATTAGAATGCAGCGCGGGCCGCGGATCGCTTAGCGCGTTTATTATCGGACGGTTCCGAGAACCGGCCGCGCTGGGAACGATGTCTGGCCACGCACACGCACACGCACACGCACACCGGCGAGGAAGCAACATGATCTGGTGATCAGACGAGCTGGAGACCACCGTCCGCCTCCAGCAGGCCGCTGAGCCTCCGCGTCCTCTCAGTGCGCCTGCTCTCCCTCTGGACATAGATAGATAGATAGATAGAAAATACTTTATTGCACACTTTAAACTAAGAAACAATTTACAAATAAAATAATTAAAACTAAGTGACAATTGGCGGTCTTATCGCTCAAGAGCGATCTCTGGCAGACAACCTGGACATCAGACGTTAACACTTTATTGTAATTACACTAATCATAATCAATATACATGAAAGTCTTATATCTAAATAATAAATAATTATAGTACAAATCACTGAGAGCGATTTCTCCCAGGCAACCTTAAAACTTTCAAAATCACTTCCCATCTTCAAAAAAATGCTTCATTAGCATTATATGTCCCTATAAAATGTTAGATAACCTTATTTTATGTTTATGTAAGTTTATTATTAATGGTTGTAGGAATTAGTGTAAGTATATTTGTTTTCCCTTTCTTTAAGAATCCTTAATAGATTTATTCAGTACCACCGTCTATTTAGTTTATACATGTCCGGTCCATCCCAAGGTTGCCTGAAAGAGATCGCTCTCAGCGATAAGGCCGCCCTTTAGACTTTTAGTTTTCTCTGTATTTATTTTCCTGTTTTGTGTGGTATAATAAGTTTGTTTTCTATCTATCTACCTATGCCCATGAAAAAAAGGAGTGCAACTTGTGTCGTTGCCGTCTTTGAAACGCCAGTAAAGTTCGTAATTAATTCACTTTAAAAATTAATAAAGAAGACTTAAACAAGTGGCGCCCACTGCGACACTGGTGCACTGCGTGGTGATGGTGAGCGAGACGCAACGTTACTAACTATAGAACCTTCTTCATTAGATACAACATAGTTAAGGTAGAACATTGCTTTATAACATTTATTTATTTTTCTTCCTATTCTGATTGTTTGTATGACTGTCGTCATTGTTTGATAATACTATCAATTAAATAATAATTTAATTTGTAATTTTCTTTTTATATCGATAATATAAATGTTCGATAATACTATCGAACACAAAGAAAATTACAATAAAATAATAGAAATAAATCATAACTAGTATTACAATTGAAACACTTGAGTTGTCTGCACAGGTAGCTCAACTGATCCATGATTATACCGGTCAGAGTCGTCATTAACGTGAGCTGGACGCTAGCTGCATCACCCCGCTGCAGCTGATGCGCTGTGCCATGCCAGTTACTCATCAGCTGTCGGGCCATGGCGTCACTATAACTTCCTGAATGTAAACTGTTTGCCACTTAACGAACTATAACTACTAATTGTAGGTGAGAGCTCTGGTGCAACAAGTTTGCTCTTTGAATGTTGTAGAGACTGTGTTGTGTGTGCGCAGTCATCAACTCATCTCTGTGATTGTCTCTGGGATACGTTTGGGTTAGAGTTTGTGCCATCTCCGCTCTCTAAGATGACAAAAACATCGACAGGTACTTCTTATTAAATGGGTGGTAGAGACTAGACGAGGGCAATTAATGTAGTTAATGTCGCGCAATGCGCCCGCGCCGCCGCCGCCGCCGCCGCCGCCGCCGCCGCCGCCCGCTGTCGCCAGCCACGGACTTGGCTTTTAGCTCATGAAGGCAGTGCTTTTTTGTCTAGTCGTGGGCTATAATATCTTGTCTAACCAGTGACTGTTCGTTCCATTCAATACGATGTATTCATCATTTATGAATTGAACAAAAACTCACTAAGCTACCTAATAGGTCTACAGCTCGTCGCGCGCCGGGCAGCCCTGGTCTGGGCGTTCGTCTGGCTGCGGCTTGATGCGGCTCGATGTGGCTCGGTGCGGCTCGGTGCGTCTCGGTGCGGCTCGATGCGGCTCGGGGCAGGGTCGGAATGCATCGCCATTGCCGCTGCGAGCGCGCCGTTCGCCGCTGCACTGCTTTTACTGAACAAATAATCATAGTTACCTAAGTCCTTTCATTGAAGATATTTCATAATGTGTTTTAATTGTGAGCTACCAGCTACCACTGTAAGTGTTCGTTCTACCAGTCTCAGTTGTACAAATGTTAAAATATACTGAAAGCCCAAGCTTTAAGCTTAGTTGAAACATTTATGCTGTTGCTTATTGCAGCTATTTCTTTCACCTCTTGTTTATATTAGGTCCTTACATATGAAATTGGCGTTTTTCGTACTGGCCACTTTAATCACAAATTTCTCCTCTTTGGTAAGGAATTCCAAATTCAAATTTGTACAGCTATAGACTCATGTATTTGTGCTTCGATGATCGTCATTCATTTGTTTTTTTTCTTCTGTTTTTTTCTGTTTGCGTCACTCATTTTACAAAATGGAAAACTTAAAATATCGCATTATTTACGAGTACGAGTTCCGCCGTGGCACTAGTGCTGCGGAAACAACTCGAAGGGTGAATGATGTGTATGGCGGTCGTGTTGCAAAAGAAAACACAGTTCGTTTTTGGTTCCAACGTTTTCGTTCTGGAAATTTCGACCTGCAGAACAAGCCCCGTGGACGGCCTGAGACTCAAGTTGATAATGAAGAGTTGAAGGCTATTGTGGAAGCGGATCCATCGCAAACCACGTCCGAGTTAGCTGCAGGCTGCGATGTTAGTGATAAAACTGTTTTAATTCACTTGAAGCAAATTGGGAAGATTAAAAAGCTTGAAAGGTGGGTACCTCACGAATTGACTGAAGCAAACCGGCAAACGCGCGTCGACTGCTGCGTTACATTACTAAACCGGCACAATAATGAAGGTATTTTAAACCGAATCATTACCTGTGATGAAAAATGGGTTCTTTACGATAATCGGAAGCGCTCAGCGCAATGGTTGGATCCTGGCCAGCCAGCCAAATCCTGCCCCAAGCGAAAATTAACCCCAAAAAAGTTACTTGTAAGCGTTTGGTGGACTAGTGCCGGTATTGTTCATTACAGTTTTCTCAAATCTGGCCAGACTATTACGGCTGATGTCTATTGTCAGCAATTGCAAACCATGATGGAAAAGCTAGCGGCTAAACAACCTAGGCTGGTCAATCGCTCCACGCCACTGCTGCTTCACGACAACGCTAGACCACACACTGCGCAACAGACGGCTACTAAATTAGAAGAGCTTCAATTGGAAAGTCTAAGACATCCTCCGTACTCCCCGGACCTTGCTCCAACAGATAACCATTTTTTTCGAAATTTGGATAACTTCTTGCAAGGGAAAAAAATTCAACTCCGATGGGGCAGTCCAAATCGTCTTCAAAGATTTTATTGATTCCCGTCCGACTGGTTTTTTTAGTAAAGGGATCAATGAACTACCTATAAGATGGCAAAAGTGCATAGAAAATAATGGTTCATACTTTGATTAATTAAATATATTATATTAAAATATATTCGACTTTTTGTTCCTCCCATACAAAACGCCAATTTCATATGTAAGGACCTAATATTATGTGTTTATAAATCGACTTTGCCTTTTGTATATTTTCACGGGTTTTAATTTTTACTAACTGTTTCGTGCTATCCGTGCTCTTTTACACACTATTATCCATGCATTCGTTAGGTACCTGGCTTTTGTGCGTGGTCTTTAGGCCAAGAAGGACCTTCAGTGCACGTGCACTGCGCGGGGGCAGGCCTGGAGCCCGCGCAGCCCCGGGCGCGCGCACCGCCACTTACGCCTGACGACGCGCCCAAATATGTGGCAACATCGATCAGGTAAGAGCGGATTGTGTGGTTCTTACATTCTAGAATTAATACATTACGTCCGATCCGAGGTCAGTAATGGCTGAGTTGCGGCCGCGATGATGATTATCGAAAGTAAAAGGATTCCATCGATCTGATGCAGGATATCATTAAAATCTGGAATTGATGATACGCTGCTACTGTTCCATATATAATTTTAAAAATCGTGGATAGAGTTGCTCTACAAAATTGTTAATAAAACGGAGTAATATATTTACTAACATAGTAAATATATTACTACGTATGTGTAGATAATAACATAATCTAGATCTATGTAGATATTTTTATATAATAACATAATTTACACTGTGATAATACAATTACAACAAATATTTACACTTCGAACTACTTCTTCTAAACTCACTGAATGGCAATGTTAATTCATTGAATTTGTAAAAAAAACTTTATAAAGAGTCTAGGGGTGATCGGAATGCTGGTTTATATTTCGATCAACGCATTAGCATCGCCATTCAACGTGGCAATGCCGGCGATGGTTTAGATTTTAAAGAAATAGTTCAAAGTATAAATACTTGTTGTAATTGTTTTATCACAATGTAAATTATGTAATTTAGTGAATAGTTATTTGTTCAACAAGTGAGCAAAATTTTTTTATGTTGCACGGGCCGATTTTAAATGCCGAGCTAGCGAAGCAGTCTAGAGTAGAGTCACGAGCGTAGCGAGTGGCTCTAAAGTAGACTGCTGAGCCAGCGAGGGATTAAAAGGCACGAAACAAAAAACATTTTCTCTCGAGTTAAACATACAACTTTTCACCTCGATTAGGTCCATGTCGACAAAATTATTAGGTCCATGTCACTTTTTAGTTGCGGTGCGTTCAAATACTTGATAGGTCCGGTCACTTTTTAGTTGCAGTGCGTTCAAATACTTGATAGGTCCGGTCCATTCATCATGAATTCATGATATTTAGGTGCTACTAAAAATTATTTATTGGAGTGTAAAAGAGATATTTTTTGTAGTACATATATTTAAAATACAAATTCAGCGATTTACAAAAATATTCGTTTTTTTAATCTTCTTTTCTATTAAAAATAATAAAACACTGGTAGCAATAAAGTGAAGCATCTTCGTGCCATAATAAATTTTTGAACAAGGCTATGAGTTTTTTCTCATTTTGGGCGCCGACCATAGAGTATCAATAGCCTCTGTGGAGCCTAGTAAACCATTGGAATGCAGTAACACTAAATTCAATTTATTTTCTGCAACTTGTTGAAAAATATCTTTTATTCCACTTGTGAGCTAAATTCGATTTTGTTACTGGTTTTGAGCAGCAAAGTCACTGTTTTCGAGCGAGATCGGTGAAAAATATATTACTCCGTTTTAGTAATAATTTTGTAGAGCAACTCTATCCACGATTTTATTTATTATTTACTACAATGAAACAGTACCAGCATAATATCATTCGCACTCTGCCTTCTGATGATGGCTGAGTTTTTTAAGAAATAGTTTAAGTGTAAATACTATGTTTTATTTAGTTACAATATAAATAAATATCAAGTATGCTATACATAGAGTTTATATAGTACTAGCCACTATAATTATTCAATATAAATGAGGATAAATAAATGCATTGTGATCATACAATGTGAGAGTAAAGGTTAAGTATTAAGAATGATAAGTAGTAAGTAAGTAGTATTTCTCGTAACTATTTGTAAATTTCTTGTTTCGGAACTGAGGAGTCGTGTTAGGATAAAAAAGTATTACCTAAGTAACTAGTTACGATCGAAACAGAATTTATGTTTTACCGTAACCAGTTAGGAACTTGCGGTTACCTACGCGGCCGAAGGGGAGGAATAGCTCTAAAATAAAAATATTTTGATTGATTAAGTAAACGTTCACTAGTGTTTTACGCTGAGATAAAATCAAGTCATGCAGCGTGACCGTCTGCCCTCCATGTCCTGCGCATACGCATCCAATCAGTGTAATTCGGCGCTGGCAGTCAGCTGGCCGCCGCCGCCGCCGCCGTAGTTCCTCGTATCTCACGTACCATATGAATGCCCAACATTAGCATGCCGCTGTCCACGCATGAACTAAACTATAAAGCCCATTGTTTGCGCGCGACGACCTATTGTTGCAATTTGCAAAAACAAATAGCTGCGCTCCCATCTGCATTTATCATAAGTAGTCAGCTATGCGGCATCCTACTCGTACCTGCCTTCTGCCTACGTGTATCTAGTGCTATGAGAGTTATTGTTTCTGCGTACCTAGTATTCTTTATACAACATTTTTGATAAAGACAGGTATGTGTTGGCTATAACTGAACAGCATACGCTTTATCCCTACTCTACGCTAATCTTTTTAAAAACTGGTATGATATTAATCATTTGAAATCATTTTGAAGAAAGAGGAAATAATGATACAAAAAAGTTATTTTTGAGAGCCTCTTTCTTTTGTTCTGCTATGCAGACCATATTTGGACTTTTTGCTTGTTTGGCATTTTACAATATTTTGACTTACTGCTCATTAGACGTTCCGCACTGTCGGACATTTAGTTACTTGAACTTACTAGTACAAAAAGTACGATACAAGATACAATAGGTACTTATTTACAAAATTGATTGCCGTCGGATATCAGTCTATATGTCAAACTATTCAATCTTATGTAAAACACACTTAAAATCTAATAAGATGTAAAACCCACTTAAAACCTAATAAGATTTGAAGTGGGTTTTACATAAGATCTGATCTGATTTATCTGTAAATGGTGATAATATTATTCTGCAAGAAAATTATTTAATACAAGTGCTAATAAAACTATGGAACATCTTCCTCGGCGCTCGGCAGCTGCCGCCGCGGCGTCGGCCGGCGCGTGGGTAATAATAACTTAGCGTTTCACAAGCCTCGTGTAAGATATTTTCAATTTGCGCGCGCCGTGACCGATGCATCGGCCACGGCGCGCCGGCGGCGTGGCCCACACCCGCACCATCATGTGCTCTGTGCCCAGCTCGTTAAGAGCTAGTTTGCAGAGACACCAGCACAAGCTGTCGTCGAGGCTGCACAGGCCGCCGATACCATCAGCGCCGATACGAGATAGAGCCTCGTGAAATCGACCTGTGGCGAAATTCTGTCGTTTTACCTAAACGATATTTTCATCGATGGTCACACGATGGCCACCTACCTGCATGGCGGAGCGTCTGACATTTGCGAAGGCGGCTTCGGCGAAACGAGTTGGAATCTTACTAGACATGGTAGAGTCACAAATAGACATCCTATTTGGATGTTTTGACTTTGTTACCTTTTCACGCCAAAATTACTGAACGGATCAGACTGAAATTTTGCATAAAGGTCGTTCTAGGCATGGAGTAAAACATAGACTTTTTATTTTACCCCATAAATTGGTTCCCATGCGATAAAAATAATCTTCAAACTTTTCCATAGAAACGACGAGTGCGAAGCCGCGGGCAGACGCTGGTTTATTGGTGAAAAATGATATTAATTATGATTTTAACAATTAGTTTTTTGTCACGCCTAAACGTAAATTCTAAAATACATGTCGTTCTAGGCCTAGGCGAAAAATGCGTTAAAAGTCCTGAGCAGCAGCTGGTTATTAATAATCGCGATTTATACTGACAAAATGATACCTACGTAAAAATACTAGGTACCTATAATATGAGAGATTATGAAACTATATATATATATATATATATATATATATATAATAAATTGATAAGCGATAAACTTGCTAGTGGTTTCTTTTTCACTTATTCCGCTAGTCGACAAATAATTGAAGTGAATTAGAGTCATTTCATTTCATTTATTTTAGGAAATGTGGTCTAAATACAAGGTCTTAAATATTAAAATAGTGTCACATACTTCACCAAAACACATTAGCATGCAAAATTACTTCATAATGGAAAGTTATAGTAACTAACTCGATTTTATTATAAAACCGTCTTATAAACTCTTTCTCTCTGAACTTTATACAATTACAATCTTGAAGAGTTTATTGATAATAAATAAACTATATGCTTAACGTAACAACTACTGCACAATAACCCAAGAAACTACAGGGTGGGTTTTAGGGATACGACTGGTGGGCCAAATCCTATTCGAGGAAACAAAAACTGCAAACTTAATTATTTTATTATGGTTTTCGAAATTCATAATCGTTTATTGTTTAAAGTGAAAACGGTTTTTTTCTCCATGTCTGTTTAGGAGTACTACACACACACACATAACTATAAGTTATTAATTTTGTTATACAAACAGAAAAACCATTCTATTTTTTTTATTATAACTTGTTTCAAACTTTTTATGATTATTTAGATTTAGTTTAGCTTATTGTCCGATCTTTAAGTGAAAATTGTTAAGTTTAAATTGTACCATTTTTGTTGTTTCTACAACATTTAAGTTTTTTAAAAGTACCTAGTTTGTTTTCCGTTTGAATAAATAAATAACTTCGAAACTTTTTTTTTCTTCGTTGATTTATTTAACTGATTGGTGTAAGACTGCTCTGTTCTGGCTGTTACGAATAAAGACTGACACATATTATTCAAATAAACACCCAAAATATCTGCGGATCGTACCAACATTAGTTTGATTTCATTGATATGCCCGCTTGATATAACATGATAATCCTGAGGTAGGAATCAAACACGCAACCTTTTGCGATGCAAACGAATCTTCGGACGGATCCTGCTGCGCCACACAGCTCGTCTAAAAACATTGAAACAGCAGCGCTGTGGAACACTCATTAACTCAAACGTCATCAATAACTTACTAATATTTTTGTATTAGAAAGATCAAATTGTCTAATTATTGGATATTAATAATTTCTGCTAATAAGCTGAAGACAGGGCGCTATGGCGCTCATTAGGGGAGGCCTTTGTCCAGCAGTGGACTAATATAGGCTGATGATGATGATGATGATGATGATGAATAATTTCTTATAAGATCACTGACTGACTGAAGTGTAGAACTTGCCTTGTGGATTTAGCTTTATTTGGAGTGGAATAGTTTAACAGTGGTGTCTATTCAGATGTCGCCAAAACTAAACTAAACTAATTTGACAGCACTAAAAATGTCGCCGTCCCTGTCAGAACGATCAAAATAATAAGGATGGCATCATTTTTAGTCCGGTCAGATTATCTTAGTCTAGTTTTGGCAACATCTGAAAAGACACCATTATCTGTGGTTTTGTGTACACGGAGTTGTGGAGCCTTCATCTGTTTAGTTCTTTTTCCACGAGATCGTTAAAAGTATATTTAATTTATAATTATCTCAAAACAGCCATAAAAATAAGACACCAACAAAATTTGAAATTTACAAAATAAAGGCTACTACTTACTTTCTCTACTCGACAACAGATGGCGCTAGTAGTTACGAACTGACGAAACACCAACAACGCGACAAATTATTTAACGCTCGTGAGTGGATCGCAGTCCGTCGGCACATCATTTACAAACTAATTATTGTTTTGAGAAATTGCTTGTTTTGTTGTGATTAAAATTAAGTATTTTCGTAATTATATTTTTTGTCTAATTTAATAACATTTATTACTTACCTCAGTTTTTATTATTATACATATTAGAATCATTATACTCCTTATTCAATAGGTGCCTAATATACCTTTGGGTGGTATATTAATCAACTAATTAATTTGAATTATTCAATAGTTATTTGATAATAACTATTGAAAAATTAGCATTCAAATTATTTTTATTTATTTGTTTATATTTAAAGATAAAATGATTGGAATCAGTTAGAAATTAGAAAAACAACAAAAACTTACCATTACTTGCACATAAAACAGCATTTTATGAGTCTTTTTCGCATGCCACCTCGCAGGGCAGGAAGTAAGTATACCTACATGTAAATACAAAAACATATTTTACAGTCTTAGTTAATAAGTACAATAAGTTATTAAACTTAATTACTGTACCTACATGTATAAACAAAGACTAAAAAGTATTTGATTTAGTATTCATAAACGGAATAATTATTATAGAGTTGGATATTATGACAAAATCAATAGTAAATACCTACTAGATTTAATTTATTTCTTGTATTTGATTGTTATTTCCAATAAATACCTTATCATAGAATATTTTTTTTGAATTGTTTGTCATTTTTCAACTATTATGCTTGAATAAAATAGAATGTGGTTTAATTGTTTTTATTGTAAACAATAATTGACCCATAGTTTGCAAAAGACAGAGAAGTTTGGAAGATTAAGAGGGAAGCCTTTGTCCAGCAGTGGGACAAAATATGCAATATGAAATAATAAAAAAATACTTAAAACAATAATTATTAATTTATTTGTATTGAAATTCTATACACTTAATAAACGATGTTAAGATTGTTTTTATTCTTGCATGTATAACATTGGTTTTACTAAATAAAATAAAATACTCACTTTTTTATTAAAAAAATACATAAAAACTATGAATAATTTAAAATAAAAGTGAATTTGTTATCTATTCTTTACTAAGTGCCTAGTTCAGAATAAAGCGGTTTTGAGTCTTATTAGAACCGAGCACCTACGGAGCAGACACTTGTCGAATGTCTTAGCTTAGTCTTGCATAGACTAACCAATCTCACATTCTAAGGCTGAGATAATATATTAAATACTGTTACTCATCATCATCATACATTACTAACTTTCATGTTTCATTTATTGTCGCGTAGATTACCCAATTAGGTAATTACTTATATTTTTGCGGTATTTTATCAAGTTATTATAATTTTATCAGTTATTATAATCATTGGTTGTGTTTCGAGACAGAAATGATGTGTTATGGTTAAATAACCCGATTTGCAAAACAACTGATAAGACAAATTTAAAATAATAAACTCGAAATAAAGCCTATATTTTAATTATTTTTATAAATCACCTGTCTAACCTACTTTGAAATGTTGTCCATCTGGTAATATCCTTGATTTTATTAGTAATGTAATTTATCTAAAACAGTTCGCTGAGTGCTTTGGCCTTGTCCCCAAAACAAATATTTTATTGATGTGACCGTTATCTCCACCTACCTCTCGGTCAGCCAGCTCATCAGCCAGCCCATCAGCCAGCCCATCAGCCAGCTCATCAGCCAGCTCATCATCTAACTCAACTACATTATTGGTGTCGTTAGTGTTGAGCTCCGGCTCAGCTCGGGAAACAAGTGTTATTTTTTCTACCTATATTTGTTACTTTTTAAATCGGCTAGATTTCATCATTTTTAGGTATCTGCAGGTCTAATACTCCTTTCTGTCTGTCGGTAAAGAGTTAGGTTCACTCTATTTTTAATGTAAATTCTTACTAAATTTACAAGCCTTGTTGTAAAAAAAGCTCCAGTAAATTTACTTATGCTTGATTTTATTTTACCTACCTACTAAGTATAGAAAAAATAAATAAAATAAATAAAAATAAAAATTGTTTATTTCAAGTACCAAGACTCATACGTATAAAGGTTTGTTTATTTATTTAAATATCTATCCTAACGGGGCACACTCAAAGCGATAGAGTAACTAAGATATTTTATATATATATGAAATTACGAATGTTATTAAAAATTTAGCAAAATAAGTTTCCTAAACAAATTCATAGATAAATACAACGATTTGTTAAAAATGATACAGATAATAATAATATGTCTTAGTAATTTGATTATGCATGACCTATTTTAGCTAAAATTCATTAAATTTACATAATAAATTAGATTAATAATCATAACTATTCAAATACACCATAAAATAGCAATAAAATAATAATTTATAAATAAAACAATTTTTTTTGTATAAGTTTTTTTTATGAAATCATTATATTATTTAGTTATCAAACCTGCCAATTTTTTAAATTATTTTAACCAATTCCAATTTTATCTAAACAGAAATGTGACAGGCCTGTATGCATGTAGTTGCGGCGGCGGCGGCGGCGGCGGAGCGCGCTGGTCCGAGCGACGCGACGCGCGGGCAGAGCCGGGCAGGGGGGTAGGAGCAGGGGCAGGGGCAGGGGTCGGGGGGGCGGCGGGCGGGGCGGGGCGCAGTAATTACATCGTCATTAGCGGGCGGCGCGCTCGGGGCGGGGCCGGCCCCTCTCCGGGCGGCGGGCGCGCGCAGCGGCGCCGTGCGCCTCAGTCCGCTCCGTGCTGCCGCCGTGCACGCACGCGTATGTCGCTCGCTGTCGAGTTCGGTGATGTGAGGTGGCCCCCGCCGCTGCCGCAGCGTAGCGCGATATCCGCGCAGTTTTCGCGACTTAGTAAGCCAGTTGGAGGCTCGAGAGCCTTCGAGCCGGCAAGACGCCGTCCACCGTGGATCTGAGGTACGGCGCCATGGCGGCGACCACGTACATGCCCGCCGAGATGGAGCTCGGCAACATCGGCGGGTATCACGCGGCGTCGCCCCGCTCTGCTGAGCCCGCCGATATGAAGTACCAGCACGCGCTGCACGCCGGAGGGTCCCCCTCGCCGGGCGCGCCCGTGCTCACCAACCCCTGGTCCGCGCTGCCCCCGGGCGACCCCTGGGGCATGCACCAGCACCACCACCACCACGCGCACCAGCCCGACGTGAAGCCGCACGCGGGCCACGACCCGCGCCACCTGCAGCACTCGCACGGCTGGCACGCGCCCGTCGTCAGCCCGCACTACGGCGCCGGCTCGCCCGTCGCGCTGCACGGCTCCTACCCCATGCCGGGCATGCACCACCAGCACATGCTGCGCGACATCCAGCCCTCGCCGCACCTGCACCATCACATGGAGCGCGACCAACCCGAGGAGGACACGCCCACCAGCGACGACCTCGAGGCGTTCGCGAAGCAGTTCAAGCAGCGCCGCATCAAGCTGGGCTTCACGCAGGCGGACGTGGGCCTGGCGCTGGGCACGCTCTACGGGAACGTCTTCTCGCAGACCACCATCTGCCGCTTCGAGGCGCTGCAGCTCAGCTTCAAGAACATGTGCAAGCTGAAGCCGCTGCTGCAGAAGTGGCTGGAGGAGGCGGACTCGACCACCGGCTCGCCGACCTCCATCGACAAGATCGCGGCGCAGGGCCGCAAGCGCAAGAAGCGCACCAGCATAGAGGTGTCGGTGAAGGGCGCGCTGGAGCAGCACTTCCACAAGCAGCCCAAGCCGAGCGCGCAGGAGATCACCTCGCTGGCGGACAGCCTGCAGCTGGAGAAGGAGGTGGTGCGCGTGTGGTTCTGCAACCGGCGCCAGAAGGAGAAGCGCATGACGCCGCCCAACACGCTGGGCGGCGAGATGATGGACGGCATGGGGCACGCGCACTACGGACACGACCAGCACCACGGCTCCCCGCTGCAGCACTCGCACTCGCCGCCGGGCCTGTCCCCGCAGCACGGACTGCCCCCGGGCGCGCACACGCTGCAAGCGCACTAACAGTTCGCCCCGTGGGCGCCGCCGCGGCCCTACTACTCGCACGGCGAGCCGCACTAGCGCGCGCTCCCGCGGGTCGAACCTCCGTCCACGTGTACATAGTACCGGTACTTGGCGAGTACCTACCAGAGTCCGCGGGCCTGGACGTGCCCGCGGCTCCCTCGGGCCGCCCCTGTATATAGTCACCCGTGCGCGCGGTCCGAATCGTGGACCTTAAGGACGCTGTCGTTTGAGTTGTTCGTTATGATTTGTAAAGTGAAGTCGCGTTTGATCGTGTGTAAGTTAAGATCGAAGCCAGTAATCGTTTATATTATTTCTGTCGAGACGCCGAGGTTCCGAGTGATCGCCGATGACTTAGCTAGATAGTCTAATTGATAAATGAGAGCTTATATCGGAAGTGGACCCGGCGTCGTCGCCACGCACCCTCGCCGGCGGCGCGGCGGCGGCGGCTCGGCGCGCGGTAAGTGTTCCTCACAGCCAGCCCCCTCCCCGCACCGTCCGAGAGAGTGCGTGGCGTCTGAACATTCTGTAAAGGACGATTTCATCGAATTTATTTATAGATATTGTAAAATAACGTTCATACAAGCCCAACCCGCGAGGGAAGTCGGGCCGGTGTGGATTACATTTAAATCGTTGCTACTGTACATTTATGATTAGAGAGGAGAGGAGAGAGTAAAAAATGTGAATCGGGTCGAAGCTTCAAGTGAGGGAATACGAGTGAGTCAATAGGTGCAATCTTTATTTTAATTAAGTGTAATGACGCGAGATGAGTGCACGAGCAGCCATGTTCGTGGACGTACAGCGAGGAGCGTGCGGCGCGCAGTGCGCGCGGCTGTTGGTGTTGCCCGCGCGCGCAGCCGGGCACGCCGCGCGCTCCTGCGCACTCGGCACAGACCTAGGTCCCACACATAATTTATTAAAAATATAATTAAAAGAATGCAGACACGATGCCAAAATGGTTTTATTCCTGTTTTTTACTTGTTTTGTTGTTTTTTTTCGTTTGTATGTATATGTGGCCGACCTCGGTACTTAATACTTGTATAAATAGGTATTTTTTCTATATAAAATAATGTACCTACGACGTATAATGATGATATATATTAAAAAGGTTCTTTATAGAAATTGAAATATGGAAATGACTTTTATTCTTTTTTCCTAAAATGCCTCGGTGTCTGTAAGGGTAGGGTAGGGTAGGTAGGTAGGTAGGTAGGGTAGGCAGCCTCGCTGAGCAGGCTGCGTCGGCTCACGACTGAGGAACCCTTCTGAGAATGGACCTG
The DNA here is from genome assembly GCA_955876795.1 of Eupithecia tripunctaria. Lineage (NCBI taxonomy): Eukaryota > Metazoa > Arthropoda > Insecta > Lepidoptera > Geometridae > Eupithecia > Eupithecia tripunctaria. The sequence goes on from OY041604.1 coordinate 275,184, forward strand.
TCACTGTCAAAGCGATTCATTAATGTAAGAAAATATAGATCGAGTTAAGTTGTGGAAGTTTAGCGACTAATATTACTTAGTGTATAATGTTTTATATTATTATCTAAGTATTTAAAATAAATCAGAGTTAATATTTTAAACATGAGAGTATTTATTGATAACACCCGGTCTGAATGTAATTAATTAGAAATGATAAAAAGCGGGTTAGTATGTGATACCAGTATATTTATATTTATGGGCCCGCGGGCGCAGGTAGGGATCGACCCAACAAAAAAACATTTGACAAACTACAATGAGATTCTCTGTGGCGAACATAACTTGATTTTTAATATTAAACTTATACTTTATCATTCCTTTAAATGTTTAGGACTGCATTGTGTGCGTGTGTCGTTACCCACGACAGAGCGACGCTAGGAAGCAATGCTCACTTAGTTTTTACTCTTAGGTTTCACATAAAGTCATTTATGATATCGAAAAGCTTCACACTAAGCCTTCTGAATTCAGAATGTATAATTTCATTAACATGTACATTTTATCCTAATAGTTAATCTCATGCTAACAATAACATTGACATTTGTAGAAAAAAACAAGCATTCTCTAACACTTTCAGATAGAAAATTCGAACGAAATTGACTAGGTAGGTACCTACTCCTTGTAACGCAACTTTAGGATTCCATTTTGTCACATTATGCATTTAGATTGAAACCGTATTTGTTAAATGTCACATCTTTACTTATAATCTGTTATTTATAAACTTATTGATCTCTTTAACTTAAACTCGACAAAGTTTGGTATCTCCATAATATTGCAGAGAAAGTTACATTGCTTCGATAGTTTAATTTCTTACTATTACTTAGGTACTATAATTTTGCTGCGAACTTGTTTTCCCCCCAATCAATAATCAAGTTTGCTAAAACTGGCGCCAATCAGGCCGTTGTGCCGATGGCAAAAAAAATTGTTCGTAAGAATCGATTTTATAGCTTTCTCTTGTCAACTTTTAGTCACAAAAAATGTAAAAGGAGCTCAACCGTTGGGAATCGCATACGTGGGCGCTACGAAGCAAAAAACTAACGTGTTACAGTACATAGTGGTGTGTTGGACCAGTCGAGTCGGCGCGGGCATCCATACACCAACCAAATGACATTCCGCGCGCTCGATGGAGCGAGGCAGAGAAACCTCCGACCAGCAAGCAAGCAAGCAAGCAGTACCACAAAAACATTAGACGACGATGCATTATCACTACGGAACTTACTGAACACTCGATAATTATCGCACATTATCCGTTCAATTCATAACCGTTGTTATGGTCCGCGCGCAACATACCAACATACCTTTGCTAAAATTCAGATATGCTTAAAAGGGGTTAAAATATGAAATGCCGTTTTTTAACTCAATTGAATAATATATTAATTACATATTTTTTTATTTATCAGTTATATAAGTACCGTACTAAGTTACTTTATCTTATTCAGAGTGTCAATCTTATAATTTATATTCTGAACGCAACATTATCGCAAAAGTTTAAAATGTAATACAATATTTGGGAAGTTCATAAGCGCTTGTTTCATGTGTTTAATTTGTTTCTAAAATTCACTTATTTATCGTTAGTTTTCACAATATTTGACAGTTAATTTATAGGCACAAAAAAAGATTTGCAATTCCACATTTTGCATACAGGTCGTTCTAGGCCTGAAATAACACATAGGTTACTTTTCATCCCATAAATCAGTTCCCGTGGGAAAGGCATGCGAAGCCGCGGGGCGCAGCTAGTATTAAATCATGGACAGGCATTTCCTAATCTACGCAGTTCACAAACTTTTTTGGAAAAACGTTCTTAAATCAATGTTTATAGTTACTTAGTATGCTTTTATTGCCTTAACTTAAAGTAAAATTTTCATACATATGTTACACTTAATAAAAATGATTTAAGCCTGTTACGTACTGAATATTATTATAAAACAATAAATGGAGTTGTAGAAGTGTTATTTGTCAGCAAAAGAGTTTTGTAATCAACATAAGTTTTGTGTTAGTAAAATATTTAGTTAGCAGGTACAGTACAGCTGAGATAATAATGATTAATTATCGATATTATTCTCTTGGCATAAGATCATGATTATGATTCTTTGGTATTTAAGTGTAATTATATGAAAAATAAAATAATGTTGGACGATTCACACAGCATTATCTAGCCCCAAGCTAAACAGAGCTTGTGTTATGGGTACTAGATAAACAAGTTCAATCGTAAAAAATCGGGAAGAGACTTGAATTCCCGTTAACTATATATAAATTAAAACATGCCACAAATGTTTTAAATAATTTTCTGGATATAGGTAGCAAATGATTCGATTTGGATTGATAAAATTTGAAAATACCTGTTTAAATGATTTTAGTGCAATTATTTTACTCTGCACAATTTTCTATAGTAAGTAAACCTTGCATGTTGACTAAAACAAGAATCCAACATAAGCATAAAGAATCCAACACAAAGCGACATGCACAGCACAAGTGTAGTCTCCAAGGTTGGGTCGAGCTATCAGCAGCGCGACCTTCGGCCGTCGGACGCCGAGAGGCATGGCTCGCGGCGCACGGCGGCCATGCTGCCTCTACCTAGCCTACTATACTATACTACCCACTACCAAGACTGAAATAAAACCTGCATTAGCCTACTTAGAGACCACTAGAGCTGACCTTGAAGCAATAAAACTAAAACTTCAAAATATTCAATTATTATTTTAACTCTGTCAAAACATTTACACCATAAATAAAGTACAGTGAATGTATAAACAGAAGCTCAGTACACATTTCCATTAAGCATTGAAATTCCTAGGTATGACAGTGTTCAAACAAATTATATAAGCTACCTACCTAATTAAATTATCTAGTTGAATAATGACAATATTCATGAATGTCAGTACATAATCAATCTTTATTATAATCTCACGTCCAGGTGTTGACACAAAGTACTCCAAATAAAAACAAGAAAAAATATAATTATACAGTAACGTCATGTTATGAATTAATCATCAAAATCATATGCGGTTACCAAATAATGATTTATGTTCCGTTATTAATCAACACGCGTCACACATACCTACTTAATATAGTTTAATGAATTAATTGTAATTAAGTGATGATTTATGTTATTTGTTTTATATAATGCGGCTGGCAACAGTGCAGTGGGGGCTCCCGGCCTCTAGTTAAGATCAAGTAGCCCGAACAATAAGTAATTTAAGCGCTTTATTTATCGGATACGTTATTTTAATACCTATAAGTTACTGAATTTGCATTAAGTTTGAGTAGAATCAAAAAGTGACTATCTACATATTAATACGTACTTTTGATTTTGATTTTTCACTGTAAGTAATTCATATTTTTGTATAATTACAATTGAATTGAACTTCCTTACCAGTAAGATCGTTTAAGTAGTGATTACACCTCTACATATTTTAGGTGAAAACATTAGAAACTTAAATTTCTAGTTTAAAAGCATAAGGGTATAATAATATAATAAATAACAAAGATAGACCCTACCCTCGATCACTATGACAAATTGAACATACCTGACACTGCATTCTGCTTAGCCTGGGGCTAGATAATGCTGTGTGAGTTGTCCAAGAGTATTATTTATTTATTAATTTATTTGTGTAATGTGTTTCACAAATTCTACTAATTTCACCATTGTCTTTCATAATAACCTATAAGGTTATGTCGCAGATTTCCTATGTTTAGACAAAATAAGTATTTTTCAGCTGGGAAGCGTTCCGTGCCAGATGGAATGCGTTTCATTCCAATTGACTAGGATGTTGTCGCATAAATATGTAAGTCAAAAAATCAAATAATTTTTATTTATATGCGTATTAATTATTAACCTACAGAATTTCAGTACGCCACACCTAGAAATATTTTTTTTATAAAATCAGAGATTTTAAGTTGCGCGTAGAGCGGAACGTAATAAAGAAGACCTAAATAAAATAAAATCTTGAAAATATTATAATCGATTTTGCAAATTAAAATCATAACTTACTATATCACCACCATCTTACGTTTTATAACCTATTATTAGTTTTCTAACCTAGGTACCTATCTGCTTGTATCATTATAAAAGGAAAGGCTTGAAATGTTAATAAAGTATGAATATTTGTAAGTGTACCAGGGTGCCGTAGGTACCTGTCCGATTGATATTACCTGCTTTCGATATTGGAATCATTTTATAAATCAATCAAGATAGCAAATTATTGATTTTTTGCACTCGATTGCACTTCAAGTACTTACGTAGGTCACAATTGTTATATCTATCAAAACGTCAGGGAACGCTTCCCAAGTGAAAAATACTGTAGTAGTTAAAGTCAGAACGTTCATTGATTTATTTATTTTGTCACTCATAAAATATTCAGTCTGAACACATACGAGTATGTTATTTTCTACAAATTAAAATAATGTAAAATGTACATAGATTCTCTCTGTATATTTTTTCTTGAGCTATTGAAAATGATGTGTTGTTTGTTGGGTTACGTTGGGGTACGTTTTGCCCGAATGTAAAACTTGTCCGCGAAGGAATTCTGGCGAAATGTCCTCTTCACTTTTGCATTGGATTAAATTTCAACCGAATCTAAAATCTCTTGGTTTTAGATTCGGACGAGTTGTACCCCAATGCAAAAGTGAAGGAGACGTATCGCCCGAATCTGTTTGATACTTATCATAAACATCCAGCCACAAAGTTGGCATAGCGTACGCACTTATCTACTAGCTCTCGGTAGAAACCTCTAGCTGATATATAATTTGAACATTTAAGAATACTTAGGCATAGCGTCGGTATCACGTGTGTTCAGTTCACCTGTGCGCTGCGCCAGGTTAAACTCCAGTTAATACCGAGTAGAACGGGGACATTGTCGCGACAGCTTACCTGTCAGTTTTTCTGCGTTTCTCGTAAAATATGTTTTTAAAAAAACGTCCTCGGCAGGTGCAGCCGGGCAGGAACAACCCGCTTTATCAGCGGCATGTTGTATTCAATTTATAGGTTGTTCGGTTTCGGTGGCGCGGCGAGCGGTCGCACTTGCACTGCCCACTGCCCACTGCCCACCGTCGGTCGTCTTTTTGTGCCGCACCCGACTGTGTATTCTCTAGCTGAGTTTCTATTTTACCCACAAAAAGCGATCGTCTATGAAGTAATGAGATACATTTAAGGGATTACAAACATACAATAACTAAACCAAAACTAAATAAATATTTTCAAAATATTTTTCCATGTGGATCTTTTTGAGACGCAGAATTATTTTCATATGTTTCAGTTAGGTAAATATTGTAGTACTATTGTAATTGAAATATTGTAGTTCACAAACATTGAATTTTGTGGTTTTTTGGGTAATTTTTTTTCTCTTGTACAGGCATCCTCAAGTCATAGATGGCCCTATCTGCCAGATGATGCCTTTATGCCTAAGTTCTTGGAGACATAGCTTTGCTGAAACTTTATCTATCAATAGGTGTGGCTCAAAAGATAATTCATGAAGTATCAATTCAATCAGGAAGAGTTCCGTAGATATTGGTATCATGTTCATGTTGATACATATTTTCTCTTACCTACCAGGCATGCGGTGCTATAATCTCTCAGACAATTGCTTCGGTGAAGAATTATGATAGAACTTCACTTAGTTCGTTTAGCCATTTCACTGGTAGATAGTTTGTAATACTTAACTTTAGTTAGAGACTCTCGCTAAGTAATACTTCTCTTTTCTCTTTAATTATGACTAAGTTCTTCAGGGACCTTCTGTGAATTAAAGTTCTTCGTCTGCTTGTGTTAATAGTACTTTGAATTTAAAACTGTTCGCGTCAAGTTTTGTAAAATATGACTTCTTGACGTCAACTTCAATCTTATCAATCAAACGTGCATTATTTTGGACAGTAAAACCTTTATCAATGAGTTTACGGAGCATTACCGCGTCACAGCGCCGCGCGGAGCGACTCGGCCTCGTAGAATTGACAGGCATGACGCAACGCAGCGCGCAATAGGGATCTAATTAAACAGGACTCTATCGAAAACATAAACTATGAATTATTATTGTAAACAATAGTTCAGGACTGTAGGGATGGCATGGGTTGAGGTTTTAAATTTTGCCATTATGAATGGAATTTTTGGTGTTTACAAAACCAAATCCGAAATCCACTGACAGGTGTGAAACAAAGGTATATCACATCACATGGCCCGCTGAGTCACCTTCGAGTGCAGCCTTGGCCGCGGCCGGCGTGCTGCGGTGCGGGTGCGGTGCGGTGCGGGTGGGAAGCACGGAAATAAAGAAAACTGATAAGAAGCCGACGTCGGTCCCTCAGACTCGACCTAGGTACCTTGCAGTAGGTAAATAGCCTTCCGCGGACAAACTAATCATTATGTGGTCGACACCTCTCTTCTTTTGCAATTGTGTGTTATAGTTAAGCAAAATATAAAGTTATATGCGAATCAATTATCAATAAAATTATTTATGTGTACATATGCGAACGTTTGAATGTTTAGTTGTACACTAGATTTGGAATAACATTATGTACATAATAGACTCTAATTTGTATCCCGGAAAAATACGATCAAAACCGCGCGCAAAAGTTAATAGTAGCAGTTTTTTTATTAAGGTCATCGTTCTACTAACGATCATCGGTCCTGGCAATAATGGTGTTACGTTGGAGATATTACACAGCCCATTGATCGCATGATTCATCAATTAAACAGTATTTGCAGTCAAATCATTCGGAATCTTTGAAAAAATAATAATTACGGTAATTAGCAGCACAGAGTGTACTTATTATTGCGTGTTTTGTTTTGTTAACACACGATTTATTACAATGCTGATTGTGGCTGACTCTAGCTGGTGAGCGGCGGGTGCCGGGGGGGGGGGGGGGGGGCTAGAGCTGTGGTAGAGTCCTCCGATATCGCGACGGTTATCTCTAAAGGGTTACTGCAATGCTTTCTATGAAGTATTTGGTAAGTAAATCGATATGTCCTGATGAGTGAGGTGTCGAATTCGGCCTCGATCTGATTCCCATCGGCGGAGTCAACAAGGGCTAATTACCGCGAGCTGGCCGGCCGCCGGCCGCCAGGGTCAAGTCCCACTATTTGTTACACTTTCTTACTTTTTCCTTCTTTATTCTAACATTTTGAAGTTTATTACCATAAACGTAATTTCCTTTTAGTGGATGCAGATATTATACCGGTATAAATCCATTAGCAGGAAGTAGAGCTGATTTAATATAAAAACCTTTTATTTAGCAATTGATTGTGCATGTTAATAAGTTTGAATTGATGTGTTACGGTGAAAATGCACTAATGTGATCGAATAAACTGTAAATTGATTCGCTTATAAAGATAAAATTAATGGTAATGTAGTGCATTTGTCTTCAATTTAAAAGAAAATATATAAAGTTTAGAAAGCTAAGTAGGTAGTTTTTAGCTGGCTGGAAACCACGTCAGTAGAACAAGTGATGGCCAGAGGCAGCGCGGGTGCGATTGTCGATAGATAATCAGCGTTTAGTTACGCAAATAGTGTTTTTGTGAGATGAGCGTGGATGCTGTGCGAGCCGAGATCTCCGCGCCTCAGGAGTGCCGTCCGATAATGGCAGGTGTCGATTATAGCGGATCATTATCCAAAGCTTATCGGAATTACCGCAATTAACTACTCGAGATCTCTGTGAGAACCTTATTTATGAGATGACACTACGAATGTACGAACTACAGTAGGTACTTAGATATCAACAACAGTCTGAGAGACTCTCTAATAGATATTATACATACGTAGATAGTATTAGAACTAGTGTGAACAATTGGGCAAAAAATCTATTTCTACTCTCTTGGAACTAGGCACTAATAAATAAAAAACATTTCAGTGTATACAAATTATTTAAAATAAATATATTTTTAACACTGCTTTAACCAAAGCATAATAAAATAAGCACACTATACTATACTATACACACATGCAAATAAACATAATGTATGTACACGTAAGGACTCTACTCACCCATGCACACCCCGTGCAGCAAGTTCTTGGGTTTGTTGTGCATGTAGTGCAGGTACCTATACCGTGTCCATTTTGAATAAGGCATAAACGTATACAAACCGCCCATACTTAACCTAAAATTCACTAAGTTGGCGCGTCCTTATATACGTAATTTACATTACTTGTCGATTTTAGATCCTCCCTTCAATAAAAATTGCTTACAATTATGTCTAAAACTTGACGCCAAGCAAGTGAGATTTTGTTATTTGTGTCGTATTTTGTATACTAACATGCTCCATTCAAAATGGATAAACCATAGGTAGAGGCGTAGGGTAGCTATCTCATCATTGGTCCCAGCTATTGTGAACGTTTGCACCTAGGTACATATTTTCTCACCAGTGATTGACCAGGCTCAATGGTCATCGGACGGTACAAACGGACCACTTAAGTTGGTCCGTGTAAGTCGACCTTTAAGAATACTCGTACTTTAAGAAATCATCCTTATGAAAATGCAGGTCGTCATCGTCTCCATCATGAGGTACATCTACACGTAAAGTTTTATAAACATATCGCAGCACCCACCACAGATCACGGACGCCGCTAAATTGATAAACGAAATAAACTTTCTGCAAACGGCTAGAAGCTTTTAACTTTATTGTTATTGCCGTTTCTGTTCTTCCATGTTTGTCAACCGTGCCAGAGACGATAATGGTAATGATAATACTCCTCTGGTAGCTTTCCACGCAGGTTGTGTGTGAAACTCTTTACCTATTCCACTTCTGCATCAACTCCTAACTGACGCGAGTTCATCTTGGATGCATGCATACATAAGCTATTTGTACACGTGTCTTGTGCATAAGCTATTTGTACACCCTGCTTCTGTGGGGTTTGTGCTTAAACATAGTTAATGAACGATGACGTAGTAGGAACACTGGAACATAGATACTTATGCAAGCTGAATATATTATATACGCCACTTACATGAAAACTAAAAGCCGACATGTTGACATACAAAGTAAAAACCTCGTCAAATACATTAGGTCACGTTGGAAGAGCCAGAGCTGTACAAACAGTTCCGTATTCCAGGCGCGCTAGGGCGCCGGCGTTGCGCCGCGCGGCCGCTAGATGGCGTGGTGCGTCAGGCTGAAACACTGAAGCTTGTGTTTACAGGTTTACTCCTGCCAAGCCGCCGCGCCGGGGGGGTGGGGTGGTGGGGGGCAGCTCCCAACTACACCCACCACACTGCGTAGCTACGAGGACGACGACGGTGCCGGGCGGTGCTCGCCATTCATGTCCACATACCAACTCATATTTACAAGCATCATCTCGCCTAACGGTGTAGTTCTGTCGATACCTTCAAGTTATTTACGAACCAACTTAGCTCAAAACCCCCGTATAAGTTCAACGGTAGATTTACAACGTTGATCGGCCAGCTCGTGTAGCAGAAAATTGAATTGCAATCGTAATGCAAATACAACGATTGAATTATTTTAGGAGTAATAGCTTCGGGCTGTTGTAGTTTCACTGATAGCACTAGTCGACTCTTACTATCATTACAGGTTATACTTCGTCCTCCCGGCCTCTTATCTGTGTGTTATGTGTAATTAAGAGGGCGCATTGCACGATTTGCACGCCATTTTCTGAAAAGGATAGTCATAGGATTTGGCGTTCATAGGAACGGAACAACGTAGGCGCAAAATTATGTTTTTGTAGGTATATTTACAAAATAATCAGAATAATAACAGAGTAAGCAATTTATTGGTAAAAACATATTACAAGTCCGAAAATAACTATTATAATTAAGTATAATAATTTCAGTTGATTAATTATTTTTAAGCAAAAAATAAATTAATAATACAATAAATAATTAAAATATTATACAATTTTGTGCACATACTCGTCAACACTATCGAACGCCTTCTCGACGAGCTACGATTTGAGCCTGCGCTTAAAGGAAGAGAGGTTAGGTGCTGTGACCACCTGATCCGGTAGGTGCACAGATAGCAGAAACTAAGGTTGTGTGGTTGTACTACACCGCTTATGAAAAAATCCAACCGAGAAACCAAAGAATTTGTAATGACCTACGATACAAAACAAAAATCTTTTCTATAGACCGCAGGGTTCCTGAGATCTAGACTAAATTAGGTACAAAACAGTGCACTTTCATGATTTTTTAAATTGTGATCGGGCATCCCGTGATTACTTAGATCTAGGGCTAGTTTTTTTAACAATATCGTTAGGTTCGAGCCTTAAGTAGCTTACGAAGTAACACCCCGGTACCGTCGCGTCGGCGACACGTCAGCGTCGGCCGCCACCAGCCGCCCCGCCCCGCTGGCCGACACCGACTCTGGCGGAAGGACATTCTTATTGCGATTCATTACAGTTTTTTACTAGTTCACTTTAGATTAGTTTTTGTGTTTTAGAATGCGGTCTAAACCCAGTGAGCTTGTGTGTAAGTTTGGTTTAGTTTTTATTGAATCGCCACTTGAAGCCCAAACGGTGTCGCAAAAAGGACTTCATTAAAATTAACGTTGTGAAATAAGCGAGCAGCAAAAAATGTAAGCTTGCTCATACCTTTTTTTGCATGGATTATGAGCTGAATTAGTGTTTAAACGAACGTATCTGTATCATAGCTATAACGTAGCACATGTATAACGTAGCATTGAATACTACACGTGCAAATGTCAATAAAAAAATATAGATCTGAATTTACCTAATTTAATAGAAGCATCAGAATCTGTACTTTTGATATAGCGGGTACGAGGCAGGAAGTTTGTTTGTTAGAATCAGAGTCAGAGTCAGAGTCAAATCGTTTATTTCTTTAGACTTACAAAATAAGCACTTAAACAAGTCAAATTTTACTATATAAACAACTTGATAAATAGTTATTACTATCAAACAAGAAATAAGGTGCAATTTGACTTTAAACATTGATTTATTAAAAACGAAGATGAGGCACTGGTTGCTCGAAAGTGGCAACCTCAAATTGTGTAAAATTGTGTTCTCCCACATCAGTCACCGTCTGAGTGGCGGCACGGGCGGTCGTGATTCGCGTGAAATATTGTTGTCTCAGCCTCACTTCGGTCCTAGATACGTTTTCCTGTCTTTGTTCTTCTTTGTATTGCACAGGACTGGAAATATAACTGTGAGCGTATGTGTTTGCGTGTAGTTGTAACACATGCCAATTTTTGAGTAAGCTCTGGGAGAACGTAACCTATCTTCCCTTTTTAAATCAATGACTTTAAAGCATGTTATGCATCCTCTTTCACGCTCAAACGATTGAAGGCATTGAAGGCACGGTTTGATAAAATTGTATAGCAGGAAAGCTTAAATCAAAAGTATAGGATAGTTTTGATCACGGAAAAATACGGCGACCGCGTGGAATGATTATGTTTACCAACGCGGGTGACACCGCGGAGCGCAGCTAGTATTGATTAAGACAAGGAAACGAGTAATCTCCTGCGCAGTGTCCACGGGTGCAGAGTTATGATGAGCGACGGGGCTGCGCTGCGCCTGCGCCGGCTTCCTGCCATTATCGTCTAGACCGGCCCGAGACGGGGCCCGCTGTCACTCGCCTGTCAGCTCCACTGCCGAACTGATTGGCCGAGGTCTTCCAACGTCGTCTAGCACCCAGATACGAAGCTTCTACATTGTATCATCGCTATATTGCAGAAATTCTACGAAGGGACTACCTCAGCTTGCCCAACCTCCATTACCGGTTTCTCTCTATTTTACTTGGAGCATTGATATGGGTCAAGCATGAAGACTTACACATATAACTTTTTAATTACACGATGGTTTTCTCAAATAATGATCTCTATCATTCGATTAAGTCAGTCTGTATGCAGCAGAGGAAAGTTCTGGTTCTCACGTCTGAAGCTGATTGGTTTTACACAAAAAGGTACACAAAAACTTAGATAAGATAATGTGCATGCACAGGACATAGAAAAGGTAAGTTCCTTATCCATAGGTTCATCGGAACCACACACCCGCCTGCTCTACAAAGGCTCTACCTACTCTGTTTATTATCAACTCTTCCTAAAATTACGCAATACTCGCATTCTACTATTGTTTACTTTAAATCGAATAGTATGTGCTCATGAGTAAGGGCATTGTTACCAATTCAGCGAAATCCGGAGCAGGTCTGGTCTGTGCGCCGCTTCCAGGATTGTATTGTATCGTACGTTGGTATTTCATGTTCGTGCGAATGGCGCTAACGTGAAAAATAATTGAAAAGAAACACTTAAATCTCATTAATATCTAGTTATCTGGAGATCACGAGATCGAATCGAGTGAATGAATTATTATGTAAATTGCTTTGATAAGTTCCTTAGGTATATAATTAGTTAGGTGTTAATACTAGTGAGCATCGCGGATCGGCTCACAACGTGCGCGGCCTGACGCAACGAGGCCCCAGCATTACCATACAAACAGCTACCGTTCAATTCATTAATATAATAACCAGTAATTATTTTAATATTCTACAGAAACGAAATCGATTACCGCCGCGAGCCGAGCTCAGCGGCGGCCAGTGCTGGCTGCTCTGCTCTAGGGGAACCGGTACTATTCGTCCAGCTGGGTCGGGACATACTCAAGCAAAATCAGTACTACCATCATAGCAGATACGCACCAGTTCCAATTACTGAACATGATACGTACGTAGTAGGACGCGGGTTCAAGTCCCGTCATACTCTAACATTTTTAGAATATTAGAAAATAAAATCATGAAGTAGTGATTTGACTTCTTAAATATGTTTTCTATTACTACGTTTATGACCACTATGATCGCTAAGCGCCGGGAATGAATCGCATAAAAAATTGTATGGAATAAAATTCGCAACGAAATGACACGTTACGTGAAGGGAACCATTCCTATTTAAGTCTGTTCTGTTGACGTATATGCGCACATTATTCTTTGTTCACACTCTTTCTACGCACTCATAAGCCGCAGATCTTTTTCTGATAAAAAAATATGATGTTCCAGCTGTCATGCTCATAAGAACTCGATACAACTTTATCAATGAAAGCGAGTTTACAATGCAAATGAACGGCTACTGCCTACACAAATATCTACTGTCGGAGCGAATTTTGATACATTAGTGGTCATATAAAAAAGATAATTACATTCATAAATTCAAGATCACATACAATGTAAATGTAATAAATCAATTTAATATGATGCGACAAAATTAATCAAATATTACTGAATAATATGTCCACTTGTCATCGTGGGCTGTGGAGTGGACCGCCGCGCCGCCGCCGTAGTTCTGGGCCTGGAATAAAACATAGGTAGGCTTCTTTTTATCCTACAAATCAGTGAGCAAGGGATAGAAATAACTTCGTGGTTTCTATAAAAACAACGCGCGCGAAGCCGAGGGCAGCAACTAGTTATCAATGAAGCTAGGTCCACTATATGCAACGTGAGGATATGAAACCTAGCTGTAAGAACCGGGTAACTAAGTTTTTGTTATGGTAACGAACGTGTTAATACAGCAGGCCATCCACCGTCCGATATCTGATATGATAATATGATAAAGCTCTTATCAGAAAATTCAAAATTGAAAAAGAGATAGCGTTAGCTAGATAGAGATAGAGATAGCTGAACGCAGGCCGCGTTCAGCTATCCACCGATAGTCTGTTGAGGTGAGGTGAGGTATAGTTGACGCAATATGTAATTAATGAATAATAAATGAAGAAATAAATAATGTTAGACACTTAAATTGTTAATGTCCTTTATGAAGTCATTCCGTTAAAGAATTTCTCACCACCCTCATGCAAATGCCACCTACGACTACATAACAAAAATAAGAAATAACTAGAAGTAAACTTTCTAGGAAACCTGCTCTACGTGAAATTCTGATGTAGAATATGAATACCTATAACTTTTAGTTCACCAGTGGTTGCGCACACACTCGTGCACCGCAACGTGTCCAGCGCGGCTGGTCCCCGTCGAGGCTGGCCGTCGTAGCCGTAGTTGGCTGGGAGCACATCATCGTGGACCAGCAGCAGCAGCAGCAGTAGTACGGCGAGGCTCTGAGGGCTCCAGGAGTCGGCTCGGGAAGAGTACGGGGTAGGTATAGGTACCTATGTAGCTGTGACGTTGCAACTCTTTAATTTAGTTATGAGTAGTAGGTAGTTTGTTTGTTAAAATACGAGACTGACATAGTCACCAATGACTCAAAGTCAAATTACAAGAATAAAAAAAAAGAGTTGCATGCATACCTACTTCTTACGAGCACTGACTGACGCGTTTGTCTTTTGTTTTTTCACGTTGATGTCATAAATCTAGGCCTTCCAAAAAAGAGATCGCACCAGTTTTTCAAAATGTACTAGATTATACTTGAAGAACAAAATAATTGAAAGAAACTTTCGCATTTATAATATTAGAATAGATAATTCAAACGTCTATTAAAGATGTAGGAAGTAATCATACGAATGTAAGAAATGCAAAATATGCATTTCATGCTAATATTTCTAACCGAAGATGTCCAAGAATATTGAAAAGATCAAAACAAAACGGGTAAATTAAAATAATGCAATCCAATTAATTAATTCCTGCTCTATCGAAATAATGAGTAATGTTGGAGAATCCGCGCACAGGATAGATATCTAGTCCCAAGTAAGCAGAGCTCGTGCTCTGGCTCAAGGGAATAGAGCAGCGAAGGCGCGCGCTAAAACTAGCACACGAACACCACAGCAGCAAGTGTTTGTTGACCCCTCTTATAGGAAGTCTAGTATAGAAGCAGCCGGCTGGAAGTTGTGTCAGCTTCCGGTTCCGGTACCCTTCAGGCGTCGCCGGAGGATACGTCAGCTGCCAGTGCCAGGAAGTGGCTGGTTTCCTCCTGCTCGCACTTCGGTACAGCATCGCATCCTCGTTCGTAACGAGCATAGTTGGCCGATTGCAACCTGCATGATTCTGGGGGGCTACTCGGAAAGGGAAAATCGCACGAAAGAAGTCTCATTATCGTTCGTGAAAAACTAACTCTTTATGTCTTTATGTTTTTACTATAAAAATTATCATAGTTTGAGTAAGTCATTACGGATGTAAGTGGGTTTATTTGTGTTGAAAGAAAACCAACGTTTCATCTATTAATGAGGGACTCAATCAGGGTGAGTGCGACAACTCGTATGTCACTCGCATAAAGCATTTACATGAAAATGAATCAGAAACTTAGATTTCGTTTTTAAGAGTACGGACCCTGATGGTAATCAGAGAATAACTTATGAAGCTTAAGTGCCTCGGAGACGGTCATTCGCAATTGTCAATTTTTACGTCATCGATAGACCAAAACATCGGCTACGGATTAGCTTACGCTATTGAAGCCAATGCTATTCGCAACTGATTGAAGGCCAATGATGGAAATTTTCTTTGAGGCGCATTGACAATCGTGAATGACACAACCAATGTACGTCTCGTTCTGCCAAATCAGAATCCAATATCATTGTTCGTTTACCTCTTCTACTGTCAATGTTAATGGCGGGCAATTGACGCTTCGATTGAATCTCCATCATTCGCACCTTCAATTGAAATGGTCAATCACGTATCAATTGACGAATCACCATCCCCAGGGCACAATATTGGCCCACATGTTGGCCATGTCAACAGTGTTGTTGTTTGGTTTTAAGCTATTGCATAGCTTCTATCGCGGGCCTTGAGCGCGGGGACCGAATCCAGAAATTCCGTAACGAAAAAACCTCACGCTCCCCACTCCGCCGGGTAAGGAGGTGTGGCTTGAAGGCCGTGCATCGTCTAACGTCGTTTCAGTTCGGCAGTCTTCGACACGGCGTTGTGTGCGTGCGATTAGACGTATTGTACCTACGACTCTACGAAACTCGCACGAATCGAGACGAGCTGCTCCGAAATCGGACGAATACATAAGCAGCTGTTTATGAGAAAGTATATAGGTGTATAGGGTCACCACGCTCAAAAAGTGTAACTTGAATTAATATCAAAGAAAAAGCAATACTACATGAATAAAATTAATAAATAAAATTATAATTGCATAAGTTGATGCAAAATGCTATGCAATAGCTTTACCACGGCAGTCCCCGAGTGCCACACGTCTTTTTTTTTGTAAACTTTTATTGAATTGAACCATTATGTTGATCTTAAAATTTAATACAGTTTACTTTACATGATTTTAGCAAATTTAACTCTGTATCCAATGTTTGATTTAAGAGCCTATATAAGCCCAGAGTCATGGGACCGCTCGCCCTGACTGCCGCCGCCGAGTTATAAGCAGATCATCTTGGTCGAGGCTCGCACCTAAGTGGTGGCCCTGTCGCCCCAACCTAATTTTATCGGCCATCTATTCGCCGTTGTCATGGTCATCTACACTGTAGATTCTACAGACAACAGCATTATAGTCCATTCGAAAAAAAAAGATCATTTCAATCGCTGGTAAACGAACATAAAATTTTGTTACAGAGTAACTTCTAAACCATTATTTGTAAGAAACAATCTACTAGATGCGAGTTTTAACATGACAGAGGTATACTGTCATGTTCGCATTTGTTAATTCAAGACGATAATAAAAATGTCCGACTACGATTTGTAGTTTTTATAATTCGAGGTCGCTTTTCGCATTAGCTTTTAATCGTTTTCTAATTCCACGATTTGTAGTCCAGCTTGATGTATCATAAAATTCGACCTTATTATACAACTTTTATGATACATCAAGCTACATACAGATTACAGAGGTTAAAGTCAAAGTCAAAGTCAAATCGTTTATTTCTTTAGACTTACAAAATAAGTTCTTAGACAAGTCAAATTTTTACTATATAAACAGCTTGATAAATAGTTATTACTATCAACAAGAAATAAGGTGCAATTGACTTTAATTCACTTCAATTTTTTGTCCACTAGCGGAAGAAGTGAAAAAGAAACCACTAGCAAGTCCATCGCTTATCAACTAATACAATCTTAGGATAACTAAGTCTAACTGGTCTTACATACTATTGTCTGTATGGAACTGGGCGACATCCGGCCAAGCGTTAACATCATTTACGTAGTCATCTACGGAGTAATAGGCTTTCTTGATAAGATTTCGTTTTATGTACAGTTTAAATTTACGAATAGGGAGCTCAGTTGCTTCAGATGGAAGCTTATTATAGAATCTTACGCAATTGCCCACAAATGATTTCCCTACCTTTCGTAATCTATATGATGGGATGTGTAATTTGTTCTTGTTTCTTGTATTTTTATTGTGAACATCACACCTTTTCATAAAGTTATCTCTGTTTTTGTGTGTATACATTAGATTTTCATAGATGTATTGCGATATTACTGTTAAAATATTTATTTCTTTAAATAATTCCCTTAACGAGTCTCGTGGATTTAATTTATAAATAGCGCGTACCGCCCTTTTCTGAATAACAAAGATAGTCTGGATGTCACCTGCCTGTCCCCAAAGCAAAATACCATAAGACATAACACTATGGAAGTAACTGAAGTAAACTAACCTAGCTGTATCTTCATCGGTAATGTATCTAATTGTTCGAACCGCATACGCTGCTGAACTAAGTCTGTTTGCGAGAGCATCAATTTGCGGTCTCCATTGAAGAGAGGAATCAATATGTAACCCTAGGAAAACAGTTGAGTCTACAAGGTGAACAATCTCATCCTTTAGCATTATCTTAGTTGGGAGCTCTCTTACATTTGGTAACATGAATTTTATGCATTTGGTTTTTGAAGCATTGAGTAAGAGGTTATTGGCGGTGAACCAATCTAGTATTTGTGAAAGAGAATTATTTACATCGTCATAATTATGTTTATTTCTGTCAACTTTAAAAATCAATGAAGTATCATCAGCAAATAAGACTATATCACAGAGATCTTTTGCTAGAAATGGGAGATCATTTACATATACTAAAAATAGAAAAGGACCCAATATTGATCCTTGCGGGACTCCTAAATCGATTTTTGATCCCCTAGATCTTTCTTTACCAATATCTACTTTTTGGACTCTATCAGATAAATATGATTGCATAAGGTCCAGTGCCTTGTTTTGAATTCCATAATGTCTTAGTTTATTTATTAATGTACCATGATCAACGCAATCAAAAGCTTTAGAAAGGTCACAAAATACACCAATAGCGTTTTTCGCTTTATCCCATGCATCCAATATGTGCTTTAATAGAACTGTACCAGCATCAGTTGTCGATCTACCCTTGGTGAAGCCAAATTGATTTTTATGTAACAATCTATTGAGGTTGAAGTGAGAGGACAACTGTGTGAGAGTTAGAGACTAGACACTGAGAGACACCTGCCAGGAATGAGAGAAAGCTGCGGTCTCCTGTCTCTTGACACTGGTCACCCTAATTTAGGAATAAGGACTTCATTAAATGCATTCAAATTAAATATGTACCTACTCATTTGTTTGTTTTCAATATGCATAATGTGACATGTCCAAGAGGGGTTAGTTCCACTAGGTAGTTGTACCCCGCTCAAATCCCATAGCTTTCATAATTTGAATTGTCATACATTGATTCCACAGCGCTCCAAACAAAGTAGAGCTTGCACAATAATAAACTTAGCATGAAACAACGTAAAGTCCCAAATGAATGGGTTACAGAGGTGGCAATTAAAATGTAAATAAGCACAGCCATGATCAGCAGAAGTCTAGGTAAGGTATATATATAAAATATTATCGTAAAAGAAAAAAAACATATCAGATTATGTTTATTCAACCACAGGACACACACAAAAACGTTCAAATTGGCCGCGCTTATTACCAACGAGACGGACAGTACGCGGGTGACTCGTTGCGGCTCTTAAATCAATTACACGTCAAAAGTTGAGGGAAAAAATAATGATATATTAGACGCGTTAGGGCAGGTGTACACGGCGCGTGACGTCCGCCGCGAGATCGCGCCGCATCGATAGCGCGCTTCCTTCGCGGCCCTCGGCCCTACCTCGTCCTCGACGACACACGTCGCTTTGTTTCACGAACCCGACCCCACTCGTCACGGAATGGGCACCTTGTACCGAGATAACAAAATTAATGATTCGCCAATTTAGATTAAAATGTATTCTTAGAATAGTAACAGCTATTATTTGGAGTTCAAACCTGTTCGATAGTTGCCACCCCGGGATATCTGACGTGCTGCTTATTTATGGACGAGATAAAAAGCATACCCAAAATGTTTTCGTTTAAATTCTTTTCGCAGCCATAAAAGCAAATATATTACTGTCATAGTACTAATAAGAATATTTGTTTTAAGTTCATAGACACGTTTAAAGGTATTCAAGTACTACACGTACTACACTACAGCACATTGCTATTATATGAACGGGTCTGGCGGAAGCGGTAACTTGTCGTAACGCTAATCGCTATAAATAAAGTGACGGAACTGTCCTCGGGAGCCTCCCTCCACCGCGGCGGCGACAGCTGGCCACTTGTCGCTGGAGCCATCTGCTGCTGCTAAGCTCATGATCATGAATCATCAGAACCATAAAGAACTTTCGATTAATGATATTTTCAAAGGTTCTTACCGTTTTAACCTACAACGAGACAGTTTACTCTGCTACCGTTCTTTCTAATAGGCGACTCTACATAATAAAACTGAAAATATAAATATATGTGTGAATTGTCTTGCATTATTTATTTATTTTATTTATTTATATCTCTATCTAATATATCTCTCTATCTATAATATTTGATGAAATTTTTCAACGTGTATAAACTTAAAACCTGAAACATGTTTTTGCTGGTAGTGATAAGCTTTTAATAGAACTCTTTTAACTTTAACCGCAGAGTTATAAAACGTCTCTCCCTAAAGACGGCTGACCACGAGCGCGCGTCGCGCCGACCGCAAAACAAACATCGCAAATTACTAGCTCGATGATGCAAAGCTAACTTGATGCTTCCTTTTCATCGATATCTAAATAGTATGTTGGTACCTATTTACGTAGCTTGCAGGATTACATTATTATTTCAGTTTTTCAGCATCAGAGTCAAGGGATACTCAATTAAAAACGTAGTCCGTAATTCTGAAAACTAACCTAACATTACCGCAGGTATAAATTCCTGATCGCTGGGCGTCGGAGGCTCGCCGTCGGCGCGTGCGATCCCGGTGTTTACGCATCGCGTGTGGACGCGGCTTAATTTCGCAGCGCCTAACTCAGGCGATCGATAAATAGTTCGCATTTCATCTAAATTATACTAAATTAAATAATCAAAAGGATCAAACACAAAATAAAACAGAAAGTTGTGACACGAAACTCTGTATTTGTAAGCTGACTCGTATTTTGCAAAGTTTGCCTCCACTTTCTGGTTCAGTAACCAGACAAGTTAATATTGAGTGATAGTATTCAACCAATGTACGTTCCTCTAATCTGGTAGCCGCTGCGGTGCGACGTGGGTCCACCTGCGCGCGCGCAGCTGCGGCCGGCCGCTGAAACAAAGGCTAATTACTGGTACAGGTGGATGTGACGACTGCGCGCCCACAGATCCTAAACAACGCACACGAAGGTGAAAGTTCATTGATCTCACTCTTCTTCCCACTTCATCATTTGATAAGCATGGACTGTAGGGGTAACTGTGTGGTACTGGCTTAGAATTTGCACCATCCCAACTTCGCGCGGGTGTCGTAAGAGGCGACTAAGGGATACCCACCGAGGGGCGGGCAGCAGCGCCCCTTGCAGAACAATTATACCACTAAACTGCGGTACTCAACCTGCATGCCCAGCTTGAGGATAATGGGCACTACCCTCCATTAGATAAACGCCAATAAGGCGCTTATCAGGTGGAGGCCTGTGTCCAGCAGTGGACCAATAGAGGCTGCTGAGGTTGAGGAGAGTTATAGGACGTTCGTTTAGTTTGAAACTCCAGCGATATAAGAAGTATTTCCCTGAAGGAAGCGAGCACAGGCTCCTAACTATATTTATCGTCAACATTGAGTGATCGACCGCGCGCGCGGGAGGGACTGATAGCTGTCTAGGAAACTAGCGCTGCCCACGTCTCAGTAGCCTCGGCCCGAAGCGAAACCTACCTTGTGTCCGAGTGAGAAAGTACATTGTTGTTCCGTCCAGGTCGGAGCTGTTAGTTATTTTTACCACCCAATGACAAGCGATAAAAGGTGGAAGGAGGAAGAGTGCACCGTGGCGTCGACGCGAGCTGGTCCGCAGTCGGCCGCTCCCCGGACCCTCCGGTACGAATACGAACCAACCTCGCAAATACTGTAATACAGTTCACTTCTAATTCAACTTAATATTATATTTTCTAATCCATGTGGAGACAGTGGTTAGTAAGTGCTGAACAAATTTTTAGGGTTCCGTACCTAAACGTATACGCTTCTACAAGAAAACCCCCACTGAGCTGCACAAAATATAATGTGTGTGTGTGTGTGTAATACAGTAAAAAATTCAAACAAACTGTCAAAACCTAGCTGTGCAAAAGGTTTACTCAAAATATCTCTAGAGGATAAAAAAGCTCGGGACGGACTTTCCTGCAACTCGAAAATTAGCAATTAACAGGCTAAAGGTTTCTTTGTCGTTTCTTTACTTAAGTCTACATACTTAAATAAAAACTACGACTTTATTTCCCTGTCAGTGTTTTTTAAGTGTACATTTGTTGTATTTATGGAAATAAAGATTATTAAACTTTGGCTTTGACCAAAAGGGTAGTACGGGATTACGGGATCCTATTACTAAGACTCCGCTGTCCGTCCGTCCGTCTGTCACCTCACCAGGTCTCATCACCGTGATAGTTAGTCATTTGAAATAATGATGTTTGATGTAACAACAAATACTAAAAAAAAGAGAACAAAATAAATATTATAAGGAGGTTCAATACAACAGACACAACATGTTTTTTTCCCATTTTTATAGATAATTAGGCTACGCCCCGCGGTTTCGCACGTGTTGTTACTATGAAGACGTTTAAAGATGATTTCTATGCCACAGGAACTGATTTATGGGATAAAATGTAGCCTATGTTTGATTGCAGGAGAAAATATACCTGTATGGACAATTTCAACCCGATCCGTTCAGTAGTTTTGGCGTGAAGAGGTAACAAACATCCATACATCCATACAAACTTCCGCATTTATAATAATTAGTGTGATGTAATGGTACGGAATCCTACGTGCGCAAGTCTGACTCGCACTTGGCTGGTTTTATTTTAATAGGTGACTAAGCTCTACCTTAACGGAATATAGTTGCTACAGGAAAAAAAAGCTTGATAAATGACAAACATTTTGGTTTGTCCGACCCTTCATCTCAATCAAATGAAAAAGTTAAAAGATTTTACCAAAAATAAACTATTAATGTGTCAGGAACGCATAACTCAACGATGAAGACAAAAGGTTCTAAATATTAGGTATAGGCGATTCCGTAGAGCAAACAGTACATTAGTGAGCACCGGAGAGGTCTCCGTGCAGCCGCGCACCAGCCCGCGAGCAGCAGGTGTTCCCGAACCGAGTATGATATGATAAATACGCACCATCAATAAGCTGCAGAGTCGCGGCCGACGTCTGGTCCGATCATCCGGAACACTATTAGTTGTCCGATTACATGCTCGTCCGAAGCGAGACTAAAAGAATTAGACGGTCAAATAAATCGTTTTTTGTAGGCCAGCCATTGACCATAAGATGTACCTATCTAACGAAAACGACACAAATGTGGTTATGGGTTTTGGTATGAGTTTTCTTTAACAATCCGATGGTAAAATCATTACACTTACGCAGATGCGTTGAGCGAGGCGTTACGTCTACACCTGCAGCCTATTTGGGTCCACAACTGGACATAGAGATCACCCAGGATGAGGCGTCAATGATGGCCCAAAAGCTAGCGATCTGATCGGAGCTGCTCAACTCGCCGCTGCCGACGGGGGCCGAGACGCGCGGGGCTGTCTCAAACTTGAATTGGAAATAAGTTCTAACACTATAAGCAGCGAATAAAATGTGCAAGATATGATTATCAGTCGACTGCGTTAGTCGTTGGTTAGAAAATTAATATTGTATAACCCGTTTCAACAACACGTCCTTAATTGGCTTAGACAACGCCATGACCCCGGGACACGGCGCTGCGGACGGACTGGGGACACCAGCTAGCCGTTTATCCTATGTAATAGGTATAACTTATGCTTGAGCTGATTATAACCAACCACTCGCATTGAGTCAAATCAAAGAGATTACCAAACATAACAGTGACCAAAGAAGTTGTCATCATTCCATTGGATGGAGTTCTGTGCAGTAGCGCGTGCGGTGGCGCGGCGACGGCGCGCCGGCAGCGCGGGCGGGGCGCGGCGCGGAGGCGGCGGGGTCCCACGCGCCGCCCGCGCCAAACTGGTCGATCGGCTTACAAGACTGTCTTGCGCAACACTACAGTTGGTTTCCAATTTTATGTTGACCGGTTCCAAAGTTGTCTTAGCCTTCTAATTTCGGGTCGTTTAGATTGGAAAATACGTCTATGTCGATACTGAGAGCCGCGGAGAGAGCGGGGCTCCTCTCCCGTGCGCCCGTCGCGCCGCGCCCAGCCCCGCCGCCGCGCCGCGCAGCTGCGAGGCTCCTCCGGTCCATTGCCTGTCATGCCATTCATTAGGCACTTTACGATGATCGCTGTGGGATTCTTCACTTGCCTCTATTTGGGTAGAATGTTGAAAAAATATCGTAGATGTCACAGTGATATCTGGGTAACGGAACTGTTTGGAAATCGTAAAACAAATGTTCGGTTCGTACCCGATCCGCTCGTACGATAACCTTTTCGATGTCATCGGTGTTAGATTGCCGGATTCTCATCGTTATAAGCGATTGATGGATTGCGGTGATCAGCTGCGTCTGTTTTGTCCGTCATCTTACCTATGCTTACTGCCTACGTAGGTACCAGTAGAGTGGCAGCCGGCCGGTAGCGGAGACAAACATGCGAGCGCATTCGATGCCCTCAACAACACGTGAGCCCACTCGGAGTGCTTGCGTTGCACTTGTTGCGAGCTGTCTCTCTAATCGTTCCGGAGCGGAGGCGCGGTGCGGCGCGGGCGCGGTGCGGGCGCGGCGGAGGCGCGGCGGCGCGGCCCACGCGAGCCTGTACAAATACTGTCGGCGGGGGACCGCGCACAAATCAACGCGAGCGGACGTGCCTCGGACCCCCCGGGCTCCCGGGCTCAGGGCTGCCAGCCACCATCGTCCTCTCCTCGACGTCCCATGGATCCCTCGCACCTTTTAACGTCGATAAATAAAATGGGTTAGCACTTGGCACACATTATTTCGCCATATATTTATGCTTTCACTTCTTCTATTGCTAGAAAGATAACGAATTCAAGTCATATCGATGCTTGTATGATAAACTTAAAAAGATTTAGGCAATCCCATATGCCAACTCCATATTTGTATCGAAAAGATCAAATTTGCAGGATACGAAGAGCTTGGGGGCGCAGCCCTGGCCCCCCGCCGGCGGCGCGCCAACATCTCTCACCTCGCGCCCGTAACGTAATGAACAATATAAATGTGCCATTTGCGCTGCGCCCGCGCCGCCGCTGACGGCCGCCGCCGCGCCGCGCGACGCCAGCACTCCGCCGCACTTCTACAGATCCCATCTCCAAGTACCCCAACGAGCGATATGACAGGTGACTGAACTTACACTGTATATAGGGGATTTGTGAGACTAATAGGTGCTCTACAATTTTGTTTATTTGGGACAACCTTCAATAATTTTGTGGTTAAAAAGATAAACGAAGTACAAAAACGTCCGCTATTAACTTCAACCGATCAAATTAAACGACCTACGATTACGATACCCAAATAAAACGAAAACCATGCGTAAACTGCCAAATAGCATCGCTTATTATCTTAAAATTGTCCTTTTTCCGTCAAAAGGATGTGACAGGACTATTATACTATTAGGAGCGTTTTGGGTAATGATAGGGCGAGTGCGCGACCTGAGCGCCTCGGGCTCGCGTCGGCCGCACAAAAACTAAAGGGATTTCATTATAAAGCGCACAGAATACGAACCAGTATGGAATGAGAGCTGAACCTACCTACCTACAGGGCCCACGGGGCAGCGCTGCTCGCGGCCGCGGCAGACGACGGTGGACGGACGCAGGACCTACGACAGGAACCAATTAACTCGCCACGAATCTAAATTTGAATCCCAAAAATACGAATAAATCAAAACTAATTCCAGCGCTGACAAAGACTCCCTGCACAAATCTAACAGACAATAGTCGATCGTCTCGCCGCAAAAAATAACTCCCGACCTGAATCGCGCAAGAATTTGGAATCGAAATCCGCGGATCGCATTTCGCAAATGCTCTCGCGTGTTACTGCATTATTATTTAACTTGGTCGTTTTAAAGGATGGCTCGGACGGCGCATGGTGGACGGATAGCGCTTTTTTGGCGGCGCGTGCGCACTCGTAATTGGGCGCGCTCTAGAGCAAGCTTTTGACGGCTCCTATTAATGACCAAGACCCTAGACATCAAATTAACAAACTAATTTACATACCCGTCTGTGTCATCTCCAAACTATACCTCTTAATCTTAACAATGCCTGTGCACTGGCTGGTAATCCTATTGGCAGTTGGTGTTGGCTCCTTTTTAAAGGAATTCAGTATTCGGAACATTATGGAAAGTGATTGCACATTGCAAATAAAAAGGTTTTGTTTTGTGGTTGAAGAGATATGAGCTTAGTTTTTGGTACACTCTGTATGTTAATGAGGTGTAGGAAGACTGCCGATTGAACTCTCAAGATCCTTATCTCAAGACATAGCCATCATCAGCGACATAATCAAGCTTAATGTGTCTGTGACTGAATCGAATTATATAGATCTATGGAATAATGAATGGAACGATGTAACAAATCACAAACAAACAACTATACTCGTAGTAGCCAAAAGGAACACAAAAGACATCCCAAAGTGCAGGTAAGAAAAGGGGTATCAGACCCTTAAAACAAAAATGGTTGGAGTGTAGCTCCGAGCGATGGGCGAGACGTCTCGTTCCTTTTACGCGCACAAAAAGTAATTTAGGCCGATGACGGTATCCAATATGATAACAGGAATCCCGTTGCGTAGCCTCGGGGGCTGCCACAGACCACATTTATAAAATCGAGAGTCGACGCGAGATTATATCGGCCTTTTTGTCGCTAACGATTGTCTGCGAGTAGCGGACCTCAGGAGTAGACGGCGGGGCGAGGGGGAGCCAGGGCTCGTCCGTCAAATGTCATTCGGCTGCAACACAATGGAATAGAATTCGCAAAAATGGGTACGCGTGTCGTAGCCTCGACATCCTCAACAATGGCCGGAAAAAACAAACAATCGAGTAGAAATCGAAAACAGAATTTCTTTTTGATGCGACAAAACGGGATTTTGGAAATCCGGTTTTTTTATTTCTGTTTGGTTTGGTTGCGAGCGCGCCTCCGGAGCATTGTGGACATGTCAATAGGGCTTCGGGACGAAATAATGACAATCCAATATCGGAGCCACTAAGCACTGTCTATTGAGCAGCCCACTTAGCGCGACTCCACGTTTGAATAGCTTCAATAGCTCCGCGGCTTCCGTCCCGCCGCCGCTTGTCTCAGCTCCTCAGAGCAGGGATAATATCTATAAATATGCTTTTGATTTGACAATAATAAGGTATTGTTAGTGTTTTGGCTGAAGCGTTAAAACTATCCGAAACTGTCGGATGACTAGGAGCTTTTTCCATTGCCTTACATACTAAACAGATTAGTGTGAAAACTGACAGAGTGACAAAAACAAGGTCTGAGCACAAAGCATCGCCTCCGCCGAGCGCGGCCGGGTCAGGCCAGAGGTGGTGTCGGGCGCGACGGCGGCGGCCGCCATTGTTGAGCTATTGTCAAACACTGTACCACAATCTGACAATAACTTTGCCTTTTATTATTAGACTGCCTCACGATCGAACTATTTGATAATTCTCGAACAACATTGGGTGGGATTTACAGAGATAATGTTCAGAATCTCATTTAACTAATATAATCCTAAAGACTAATAACTTCAGATACCTCTACATGCCTGAGTTAGTTAGTTACTAGTCTTCAGACCATGCAGTTTGCCCTTTTTGATAAGACTTTGCAGCGCTCCACGAGCTCGACGTGGCAAAAACATCTTGGAACAACTACCTGAACGCCTACATTTTGAATTTATTTCAGGCAAAAACATTGAAAATTGCTTACGAATCCAAGGTACTGGTACTGTTTTGTATAAGTTTATTTAAGTGGACGAAATACAATGAAAAATAGCTCAATAATAGTAGGTATTTAGGTGTAATTAGGGAGTTGAAGATGAACAATAGCGGACAGAGGTCAGGCCTGCGCACACGCACCTGCGGTCTCCTGCCGGCCCGGTGACGTCAGCACACGCGTGTATTTGTATTCATTTATTAAAAAAAAAGAATATTAAAAGGGTCTTGCCAAACTGTACACCAGTTTATCGGCAGTAGGTAGCGTGGACGCAATTGACTTAAATTCTAAATGTACATAACTACTTTAACTAATTACTTATCACCTAATTAATCTAACTATATTAATACTTCACTTCTTAACTATGTGAGCCATACCTAATAATACAAATAAAAAATAAATTATTGTGTTATAATTTATACTAGTTTATAAAACATCTCTGCCTGTTTGTTACCCTTTCACGCCTGAAACGTCTGAACTTAATTATTTTTTCCAGGAGGTAGCATATTTTTATATAATTTTTATGAACTATTATGGACAGCGATGTGTGATGTTTCTTGTTTTCAATGAGTTTTTAGTTGTTACACTATTGTTACAAGAAGTTATGTGGTACCTAGCTCATTGATAATTGTTGTGTAAAAAGGGGCGTCTAACGTCTTCCATAACAATTTCGCCTTTTAGGTAGAACTAACTTAGATTGTTCAATACCAGGGCTATCAACCGCTAGAAGGATAATACATTTTTACACAAAGATACTGTCCATTGCAGGAGATGTCACAAGCGCTGAGAGTTTGGAGCCCTAGTAAAGCTACTGACACACGACTGGAAAGTGACAGTGCGTACTTTATGGCCATAAAACCGATAACAGTATAAAGATTCCAACGATTTTAGTCTCTATCAATCGGATTCACGTAACAGGTTTTCCGAACCTACCGTGGGAAAACATCATGAGGTCAATCTTTCTATTGATTACAAGCTATATAAAACACATAATGCTGTGAAAAGTTAAAAGTGCTTATATTTGTAGTAGTAGTAATAATAGTTTTTGAACCTACTCAGCACAAAAAGTCACACAACGATGGTCGAATTTATTTAGAAAGGCAGTTATTGTGAATTCTCTGTGTAAAAAACGCAAAAAGAGATGATCTAAAAATTACAAAGCCATAAAAACACTAACGACAAAAAATAAACATTGTCAAAAGGTGAGAAAATTTTGCTAATTAACACCTCTCGGGCCAGCGCGCGCTGCAGGAGTCGGCATTGTCGCTCTGCAAAAGTATAATTATCTTTTGTTCGGTTGCATTATTTCTGCGCGGCATCCATCGTTGTGCCGGAGCGGGAAGCTGTGTCCGTGTCGCTGAGCAGTAATTATAGAGGAAATAACCGCACACATAATATGTCACCAGAAAAATCCAGTCACGATTTGTAATTGGAACTATTACGGGAATGAAGACGGTTTTACGATCGCGGTAGCGAGAATTACTGTTAAAATGTAAATTATTGAGGGAAAAAAATCTGCAGAACGTTGTCCCTTTGTCGCGTGCCGTTCGCGTTTGTAATTCTCGTGTAATTAATGCGCGGTACCTGCGCCTGAGCCTGCGCCGACAGACCCGCTCAGGTGCATAAGCTTTATTTGACTTTTTTGCCTCCACTTCCCCTTTGCATATATTAATATTTTCGCAATGTTACGGGTGAAAGGTCTAGGATCACGTCGACCGTCTTGATCTTTGCAGTTGTCGTTTCAGTGCAGTCAAATTATCTGATTTAAACTTCTTTAATTTTGATTTTGCATTTGTTTGTAATTTTGGAGCACGCTGCGTAGGTCCATCATTATTTTTATTTGTCAAACTAGTTCCAGATCACTGAGCGC
The DNA here is from genome assembly GCA_955876795.1 of Eupithecia tripunctaria. NCBI lineage: Eukaryota > Metazoa > Arthropoda > Insecta > Lepidoptera > Geometridae > Eupithecia > Eupithecia tripunctaria. The sequence continues at coordinate 304,166 of OY041604.1, forward strand.
ATTGTTATCCGCCGCGAGTTTCTTCACAAAAGCTGTACTTACAACCCGAATGGACCTTACTCCGTTATCTTTGAGTTCAATTTTATCATCTCCGAAAAATTTGTTGCTCATCTTCACCTAGATCTTGTGTTGTATAATTTTGTGTCTTGTATGGGTTATGTTTAAGAGTTGTTTTCGTAGGGTAGGTCGCGGGGTCGGCGTCACCTGGCCGAGAGGTCGGCAGCTGGCTCACCTGACTCGCGAAAGGGATGCGCCCCAGCCTGTGAATCTCCAACGGAACCCTGGGAATCCGGCGCCCGACCAGATAACTACACAAAACACAACTCCACTACACAATAGTAACAAGATCTGTTTGCTGCACAATTTTGGGAAAGTTATTTTCAACATTTATTATTTTCTATAATTAATATTGAAATCATAAAGCAAAATCGTTCAAATTAGCAAAAGCAATAACAATGAGTAGGCTCTTATTTATTGTTTTCTTGAAAATTAAGTCTAGTTTCTATCCTTGAAGTGATTTTCAGGTTAGTCTTCTAACCGACAAATCGCCCCCCGGAGCAGTATGCAAATGAGTGAAGCATCCGTTACGCCGTCAGACTCTGGGAGAATGCCTTCTGTGGGAAAACCAATTTGAATTAAAATAGGTCCTTTACAAAAAACGAAACTCGAGTAACCTATCCGCCGGCCGCGTCGGCACTTTGCCGATTTTCTAATAGATCACAAACATTCGTTCCAAAACCAGTTCCCGTGAGATCCGTTAGTGGTTTATGTAAATGACTTGGTTTATGGTACCTACAGCTCCTAGTTAGCATTCAGAAGATTCGACCGAAAATACAAGCGACGTCCATCGCCGATGTCGGAGATAACGTAAACCATGGCACCCAAATTATAGAAAGTATAATTTATTGCACGTCGTATAAAAACGCATTAGCAACAGCTAAAATACAACAAATCTCTCATGTTTAGTGATCGATGGTAATCTATAGACGTGGAGGACTGGAGGAGGAGGGTAGAGGCAGTCGCAGCAGGGTCACGATACGACGGTGAGGGCGGGCTGGCGGCGGTCGTGGACTGCAGCGCTCGGGAGACAGTGGCGGCGCCCGCGCCCCGTCCGCGCTTCGCCCGCGCCCCGCCCGCGCCCGCAGGTAGACCGGGAAGGGAAGGTAGCCTACCCGCTTATTTATTCAATTGAATTTGATTGCAGAGCGCGTCAAAACTCAGCACCTGAGAATGGTCAATAGATACAGATTGTGGGAACTGCGGGCCGTTACGTAAAGTAACCGTTCAATAAGATCGTTGTGTGATGAAAGGAATTCGATTAATATGCATCTTTGGATGGACGTTACAGTCGCGACGCGAGGGATGAAACTAGTTTGATCACAGACTGTCATCTGCCGGCCGCATTGTCCGCGCACAGAACCGGATGCTGGGCCGCGGAGAGCGAGGGGTGCCGGGGTGCCAACGGTCAGTTTTTGATCAATTATCCGATCTAGCCGAACCCGCTCTAACTCTAGCCCGTTCCCATAGAAATCGAAAGCTAACCTGTTTTTATTTCAATAACGACCGTTTGCTTACCCGCGTAGGTATTGCTCGGGGACAATGGGAGAAATCGGGAGGATGCTGCGAGATGGTATCGCGTTTCGTGAACCCTGGCAATGTCTAATTTTCAATACAATGGAAGTAAAAAACTGGCCCAAAATAAATGTGTCACAGTGCACCCTCCGCCCGCGCCCGCGCGGCGACGGGAACAAAGCGCACAATGCAGCGCCCACGCATCCTCGCGCCGCCGCCGCGCCCCCGCCGCGCCGTGCTGCGCGCACGTGTGCCGCGACAGCGCGCTACTCACCTAGGCTGAGGTGAAAGTTGAGGAGACGACAAAAGTAAAAGTCGCGGACGAGTCGATGTCGCATCTGCCGAGATATTATGTTAATTCACTTTGTGGATATGCAGGGCGGGGGCGGGATGCAAGGGTTCCGTGTCGCGGGCCCTTATCGTGTCGCTGCAGACAATGCCCGATTGTGTTGTGTCCCACAAAGAGTCAAGAGGACAAAAAAACTCGATTCTCATCCCATTTATTTAGAGCCGTTTTTGCTTTTCAATAATCTCGTAAAAATCGTCCTGTACTTCCGCGGGCTCGCTCCGGAGCGCCGTCATTGCCGCCGCAGCTGCCGCCCTCGCTGCTGCCGCCGCTGCTGCCGCCGCTGCCGCTGCCGCCGCCGCTGCCGCCGCCGCTGCCGCCGTTGCCGCTGTCGCCGTCGCGCACGCTGCAGATACTCGCAAACTTCATAGTCGCGCTTCACAACATCTAATACATACATGATTGTTCATCATGACATCGCCTTTAGTTGACTTAGAACAAAAGGAGAAGGTTCTATGATCGGCTGTATGAATGTTTTTTATATCCATTCAAATATATCAAATATTTTTTATATTTATACACCAACTCCGTCCTTGACATATATTGTGGCTATATTATTGTAAACATCAAATAAGCGTCTTGATTAATTTCGGGTTATTTCATCTCGTTGATTACACTCTCGATTGACACGGTGACATTAAAAATTCGCAATAAAACTAATCGAAGAAGTGAGCGGATGCGATTTGATATTCGTCTGTGTTTTGAGTTTTAATTATATTTTAGATTGAGTGACTCTACGGCCGCTGGCTCCGCTAATGGTGGTTATGGCTGGCTTCGATGGCAATCTCTTAAACGGCAATTTGTCGCCGCCCGAATGAGAGCCGCGCCATATGTTGCGGATAGCCGAATGTGACAATGCGTTGGGTTTTAATTGTGCCATTATGTCGCGTTTTGGCTCTCAAGGGTCACATGACATGACCTGCTGATCGATGGAGTACAACGCTCCGAACGCTTTTGCTTAGTGCTTCCCAAAAACGATTCAAAATCGAAAAGTCTGACTAAAAACTGTTATCATGTTATAATCTAAGATGTTTATGGTTTTTGTGTTGATTCGCTCAGAAAAGCATCGCGTTGGTGACGACCGACGTGACGGTGGCACGGCGCGGGCTTGGCGCGGGTACACGCAGATGTGCGCTCTTCGCGACCGCCGCCTCACTTGAGAGGATTTGCAACCCTTTAGTCTTAAAACAAAAATTGAAACGGCTAAACCAGCGACTCTACCTCTTCAGATGTGGCTCTGACGAGTAAGCGCGGTCCCGCGCGGGTGGCTGGCCTTACAAAACAAAAAATGCGGGTAGGTACTTGCCGAATTTAATTAGAATAATATTAAACGTAGATGACACTGACACGATCGTATCGGGAAAGTGACTTTTAGTATGGTTTGTTTGTATGTCATTACTTTTAGAGTGACATAATACATAAAATCTAAATAATAATATATATTTCGCATGGAAACTAATTTCTGGATCGGCCTTTGTTTATTTCAGGTCTAGAACTACATCTAAGCAAAAAAATTCATCTGATCTGTCCAGTAGTTTTGGCGTGAAGAAGTAACAAACATCCATACAAACTTGTGTATGGCGTCGGTTCAGTTCACATTGCCAAACATTCCGGTTTGGAAGTCTAGTAGATGAACAGGCCAGTATGCATAACAATCAATTAATCTTACATTTAATATGAATTTGGATCCTGCCTCGTGAGTCGCGACGCGATGCAATAAACTAAAGGAGTGAATGCTAAAGGATTGCCCAAAAACGACTGCTGATAAATCTCGGCTAGTTAATGAAATCTTATAAATTATGTTATTAGGTAACACCTCGGTGGCGATGCGCTGTTGCAACGCCGGCGCGGCGCGGCGCAGGTGCGGGCCGCGCGACCACGAGCGCGACTGTGACATTGCAATTAGGGTAGTGTCCTGGGTAAAAGTATTTTATTTATTTATTTAATTCAGATCGCCATCAGCTAGACTAATTAAAATAGAAATTATTCTATTTAGTCCCTCAGTTAGATTATCGGAAGATATTGGACACATTTTTTTTTATTGGGTTTGTTTAGAAAATCTATAAACCGACTTCAATTATATGGTTTTCTGATAAATGCCATCGTCGGTACTGGACTAAATTGAAATGGGACCACACGAGAAGCACCAGCTTTCAAATATAAAATGAATCTTCAAAATCGAATCACCCAGTTAAAAGTTCTAAGCCAACAAACAAAAAAATTACACTCAAATGAGAACCTCCTCCTTTTTCTGAAGTCGGTTAAAAATAAAGCGTAATGAAGTTTGGTAGGAGGGCAAGTTTAGTGACGTCACACCTTGCTAAAAACTGTCGCAAGGTGTGACATCACGCGGAGCTTTAACGCTATCACTTTTTTAATCGACAAAAAGAAATAACGTTTCCAATGTCTTATGATAATGTAACTGAGGGATTAATTAGAGTTTTGTAGGACACCAGCCTACTGTACGGGGCGAAGCGGCAGCAGTACCCGGGCTGGGGATATCATTACAGAAACACATTCACTAACCACAACCAGGCACCACGACTCACTGCCGCCGCTCCATCAGCTCTCGGATTATAATCAAACTAAACAAACGACCTTTGTCAACGCTGCTTGAACACACAACCCATAAAACAAATACAACTTGTCCAAAGCTAGCATGTGGCCGGATCATTTATCTCTTTGCATTATCAATATCATTTTATTTCGCAGTGAGTAATAGCATTAGCAATTGTTCCGGTGGTCGCCGCCGCGGCGCCCTCTAGGCGACGCACGAAATGTCCCTGCTCGTTTGTTGCGAGCAACCAGGACCTCTGCTATTCAGAAGGGCAACTGATTAGGTATTCGGTAGAGTTGTGCTACTGTTGTAGTTCCACTGAGCGCCACAGTCGCTCCCGGGAAGCTGCCTCATCATCATGGACAGTTCCATGACCTCGATTAAGAAAGTAATTATTATTTAACTACTCTAAGGAGATTACCTCCTATTAATTCTAAAGATTTATAAAATATAACACTTTTTTATAATGGACTTACGTGTCACTACAAACAAATATCTTATCACTATTTCCAATTGACTTCATACCCTGATGTTGGTGGTGATTTCCGTCATGCAAATGATTTTTGTACTACATCTGAAGGGAGTTCACAAACATACTTCGAGTCGAGCCTCCGAGGGAAGTACATGACGAATCCGAAAGCTCGCGAAGTGTGTCAGCTGATGAGCTGAGCCTAAGAATTAGAAACTATAGCGAGCTATCCAAATTAATGTACCTGGTATTCAGTGGTTTCACTTTCTAGCTTATATTTATATGTATAGCTTGCTACTTATGTAAGTTCACGCGCCTAGAAACGGGTGACGGTTCAAATTCGAATACTTTCGAAAAATTGTAGTTGTAGGTAATGTAGCATCCATCCGCCATCGTCATCAGCACTCTTCAGCACCCTGCCCTGCTACATCCAGCCTACGATCTCGGCTGCGTAACTAATTGTGATTGGATATTTTTACAAAACAAAAAAAGAAATTTGAGCCACGACCTAATCAGTAGGAAGGTACACGAACAAATCAACTCATCAAAACTTTTAATTGAAGCAAATTGTTGACATTCATTATCGTAATGAAATAGGGTGATGCTGCATCAGTAATCCAATCAGGGGACGGGACCGCGCGGGCCGCGGTGGCTGCTTGTGAGGATTCATCATTAATTGGCTCTTGTATGCAGTAGGTGCGGTGACGGATCTGACTTACACATTGCTACATCAACATTAGCGGGCAGTCTTCAAAGTAAGGCAACAAACGGACCAAAAGCGCAGTGCAGGATGGAGTCGCCTCTCCCGCGGTGTCCCGTGGGCCGGAGAGACACAGCTACTCGCCGAGTGATTGTTGACGTGAGCGAGCAGCTCCGCCGGCTCACGTCTGTGACAAATTGACAAATCAATGCAGCCACAATGAGCACAAAAAACCGCCCCCTCCCCTCACGCAAATCGCGTTACTGTAATCTTGTTAGGCGCGGCGCAGCGCCCGCGCCGCCGCCGCCGGTCGCTGATCAGCCATTCTTTGTAACGGCTCAATTTTAAGCTTGTTTTTGACTATATTTCGATGTATTATTTTTTCACATTGAATTCATCTGTCGTTGTAACTAGGAGTTGATCCAAGGTACTGATTTTTAGAGAGTTCGCAATAATGTCTTTACTCTACGAGTGTTCTAAGGTTCATTTCGGTAGAGCTATGTTCGTTCGGTAGTTGCCTGATTTCTCCATAGGTTCCTCAAGCCAACAGTAGCTACATCTCGTAGTTGAAGTGTACTCCAAGTAGGTAAGTGGGTAAGTGGCAATACCTAAGCTAGAGACAATAGCTGACGGCGCAGTTGTGCAAACGTCAGTCGGTCGGTCGGTTGTCACAGTTGGTCCGTCAATGTCACGTCTGCGTGACGCCTGTCTCCCGCACAATGTCTGGCGAGACCTCATATCACATCTCGTTTTATGGGTGACAATTACTATTAAAACAAAAATTATAGGTAGTATGTAAGTACATTTTATTCGAGAATCGAGAATTAGCTACCTGTACATATTTTATTAGTCCTGCCTGTGTAGTATTTTACATCAGTCAATGTCATAAAAACCGCTCGAAAGTTTGATTATGTTCATTTACGGGTAAGTACATCCCTTTACCCAGACCAAAAAATTCATGTCCAACCCCAACTCTAACGATTACTTTCCCTCTCGATTTCCCTCTATAAATATTCACCCAACAATCATAACTTGTTATGGTAGAGCAGACTTAGCACTGAGTTGGATGTAGACCAGGTGATAAAAAACGCAAATACATGCAACTTCACTAAAGACGACCTCAAACAAGCTCTCGACTCGACTGATGGATGGTACTCCGATAAAGCACACAAACACCGCTGAACCGACAATAAATAATATTACAAATTCAAATGTGAGTGGGCTCGGTAGCGCCACCTATGAGCGGCCACCGACTCCGGCCCAACAATACCTAATAAAATCATAATGGCATTATTTGTTTGTATCAATAAACGATTAGCATGTGTGAGGCAGAGTGCGGCCGGGCGGAGACACTGGCGCACAGCGCAGCGAGCCGAGCGGCGCCTGGCGGGACAGCAACGTGCGAGGCGCAGCTTATTGACTTTTTGAATTCAAATGTGCAATACTAATGTGCAACTTTACAAAATGAGCAGCTCAATCTGCTACTAATGTAGTAATGATAATTTCACCGCAACAACAATCCACAAAACACTCAGGGCGGGGCGGGGCGCGGCGCGGCGCGTGCGCACCTTGCAGTCTTCAAGTCCAGTTTCATTTCCGCTGGAATGCTTTTGCAAAACAATTTGAATATTCCGTCCGAAAGTGAAGCCGTGCATATATTTAAATTAATTACACACACACACTAATGTGCCATACGGCCCAAGGACGATTTTTGCATACGTTCGTAACGGCATTAACGTTTTAATATTTATGCGAGGTTTTTTATCAACGCCTAGAGTTTACATTAATAGCTCAAAGCGTCTCAAAACATATACCTGCAATGATCAAATGAAAAAAATTATCAGCTTGCATTTGGCTGCTGCGCGGGCGCCGCCGCCGTCGCCGCGTCGTTTCGCCACGGCACGTGTGGCCGCTTTGCTGCCCGCTGCCCGCTGCCCGCTGCCCAGGGCTAAGGCAGGGCTACCTTACAAACAGATATTCGCCAGAACAACGATTTAAATAAATTCCTCGAGCGCAAGTGAATATTCCTAAACACTTTCTATATTTGTGTTAAAAACCGTTAACAGTCCGTGATGTTATTTCTGCTTTCTTCACCCGTTTTATTTTGTAGGTATAATGTGATTAATTTGCATTTTAAACACAAGCACCCTAAGCCTCTAATGAATAATGACGTACTTAAACGAATAGTCTAGAAAAAAATAATAGTAGATGAAGTGGACTCCTTACTGTGACGCTAGGGCGCGGACCACGTACCTTACCACGACGCTAGGTCGCGGACCACGGACCTGAGCGTGTACCACGCACAGTCTCATGTGCCGAGTCAGTGAATGTTGTGTATAAGCTGTGACATAGAAGAGGTTAAGATTTTTTTTGCAAATAATAATAAATTCAATATTAAATTCATATCACAAAACATAAGAAGTTATACATTTTAATTAAAATAGTTTTGTTACACTATTGCTTAGGTCCAACTTGGACTGGGGTGTCATTGTTGTAACAGAGTGCTGGCTTCAATCTAACAGACATATTCCTGAACTACAAGGTTTTTACTCTATTTCTACTACACGACACAAAACATGTCACAAAATGGGGGGGTTGTTGTCTACATTAGCAACCATCTGTAGACGACGCAGGTAGCGGACGCTAACTGCTTGTTTCTAAGGCTAAGTAAGAATACCTGCAGTCTAGTATTTATATCAAGGTGATATTTTCTAAAAATATTTCAACAGTTTATTGTACAGACCCGAGAGCGCTGGTGAGTGTCGTTGCGTCGTACATCGCGTAGCCATACAGCGGGGCAATGCAGCCAGCGTAGCGGGGAGACGACTGGTGCTGATTGGATCACTTGAGCTGTATCTAAACATTGTTCGCCACAGTCTACATTTAGCTCAAGTGTTTGTTTCAATTGTAAATAATAGTGTATTTTATTTCTGCTACTAATAGCAATAATAATTAGTAATTTAGTTTGTTCTTAACGCATTCACTGCCCAGCCTCCGCCGCAGCTACACGTGGTGGAGACTGGCACCTGCGTCTTAGGCCATGAAGGTGTTAGTGTATAAACGTAGTTTACTGTAATCTCAGTATCTATAAAACAAATTGGATTTTTGTTCAAACGCTATACCTACCTAGGTCCGATTGCATAGGTATGTACGTGTAGGTGCGACAAACAGGAAACAGTTACTTCGTCCTTTATCCTCTAGGTAGTTATAGTTGCCTACGAGTGTCATGTGCTTTGTTATTGTAGTTAGGTCGGTATACCATAAAACAAACTGATCACCATGTTTCTCACATGATTTATTTTTATAAGTCTGTGCCTTAAAATCTAAGTATTTACAACTACTACATCTGTATTTATTTTATTTACGAGTTCTTATTTAAGTGATAAATCAATAAGATTAGACTTTTTGATTTATCACTTAGGATGGAGGTCTTTAAAAGATTCGGACAATAAGCAGTACATCCTACAATGATCAGTACATCCGACAATAGGCAATACCTACATCGGCTAAATTTGATCTAATATGAATGCCAATAATCAATTTTGTTTAAAAACTATAAACCGACTTAAATTTTTATATTTTTTTCATGAATTTTCATGGATTCCATTGTCAGAACTAACCTAACCTAACTAAATTAATATGAGACCACACGGAAAGCATCAGCTTTCATATAAAAACTAATCGTGAAAATCGGATCACCCAGTGAAAAGTTCTAAGGTAACAAAACAAACATAAAAAAACAGTCGAATTGAGAACCTGCTTCTTTTTTGAAGTCGGTTTAAAAAAGATCAATTATAGTGTAAATGTCCGATTTTATATTTTCTAAGAACGCATGTCATGCATTAAGATTGGCACTGACCGGCGTAATAATTATGATTAAATAAGCGTTTAGTTCACAAAAATTATTCTATATGACAAAAAGAAACAAAAGTGAATGTCTGTGTGGCTTAGAATTTCCACCACCCCAACTTTTACCGCAGGACTCGTAAGAGGCAACTAAGGGATATCCACCGGGGCCTGCAGAACAATTCTACCACCGATCTGCGATCCCCAAGCCGCATGCCCAGCGTGGTTGGCCCCATGTGATGAAAGCCGATACGGCTCTTATCAAGGGGAGGCCTGCGTCCAGCATTGGACCCGGTACCTGGCTGTCGATGCAGCTGACCGGCGTCTCGAGGCGTAATGTAACAGTAACATGTAACATGTCACAGCGAGCGTTCGGCACTCTACTGGCCAGAAAGCGCTTGCAACAAGCAACGAGATGGATATTGCAGCGCAACGAAAATGTATGTGCTCGCTGCAACTGGGACATCGACTTCTTCTACGATTCATTTAGAGACTCGAAAATTAAATTGTATATTATTGTTCCAAATAGTAAGTTTATTTTGAATAGAAAGGCGCAATACCTACCAGTTTTCCGTTGTAACACCCTAAATGGGTATGTACTGTACATACTGTGTTCTTAACATGATAAAGGCATTTATTTAATTATTTAAGTTCGTTTTAAAAAAATTCAAATTATTCAAGACGTTTGATGTGACCTGGATGAAACGACAAGTGAAAGAAAGGCCTACTATAGAGACACGGCCATGCTATCAATATATTAATACTCAATAATTTATTGTATTCCATAGTGTACAGAGGTGTTTACAGTTATACTTTATACAGTTAAGTTTCACTATGGACACAATATGTATGGAGAGAAATTAACCGTATTTATGGAAACTTTTGAAAACGGGCGCGTTTGTTTTCGGTTTTTTCATACAAATTTGTTCAGGGTGTTCTGGATGTTTTTTATGTATATTAAAAAAAAATATCCATGTAAAAAAATTATCCTGTATTAAGTACATATGTCAGCCATCTAGTATCCATAACACAAGCTCTGCTCAGCTTGGGGCTATTCCAGCATTATTATTATTAACCACGCTGAAACAGGGATTATGCCCACGTTATTTTTTTTTATTGATTTTGCCTGAGGACAATAATAGTATTTACTTCACTGCCCATCTTTTCGTAGTTGTTCAATGGGGAAAAAATCCGTTGACAACTGGGGACGCCCGCTCTACTGTTCAAACTGTCCAAAGTTCAGCACTCGTAGTTGAGCAACGGGAAATCACGAAGGTGGCATTACTATGACCATTGCAACATTGCCTCCTGTGCCTCTTTTGATTCTCCCACTATACAGTGACCCTCTACTGTCCTAGGGCATATAGTCTGTCCAAGGCCGGAGCCACTGACGTCGCCTTCGTGGTTGGTATAGATCACCTGGAAGGCAGCTAACGCAGTGTCCAGCAGGAATAACAGCGAGTCCGCAACCTCTTCTGGGGCCAAGGAGGGCTCCGTAGATGGGGGCTGTGGCGGAAGGGTAGTGGGAAGCTGTGGCGGAGGGGTAGTGGAGGGCTGTGGGGGAGGGAACGAGGGATGCTGTGAGGGAGGGGTAGTGGAGGGCTGTGGGGGAGGGAACGAGGGATGCTGTGAGGGAGGGGTAGCGCTGGAAATCTCCGGGACAGTGGTGGCGGAGACACTTGCTGCGACACATAGAAGGACGCCAAGTGCCCGTATTTTTGATACATCCATCTGAGAACAGACAGGATAATAAATTAAATTAAATTAAATTGAATTCCTTATTTCAGACTTCATACATAGGTCCATAGATTACACTAAATTGGTACATAATAATAAAATAGTCACCCTTATTTACAGAGAACATAGTCAAATCGGAACACATGAACACAATAACCAAAACAATGAAGAAGAATATTTACAATAATTATATGGCAATGTTGTATATTTATTATTATTATTAGTATAAGAGTGCATCCTCGAAGAGTGATACATATAGATGCAGTCAATCGTATTAGCGAACACGCTCAGAATGCTGTTGGAGCTGACCCGGACCGAACACACCAGAGATGGTCCCCTAATGATCAGCATCGTAAGCACGCATGGTGGTTTAGAAACAGTCCACGCGCACCTCGGCGATCATCCCTGACGAGCTGCAGAACCAATAATGCAAGGTTTTCTTGTGAAACCATCCGGTGAAACACTCAAACATATAGTAGCGTTACTGGAGCCGCAGGACCACGGCGACTCTACGCGGCCGCGGGGCCAAGCTCTTTCTCCGAAAGGATACAAAATGTGTCGTTATAGTACCCAAAAGTAGGTACTTATGCAAAATAAAATAAATCCTTTACAAATTATGGTTATGCAGGTGAAATTGCTGAATTTTTGAACACATTTTACTCCAATTTCACTATATTATTTTATTTCATAATTTTTTTTAAATTTATTCACGACAACAAACAATTATACTCAGATATTACACTTAAGGCGCATACCCGAGCCAATCTGACAGCGATACCTATTTTATCATATTTTTACGTTTATCATAGGAATTTTTAAAAATCTTACGTTCAGTTTGTGGTATCTACTATAAGCTATTTTTTAATACCTCTTTCATAATTTTATCTCATATAGTTTAGGAGGAGATGCGAAATTAGAGTTTGGTGGACAAAAAGCGTAACTTCGTATATCTTCCTAAGCTTTACAAAATGAAACTATTACAGAGACATTAATAAATAGCTTATAATAGATACCACAAACTGAACGTAGGATTTTTAAAAATACCTGCGTTTAACGTAATAATAAGATAAAATAGTTGGGGGCGCCACTTTCGCTGCTGTATGGGTCTTAAAAAAATAATGTAGGTAAAAGCAAATAAAACATGCTGTAACGGCGACCTACGATGTTCTTATAAGAACAACTGTTACTCGTAATGACAGACAGAGCAGCCACTTGAATGTCACTCACCTCAGACAAGGAATTAAGTCCCCAGTACTCGGCTGGTCGGCTGGTCGTCGTGCAGTGGTGTCTGGAGGCGCCGGCGGGAGCTGTCGGAGGGACCGCTGCTATCGGAGTGAGCGCGGAGCCCGGCGCAAGACCTTAAGAGGCAATGCCCGTCATGTCCACTACAGGAAAACTATGTACATGCCTAACAATGTAAGGCAAATCAATTAGTCACATGAATTCAGTTGTGTTGCTATTGATATACCGTAGAAGGTGTATACCTACAAATTATGTAATAAATTAAATAAATAAATTGTCCTCTTACATCCCATTTCATCGTTTCCCATACAGGGTGTCACGGATGTCAAAGACGTGTAGAGGAGTGAAATTTAATAAATTTTATCAATATGGATAAAACAATATCTTTATTTTTTCTCCCTCCTTAATACCCCAACAAATAACAACCATTATTTTGTTTTTTGTCTGTGCTAGTACTGATTAAGCAATAGACACCCAGACCCACCTATGTAAATGTCCTGGAAAGACGAGAGTCTGAGTTAACGCCTAGTAATGTAGACCACATAAATCAATGATAACACCAAAAGGAGCCACCAAAACTTGTACGTTTAGTTATTATAAAGCCTCTTTGCTTTTTTTACCAGCTAGAGCTGAGAGAGAGAGAGAGTAGAGAAGAGAACCAGAGTGCTGGAAAACTAACTTTGGAATACCTCCAACGCGATGGACCGAGCATATTTTACCAGTCGCTCAGTGCTGTTGGTGGCATCGATGGGGAAGTCATGTGTTCAACACTGGACTGGAATGTTGGCTGCTTTTGATGAGCAATAAAGTTAGGGTAGGTGTATATAAATGTCTAACTACACGCGATGGAGTTTACAGAGATATTGCTTGGACTTGGATGCAGCGGCGGCGGGGCGCAGCTGACATGATGAATGGGGGTATGAGACGTGGCCCGATTCGACACGACCTGCCGCGAGCGCGTACGTACGGATTAACTGCATCGATTTGTCAGAGGATTAGGAAACAACTTATGTACTGGACCATTCTTGGAGACGCACCTACTCGTACTTACTCCACGCTCGAGAAGCTGTGCGTCACGGCACAGCTCCTCGGGTCCTCAGACTTCTGTGCTGGTCACGTATGATTGGGGGACAATCTATAAGATGTAGTCTGTCAACCACTTGTGTAGGTACCTCATCCTATCTATAAATTATACTTTTACGAACAGACTTAAACGTTATAAAGTTAGTAACGTTCACATTTTCCTATAGCAATCATCTTTTAATTATTATTATTTATAAAATCTCAAAAGTTCTTGACTAACTTACAAAAAGGCTGATCTGATGAAATACAAGCGCTAAACGCACGCGCACTGAAGCATGGAACACGAGGCTCATGATAACGGAGACTCCGCTGTTTTGTTATTTGTTAGAACAATTACGCTTGTTAAAATAACTCCTTTTGTAATGATGCTATTTTATGTGAAAGATAATGATACAAGAAATAATTCCAATAGAATGATACTAAATATTTGGCGGCGGGGCGTGACGGGCCGGCGCTGCTATGGCGGGGCGTGACGGGCCGGCGGCGGTGCCCAGGCATGACGCGGCGGGCGCTTCGGCAGGTGGACTTCTCATGAGTTACCTACTTCTGACTTCTTGAACTCCGTAGGCAGTTAGTTGTGCACTCGAGAGATGAAGAGAACGACGGCGCCGCACTGCTGGGCACAGTCCTCCGCGGACACTCCTAGCTATCTGCTGGTAATAACGTAACGTACATATAAACAGAGGTAAATTACTAATTGTTTTTTTAAAGCTTCGTAACGGGGATGCCGACGTAACCGAAGTACTCGGTGTAACCAACTATTATTGAGAACATCAATAAAAAGCTAAGCTGTTTTTTTTCATGCGTCTAAAAGTACAGTTATTTGGAATAACGTCATGTGATTGTAATTCATAGACGACCGAGAAATATAATACGTACAACTTCTATGGCATTTGAATAGGTAGAGGCACCGAGATAATATAACATAAATAAAGTATACCGCCGGTCTCAGTTGGTGGATGTGGGCTACGTTTATTAAATTTGCCCAAAGAAAATTTAATTAAGAGAGTTTTTATTTTTATTTCACACCCCAGATTTCATTATTGGCGCGGAGCAGCCGGAAGGGTTGGGAGGCAAGTACTACCCGCAGACCTACTCGAGGGTAGACTGGACACCGAGCATCCGCAGTTCAGCTGAGACTAATATAATTATCTCCAAGTTTCACAGCCTTTCTTTTTTTATCAACAAATTTTCATCGAAAACTCATTTATATTTGGTGACGGACCCGTGCCTTTAAAATCCTGATGCCTCCCCGAGGGGGGCAATCCCCCTGATTGCCCCCCTCGGGCAAGCATCAGGATTTTTCAGTTCTAGTGTATCCCTTAGTCCGGGGCTTATAGAAGGAGCGTCTACAGATTTGTAGGTCTACGTGCGGGTCACTACCGGGGATCGGAGGAGTGAATAACGCGGAGAAAGAAACAAAAAGTTATAACAGGCGCAGTTTGGAAATCTGCCGTAAACGCAATTTACGAGGGTTATTAAGTGACCCGCCCCCCTCCCTCCCCCGGGAGAGAGAGACAGAGACGGAGCTCGGAGACGGTACGAGCTCGTGCCTCGGCCCTCGGAGCAAGTGGTGACCATCGCCAATAAGCTCATCCTGAGTACAAATGGTATTTCCCAGAGACAACACATAACTTGGGTATTTAAAACGTCCCATCACTCTATGTGCTCATCTTGTCCGATCGAAATTAACCATTTTTTATTATTTATCGAGTTTTTTTTTATTAGGACCAATTTTTAATAAAGAGATTTCGCTATAATTTTAGTTTATCATCTTGTTATAAGTAGTTGCGATGCGATGCGACCAAGTCCAGCTGCTATGAGCCTAATGCTTGTATTGTGAACGCTTGCTCAGTCATCGATCTATACATGATCAGAAACAAACCCAAACTTAACTCTGCAACTCCAAAAGTTATGGGAGCGTCGTGTCGGACAGACTGCAAGCATACTAAATCAATGTTCCCTCTTAAGACAGAAAACCTACGAAAACGATGCTCAAGATGAGCCGGGAGGACCTAAAAACGATGGTGGGCGTCATCAAAGGTCACTGTGAACTGAATTATCATCTTCTCAAGACTGGAGCCACAGACAGCAGCTTATGTCGTGGCTGCTTCCAAGAAGAAGAGACTGTGGAGTGGAACACTGCATGCCCACAAAGGAGGCCAGACATAAAACGGCTGTAGAGCCTTCAAACCCATCTACACCTACAGAAAAGCTGAAACGAAGCTGTCAGTGAACAGTCGCGCTTAGGCCCCTGCCTAAGCGTCGTAAGATAATGCACAATTGACTCCTACGCGAATTGTTCGTCCAGATCTTAGTTCCCCCATTCAGAATTAGAATTAGATATATGCTTGAGTAATAATTTTCTATGACAAAAGTGTTACTCAAGCATACTCAGATATAGGCCAACGGGTCTACTGTCTACTCAACAGGTTTAGAAACATAAACCTGTAAGAGAACTTTCATAATTATAAATAGTAACTGAACTGAAACACTCGCTGTGGTGCCTCTAGGGATGTTCAAAAAATATCGATATTTCTAATTCGATATATTGATTTTTTAGCCCATATAATTAGATCTATGTCGATACAAACATCCAATATCGAAAGTCTTATGCAAAACGTTTTGAAAAAAGATGATACAAATACCTTCGTTTTATTAAGATTTTTGTTCATTAAAGTAATACGCATTCGTATAATATATAATAATTGATAATATTTGGCTAGGCCTAAAGAAATACATTAATATTTTAAATTGCAAGATTCTCTAATAATTTGACCGATATATCGATATATCGGTATTTTTTTCTCGATACATCGAGGTCATTGATATTTTTATAAATATCGATACATCTATATAATCGATATTTTTCGCCACTTCCGACATCCCTAGTGCCCTCAACATTATGAAATCGAGATCTCAGCAGAAAACCCAGAGTGGGCGTCACTTCTCCCGACTCACTCCCATAAACAAGAACATCTCTACCAACACTAGTGACATCTAGATTATACTCTTTTTTCAATTTAGACTACACATTATCAGAAAAAAAGTCAATTTTTATGGCATTTCAAAATAAATTTTGAACTTCCGCAATATTTGAGTTTAGTGTCACATGATGAAATGTACATTAATTATTCAAGACAGCGATCGAACGACTGTTTAGATTTTAGCTCTTAATTGAAGTGTTTCAAAATGAAAGTATACCTATCTAGTGAACTACCAGACACTTTCTAGTTCGATTAGTTAGAGGAATTTCCTTTTTCTATTAACGATTAAAATAATTTAGTAAAACAAATACATTAGAACTAGTATTTACTTCTAAAAAGTTTGTGTCTCCAATTGTATTGGAGTTAATAGTTGTTTATATAATATTTATTTTTTATAATGAAGGAGCAGCTGTCACTATACGAAGGCTTGCATTCCGAACAAACCTGTAGAATCAAGAAAATATAGAGTAATTTGATTACATTACATCATTAAAACTTTCTGGTCTATTTATGGACGGCGGATACGAACGGGGAAGTCACTCGTATTTTTTCACACCAATACAATCTCATTTAACGGGAGCTTTTTCAAACGTCACAGGCGCATCAAGAGCGCTGGCTAGGATACAGCTGTGTGGCTTAGAATTTGCACCACCCCAACTGTTCCCGCGGGTGTCGTAAGAGGCGACTAGGGATATCTATCCACTGGGGGACGGGCAGCAGCACTCCTGCAGTAGCAATTCTAACACCCAAATCAGGGGGAGGCCTGCGTCAGGCAGTGGACGAATATAGACTGTTGTGACTAAGGCCCGTATTATGAAAGCTTCCCAAGCATTACTTAAGCACTTTAAGCAGTCATTAGAGTCAGAGTCAAAGTCAATCATTGCGTGGGTTCTACTCAAGCTTTAAATCTCAGCTCAAGTTAATCTTTATTATAGAACGTCACTCTCTCTACTTTGGTAGTTGCAAAATCTCTACTTGAGTAAGTAGCATCACTCAAGCATTGGTCCATGACTGAGCATGCTTTCATAATACGGGCCTAAGACACGTCGCGGAAATGGAAGAGAATTGATCTTTCAAGGAGACGTTTGAGGGAAAACTATCGGGGCTGGGGCCAGTCGGACCCCGCGGCATCGGTAGATCGATGAAGTTGGAGCCGACCTGGACGCCTGCTGGCGAGAGACAGCTCCGGACCGAGATACCTGGCGAAGTCTTGTGTCGGAGCCCCAGACTTGGGTCACTGAGCCACGTACTAAGATATCAAAATATATTTGGCGGAGCGCACCGGCATTGTCGAACAGTGGGACAATGCAGCCAGCGTCTTGGGTACGCTTCCGACTGGTATTGGATCAGTTGAGCTACCTGTCAAGTTTTTTTTTTAGTATTTCCAGGAACCTGTATCAACATTAATAAGAAGAACATGAGTTCAATGCAAACGATCCTCGGCCGGGCGCAGCGACGGCTGATCGCTCAATAATTCAATAACGTCTTCGAAATGAAACAGGATCGTGGGCGAATTCAGCCATCGATAATAAATCCTGGTTGTAGCCATCGCACCTGACTGCGATTGGGCAAATTCATAGTTTATGAACACTTGTCCGCCGCGGGGGGCCTCCTCTCCTAAACTATAACTGAGTAACCACCGAGACGGTGCCGGGGCTCGCCGTCTACTCTGGCATCTTAATGTTGTATCTACGTAATATGATCACTGCAATTGATTTTCTAGCAATGAAGGAAACACACAGATCCTTTATTTTAAGCCAGAATAATCCAATTTTGTAAAGTTGATAAATAAGGTTCATGTTAAACGAAAACTGTATAGTAAAATTGATGCCGTTCATTCCAATACATTTTTAGCCAGAGTGGCTTAACGCAAACAATAACCTGGTGCTACAATTTTGTTTCTCTCAAGCAACAAACATTACCTTTAATTTAATTCCTGTGTGCTTAGTCCAGAAATTTAGGAGGGATCAGAGCAGTTAAACAAATGGATCGGCAGTAGAAAAAACCCCAAACCCCATGTATCAATATAATCACTGCACTACCTAAACAATACCCTGACAGAGCAAGAGAGGCAGGTTGTAAAGAAACGTGGTAAGAAGGACGCCACGGCCTCCCGAGCTACTCTCCGGTTTATGATTCCCTCGGCGCGGGTGCGGCGTGCGGGGGGACCGAGACTGATCCATTTTTGATGCGTGCAAATCGATGCAGCCGAATCTATGTAATCTAGATTTATGATGCATGTTCGACTCTGTTGCAAGACGCGACTTATTCCAAGAACCGCACCTGGTAGGAGCAATAGTTTGAACTGTTGCCATAATCAACAGTTATTATTGTGTGCTAAAGTATTAACTTACAAAATAATTGTATTTTGTAAATTAGAGTGCTTAAGATACCCTCTTCTCAGTTTTCTAATGACTCAAAAATGAACTTTGAGAAAAATCTGGTTACTGGTTATTTGAAAGAGAACCTAGCCATATAACGTAAAAGGAACATGCAGCAGCACCCTTCCCCCCTCCCCACACTCAGTGATATCTCATCCTGCAGCTAATGCCAGGTATCATGCGATGGGAAGCTCATTCCGTGATCGACATAATTGATCTAATCGACTAATCAATTATCATTTAATCGATTCGAAGCCTGCGGGAAGATCTCGATTGTTAATTATTTTTGTAATTGCACATTTTGTGTCAAAAGTGTTCGTACAGGGCCGCGTTAAAAGCGAGGATGCCGAGTCACTTGCTCGAGGCAGGAGTAGGTGTTACGGATGTAAGCGGGTTAACTACGAACCCTATTTATGTTGGAAGAACACTAACATTTATTTCACTTGGGGCATCATCAGAGAGAGTAGTTCTAGACGCGCGCATCTGTCTTCCTCAGAGTACTAAAACCACTATAGTTCTTACAGAAGTAGTTCTGCTCAGAAGCCTAAGCACTTCTTATCTGGAAAAAGTGACAGACCGATAAACAAATTCTCATCGAAATGACACGCTACAATCATCCCCTTATACCTTACTCAAAAAAGTGTTCTGGGTTCTACATATTTTCACCAAATAGGAAATGTGTGATAGAATTTGTGACTGCGCTATTTTAAATAGAATACAGAATTTATTAGTAATACCATTATTAAATTTCCTACGCTTAATTAAATATAAAAAGTATACGGCAATTCGTTGGTATCATAATATATTTTTTTTTTTTTTTTTTTTTAATAATGCTGGACAATTCACACGGCATTATCTAGCCCCAAGCTAAGCATAGCTTGTGTTATGAGTACTAGATAACTGATATACATAATACTATACACTACATAGATAGATATTTTTTATGATACATAGAAAACACCCAGAACGCCCTGAACAAATATATGCAGATCGTACACACATTTGTCCCGAGGCGGGAATCGAACCCGCAACCTCCTGCGTTGCATTGCAGGCGAATATACCAATTCAGTGCACCACTTTCTTAGTTTATTCTTTAATACAGTTGTGGAAGCAAAACAACGTAGTGAAATTAGAACTTAGGTATTAATAAATGTACATTATAGCAACAGAACAATATTCAAAATAGGTAAATGAAATCCACCTGGCAACTCCTCCATAAAATGTTGTGAAATAATCACAGGTCAACGGAAACAGGTTAGCTAACATATTCGGTGAAGTTATCAAAACTTCATGGTTTTGATCATAAAACAAACAATGGTACGATTTGTCTCCGCGGCCGCGCTCGTCAAACATAATAGTATTATAATATATGATAATAAGTAATTGACAGCGTTAGGTAGCCGAGTTAACGAGCAGGCGATGGCGGATCGATCAGCTGACAATAGTATCGAGTGAATCAACTGACTCGATACATCATGGACCAACTGCGCTGACGATGGCATCTCTCACACGCTGTCTCCCCATTGTCTGCAACGTAGACATCCGCGCATCATCCCCCGGACTATTAGCAGCACTGTGCTCACGTTTCTAATTTGTTTTAACTTCTTCATAGGTGATACTAAGTTTCATAAACTTTTGTTCGTTTTGCTAGATAATTTGTTAGTGTTGTGCACGCGTTGTCTGTCATGTCTGTTTGTATATTCCCCGTCTGTGTTGTCGTCTCTTGTATCTGCTCAATTAGCAGATGAGTTGTCGTCGCACCATGCCGTCATACGAGTAACGCGGCCCTGGCTCCTGTCCATCAGATCGCTAACGAGCCCGAGTGGGGACGCATCGTCCACTGATAGCCTTAATCCGACCTACGCTTTCAATTCCGTCTTTATAAAACCACATTTTCTGTCTTATCTTTAATTTGGACTGGTTTTAGTTTTTTCTTCACTAATAGAATAGTTTCGCTTCGATACCGGTCGAGCGGTAGGCACCTTCCTCCTAGACAAGTGGACATCGAAGCTTATAACTAGTGTTGTCATCGCTTTATGTTTGCGTCATTATGTTTGTTATTCTTTCATGCAAAAACTACTGAACGTATCGTGCTTAAATTTAGCATACAGGTAGTTCAAGGCCTACTTTTTATCGCATAAATCAGTTCTCGTGGGATAGGCAGGCGAAGCCGCGGGGCGCAGCTAGTTAAAAAAAGCAATGATTTTGGACAGTACAGCATTCCTAGCAGGTAAAAACAAAACACAGTGGCTACCCACTGAGTACCATCTAAAAATACATTATCAAATTTTGATTTCCATTTTCCTTCCTTCAACCTATTATTGTTTTGAATATCATGATGGTGACTACTAAAAAAAAACAAATATTGTATGGGTTCATATCATTTTAAATTTAATTTTGTTGCACTGTTTCCTTGCGATGCATTGGTAATGTTTCCTGTTTTGATGAAGTCGAAAGGGTAATGAATTGTTGAAGGTTAGTTAGTTCCTGAAAGAACAAGAAGGAAAACTCTACCTAGCTTTATTTTGTTTTAGTCCTATTTCTGTGAGTTTGTCTAGAGTGTCTCCCGCAGATAACAGTAAAAGAATATTTATGTGCATGGCCGCACGCCGGGGGCGGGGGGGGGGGGGGGGGGGGGGGCGCCGGCCCAACACCACGCGTCTCCGAATATCATAGTTCGTGTTTCATAATGAGACGGATACGTTTTCGAGGCTTGTGACTCCGTAGAGAGGGCGTCAAGTGAAATTATTTATAAAATAACAAATCCCAATAGGCGACAAAGATGATGTGAAGTAGTGTCTGTAACTCCTACTGAAAGCAAAGTAACGCGCAAGACGAAATAATGGCCGTGCCTATTGGACCGCGCCGATCCGGTTGATTGTGTTCGCAGTTATAGATATTTCTATGCACTATTCCTTATAAAGGCGAAAAAAACTTTTATCATGCACAAGCTCTTGTATCGCCTTGTATGGCGCTAGATATCAGCACAAGAAACCAGCGCTCTCTCGCGTGCGTACGAGCTAAGCTGCGCTTGTTACCTTCTGGACTGCAGTATGCGCGCTGGTTGCATTTCATTTTTTGCTTAGAATATTGACTTTTTGACGGAATAATCACACTTTAGTTTTTGCTCATTTCCAATTAATAATTTACGAGCGAATTGCAGTGCAAATTGTATTGTTTCTTTGGATAGCCTAAAAGTTGAGCAAGTGATATCGACTCCCGGCGTTTCCCTGTCCGCCGAGCTGCTGGCCGGCCGGAGCCGCGCGGTGATATACTGATATTGGTGAGCGCTCGTTAGCCGAATGCGAACATCGATATTCTAATTTACTGCCACTATTAGTTTCTTCAAGTGTGGTTTACCTACTTCGTTTATTTCTTCTAAAAAAAACTGGATTTTTAATTTCTAGTTTGTGAGTGGTTTGTTAGGATTGAGTACCGATATTATACTTACTTATCGAGTTCCAGTTTTGGCTTTCGATAAAGTCTAGTCTATACGGATTTAGCATTGCTCGGTCCGACTGTGTACCTGGCTGTTATTTGTAATTACCCGGAGCAATAAACCGTAGACTTTGTATCTGAATGTTGAGGTGGATTGGGTCAGCACCAGAGTGACCTAGAGAGCATTTGCTTAGGCGACGGCGTCGCCAGCCTTAGAGCCTGCGACCCTGGGTTTTATTATCAGAGGATTAAAGCCAAATTTATTTCGCAAATTAATGTCTTCGGCCTTATTGGACCACTCTGACACTTGTTGATTTTGACCTCATTTGATAAAAGGTTGTTTTATTTAAATTGGTATATTATTTGGACATTTAAGTTAAACAAAATCCTTTTGGAAGACGTTTGAAAGAATAATGGTGTTTATTGTTTGGTCGATAAGTACCTTCTTGTAGCAGCTCCATCGGCATGATGTCTGGTGTAGTAGTAGGTAAGTAGGTATGCAGCAGGAGGCAATTAGCGGCCCGCATCGACGCCGAATAGTTTCCGCTGTCAATGAGTTGTGTGCACAGTTACCGGTAATCTGGTATCTACTGCTCATTTCCCCTCGCATGCCTCGTCCAGCATGTTCTACAAACAACTAATAATACATAAAAACGTTCCTCTATCTACGTTCGAGTGTTTTTGATTCAAATGTTTCTCAAGAAGCGTAAACTACGTTGGTTTTTTGTTAAAAACAACAAATCTATATAAAATAAACTAGTGGTAGAATTTCGAGTTCCATGTTACTACTTGCTATTTAACTGGTTACATACTAAAGTTATTTACAACGGGATATTTACCATGATTTGAGTTTTGAGCTTTCCAATATTTCGGCACAGTTTCATGCGCCATGATCACGGAATAACAAGTTACATATTATTAATCTTACGATGTTTTCTTCTCTTTATATAAGTGTTTATATGTTATTAGCTTATTGTCTATTTGGTTATCAGCTATAAGATCACTTAATATGTATACTTCTATAATTTAATTTATGTGACAAGGAGCCGTCGATGGTGCAGGTCCACAGTTTTAAACTTTTGCTGTCTCATCGTTCATACGTAACTTATCTATTATGTACCTTATTTTATTTAAATTATTTTGTTTTGTATTCGTTGTATAATATGAGAATGATGATTAGCAGTGATGAGGTTTGCGTGAGTGCTCTCCCTGCCATTCCTCTGCAGCCCCGCAAAGCTTTTCAATACTAACCTGTCTAGGTTACGCATGTATACTGACTCTATGAGAAAACATTATAGACCCAATCGAAAAGTAAGTAAGAACACCTTGATCGAAGCTCTACTGCGCTACTACTACTGGATAGAGAAGCAGCGTGTGTTAGAATGAATGACATACGTTTTTTTTTAATTAATTTTTATTTTATGGACACAGTCATTGGTGACTAATTAATGTCAGTTCCGTATTTTAACCTAACTAATTACCTACTGCATAAAACTTAACTATATTTAAAACAAACCTAAATAATTTAATTGCCACATCACTCTGAGCGAGACAGTACCTCAATGACGTCACAATGTCAGCATTGTGACGTCATTGAGGTACTGTCTCGCTGTCTCGTAATCGAAGTGACAGACACATCACGAGCGGTGACGTCAGCGTCACCGCTCGTGATGTGTCTGTCACTTCGATTTATTAGTTTTTGATGTAACCGAACCCTAAGAAACTTTACTACGACTAGTTACGTCAATGAATCATACGGACACCGTGTCGGGATTACCGGGACATGAGTTGTGTGGTTAACCGAGACATAACTTACCAAATAAGTGTAATATTTTATCCGGTATTATACAATGTATTCATCACGTAACAAGGAATCAACTCAACACGCTACTGTATCATGCGGGAAAATAGAGCAGGAAACCTATGGCTGAGTCAGCTCCTGCCTCACCTGTTGACCGGACCGTCCTTGGCAGGAGGTGCCTACGGCGAATCTATCTATCTTGCAAAACAGTAGGTAAATGAGAGTTTAAAGCTAAAAAAGTAAAAGTTACAACTACACACACAATCTAGAGTCGTAGCGAAACATTGCAACGCACGCTCTACGCGCACTCTTCAGCTAAATCTAGGCCTCCAAATTATCAATTTCCCGGGAGATTTTTACAAATAAATTATGACTGTTATGACTATTTTCTAGCAATTTATGGAAGGAAAGGTAAAGAAGAAGTATTGGAACAGGGTCCGCCCGAGGACCTCGCTCGCCGGGAGTTGAGCCAGCCAGGGTGCTTTGCTCTTGCATGCCGGCAACGCTACACAGGCTGCTCTACCTTGCCAATTCTCTAATAAGAATTTATTTACATCTTATTTTCTTCGTATGTTTGTAATTTACTGAAATTACAAGTCCAGGGTCATCTATTTTCCACGTCGCCGAAGCTTCAATTTAAGAATTCAGTTGGTATGGTATGTCAACTCAGTCTAAAACATTCAGACCCGACAACGCACGGTAGCCGCGGCCCTTCACGCGTACTTTGTGGTTTGGAAGATGGAACAAAGCACATTAGTAGTATGTTAGTCACCGGTCGCATAAGGCGCAGGCAGCATCACGTCGGTAGACGTCCGGTGCGCGGCGCGGACGCACGGACGCGGACGGCGGCGGGAGCGCCGCGGCCGCCGGAGGCCCAAATAGAGCATCCAGCGTGCCGCACGCCGGTCGCATACTAAGCAGACGCTGACTCGAATCGATACCAAAGAAATCCTACCAACAATGTTTTTGGCTGTTTGTACCCAACTACCGTTTTGAGTGTTTCGGACAATATGTTGGGGAAGGAATGTTTTGGAATTGTCGAACCAAAATTATTCTGGTCTGCTATCGAGTCGGTTAACGTTCGTGTTTATGTTGCCTGTAAGGAAATAAATCAGTGATCAATCGTTAAATATAGATACACCATTGTATGTTTATTAATAACATTTTGTCTCCGTTCAGCAATGTATTGTCCTCAAGGTGTAGGCCCGCGGGGGTGCCCCGGAGCCCCGTTGCTGGCAGAAGAGCAGCAGCTGGTGCAGCTAGAAACTCAAATAAACAAGCCAACGTGGTCACTTTCCATAGAAAGTTGGAGCATTCTTTGGATATTTCGTGTCGTGACACAGAAATAAGGCCACCGTTACACAGTCAATAAAACGTTATAGGCCCTCTGTTGGCTCCACGATTGATATCGCGCATGGCACGTTAACCTCCCGCAGTAAATCACCGCAGAGGGCGTGCGTGGTGCTATTGCAATCAGTTACTTCTTAAGGAGGTGGTCATCCTCGTCATCGATTTGTAGACTAGGCATAACAACATTTTGGTAGAGTCGGTTTTTAAATGTATGCAAGTAGGCCTCGTCTCATCGCAGAATGCGATTTAAGCATCAGCAGTTATTGCCGAGGAAGTGTGCCGCCGCCGCCGCCGCAACACCTGTTCCGCGAACATTTCCAATAAACACTTATACAACCAAATTAAAGCAGCGACCTTGCATCTGGGATTACAACATTTTATCCACAATATACGGTCGTCTTTATACCCATCGATTTACAATTAATTGTAGAATTATTATAATATAGTACAAGTGTATATAAATCAGCTAATGGGTATTAAATTAACTGATCTGGTGAATTAATTAGAAATCTAGACTCTAATCCAGACTGGTTATCCGCTGCCCTAGATTTGGACAGCAAATAACACTATCTCTAAAACTGGCTTGTTTCATATTTTGTGCATTCAATATTGGCAAAGGTCTCACTAAACTATTCAAAGGAATGGTGTTCTCAAAATCCTTCGAACACGATATCTATTAACAAAATATTTCATTTCAATAAGTCTACTTGATCCGATAAAACTAGATATGATTCCTCCAGGATGGAGTGAATGTGGCCGTCACAGTGCCGTCGGCACTTGCTGCTGTCATTGACGTAACACAGAATTGCGCATGCCACCTGATGCATCGCGAGCTGGACTCCATGATAGCTTGAGTGTTGAGTCGAGGGATCTATCGCATAAGTCTGTGCTTTTTCACTGCGGGTTACCCCCCTTGACAAAACCCCCCCATAAAGGGAAAACTGTCTCAACTGTGAACATATAATTTAGTATTTTGGGATTCCTATTTCACTATTTTTTTATTGAATAATATTTTAGTGTGTGTTAATCTCTAATCACATATCTTGTGTTGTTATGTTACCTTGGAATATCTTTACTACGTAGATTTAAATCTATGCTTTACTAACGAAGAAATTACAGCTAAAAGAAACTGTTGCAAACAATCGAGAAGTAGACCAACAGGCTCAAATAAATACCTACCGATCAAAAGCATCCCTATGCGGCTCTAGCTTCATTGCTCCATCCGCTGGCTGTATGGCAATGCTGATGCGCTGCGCAAGATACTTATCAGCTCTTGGGTCATATCGTCACTTTGACCAACGTTAATTTTACCTACATTGTATTAAGAATATCAGTTATCTAGTCACCCTAGCACCAGCTCAGCTTAACTTAGGGATAGCTAGATAGTACTGTCCTTGTGAGTGGTTCAGTATTGTTAATATTATTGTATAAGTATAGGTAGGGTTAGGTCCTTAGACATCCTAGTTAGGAGAGGATTGAGGCCTGTGTGGTCGTTCTTTGTGCTCGAGCTCGCAGTGAAACAAGCTCCTGTCACCCGGATGCGCGGGTGTTAGTATGCGGCGCGTGCGCCGGTAGAAAGTGTCGCCCTCTCACTCGGGCATTGTCACCGAATGTCACCGACGGTTTCTAAATGGGAAATAAACAGAACCATTTCAAATAGTCCTCCAGAATATAGAATACATCAGCACAGAATCGATACAATGAGCCAGACCGGGTATGGGATAGAAGGATCAATATAATAAGAAAGGTATGCTCGACATCTTAATGAACTGCGTCAGTCATTCAGGCCGGAGGAGAGGTGTCGTCAGCTATCATCGTAACAATTAAAGCTTCGGAACGCTAATGAGAAGCAATCACACGTGGTAGCTGGCTGCATTCCCGGCGCGGCGGAGGCGCAGGCCGCGAGCGCGCACGCAGCCATCAGCGCGCTCGCAAAAACCGCAGCTCCCAAGCAATAACTCAAAACTGAGTGTATCGACTCGCTCGGCCAGTGGGTAACTTACGTTCACGTTTTTTAGATGCTTGTCACTCGTCAAACCGTCGACGAGCTCATGATGGGCTGCCTTCGATGGACGCCTGCCAACCTGCGAGCCGGCCCGAACTGTCGCATCTGCCTGACGCAATGAATAGATAGCGACCATTACTGATTGGTTATAAAGTGCAGAATCCCTTGTCGTGGGGTGTCGCGTGGGGCAGGCGCGCGGGCGCGGAGCTGGTAGTGTTTTTTTGGCCCGACGACCCGGCGCGGGCGGCGGGCGGCGGGCGGCGGGCGGTGCGACGGAACCGACTGCCATTGTATGGTAATACTCGGCCGGATTTTGTTCGGGCTCAAGTATATTATGAAGCTCAGAAAAGTCAAAAGTCACCAAGTGTCGGTGATCGTACCTACTGCTGCCCATTGTGGCGTAACATCGTCGCCACATACAATAAGATATATCGGGCCATACCTGGAGAAGAGCATCGTCTTCGGTAACAGGTTTATAATCATCAGCAACTTCTGAAAGCACTCTTTTAGAAACTCTTCGCTAGGAGACTGCAATTGATCTTCAATCGAATCGATCACCTTTGAGCTATCAATTGAGTTATACATATCTTTACATACAATCAGTCTGTGATCCACTTATTCTCCCTTCGTACCTTTAGACTCTTCGACGTCTGCTGTGTCGGTCGTTACTCACAACTCCCGAGCACGTTGCAGCTCGCGGGAGCATGCGTGCAATGCGCGGGGGCACATTTCAATAACTCCATAATGCATGGTGCACTGACGCAGGGCGGCCCAGTTGTGACGTATATGATCTCCTCTGGACAAACACGAATATTTTGAGAATGGAAATGTGTTTCCATGTACACACAGATTACTTAATTTAGCATTGCTGATTCGGTTAGCTACTTTATGCTCTTTGCAATAAGAAAAGTGCTCATTCTAACGCATGTACTTAAGTAATCATCTGTGTAATCAGCTCTTAGAATAAATAAATAAACAAATAATAATGAACAATTCACACGGCATTATCCAGCCCCAAGCTAAGCAGAGCTTGTGTTATGGGTACTAGATAACTGATTGGATAATACAATATACTACATAGATACATATTTTTTATTATACATAGAAAACATCCAGAACGCCCTGAACAAATATCTGCAGATCGTACACACATTTGTCCCGAGGCGGGAATCGAACCCGCAAACTCCTGTGTCACAGGCGGACCTTCACCCACCGTGCCACAGAAGTCGTCTTAAAACATTTTAACTTGAATGCTAGTTTTGCATTCGCTATTATACAAATATGTTCGGTGGTTTCTGTATTATCAAAAAGTAGCAATATCACCATTCAGCCAAAATGTCGTATTGTAAATATAATAATGGAGACTCTGACCCCTTGTCACCTGCTCCTGCGGAATCCGCACAATGCGCTCGAAGGACTCCTTAATACATTGACAATGGTCTGGTGTTAGTCTTTGTGTGACTCTGTGTCGGAGTCGGGGTGTATCGAGGCAATATTTGACCCTTCCATTGTAGAACGTGTGTCATTATGTGCTCAGTGCGTCATGACATGACATGATAGGCGCGCTTCTCTCGGCGACTGCGCGCACTGTCCACACTCCACACTCCACACTCCACACTCCACACTCCACACAAGAATGCACGCAAAAAATATTCCACAACTTTACAAACAAATACCACTCAACAAATATTTGAAAATCAATACACAGACAAGACTAAGGTATACATATGTATGTATAGCAAACCACGATGTATGGTCGTCGGTTCGGTGGTGGGCAGTGCGGTGTCTGCTGACCGCATTCCATAATGAGCAGCTAGGTAGGTATCAAGTGTATATTTGCCACTCGGCAAGTTTGCTCTAATCTTCCGTCTTCGCAACAAGTTCACTTCCTGAGGAGTTTTACCAGAAATTAAACATGATAATTTATTAAAATTATGTGTGTTTGCTTTTTGCAAACAGGATTAATGTTAACACCAGTTCACTTTATTGATTAAATATTGAAATGTAGAGATCAGGTCGCGGATATTAAGTGTACCTACCTACTCCATTATACTTTTATGTTTGGCCTCTGTTTTTATGGCACATATATAATCCACTTAGTAGTATACTTAAGTCCATCACACATTAGACCAATTTTGCTTGAGCACAAACAGAAACGTTAGATACTAGTTTTAAAACCAATCCTCAGGGGCCATGGTGCATGTTATAGTAAATGTATCAATATATGTCGCACAGCACTGACGGCAGCATGAAGCGGCGCGACGGCGCGGCGGGCGCTGGCCAACACGTGGAGAGCCAACTCTGAGGCAATCGGGATAAACCTCTCAGTTCAAAGCTGGCCGCGGCCATAAGCTCCGATGTTTATCGCCGCTACACCCAACTCCGTAAAAAGGTTAGCTTGTGATTGAAAAACGAAACGTTTCCCACACAAAAAAACGAAGCTCCGTCGGACCCGGTCGATCGGTTATTGAAATACATCCAGCGATTCGACTCGGATTAGAAAAATACTGGCCGTAGTTGGCTACTGTTGATTCTAAATTATTGACCGTTCTGGAAGCTACGCTCAGAGGATCTCCAAATTCGGACAAATATTAAGCGATAGAGAACACAGTTTTGAATACGATTTGCGTAAATATTGTGTCGATTACGAGGCCGGCCCGCACCGCGCCGCACTCGCTTGATGAAGTGTTCTCGTTCTAACCATAATTTTGTCTCGGCCAGACGTAAACAGATTTAATCGACAATTTATTGCGTATCTCGGTAATGCCCTTCGCTGGAATAGTTTCTAGCCGCCAGCGCAGGCCGAGCCGCGGAGCCTACCGGTGTGTCAGCCGGGCAAGGACTCCGAGCCGATGCTGGCTGGTTGAGGTACCTAGTACCTACCGGTGGTTACCTCACATCTCTCGAATAGGCAATTGTAAATGCCATTAATCCCGAACTCGGTGACTGTAATACCAGTCTATTCCATGAGCTGTCAGCACGGCCCAAGATCGTACTTAAACTTGAAAAACCGTTTCGCTCAAAATGTGATTCCGTTTACTGCGATTGTGCAGAAATATCAAGCAGTTATTTGTCTCGATAGAAATTCATGACAACATAACATCGTACGGAATAAACTGATCGATCAGATTATGTCGATTGCAAATAAATTGTAAACATGGTCACGATTGCAGTGAACCAGCTGGGCGTCGTCGTCGCTGCGCTCGCGAGCCCGGCGCGCGCGCGCGGCTTAGCCTGCTTACACCGGCTTCTTTATGTCAACTGTGCATTTCTGACTGTTGAACTTTTCATTTTGAACCTTTAAAGTCTGGGCTAACCGTTTATGGCATCTTAAATATAAATACACTCTCTCAAGTTCCCCTTGAAGATTTGTGACGCAATTGACCCATACAACTATAAAAGTTCTAATACAAATAACTATGTGGTCAATTTACTATGTTCAGATTGTATTGGTAATGTAATCCGGCATCACGCTGCGCCGGCGCACAGTTTACGAGGCGGCCGCGCGCGCCGCTCCTCATTATCCAGCCGCCATAACTCTCCACACGTGAACTTTGCTGTCGATTTATTGATGCCTGTATGGATATTGTAAATGTGTCGGTGACAGCGGCAATTTTCCTCGTGATGATGTATTCACAGATCAAATTACGTCATAATTGGTCCAAGATTGGGTTCTTTAGTTTCTCTTTCAACCGAAATCCTTAAAGCCGCCATAAAGTTTACAAAATCTCAGGTAAATCAAACATAGAAACATCATCTAGTACTTAGGTACTGACGTAGTGTTGGCATGCAGCCGGTGGCGAGTGCTAGGTGTCCTAGGAATGCGGAGATCGTTCCCACGATGTCCTTCACGCGCGACGCACCTCTCTGCCTGAGCCTGAATACTAATGTTCATTAAGGAGCAGCTCCAGGAAGAGTCGTGCGCGCCGCCCGCCCTCCCCCTCCGCCCTCCGCCCTCCACTTCTCTGCTTTATTCATCACCATTACAATAACTAATGAGTCCGCTTCACACGACAACGACCATCGGACACCGATTTGGCAGCAACGGTCACTTCTCACCGCCGCGTTACTCCGTGCCTTGTCTTGTCGCTTCCATAAATTTTCTGATCGACGTAACCCGATAGCATACTGACCGGTGGTCAGTTTCCACCTGCTTCATCCAGCAAAGGTACGAGCAGGCCTCCCGCTCGCACGCCGACAATGCATCGCCCGAGTGAGAGAGAGGGGTAAATAACCGTTTTTCAAAGGCAAATTTGAAGATGTGTATGGACATCGATAGGGTGTGTAATCGGATAGTTTTGCTTAGTTATGGGCGCGTCGTGATTGCTCAATTACGATGTTTTGTCGACGCGAGGCGGAGGAAGTTGTAAACAACGCTGGCCATTGAGACGTTGGGAACGAACCCTTGCTCGCCCAGAGAGTACTGTCAATGATTTTATTCTAACTTACACAGTAACACTGCAGCACTGCACTATAGGGTTACCATTCGTAACGTATGGGCACGAGTGGTCTCGCTAGACATTGCAGCATTGTCTCGGGCAGGGCAGCGGGGGCCCAGCCACATAGTGAGAGATCTGTGTAAGATAATGCATGCCCTAATTCAGTCTTGGCAATAGAATCGACAGAAGATTCCATTCTGCTGTCATCCGACGCAGTTAAATTCAATAATGGAGACTTTCATAACTGGTCAGTGATGAATCAATTCGTTTCTTCTTAGACCAGCTCAAAATTTGTTGCTACTGAGAAAGCTAGAACTTTACTGTTTCTCAATTTCTTGTTGTATCTACACGATGATGAGTATTTGGTTACCGAATAGTTTTACTAGGAGTTCAGTAACCTGGCTGTAGTGACACCTCGAGGAGTGTTCCGGGAAGCGGCAGCTGCGCGGTGGAGGCGGTGCGCGGGCGCAAGTCAACACGCCGCCGCTGCGGGCCGCCGCCGGAGCTAATCCGAAATTCTTTGACCAGCCCTGTTTACCAGCCGATGGATCACCGAATAGAGAGCACAGATGAGACAAATTATACATGATCATACTTATGATAAGTTTCCAGTTTTAGACGGCTAATGTTAATTGTAACTCATAAATCAAGAGCCAGAATCATCGGACACTTAAAAGATCATTCAGCTAGATATGATAATAATATTATAATGTATTTAATGGAATCAATAGTAACACAAATCGCCGAATAGCGATACTAAATTGGCAATCAAATGCCTCTAAGACGCGAGCTCGGGCTCTACAATCATAAATAAACGAATAATTTTGCAAATGAACCGCAAACTCGAAGCAAATGAATATGTAGTGAAGTGTCGTTGTCCGGCCTCACGGCACGTGGACATATATTAATCTACATTATCATAATAAAATGCTAATAGAATTCCTATTAATTTGAAAGAAACGCTTCTTTGAATGTCTCACTGATTAGGTTTCTATTTTTTGGCAATAAATTAATAATATTGTGATTGTAATTTCCAAAAATGTAAAATACGAGCGTGATGGCCACCGTCCTCGTGCTCTTTCCCGGATGTGTCGATCTGACACGGTCTCCTCGAACAGAGACACCTACCTACCTATTTACAACAAAAATCAACCCAACAATGCATAGTGTTATATTGAGGAATTTCCATTCTGTGGTACTAATCTTTGTGTCTTTCGTGTTTGAGAAACACGGCAGCTCAAAGACAGTCCAATATTTGGTGCGAGCGCGGCGCACTCGACTGTTTGCACGACAAATAATAACTGTTAATAATTCTTAATGCTCTGTAATAAGGTTCGGAATGTCGAGTCAACAGACGCGGTGACAATACCGTGTTACTTGACGTAATATCGGCTACGAGGCAAATGTTTGCGGAGGGGCAATGTTTGTGGACGGCAGGCGCTAATCATGTCCCCACTCGCTGATGATGGTAACTACTCGGGAGAATGGACGTGGTAATGCGCCGCCGCCGCACAAAGCATGTGCTAACCACGCACGACGAGCTAGCTGGCGCACGTTACAAGAGCTAGGAGCAAACAGTCAATACATTCTTCGTTGTTGAATCAGTAAAGTACCTGTAATCTACGCGCGATTAAAATGTTTCGAACCAAAACAAACACGTTCGAGTATTCAAGTACTTTGACAAACTTCATTCCATCTTGACAAGTGATGGGAAATTATTATTAAAACTGCCTTTGCTAAACGTTTCCGTAAGTTTGCCTTTCCTTTCATCTATCGCCGGGTCATCAAGCATTGCAATCTGTCTAGCGCGCTATATGGCGTAAAGGAAAAGATTAGACGATGGCTGCTTACCCTTGACTACGATGCCACTGAGGACCTCTTAAATATCTTAAAATAAAAGTAAAGATTACTACAGTAAAATAATTTTATCCTAACTCCTCTTTTCCTCATCCTCCCTACCTTTTTCTCCTCGCCCTCAAATCAGTAACTCCGCTCTATAAAAATGTAATTAGTGACTTACTCAAATGTTGCAGACTTAGTGTTCCGATTTAGATTTAGATTCACTGCACTTAATTGTTTAGTTTTATTTTAATGTTATTATTCTGTTTGTTTGCCCTGTATAAGTTACATTTAATCGCCACCGACAAAGCTACTTTTGTAAACAGGCTTCCCGCGACACAGGCTTGCCTCGTGCGGGGGCCGCCAGTAATGTGTACCTATTTTAAGTAAATTGGCAAATAAATCATTTTGTATTTTGTATTTGTTTTGTATTATAAAGTACACTTTGAGAAGGTTATATCGCCTACTGATAGCGCGCGGAGTACATCAGCTGACAGTCGAAACAAGAAGAGCTCCAGCCAGCTTCCATTCACATGAATCATCTGTCGGCGGCGGCGGTGTGCTGCGTCCGTCTGTCTGACTGTCCATGTCCGAGCCGGGTCAGCCCTAATCTGATCGCTTCTTACTTTCAATCATATCGCACAATACACTGTGGATGCGAATAAAAATTGTGTCAGTTTTATAATCAAATTTTAATTAGATGTTGACTATACTTGTATTTAATGGAGTCAATGACAAGTTAGCAAAACATGGTCGCCTATGCCTGTAATATTATAAAAACATTGACCCCCATATTCATAACGGTCTGCTAACCTAAAACAGTTGCTAAGCAGTGTTATTTCTCACTCTGACTTATGTCAATAGAAGAAGACAAAGTGAGAAATAGCAATGGATAGGTAGCAGACTATTATGAATAAGGGGATGAGATTTCGCACCAACCCCGTCTCCGATTTTGGTGTGTCTACACACTTCTTCCTTAAGGGAGCCATGTTCCGGCACGTCAGGTACTTCATAAATTCATAATTCATAAATTCTTTATTGCACACAAAATACCATACATAAAAGTTAACAAATACTGGACATGTACAAAGGCGAGCTTAACCCTAAAAGAGTTTTCTTACAGCAAACCTATGCTAACAAAGAGAGTTTATAAAGCAATTGTGGATAGATATAGTGTACATACAAGACAAAGAAAGAAAATACTAAATATACAAATAGTATTTTTTTTAAAACTACATAAAAAAAACTATCCTAAACTAAAATAAAGTAAAATACGTAAACATACTAAATATATAATATAAAATATACCTACAAATACATACAATTTAAATATATATTATATATACATATATACCTATCTATATATACATATATAGCTATGACTGTAGAGAGAGATAATGCTCTTTTACCCTAGACTTAAATGCGCTTAGTGAAAGACTTGCTTGTATTGAGTGGGGAAGAGCATTCCAGAGTCTCGGTGCCATCAGGGTGAAGGAATCATGGTAACGGCTGGTTTTATGCTCTTGGGTTCGCAGACGAAGGGATATAGCCGTTCTACAGGGCTTGCCACGGGGAACAAAAAACTCAAAGCGATCACGAAGATAAGAAGGAGAGAGAGGATTAAAGAGGATAAAGTAGAGGAAAGACAAGATATGGAGATCCCGGCGACGACGTATGGGAAGCCATTTCAGCTGTGATCGGAACTGGGACACGTGGTCAAATTTGCGCAGCCCGTAAATAAACCGGATGCTCAAATTCTGAAGGCGCTCTAGTTTATTCAAAAGCTCCTCCGAGACGTCTAAGTAGGAAACATCCGCGTAGTCCAGGATGGGTAGAAGCAAAGATTGAGCAAGAGTGATTTTGGTCTCAAGAGGAAGAAATTTTTGAAGACGTTTAAGGGACTGAAAGGTAAAGTTAATTTTTCTGCTAACATCATTAATGTGTGGGGACCAAGACAAGCGTTTATCAAATATAACACCCAGATTTTTAGCCTTCTCCGAGTACGGGATAGGTTCACCAACGAACGTCACTGGGGGAAAAGAAGTCAGGGAAAAATTGTTAAGCATAAAATGGGAGCCAAAAACAATAGCTTGAGTTTTGGTAGGATTAACTAAGAGTCCGAAAGTGTTTGCCCATTCATTAATTTTATTGAGGTCATCATTGATTTGAGCAATGCCTTTCGAGATCTCGCCTGAACCGAAGTGAGTATATATTATATTTGCAGGTCATCTGCATACAGGTGATAATGAGACGTGATGTTAAGGGTTATTGAAAAATTGAAAATTGAAAATTGTTTATTTGAATAATAATATGTTACACTACATGCTAAACAGTGTTTAGGACATCCTTTTAAGTATGAAATATACTTGTGCCAGGATGTCCTGCTCTTCCATTTATTTACAAGGATATCCTAAATACCTAAATTGATTTTTTGTGTTGTCTGAAATAAATGAATTTTATTATTATTTTATTTTAAACTATGTAGATGAACAAGAGTATGAGAGAGTATTATAATGTATTGACAAATGAACTAAGTTAAAATTTTGATTTAGATGCAAATACATTTCTTAATTAAAAATATAATTATTTTTATCTAAATTATCTTGCCTGGTGTGATAGCACTGATATTATTTTGGATTTATGTTGAATGGGTGTGATGCGTGTATGTTTATTTATGCATGTGTGGGGGTAAATGTTTGTATGTATTCTGTGTCTGAGGGCTACTCCTGAGGACATCTATGGTTATGGCATCTATAAAGACAGAGAAAAGTAGGGAGACAGCACACCTCCTTGTGGAACGCCTGCAGTGATGTTGCACCAATCCGAACTAAGCTCATCTGAGCGAACACACTGTGAGCGTCCAGATAAACAAGATTTGAACCAGTCAACTGCCGAGGAGGAGATATTATGAGAGGAGAGGATAGAAAGAAGGATGTCATGGTCAACTGAGTTAAAGGCGCTGCTGAAGTCTAGCAATATTAAACATGTAAAAAGCCTGTTATCTATGGCCTGGCGAATGTCATCTGAGATCTTAGTCAACGCTCCCACCGTACTGTAACCAGAACGGAAACCTGATTGGAGCGGACTCAGAAGACAATTCTTATACATATAATCAGACAGCTGTACTTC
Organism: Eupithecia tripunctaria; assembly: GCA_955876795.1. NCBI lineage: Eukaryota > Metazoa > Arthropoda > Insecta > Lepidoptera > Geometridae > Eupithecia > Eupithecia tripunctaria. Next base: position 341,087 of record OY041604.1, read on the forward strand.
TGCTCATATAGAAATTAATGACTCTACATATTGAATGATTGACTCTATATCAACCCTGTTTTGAGAGAAAAGTAATATTAAGTGAGATTATCATGTGTCTCGAGAGAACCAGGTGACGTAAATGGAAATGCTTTTTCAGTACGTCCCCGCGGCTTCAGTACTTCACCATAAGACGCGTAAGGTAAGTCTGCTCGGCGGTGAATTACTGAAGCCAGCGGAGACGTACTGAAGTAGCATTTCAATATATGCAACCAGGCGTATCCACATTAAGGTGGTCGTGTTTAATGTCAGGTACGAATTAACTCATGAAATCGGATAAAGGAGCGATGAGCGGCGGCGCGGGCGCGCCATAAACCACGCGTATCGCGCGCATCTCGCGCTTTGCGCGTCGCGCGCTGCTTATACGAACGTTACTTATTAACAACACTGGAAATTTGAGGTTAAATACAGTTAAAGTATTTAGAAAAGCTGCAATATCAAAGTTTTTAGCAAATAATTTAACTGTTTTTAAAATGTGTTACGAATGAGACTAAAGACCCAATGGTGATTTATGGAAATTTTATCATCAGAGTCAACAGGTGTCTCGTTTTACAAGCAAGTTTCTTAATATCCCCTAATATAAGCTGTGAAATACGTTATATAGATATAAGTTAAGTTAATTATCAACAAAATTAAAACAAAATGAGTATTTATTCAATAAAATATCGTCACAACACCGCGCAGCTTTCCTCAGCGACATAAAAGCCTACGCATTTCTCCATTTGTTCCAAAACACTCCGCCTCTACGCTTTACTAACAAAATATTAGCTTATCATTCACTCACCTCTTGCACTCTCGGTAATGGCGTGTCGAGAGCTGGCTGGCGATCTGCGCGCGCGCATCAATGGCTGGAGGGCCACTCTCGCGCGCAAACACTCCGCGCATCACATGTGACGAATACTTACAAGACAGCGCAAATAGGTAAAAAGTACAGAGGGCCTGAACAATTTACCAATTGATGTTGAAAGCGATAGTAGTAAAGGCCAAAAATGTATGGGTTTGACATATGTTTTAGATATGTCACGTGATCGGTATCGAATTTTTCCCTTCTAATCTTTCATTTGTTTTCGATTAGCTTCATAGCCAATGCCGGTTGGCAACGCCCTCTGGTATGGTAAGGATATGACTTCCAAACAGTGAAGCTAGCAGATTATAATAAATGGAAAAGCATGAATATGTAAACATAGAGACCGTTTTTATCTTAAATCAATTTTTTCTCTTTCCATACAATCTAAATGGTATAGAAACATTCTAAGCCACGGTAAGCATACAGGTTCTTGTTGGCTCAATGGTATAATGAACGAGCTCTGCGTCTGCTAGCACCTTCCGTGTAAGTAGCGCAGTGCAACACCCATGGCATAAAGCATGTTGTCTGTTGATGGTTCTAGCAGTAACTGCCCAGGCTGTGTGCGCAGCGACCTTGGCTACCGGCGGACAATATTTGCGCGTGCGCACATCCGTAGTGCGCTGAACACACTCGCAGGGGCAGTAGTCGAACGGCATGACATGAGAAAATACATGTGTTATGGATATTTGTGAATTTTTATGAGAGCGTTCTCTTTCGCAGGCGGACGTTTCTTTTGAAAGCTGTACAAACCCTGACTTGCGACCTGTGGAGTTCAAAATAAGTAGCCTAATCTTGTCGACAGGAGAAGAAGTGGCATTTGTCCAGCTTTCCCACTGCTGGGCAAATACCACCCTCCCGTACTAGCTATTAATAATAATACAATAATAATTTTGCTGAACTCTCTGACACTTTGAGCAACCACTGAAAATCAATAAGTCTGTAGTGTCCCAAGTCCACTCACACTCACTTGGTTTGAGCCCGTGTGGATGAATTATTTTCCGATTTTACTTCCATCTGACCCCATATAATCTTGGCGGGTATTGAAGAGACACTGGCGAGAAAAAGGAAAATGTATTTATTTTACTTGGTTTCTAGTCCTGTGGGGTTTCTTTCTATCCTAAGCGAAAGTAATCTGTCTCTACCTTCTCCACCTACGCGTCAGTGATATCAATAAGTGGAATATGGTTTTGTTCCGTTGTAGGAGTGGCTTGGTATCGGATCCCACCGCTCGCTGACGGACGGCATCGTTTCCGAATAACATGAGAACCTAAACAATACACGGAAACGGCACACGTGGGGCACCTCCGCATCCATTGTGGAGACACGAAAGAGCGTGTCCCTCCGCGGCGACGACTAAATGTTGGATGTCGCGCCCACTCGCCGCCGCGCCGACAACACGTATTGTGGGAATCATTCACGAGATCGTGTCGCTGCTTTTTCCTATTCTCACATAAGTATTTGTTTTACATGAATGAATTGATTCAAAAAATATTTTATGATTCAAAAGTTGTTGCAGCGAAAATAGTACGAGTGAACAATTCACGAAAACACCAGCCGGTGATTTCGTGAATTGTTGACCAGCCACCTCTACGTGTTTCGCGAGGCCTTTTTTAATTCAGATGCATGTATGTGCTTGTGAAAAAATCTATGTACCAATGATAACTACACTCATGAATGCATCTAAATGTAACAGGTTTTGTAAAACTACTAAAGCAAAAGCTTGAGTCGCACGTCACACGTTAAAATGTATAGTCTAGTGCCGCTATTTCCTAAGAACCTACCCTTATAGAAAGAGGAGATAAAACCAAGCAAAAGCCACTTAATGAAGTCTCCACAACATCGTCGATCGCCAAGCCTGCGCCTCTCGTCCAGGGCTGTTTACATAACCGTTTTATTGATACTACAAGGCTTAGATTTACGATAGTCTATTACATTTACATATTTTATGCATGTTTTCGTTAATGTATCGGGTAAGCGCCTGTCACTTTATTACAGTTATATAACTATGACATAAGTTTTATGCAAAATCCAAGATGATCCCAAAATTGTAGTGCTGCAGTTTGAATACAGTAGAGCACATTCGAACTCAGGCTGTGTGTAACGTGAGTACCTCCAGGCTCACAGGTGCCTGCCAGCAGTCGCTGAGGCGTACCGGAGGTAGGTGCCTCGGCTGTTGTCGGAGTCGTCGCCAAACCAGAACCACCGTCCAATTAAACAAAACCTATAAACGTCGGAGCCGCCATTAAGACAACGATAACATAAATCACAAAATAGTTAAAAATCGTTCCAACCTCGTCCATGACACGGAACATATAAAACTTTATTATTTTTACGATTTTGTCACCGGCATTTTGGCGAATAAATGGCTTTAGACAGCGATAAGTGTAATTAATTAATATTCGTGTATCGTAAAACGATATCGCATAGGTCGGGAGTGGAGCGCGTCAAGGACGCGCCTCACTAATGTCTTACTAGCTCGTCTTCGGTAAAATTATTGAAATACATGTTAATGTATTTAATTTTGCAAATAAAGCGAACATTGCAAATACATCCTAGCTCCTAAACCTAGCCATTTGCGACACTGGCTAAACACTATCTAAATAAATGCACTCTCTAGCGATTTAATTAACAAGACTTCCGGCAATAGATAACTGCTAATGTTGTACAAAAAATGTCGTCGATAAATTTGCGCATATAATTCTAACAATTCTTATTGATTTCACTAATGTTCCTGCCACAAGAGAGGAGGATATGTTTTTTTGAGAAGCAAAGTGGCGTGCTAGCTGCGGAACCCCGTGCGTCCAGCGCTGGGCCGGCGGCAGGTGCCGCGTGGGCCGGTGGAGACGTCACGTCTCATAAAACGGAACTTATGAATTCGGACGCACCCATATTTCGGAGATGCCATTTCTTTTGCATTTTTAGTGGCATTAGCTTCACTACTAGAGCGGAGCTGAGCTGTTTATGATTATGGTTTTGGCCAAAATCAGTAGAATGGCCAGACGGTAACGTCATGCTTAAAGATGTGTTACTTTAAATACCTTTCTGCCGTGCAGTTGTTATCCTAGGAATAGTGGTTTACTCTTTTTATTATTTTATTAGGTGTCTTTGTGCGATATCCAAAATCATCAGGTTGATTTTATCAAGTATCTCGCTTACCTCTTCTGAGAAAGAGCGTCAAGAAGACGCAGCACGCTGCATGCCGGAACTAACAGAATGACATTTAAACCTACTTTATCGGTTTCCATATTATGGCTTCATTTCGATCGTAAAACAAAGAATAGAGGTTTGTGAGCGTCGTAAAAATTAGGATATGTTTACGTTATGGCTTTTTGATTTGAACGTTTTTTTTTCCAATCATAAAGTAATAATGATGTAACTTTACGATTCATCATATTTGTCAGTATACAGGTGATATGTTAAAGCTATCATATCAAATAAACATTTTTTAAAACAATACACTGTAGCTGGACGTGCATAAAACCTCGTACTCCATGTACTTACTACGGCTACAAGTAGTTATGTCCTGTAAGCTGGTCTTTCTGCCAGCAGTCTCCTAATCCGTTCAGATCTTATCGTAACGAGTGTGATATCTCGTCATATAAATGCAAAGAGCTAAATGACATTCTGTCCAAGGAGCTATAAATAACCGGACACATGATTACAGCCAACAAGCCTACACGATGCGCGGCCCGATAGCCGGCGCTATCGACTCGTTATCGACTCGATAGCATCGCGACCAGTCCTCACGCCTCACCGCAGCACAGACTCCGTCATCTTATTATAGAATAACTGCTTATTCTTAATGTAATTTGTGTTGATAGAGCATCCATCAGAATTATGTTGATGACTTATGGTGATTGTGTTGATAATTTGAAACTCGAAACTGAAGAGAAAGTTAGCATTTAAACAATCCTCATTTAAGACGATTAAGAAACTGAGCTGTCAATAAATTTACTGTAGCGTTATCGATGATATTTCAAATCAAGAGTCAAGAGTCATGTTTATCGTTCATTTGAATGTTATTGGAGTAGACCTTGCGTTGTCAGAGTGCCGCCGCCGCGTGGCTGTAAGCTCCGCGGCCGCACGTTGCTGCACGATCTATAGACATACGGCGATTTACGACGGCTGCGCTGTTGCTGTATCAAGTGCTAGTAAACCCTAGTGTTTATGTCAAGATCAAGTCACGTTGCAGATAAAAGTAGGACCTAGCGGGATGCCAATGGGTCTCGTCATCGTGAGCGGACGGCAGTGCGCGGTAGCGAGGCAGGCGGCGGCGTCGATGGCATTGGTGCAGGTTGGATAACACCGTCCGCGGTTGCCACGTTATTGCGGTGCATTACTAGATATCGCCTTCTGCTCTTAGGAAAATTTGTACTAAAATATTCGTTTAGATAACTACGGAGTCAAAGTTGCAGTTCAATGGCACTATTGACCTCTTTCTCTTTAGGACCGTGAATATAAAGTTCAATTTCATCGAAATAAAATGTGTGCAGCAAGACGTAACATGGTTTCCCTCGGAGCCCCCTCGCAGCCCGAGCGGCCCACGGCTGGGCTCGCGGCCGCCACCGCTGCGCTGCACCGTGACGGCATAAATCCCTCGCTCGGCAACATTACGCTGGTAGCCCGCGTGTGAAGGTATTCGTCAATGATGGTATAAATCTCTTCAATTACACCTTTTTACCCGTACTACGATTTTATCGCACTTTTGCAGACTAATCACTATGAATTATGTACTCGGTGCCGAAGCAAACTGCCAAAGAAGTAACAAACAGTTAAAAACAAAAACATACTTGTGTGCTTTCTATTTTAGTAATGCTTACGTAGGTAAAACCAACATCTAAACTAATATCAACACGCCTTCCTGGTACTGATATTGTCCTCCTAGTCGAACAGAAGCTGTGCGCGAGACATTATATACCTAACGTTGCACAGTATTTGAGAATCCACTTAATATGCTAGATTAAAAAATCTTAAATGAACAACTACCGGAATTAGGTATACCAATTCGACGATTGGAGTACTATATCGTATCTATTTTGAATGGAGCATAAACGTAAACAAACCGCCCATACTTAACCTAAAATTCACTTTGTTGGCGCGTCCTTTTATACGTAATTTACATTACTTGTCGATTTTAGATCCTCCCTTCAATAAAAAATGCTTACAATTATATCTGAAACTCGACGCCAAGCAAGTCAGATTTTGTTATTTGTGTCGTTATTTGTTTACTAACATGCTTCATTCAAAATGGATAAACCATAGGTAATTATTTCCAATAATCAAATGAAAAGCTCCTCATACAAAAATACCTGTACTCCTTCCACGCTGTTATTTGTGTGGCACATGCACGCACGCCTATAATTTTCCCAATAGTTTATAAGTCAATGAATGAAGACTGAATGATAAAATTTAATACCTATTTCATAGACACAGTTACTGGTAATGTAAACCATAAAGATGCGAATCTGTTTACTTGAAAAATATTCGAGTTGATTTTTCATGGAAATAGTATAAAAAATTGTAAATAGGAGTATTTTTGTCATAAAAATTAAATATCAAATCAGTAAAGTCATTAGGACAAGACTGTTTGACAGTCAATCGACCAAATAAACACAAAAAAGAAATAAGAGCATGGATGGAGAACAGTTAAATAAAGTAGGAAGTCTGAATCAAGTAATAGTACTTTTATAAGCAACTGTAGGTACCGATTTATCAATTCGGTACAGTCTCTTTGAAAAGTACCTGCTTTGAAACAAAATAGGAATCGGATGAGTTGACGCACAAAAATAATATTAATTACTCAAGAGGTCAACTGATCCGAAAATCCGAAATGGATGAAAATTTAGTGGATACGATGCAATGAAAAACTGAGCACCTACTCAGTTTTTGACAATCACTTCAGACAAACAGTTAAGGAACGAAACAGCGGAGATAATCGTGAATGCATTAATAAAGTTATATTATGTTATATATGCGTAAAGAGTAATTAATAAAGTTATATTATGTTATATATGCGTAAAGAGAGTAAAATGATAATGTATGGAGGAATGTGCCCACTATGCATCGATTTTACGACTGCGTAATTGTGCCTCGTGTTAGAACAACACTAAAGTTTTTATCAGAGCTGATAAAGACATTACTCTGTTTCCATTTAGATCAGTTATTCATTCATTATGTGTAAGTACTTCTAATAAATCCACAGACATTGTTACACTCAAGGCGTAGAAGGAAACATGCGCTAGAACGAGTTTAGGTAGGTACTTCATGAATAGAGCTTTTGGCATGGTTGTTGAGCTCTAGGAAGTGTAGGTTCTGTACCTTCTGTACGACAACGTTAATATGCAATACCTATTTACGTGCCGATCTCTCTGTATCACGCACGCAGCACGTGTCATTCGTAATCTATGTTGATAGGTTAGTTATTAAGACTGTCTGATGGATTTACATTAGTTGGACCTTAAAGACTTAATAAAGATATAAGTTCAATAACTATAAGTTAATTGGATTTCATGAATAAACAATGTTGGCTGCGCTACGTTACGACAATCTTGGGATCAATTTTACTGGGACTGTTTATGTATTTTCTATGAAACACCCGTCAAGTAGTGTCCCACAAAACTGCGTGATGCCACTCCGCAAGTGCCCTGGACTACATAACGTACCAACAAACAAACCCACACGCTGCGCCGCGACCAGTTGGCCCGTTATCTGCCGCGATACCACCGCCTATAAGTTAACCATTTTACTGCCCACCGCCACAGCTGAGCGCACAGTCACTACGCACAGACCACCTCAGGGGTTCCTCTCTAGGGTCGACGGACATGTTCCGTATCGGAGTACCCGAGGCTGTGTCGTAATGTGGATATGTCGCCTTCAATAATGCCTGACACCATTCCGTTGGTCATCGATACCGCGCTATCGAAGAAACACTTCCTAAACTTGTTAACAAACTGGCTCACTTCTCTGAACCAGACCACACGAGTACTCTTTTATGGGTACCTTACCTACCTACGCATTCTGCAGAATATAGGTATCTTGGCATAGTAAGTTCTTGCTAAAGGATTAGCAGTGGCAACAAGGAAGAGTAAAGGAGGTTCTCAATCCGACTGTAGATATATTTTTGTCTGGACTTTTGACTGGGTGATCTGATTTTGATGATAATTTTTTATATTCGAAAGCTTGAAGAATGAAGATATAATTGAAGTAGGCTTATAGTTTTATAAAACAAACTTAATTATTTGAGGTGTGTTGGTGAGAGTCTCTGGTTTGGTCGAGTGCGCATGGAGTGTTGAGCGGAGGTCGCCGCCCGCAGCAGCGCTACCCGAGCTCGGCGCGATGCAGCCGATACTGTGAGGTGGGTGAGGTGACCGGGCAAGGCTATGCGATTAAGGAAGCTACACTTACATTTAGGATAACAAAATAGTATCTATACTATACATTACATATCCAACCAAAATGATGGATGACCTGAGCGACAGCCATAATGGCCGGTGATAATAAGAGATTGTGAAGTACCACCAAAGTAAAACTCTCTAGTGCTATTTCCACTACTTCACTAAAAATAAAGATGTATAAAATTTGCAATAATATAAAGAGACGTTATTTTGACAATATGGGTAAACGATAATTAATTAATAATAATTTCTTTGCATTTGGTTGAAGTTTCTATGAAAATTTTAATCAGTCTTGGTTCATAAGTTGATATTTACAAAAAGCTAAATGCACTAGAAGGTACGTCCCAGTCAATGTCTCGATGCCTCCCAAATTGCGGTCTCTATAGCACATCTTCTAATTACCAGTTCTGTGCTTGTTGTTGATGCCTGCCCGTTAATTACGTTTTCGTCTGTCACGGTCGGTGCGTGCTTAATGTCCGGATTAACGACGGCGGAAACGACTACTCGCGGGCTTGCTGCTGGCTGTCTCTCCTAGGCAACAGTGAGCTCAAGATGCTGGAGCTTATCAATTACAACTCAAAGAGGCTTTACTTGGTCAATAACATATTAAGTAAACATCAGGTAAGTTATAACGGTTACGGGTGCTCCTGTTCAACATGCATATTGCTCACACCAGTGCAATAAACGTACATTAAACGTGCGATAAAAATAATTTCGAGTCCAAAATATGATTGTAAAGCTCACATTCTCATAAAGTTGCTTAATGTAGGTAAGTGATTCATGCGGCGCGGCCGTGCGGCGGGGCTCTGCTCCCTGGACTATTACACCTGTTGCGGGAATTTGCCTGGCTGTGACACTTTTATATCCCTAGGATTCACTTCTGTCTAATGTGCTGCCTACTTTATTATCATGTTCCTTGCCTTGTCTACAGATAGGACGTACTAGCAGGTGCTGATGAATGTGTATGCTATTAAATGTTTATAGATACGTCTCGATTTGTAATCTTAGAATTGTGTCCATAAAATAAGCATACATCACCGCACGCGGCACGCACGGCGCACGCACGGTGCACGCACGGTAGCCGCACCGAGGATTTACTCCGAGACCTGCCTCGGGCCGAATCAATTAGATGCATCACGCGATGGACGCGCGCCCTCCAGCATGCTGCAAGGGACCAATGGCCGAGGAGTCAAGAGAGGCCTCGGCGGACAGCGGTGATGCGTGTGGTGAATGATTTGTGAGGACGCTGGTGTTGGCGCTGGTGGAGGCGGACAACTTATCCTTGGTGTGGTTTGACGGAGACATGAGTCTGTCACCCGAGAACCCGCAACAAGTGATGACAGGTTGGTGTTACTTAGAAACATAAATGCTTGAATTTCAATACTATAACGTCTTAAGAATATGTATTCACAGTCACACATAAATTAAAGGTGTTAAATAATCGTAATTTCAAAGAAACATTTAAATGTCTTATTTGGAGTTGAATAGTTTACGTGTTAAGCTGTCGGATGCGGCTCTCGTTGCGCTTGCGCAGGATTGCGTGGATTTAATAGTAATTCTCGTGTCGATAATTTGATAAGTGTTTGTGTAGGCAGCGGCGGCGGCGCGGCGGCGGCGCGGCGGCGGCGCGGAGTTGCAGGTCGCGAACAATGGCTCGCAGTCGGTGAGAGACTGATGTTGGATCCGTTCTCGACCTCAATAGCAAGCTCAGAGCCAGGTAGCGGTTACTATGACAAATTGAACTCAAAGCTACTCATATAAATAATAATAAAAAATAACATGTCACCCTGAGACAGCAGCCATTTTCTCTCTGATGCAACCATTTATTAACATATGGGTAGAGTAAGTACAGATCGAAAATACAACTAATAAATATCTAAATATTAAAAAGTTCAGCAGGCCGTATAAGCAAACATAGATCTGCTGGCATAAATCCTGTTCAACTGCAAATTAATTATAGTCAAATTAAGAAGGAAATTAAAAATAGTTGATGAAGTGAAATCTCGCCGCGGCATTAGCGCTAATTGTGGACATCACTCTTCACCATGAGAGAAGGTGCCGGCTGCTGCCCGGCGGACTGTTCATACTGGCTCAGGAAGTGACGCAAAAAATACCTACTTCTAACATAAGTTAACCCATGTGTAACCCATAAAACAAACTCTGCTTTCTCTATGGCTAGATTAACTATGCTGTGTGAAATTTACAGCATTATTTAAATTTCAGTACGCACAAAATTGACAAGTTGCTCCACAACTTGTCGACGGGAAAGTTTGACAAGATTTTGATGATTTTGTGCGTACTGAAATTCAAATAATGCTGTCCAACCACAGTTCTAGATTCAATTAAGAATAAACTCCAGTTAAACACGGCTCGCTGGCAAACAGTCAAACTTTGACTTTGAGGAATTAATTGGCGTAACGGCGTTGTTTTTAATTACGAGTGGGATGTGAGCCGCAGGCTGCGCCCGCGCCGCCGCGCCGCGGAACCAGTTCGCTCTCCCGAACGTTTCGCGGAGATATATTTATGGACTCTAACTAGACTTACACTCTCACTTTTATGCTCTACAACTACAATTATTCAGAAAATACTTATTTTATGTATAGCTTTTTGGTAATTATATCCTACTGACTGTTTAACCACAAAAACCTAGAACTATTGTAGACTGTATGGAAATTCAATCAAAAATTCAGATGTAGCATATTATAACAATCATCTTGCGTCATTCTAGGGTTGTTTGCTTGTACGAATATTCACTGTGCATTAAAATTATTTTTTCGACTCTATCTGGAAAATAAACATTATAAAAACGATTTCGCAACATTTCATAACCTCCACATTCCTGTGGCTAATGAAATGTAAATCCTTCAGATTCGACCCAGAAATACTAATCAAACATTAGTTTTTGCATAAAATTTAGATCACACGTGCTGACCGAGGCTACACGCACCTTCAGAGCTTTCAAAAGTTCATTTCCTAATACGTTGTTGGTATAATTTTTTATCCATATTCAAAAGTTTCATTGTTGGTCTAAAAAATAAATACTATGGAATAAAATACCCACCTGGAATCTTTTTAAGCTATGCTACGTTCAAATCTCTATGGTATAATTCGTGTTCCTTTTTCAATAAAACAGTGCAATCGGCATTTGTTTTTAATATTTCAATCCCATCGCTTCCAGACCACAATAAACCCATTAGTACAGATAATTAAGCTCATATTCTTCTGTATCATTTATGCAATGACACATGCCACAGTATAATTGCAACAGAAGCACAAATACGGAATGCAACACGTTGTTCTTATAAATATTTACATAGGATTGTATGTGTATGTTTAATGTATGACGGATTAAATAATTGTGGGAGCCGCGGAAATGGCGCCTAGGAGCGCGCCAGGGCATACTGATGGCCACTGCGCTGCACACTGCACACTGTGCAGTGGCCATCTCCTGCATTTCATGGCGCTCTAATCAGTTTATTGCAGTTTTATTGCTGCTGATGGCTATCAGAACAAGGTGGAGACTGATAGCAATTCGTCTAATTCATTATTTCGATGATTCATAATGCATCTTCGTGATACTCATAAATCATAACAAACAACTTTTAATTTATGATATTATCTATTCTATCAGCCACGTTCTGATTTTAACACACGACAATAATTTATTAATACGATAGATTGTTCGAACGGGGTCCATAACCTGCCATCTAAAGTTTTATTTGCAGTAAACTTTACAAATGTAGCTAATATAATATAAGTATGTTGAAAACAAAGTAATAATAGAAATCACTTGTAATAAGAGTGTGGTAGGAATATGCGCTCAAGGAGAGCACCTGTCCACACCCACTAGGAACCATACACGTGCGGGCACACATGCGCGCGCACTCACACACGCGCACTGCACCGTGTGCACGTGCACACTGCACACGAACCAGTCCTCGGCTACACGATAAAGCCAACATCCATTATTAAAGTGTTTATTTTGAATAAATCCCGACGTCCTTGCGACAAATAAGATAAACTTAAATAAACACTTTTTATTACACCTCGTAAAATGATTCACTACCGTTAAATGTTAATGCGCTGATTTGAATATTCTGTCATCTGAGCTGCGCACGCGCCGCGTTCTGTTCCTTTCTGGGTAATTTTCAGTTCTCGACCGAATTAGTATTGTAATGTATGTAAATACTTGCTAAAGATCCGTTTTGGTTTTGCACTCTTAATTCTAGGGCAGTGTGAGTATTATCATAATTGAGAAAAAGTTTAATATTATTCATGACATGTTAATTTGGAAGTGTTAAAGGCATAATTGAATGTTGGGCGCATTACTTTGTTTGTTTGGCTCGTGCGGGGGGCTCCCCACTCGTGCGAGGGGCTCCCACTCGTGCGAGAGGCTCCCACTCGTGCGTGGGGCTCCCCGCTCGTGCGAGGGGCTCCCCACTCGTCCCAGGCACAAATGAGAGTCACAATTTCACAGGTTCAGTCAACCCCTTCCTTCCCCGCCATATTGTCAGGTATTTTCGATCAGTCCGTTTACCTTGAACGACGTTTGACAATCAGGAAACAACTAAGGATCCTATAGTTATATTTATAGTTCAGTAGAAGGCGTTGGCAATACTCCGAACTATTTGAGAGATGTCGACGCAATACCCATGATCGATACAAGTATTTATGATCGAGATCAACAGGTGCCTACCACTGTTCTCAAAATCATCGACAACTCGTCGCCGGACCTGTCAGCGGCCAACACGGCCAACACCGGCCAACACCTTCAGCAGTCGCCTGCGCAAGTAAAGGTGCTAAGGCGTTTTGACAGTTAGTTGCCCAACAAGTGGCTGCTCTAGTTAGTCCAGTTCGATTCGCGGGTTGCATCATCTACAATGTAGCGCTGGTTGTAATGAGCTAGTGGGCGCCCGCGACGTCTGTCATGCTCCAAGTCGGCTGCATTCAGGAGCTTATTACCTGCGTATAATATGACGGCAAGTCATAATGGAGGCTGTTTTCTACTACGGGTAATAAGTGGTTATACCTCTGCCTACTATTAGGTCGATATCACACTATCACACTAATATAATAAATGCGAAAGTGTGTATGGATGTATGGATGGATGTTTGTAACCTTTTCACGCCAAAACTATTGAACTGATCTGGCTGAAATTTTGCGTACAGGTAATTCTAATCCTAGAATCAAACACAGAGTACTTTTTATCCCATAAATCTGTTCCCATGGGATAAAAATAACTTTAAACGTTTTCATCGGAACAACGAGTGCAAAGCGGGGTGCAGCTAGTATAAATGTATAGGCAGGTGTTTATCGGTTTATATGTTATGAAATAAACGAAAAGTTACGTGATAACTGTGATAAGAGTAGAGCCATGTTTTTAAAATAAGGCTATGACGAGTTTGAATTAGATTTTTATGACATAGATAAGAAGACGATGAAGACAAGAAAATTCTTGTATTCTTCGTCTTCTTAGTTGGTACAGTTTTCAAATGTACATATAAGTTTTAGTAGTCTAGGTTGCATAAGACATTCCTGATTTTTTTCATAAGTCTTCAGGTATAGTAGAGTTTTTATCTATCGAGTATTCGTGGTAGGACCCGCGGGCATGGGTCTATGCTAATCCCGGGCTCCCGGGTTACGTGCGTAATAGAACCGCTTCTAGTAATTTCCACTTAGTTCCAGGCAATTTTATTTATATCGCCCGTAAAGCATCGCAGCCATCGGGCTCGCTCATACACTCGATGACTTTTATTCATGTGCGTTTAGGATTTTTTTGAGGACCTACGTTGGAAAATTAAACCCGTTCCCGTAATCTACATTTATTATTCTATCGTTTTGCTGAATTGATTTAAATATAAATCGTCAGCTATTGATAGCAATTATGTTAAATATTTAAGTCGAAAGTCTCATAATTCGCTACTTATCTCTATCAATTTTGAATAAAAAATGCAAAGTGTTTTTTATGGTCCTTTCTAAAAACCAAATCATTAATCGTTTAGAGCACTTTTCAAGGTGTCAGTACCGATCACGTACCGATGTAATAGTATTTCATCGAAGGCTCTGATTGAGCATATTATAATGGTAAGGTCCAGCCTGTCGCAGCATCGAGGCATTACATCTACGCGACATTTGTTTGAAGCCCGCGACTCTGGACTCGGGATACCGGTTCAGGGATATTACACAGATTAAGTTTTTTGTGCCAACTCTTATCGCTGTCATTTTATTCCAGCGTTTAACATAAACGTTCAAATATTTCTTATCGATCGAGTTTTAATCTAAATCGCCATAGCGGTAAAATCGCATCGTAAAGGAAGCATACAAAAGATTTAAACGCGCGCGACTGACAATTTTCTAATGAATTTATAAAAATAACGGTGATCATGATCACCTATTAATTCACTTATCAGTAGATATCTAATATAATAGGATTACATTTTTACTTATTATAAAACTTCTATAAAATTGCAGTTTGCGTCATATAATTTGATTTAGAGTGCGTAAGCGTGTTTTTATGTTGTACTTTAGTTCCATAAACTAGTAATATAATTTCCCTTGAACCATTGATTTCCATTGATCGTAAACGTTAACACCTGATGGTTGTAGGCATTTATCGACTTACTTTTATTACTTGTAAATAAAACTTCGGTTTCACTTGTCTACGGCTCTCACTCATTTAAAGAAATCGCTTTATTTTATCTGCTGAGTTGATAACTATGATTAGGTTAGTTTTCATGTAGCCACGTTGCGCGTTGCTCAATGCTCATAGCTTATTGTGTCTATGCCAGTTTCAAATTAAGTTAATTAAAAGCTCCAAAGCTGTAAGCAATCATATCACCCCGATTCTGAATAACTTCGTTCATCGGAACTACTCTTTACAACGGAATTTCAATAAAAGGAACCTTCAAGAGCTGCCTATTTTGAAGTCAAGATGTTTTTATCCCTCGTCGCCGCGGGGGTCCCCCCCTCCGCCCTCCCCCCTCCCCCGGGCACCAGTCCGGGTCCATCTCCGCAAAGGTTCATATAATATAATAATTGTTGGCCATTTTCATTTAACATACGTTTTTTTTGATCCGCCATTAACAGGTCTCACCGCAGGCGCACAATTTATCGGCGATTTAAAGGAAAATTGCAATTTTGTTCGCGGTTTAATTCGCTGAGGATGTTGGGCTAAATGCTCCGGTGATTGGCCGTGTTTCTAATATGGACACACGCATTCGTTATCTATTTAATCGATTTACTTAAAAAACAGAGCTTATTCTGTTCTGCTTCGGTATCTTTGTTTTTGTTCGTCAGTTGTGTGAATGACCTTACGGTAGGCAGGCGCATCTTCCCTTCTTGTGTATGAACGCTGCTGGTAAGCTTTCTGGTAAGCCTATTCTAACAGTACCTATGTAATGCACGTCTATTTTGGTCGAGCCGCCTCGCTGCCTCTCTAGTGTAAGAGCATTTCCGTCGCTGGAGACTACTTACGAGTAAATGAATCGTTTTACGCGAACGCAGTTATGAGCGTGTTATCGCAGCTCGCCGCCGGTTCGCGCCAGATAATAGAAATGTAGTGTAGTGAGTAAAACGCGATGTTTATGCGATATGCGCCCGCGCAGCCCTCGGTGCGGCGGGGCGGGGGGACGCGACGACCGGGCCACAATCATATGTACGTTTCATGTTGCGATATTAATTGCGTCTCTCGGTTACACATGCTAATCGATTCAACGTATGCCAAACGAACAAGCAAAAGCAACACCGTTCGCGTGAACACAAATATCTAATCTACATGCTTCCTATGCTTATTAGACACTGGTTTTTATAATTTCAGTAATGTATATAACTAGCACGGTTATACCGCAGGCCGGGGCGGCGGGCGGGGGCGGGGGTCAGTTCACGCTTGTAATTCGCAGCGCGGCCGTCGACCGTCCGCGAGCCATATACGGCCGCAAAAAACGGCGATCAGTTAGTAAAAAGCAACTAATTACACGTCTTCATTTGACCGTGATGCGATGGCGTTTTTGCGGCGTGTTCCGGACGGCTGCGCGCGCGCCGCTGGGAAACCGCCGGGAAAGCGTAAACAAGCGCAATTACCCACCCTTCGCGCCGTATACGGCAGCCGTGGCCGGCGGCAGTTCGAGGACCCCAAGCAACGCAACACATAAATACATTCAGGAAAGTTACATTTTGTAAAATATAGCCGTCCGTGCCGGCAGGTGTCGGCCGGATGAAATATGCCCAAGTAATTGTTGCTATCGAACGCACTCGAATTCTATTTCATAAACATGTCACATCCTTCTATCGACAAGACTGCAATGCGTAGATTCCCTGACAGATGCAGTGCTCATGCGCAGTCTGGAACCTTTAAACATCGACCAATCGTTCTGCTCAGCCTGTGAACAGCACCACTCGTCGAGTGTAAGTAAGGTACTAATGGTTGCTCTATCAAGCTCTACATTTTTGCTCTCGCTCATGTCAAACAACTGGTTCTGAAATAAATCACCGCCAAAATAACGCCTTCTCGACAATATAAATGTGATTATAATGAGTTTGTGTAATTCGCAGACGTGTTGATGCATGCGCGCGCGCCGATAGCCCCGACATGAATTATGTATTATATTATAATAATTATATTCAGACGCATTATTCTATTATCGAGTAATCATGTGTATCACTTCGCGGGATCTTATTAGCGCTGATATTGAAATTACTGTAATGAGAGCTCATTGTGATCTGAGTAATGGCTCTAATTATTGTGCATAGTGTTTTTTGGGAGCTCAGAAAGTTTTACTAAGAAAATAGATACAGCTATACCGTGTCCATTTTGAATGAAGCATAAACGTAAACAAACCGCCCATACTTAACCTAAAATTCACTTTGTTGGCGCGTCCTTTTATACGTAATTTACATTACTTGTCGATTTTAGATCCTCCCTTCAATAAAAATTGCTTACAATTATATCTGAAACTCGACGCCAGTAAATTTTTGTTATTTGTGTCGTATTTTGTTTACTAACATGCTTCATTCAAAATGGAAACCATGGGTATAAATTATGATACACATACAATATTATATAATATGCCACAAAGTTTTTAATTTGTTACGTAGAGTCACGCGCGACAAATCAAATGGCAATTCAAATCATATTTAAATTACCATTTCGTTCAGCGATTTTAGAGAAATTTGAATTTTTATCTAATTTTATCCACAATTTATTTGTGAGTTTCGTAAACCAATTTCGGTAATATCATAAGTTACCCGTAACGGAGGCTAAGCTTCCATAACCGTACCTAAACTTATGTTGAAATTCTAAAATGTAACACAAATACCCCATAAACAAGCTCGCTGATGGCTTCTCGGCCCACCAGCGCTCGCAGACTGCGCGCGCCTCCCACACGAGCGCGTCGAGCAGTCACTCGGAGTGCGCCGGAGCCACAGCGCACGCACAGTTAGTAAGCCACCCACCGGAGAGGCACAACATCGTAGAATACTGATCACACACTATCAGAAAAGGTATTTGAAGGTAGTCCACTTAGTTTCACAATTTTCACATAATCTACTCATGTGGGCAGTACGTCTGAGCCGTGCATTAGAACTATGCAATAAGGAAACTCATGGAGAAGTTATTTGATATCAACAGTAAATATTTTACGACATCTGCAAGACCGTGGGCTAACACTTGGCCCAGACCAGCGCGGGATCGAGGCGGACGTAATAAACATAGAGTCCAATGCCCAGCAGTGGGTCGGCCAGGCTTGATGCTGATAATGACGTGGATTATAAAATGTACAAGCTAAGCCGCAAGGCACCGATCTCGGTAATTCAATAAAGCATAACGTTTCATCGAGTGCCCCGTCTCACTTATTAGCGACTAAGAGTTGAAATCTCTTGTTAATACCTTTCATAAACTGCTCTCTTTATGGTCTGCCGTGGAGTGGAGTGCCCGCGGCTCCGACGGGCGGCGCCTTTACTGCCCGCGCGAGCTGATAAACCTCAAATGATGATGGGTGAATACAACTATAACAGAAAAATAGCAGAAATAGTAGCGACTAAATGTAAGATTATTTCGAGAACTTTAATTCCTTTAAGATTTTAATCGCATGAAATATGATTATCAGCTCTGGTTGCAGTGAAGTCGATATCTGAGCGGTTCATTTCTACTTTTATTTTTATTGTAAGATACTTTTAAACATTAAAAGGGTTGCATTGCCTTGTCGTACAGCGGGGCAATGCAGCCAGCGTCTTGGAGACGCTTCCGACTGGTATTTATATGGATCAGTAGAGCTACCTCTAGATTGTTTGCAACAGTCTGCAGTTAGCTCAATTGTTTCAGTTGTAAATACTGGTTTTAATTTGATTGTTTCATTGTAATTATTTTTTTCAATAAATTGCACAACAGTAACATAACGCTGATATTGCTGGTATTTATGTACCTTCAAGTTCAGATTCAAGTCGCAAGAAGCGCTATCACGACGGAGGCGTCATATCTCGGAATCCAGTTAAAACAATAGCACAGTTATGTCAAGTGAATAAGGATCACAATGAAGCTGTCGAATTGTTAAGTTTTTGTGGTAATTCGTGGACATTGTCGATAATGGCTGCGTTTTCCTCGGGCCGTTCCGTGTTTTCCCACGTTTATTAATTTGATACTGTTTACTTTGTTTTTACTCAAAGTACCGTGACATTTAACATTATTAAATTATACTTGCCCAATGAAATTAAATTAACTACCTAAAATAAACGTGTAGCTACGTCGTATTTACCAAATAAGTTTTGGTTTCGTTATCAAAACAGAACATTCGTGACTAATAAAACTTAAAAAAAGAAGGATAAAGTTTTTATTACATTTATATACAGAACACCCTGGTCCGAAGTCTTTTAAGTTTTATGTAAGACTCTGGTTTTATAAAGACATAAATAAACACATAATAGATAAACATTTCCAGTTGAATTCATTACCAAGACATAACTGCCATTTTACGTAGTGGAATGGCTCCCGTTCGCGATCGAACATGGAATTATAATTAATCAATAATCATAACTCAGGTTAAACAAACTGCAGGACAGACCAATATCCTTGAACACAGAGGTATTGAAGATATCGCATTTTTATAATACGCAATACTAGTAGGTACTAACCTACCAGTCGTAATTACATAAATACCAACAAGGGACTGCGTAGTGAAAACGAACGTGAAAGTGCTACGTTTACGTAAAATAATGTTGAATAGGTTTATCTATACACAATTAAATTAAATTCATTCAATGTCTGCAATTTTTGTGGTTCTGTAACTACGAATCCAGTCTTCCAGTCTCATGAATCCATTCTGTCAAACGCATACAGGACAAGATAGAAGCAAAATAAGAAATAAACTTCGTAGTGAACCCGCTTATATTCGCAATGAAGATTCAAGCATTCCGCTGTCACTAAATTATTATGTTTTTGTTAAGTACATAAATACATAGGTATTTCATTATTAGAATGTTACTCATTACTAGAGATAATTACAACTGAACTCATTAAGGTTCTTCAAACTCGTGTTTGCTGAATTAAAACATAGATAGGTACATTACATAGCATTCGCAAAGAGACGAAGGAAAGAGGGGCAATTACTTCTAAGTAATTGAGTGAAGGAAGCACGCTTCAACGGTTCAACTCGCCTCTATCAAACATTGGGAACTACCAAACTGGTTTGCTAACACGAGGGGCTGTGGAAAATTTGCGTATCTGTCGTTCACCGATAACATACAAGCCTAGGTAGTACGAGTAGATGTAGTAGCTATACCTCCACTATCTATTTACTAATGGCTGTACAAACTCGTTATTCAGCCGAAAACAACTTTGCAAACTACGTCTAAATTTTTCAACGTTTATCGTGCTCTCGAAATATTATATTGTTTTTCTTAGAGACATACGAGTATATTTCGGCAGTGATGTTAGTGTTAATTACCATGATGGATACAAAGCTTTTATCTTATTTAGTATTATATTGCTTCGCCTTCTGTACAGTATCATGTGCTAAGCTGTCGTTAGTTATAATTACAGGTTATTACAGTTCATTCATTGAGCCGTGGGACTCCTATTAGCACGCCATACATTAAGAGTCGAAAAGCGCGACCTACCGCACTGTCGATGAATATGCAAAATGTAACAAACAGTCCTTCACCCTTCGCTGTGCTCGATGGCTAAGAATCTAGTAGTAGCTATTTCCATACATTTTATCAAGACGCGTGCTGTCTTTGGACAAAACATCTTTGCTGCTTAATAATCATATACTACTACTGCTTTGATGCTTATAGTGAAGCGGAGAAAAAATGAGCGGTCAGCGATGTTCTTCACACGATGGACTATCAAGGTTCACGCAGCTGCAATGGACCACATACAACGAACTGATAATACTTTTGCAACTATACTTATCAGCGAATATGTTCTGGAGTTCCTAATACTCTAAGGCCCGTATTATGAAAGCTTGTTCAGTCATGGATCTATGCTTGAGCAACGCTTTTCTATGGCATAAACGTCACTCAAGCATTGGTCTATGACTGAGCAAGCTTTCATAATACGGGCCTAACACTTTTTACTTATGCAGGCACAAAATATTCCTGTTCTTATAATCAGTGCATAATTTATTTGAATCCGCAATCGCCACATGCTAATCAGTCAGTCGCGCAAAAAACGCGCGTTACAATTATGACAGCCCGCGCGCGCGTCTATTTTAATTACTTAAGACGTCTATCTACTGAGAATGCAAGATAAACCTTAGCACACTGAGGTAAGATTCAAATTAACGTACCGATCAAACTCGATTAAGATACAAAAAATAAAATGAATGTATTATTAATTTTGGCAAAAGAGCTGTCACACTAAAACTGGAATGTTTGTATCACAGAGAACCGAACTCAACCGCAGCACGAGAGTTATCTCTCAAGCTCGTGATGTGATGTCCCTGCAATGTGAAGCAGACAGTTTAGCCGCGAACACATAATGCGAGATTATACAAAGGCGATGATACCGCAGTTAAAGGCGACCTTGACATAGACCCATAAATAAGAATATCTTAAGCACTCATACATATGGACGCCGGTTCGCACACTCAAATATGGTAAGTGCCGGCTTATGAATAAATTTTATTATTTAAAACGCGGAATGTTCATTACTAAAACAAATACTCGTAAGCGTAGTAACACAGGATGCTCCTTTCGGGAGCGACATATCGCCCGGCTGCAGGGAGGCACTGCGCGCGTCGACGGCGAGGAGCGGCCTGACATACTCGTGGGTAGGATGGAATTGGCTCTTAAGGCTGAAGATTGCAACTTAAGATGAGACACAGGGACGACATCGCGTGGCTCCCGCAGATTGATGTCGCAGGGTCTCCACAACTCGTCTAGATCTATGTGCTTCGTGCCGAGAGCTCATCAGATCAGATAACAGTCATAGTTTTTGTTGAGATCGGTTGGATTTAGTGCTAAATGAGAGCTCAAGGTGAGCGGGGTGAGCTGCGCCCACGCACCTCTGCGCGCGCAGGGCTACCAGACGGAGAGAAACAACGTCGCTTTTGGATACTATTGCGCAATGCGACAATCTAATACGATTTGGAAACATTGCACTACCCACCAGGGTTCACTATTACAAATCTATCGAAGCGAAGATAGCGCCTAACCGTGTCGTCTGACATTTACTTGACACTTTTAATTTATAGGACAAGTTTTTAATGAAATATTCGCATGTGGAGCAACCCTGGCTTAGCGTTACGTCAGCGTCAAAATAGTCGTAGAATCTGGGATAGCTACCTACAACTCACACCTACTGATACCTCGCGACTTGTGTTGGGTAAACGACACCCAGTCGCAATGCAAGATTAAGACAAAACAATAGTATAATAATGAAAGATAGAAAATAATTTAGTGATATTGCGCACGGATCTATGGCAATCACTTTGGTTTTGGTAGTAGGCGCTACAATACTTTATAAATAATCTGCTAAGAAGCTCGGGCGTTTTGTAGGAGCCCTTCGCATCTGCCGTCTTAGTCTTTTTATAATATATGCTTCTCGTTGGTACGAGTATAAGCCAATCGCTTTGACCAATGGTTTTGCCAAAGGCTTTGATGTTTCTTAGAATTTTTAAAATAATATATCGCTTTTGGTCCGGTTGCATCCTTTTCTTGGTTCTGTTTCATTCCGGCAATGACATTTGTCACTAGAGCAAGTTAAACAGATCATTAATAAGCGCCGGCCTTGCAGTGACGACATCTATTGGTATATTTGAATAGTTTTACCGATAGTTCTTAGTTGTGGTGGGCTGGGGCGATATCCTTGAGATTATTGTTGAAACAACGATAATTTTTACCATTTGGTCACCAATAGATGCCTTCACATTATCCAAATGCTACTTCTACAGTATATTATCATTTGCACCTAAATTTTATTTAAAATCAATCACCCTGTAGTTCTTTCGGCTGTGACTGATGAGCGCATCATCTGTCTTCATCTGATGAAACAAACGTGTTATCATCGTATTCATCGCCAGTTATTGATAATCTCTCAGTTTTATGATTTATTTTAACAACAAATGTATTTCCATCAGTTATCGTACGGACATTAAAACCTTTTATGGATGATCTTTCGTGGGTTCAGAATGATAACTTTCTATAGGAGCTTCGTATAGAACTCAGCTGTCCTTGTTCATTACAATAGTCTATATAAATATTTCTCCAAATTAGTTTTAAGTGGTTGTTTAATTTTGTAAGCTTCCGTATCACTTCCTATCATTATAATAATTTGACGTCTTAAAAAATTATGATAATTCAAGTACAAGCTGGTCACAAAAACAAAACGATGTAAGGACTCCTAACGAATCCGCGGTATGAGCGCCATATTAATATTAATGCGTTGATTTGAATAGATCGCGTACGATACGGCGCGGACGCATGGGTGATACCAACGACTCCTCAATTAGTCTATCATTACATACAGCTTTTTAAAATGATATTTTTTCTCGTGTGTTTTTTAGACAAGGTGGCAACACTTTCAATGGCTAGCTCTTGGAGTCATACTTAGTTTGTACTTCTATTGGGGTTTTTCAAACTGATGTTATCAGTTGGTGGAAATATGAGAAGATCCAAGTGTTGTCATCATGCCAGGGTTCATAGTTTACCTGTTGCTCGAATTTATATAATTCTGAAAATTCCGAATTTATATAGAGCCACAAATCCTGATCTTTTTATACGCATAATTATTCTTAATTAATTAAAACTTAGGCATATTGTTGTTTTTCAATTTGACACAAAGCATGATTGTTTTTATTAGGTACCTATTTATATGTTATCTAGGAAGGCACGAGGTGTCGCCTTGAGCGCGCATGTCAACGCGCAACACATTATACACTTTATACGACTTCGGCATTTCCTGTGACGTCACGACTTACGCACGTCAACGACATTGTTAGTATTTTCCATCGACGAAAAACAAAACCAGGACGGTCGCAATATGGCTTAGGCATGTGGCTTTAAACAAACTAATATTATTATTATGTATTTTCAATTGATATAGAAATACATATATCTGTATATTTATTTTTGTATTGTGAAATTTAATCATTGAAAAGTAGATAATTTAAATCTCAACCGCAAAATTTCTACACGAAATGCTATTGGCACCCGAATCTTGACGTCATACTTGAACATTTTCGTATGGGCATGAAGTTGGACTGAAGTTGGAAGTTTAAGGACTTTGAGTTGACATAGTGCAGGGTTTCTCAAACTTTCAGCTCCACGTACCCCTGTTAAAGTTGCCAGGTGTCAGCGAACCCCTTAACTAACTAAATAAATCCATAAGTATGTTGTAGTAAAGGGTAAAAGAAAATTCAAATTTCAAAGGTAGATAGTTTGGTATACTCTTTCTGACTAGCTGCCCAAAAATCTATCAAATACATCCATTTTAAATCAGCTTGAAGAGTTTCGTCTGCGGGCGGACATTTCTAATAATGACTCCTGTTGCTTAATACTGAAACTAGAATTTATGCTCTCGGTCGTGACCGCAAATGGGTTAATAATCCAGCCATCTTTAGCATTATTAATATCCAGAAATACCTGTTCAGTTCGTCGGAGCTGAGAAAGATGAAGAGCAATTTCAGCCTTTATTTCGGAATCCACGGATAAGTTGTTAGTCGTGATAAATTCATACAAAAGAGAGTTAAAGATATTTAAATGTATTGATACACATCATCTGGCTGTTACATTTAAGATATTTAAATGTATTGACACATTTGCAATTGTTCATTGTTTTTATAAGTTCGTTTATTAGTTCGTTTATACGCGCTTTGAAACCCCGTCTGTATCAAAAGATTTCCTTTTTGCCATGTATTTAATCTAAAAAGACTAGTTTTCATGGCAAAGACAAAAAAAAAAGACTAGGATTCAAAAAAAGTAAAAATGAGTTATGCTTTTATTTATTTTATTAGTAATTAGGAGGACCCAAATGAATTTAAAAATGACGAGTAGGTACAAGGTAACGGTATGATTTACAGATTGTTCCTGTAAAAACGCAGTTTTATTATTTTCAGTTACCTACTTACTTATAAAATAAAATAATTACGACTCCACTAATCTCTTGTTTCGTATGCAAAAAACCAGCCAGGCTCTGCGCAAACTGTCTGCGTCAACAACAACAAGTCATAGACAATTTTGAGTGTTATTTTTGTAAGGTTCTAGGTATCTACGGGGAAGGCCGCGAAAAACCTGATCGATGTGCATGTGCACAGTGAATACACTGCACGTGGAACCTTGCATCGAAGCATTCGTTTCATTGAGACACGAAAAAATGACAGCTCAATAGGTTACTCTTTTAAGCCAGGTTTCATCTTCAAATCGGAATTTAAGGTTAAGGTCTTTCAAAAATATATAGATTTCGTGACGAAGTTTAACAAACCGAGCTAATATCCTGTCTTTTGACAACCAGCGTACTTCACAGTGTAGTAATGAATCATGTTCACGTTCACTACCCATGTCTCGGCATAATAATGCGAAAAGTCTTGAATTAAGCGGACGCGCTTTTATTTAATTTATTATTTTTACGACTTCTGGTAAGTTCTGTTTTTAAATCTTCTGGTATTTTCTTGCTCGCTTACGGTTCTCTGTGCAATACACAATGCATACTTTTGACCTCAGGAGCCTCAGAGTCCTCTCGCCACCATTACGTAAATCTGGTCGCGAACCCCCTGCCGTCGAATGGCGAACCCCTAGGGGTTCGCGTACCCCACTTTGCGAAACCCTGACATAGTGGATCCGATGAACTGTGACGTCACAAAAAGTAAGGGTTAACATGGCTGTTTTACTGTTTTTGTTTTTTACCACAATAAATTAATTGTTTTACCTGTTATATATTTTTTCGTGTAGGTATGTATTAAATTAACCCAAATAATCGAATAAAAAAATCCAAGCATATACCTATTAGGCTGTATTTTTTAATGTGTGTATTTTACTTAATATCTTTGCGAACTATGGTCCGATTTTAATGATTATTTCGCTTTAGTATAGAGAATAGTTATAGATACTCGTAGTATAGATAATTGTTAATATTTTCAGAGGAATTACTTTTTGTATCATAAAACTGAAAATCAGTGTAAATATTAAGCAATATGGAGTCGGTTTTTGGTATGTGGAAACAGTAAATTAGTAAGTACGAGTAGTCTAAGATAAAAACACAGTTATATAAGTAATAGTTTACTCACGTTATAACTAATTGCCGAAGTTAGATAAATGGTCATTGTTTTCCTTTTGTCTACAGCATAATATTGAATTATGAATATAGTTATGTATAATTTTAATTATTTCATTTTCCATCACGGAGTCAGTAAATTCTTGCTCTACTACGTACGTATACTAGGTGAACGTGACCTACCTACGTTATAGTACTAACTAATCTTATATTTTATCGGCTATTATGAGTGTTTTACTGGGTATAATAAAATGCAGGAAACCTTGTTTAGAATAATGTGTTTACTCAAGCCGTGTAGGTTTTAGTATAGAAGTGGAAAAACAGGTTGTTCTCTATAATTAAATATTATGCCGTTTATCTGAACGATAGATCAGGAAGGACGCTGGTCCACAATAAAATGTGACTAGTTATTATAGATATTCAATCTCAGCGTTACATTAGCGTCAGAAGAACTCGAGGCACCTGTTTGACGCCCTGCTGCAAACTCGTCGGCCTTACGCGATGTTAATTCGTCGTCAAAAAGATAATCCGAGGTAAATAAATAGCTTGTCAAAGAACGCAACATTTAACGCCAAGCAACGGTTGTTTTATCTGGCCAGGTGGCCATGGGCCGATTCTGTCATGGATATGTGTCAAAGCGCTGGTTAGCTGTGTGACACTTTGGATTAACTTTATAAACTACTTTCAAATGTGTTTAGGTACCTACACACTAACTTCGTCATTTAACAGAACCTTCGCTTGTGTGTGACTTTTTGTCTTTATTTGTTTCTCGTTTGTCAATGTTTTCTCTCACCGATCTGGCAAAGACAGTACAGGACAAAAGCTCATCGTGATCTATGTAAGAAAAGTAGAAAAGAATTAAACAACTTTTCCCACAAATGTTACTAAAATGATTCCATCAGCGTCAGCATCAAGTAGATGAGTCCCATAGCGGGCGGCGGAGTCCCGTTGTGAGCTGCAGTAAAGGGTGTCCGTAACGACAAGAGGAAGGACGCGTACGTGCCTCACAAAGCCGCGGAGGATATTATCCTACGCGGTATTAGGCCGTGCGACGTGCCGCGACACTGGGGGTAAAAAACATCGCTTTTTATACCGTGAGTGATATCATTTCTATGGGATTTGTTGGGTTTTATTAATTTGTGAATTTTGTAACGGATATGATCGGTTATGTCACAATGTTGCTGTTAGTACCAGCAGTCCTTGTGTACAATATGGTCCCATAATCTTTGCTTATTATTCTCATCAGAGAGATTGTTTACTTTTTTCTGATGCAACATAAAGTCTTATACCATACAACTGAATACAAGCGATTATATTTCTATCAGTTGTCACTTGAAATAGTTATCCATTTTCATTATGAATGTAAGCGGGTTAACTACGAACCTTGTTTGTGTTGGAAGAACACCAACGTTTGTGTTCTTCCAACACAAACAAGGTTCGTAGTTAACCCGCTTACATTCATAATGAATTCGTCAAACTACGAAAGTTTCTATGGTTATCCATTTCTTGTGGCAACTGAACGTATCAATCACTCAGGGCGATCAGAAAGCAGAGACGCCTCAGCAGTGCCCAAGACCTCACTGATTGCAAATCCAGAACTAACCAACACAAGCCCACAATCACAAATCTTAAGCCGACTTACGTAACACAATCAACGATTCGTTTATTTCTAAACGTTGCAGACAAATCCTTCTGTCACACATGACATCACCACCCACTTCTGCATTCCACAGACCCTTATGTTCAGGGGTGAAAGGCTAATTTGTGTTAAACAGATGGTATGGAGATGTGTAAGCGAGATCTGATTATGTGTACGATAAGTGTCGAAGTGGATTCGTCGACAATGGCTATCGCAGCATCTCGGCTGACATGTTCCGTAAATACAGAGGTTTGTGACTTAGAGATGATGTCGATAGGTTACTTGTATTTCTGGAACAGTATTGTTGATAGTTTTTCAAATGTTCTTGGAACTGGGAACTAAAGATAACAAAAACCAGTTCAGCATGAAATCAAAATATGAATAAATCGCATAACCTTTTTCTTCTTCACATTTGGTATCGAAAATGAAGGTGTTTAATTTACTAAATCTAGAAAGACACTAATTCGAAAACCCGACAGGCAAATTAAAAAGGTAACCTATCCCACCTCTAATAACTAAGAAGAGTTATTAATATGTTTTGTCAATCTTAATGGTATGGGATGCCGCAGAATGTGTTACAGAATCTATTGAAGAAACAATAAGAGCCAGAACACAAGGAAGTATCACTAGCCGAGATTCGGAAGTGCGATAGTGAGAAGTGGCAGGCTCAGGTCCGCAAGGTCACGACCGGGCCAGGAGATACCATCTCCCAGCCGTGTCCGAAACCGTGGGAGCCCGCAACAATGCCCTTTGTACCGCCACGCCATAAATACACTATATTATGGTAATTAAAAGTTCACGTCATTGGCTGCGACAGCTGATCATCTGATAAGCTCCCGGTACCGTTAACCTGTTAGCTGAGCTATTTGTTTCTTGGAGCTAACAGATTGGGTTGAGAATTCGAAACTTTTCACTCGCTATCGTTATGACGATCTGATTTTGTTTCGGAATGTTTCCATCATAGGAACTTTGCTCATCATTAATTTTGCTTATAACTAGTATCTCTTTCCTATGTGTTTTTGTGCCGGCTTTATTTTATATTTATCATGTTTGTAGGATCACACATGCATGAAGTTACATGTCAATATCTCAGCTATTAAACCAAAAAAAACGATACAAATCTTTGATCAAACCTGCATTTGCCATTGCTAATTTTTTTTTGCAGATTTGATGATATTGACTTAATCTGTCAATATCATCATCTTGTAAGCAACGTGCCAGTGACGTCCGACACGGTCTTGACGCCTGCAGAGTCGAGAGAGAAACAATGCGAGATAATCTAATCAGCAGAGGTCGTTGCCCATGGCTGGGAAACCAACAACAATGGCGGGGCTCCCAAGACACTGACTTTGATGCTCGTGGTTACCACCAAAAATGTTGTCCGTAATATTCGAATCTCACATTTTCGGACAGTTGCATGATAATTCGGTTCCCTCAGTAAAAAACTCTGGAATCTGGTATTTCTAAATCTAAACAAAGATATTTATATTTGAAGGAACTCCTAACAGGTATTTACAATTACTTGCCTGTACTGTTTTCTAGTTTGTGACTATAGTAGTTAGTATAGTAGTAGTGGTAGTAGTTGCGACATCCATGGGTCAAGAAATGGTCAAGAATGACAAAGAGACCACAGCTAGCCATTAGAACTCCGGGGACCCCGGAAGCGACACATATCAACCAACACATCAGCATTTTTCCTTTGTTGCGCGCGCGCAGGCATAAGGAAACACCTTGGACTGCTACGACAAGCCCGCACAATATACAATCTACCTTACCGTCTAAGCAATAAGGTCGCTTTTATTTAACTTGTTTTAGTCATTGACGTAAAATTAAACATCGAAGTAATGTAGACTCTATTTGTGGATGTTGAAGGTTGAGTTTAGAGGTGCGTTCCGTACGTCACGCGTTCGCAAGGACGACGCTTGAAGATAGCAGTGATAACAAAACGTGGAAAAATAGTTTTTTGTTCGCAGGAAGGCAACACATGTAGGTCGAATGTGTAATTTAGCTTATAATCAATGATAAATTAAATAATTTAATTAGGTATTCATTGTTGAGTTTATCATGTGTGGATGTTTCGCTTCATGAAGATCTCAGATTTTTTCCATAACAGTTTTTCCGAAACCACGGTTTTTAGATAAGTTTAATAGATTTTGTAATTAAACTCCATACTTAGCGTAATTGAAGAATACGTGTGAAGTTATTTGTTTTGGCACAGGTTTCAATGGTCGAGCGAGGAGCTTCCTACCTCGGTACAGATGCTTCTAGTTATAACCCTTAGGTTTAGGACGATGTATAGAATGTTATACTTTCGTAGGAGTTTTGTGTAACTTTCTCTGTGAAATCAAAAAGCTCAATTATATTTGTATGACCCCTGACCCGGCGCATGTTACGGTCAAACAATTATTCTAACAAACCAATCATGTTGCCGTTAAATTGCGGATTAAGTGGTTTGTTTGATTGCCGAGGTTGCAGCGTGCTATTACCAATTACAGGTTTCGAAAACCTTACTCAGTTACATATGAACTAGTTACACAGGATTGTGGAAACTAGGATTTATGACGTTAAATTTTTTGTTTGTCCTTGAACTGTATCTATTTTGAAAGTCTGAAATGGTATATATGAGTTCGATTCCATACTAGGCTACCCGTGACGTAGCACCAAAGCTACAAACCACGCTTCCCTGGTATCAGTTAAACCAACCACTTTATTTAAAAAGCTCATTAAAAAGTAAGTGCTGAACACACTTGCCATAAACAGTTATGAAGTGTATCGCGTCATAAAGTCCGTATAAAATGTAGCGCTTCGCGAAATGTCAGGCTTGCGTGACTACCTACTGTGTTTCCAGCTATTCCATCCGAAACCCAAATATGGAGGCAATTTCTAATTGAATCGTATTATGTTGTCAGTGTGTAAAACTCTGTAATTCGCTATTGGCATGTGTTTAGGCAATAAGCTGGTCATTGTGGCTCTTAATGACCATAAGATAATCGGGAGAATTAGTTTGAATTATTATTTAATTAAAAGTTGTGTGTAAAGTTTGCTTTTATCCTTTTCATAAGAGTTTTATCAAATCTTGATAATCATTGTTTCAAGCTAAAAGACAAAATTTTATGATGGCCAATGTGTTATTTAGACTACGTGTATCAAGGTAGAGAGTAAGTTGTCCTGATTCCCCCCGTCTGCACCCGTGTATCAGAGTTCAATAAAGGGTGGCTCATCAGCGCTGATCGATCATGTTATGACAGCGGCGCGTCCACCGACTCTGTCTCCAGCGGACCTGGCAGATGTGAGAAGCTAGTGTACATCCTGTACATAAAGAACACTAGTAAGTTGTGTGGTGCTGGCTTAAAATTTGCACCACCCTAATGCTTCCCGTGGGTGTCTTAAGAGGTGACTAAGGGATATTCACCGGGAGGCGGGCAGCAGCGCCCCCTACAGAACAATCCTAGCACCGAACTGCGATGCCCAACCCGCATGCCCAGCGTGGGGATTATGGGTATTACCCCCCATGAGCTAAACGGCAAAGGGCGTTTATCAGGGGGAGGCCTGCGTCCAGCAGAGGACCGATACATGCTGTTGAGTAAGCAAATAGCCTGATGCTCTGGCCTATGTTAGCCCAGGCTTGCCCAATAATAGCTAGACTTGTCACTCCCCAAAATCAACCTTTGCCGCCTTTTTGCAATGGGTCGGCAAACCTGATGATGAGCGATTATATGTTTGTAACAAGTCCTTTATCGGTACAGCTTGTTGTGCCATTGATTATGCCATGAATAAAGCTCGGCCTAATGAAAAATCTCCTAAAAGTACCGATTTTTTTTTTATTCCTTGATAAAATATTTTAAAACACATGTCTTATCCAAATATTCCTTTCTCTCCACAGGCATATTGTGGGCCGGATAAAGCCCAAAAAGAGGGTAATGCTATTGTGACCGGACGATTGATGGCAGCCCCGGATTACTGATAACGCCTTATTTAATTTCGATAGAATTTCCAGCTTTGGACACATTGAAAGGGTGAGTGAGCCATCATGTTGATGTATTACGTAGCAAGCTTTACGCACTACGGGTTGTCTTATATTTGAAAATTAAGCATATTTTTGGACATCATGGATTTTTTTACTGAAAAGTCTCTCTCAACTTAATCGAAGCAGCACTCAGACGCTATTGGCGGAAAAAAAGTATTTTAAAAGAATTAAATATCATGAGGGTATTTAAGTTTGTGTCTTATTATTTTGACTTCAGACTCGAGTCAAGTTGTAAGCACAAAATACTAGTGCTATAATTATTGCCAAGTTTGGGGTTAGAATAGACAAATAATGCCGGATAATTCACAGAGCATCATGTGAATTATCCGGCATTATTTGTCTATTTTCTTTATTTTTGTAACACCTAATCTTAGTTTGAAGCTTTTTCTCTTGGCTAAAAGATAACTGTTCCCCCATAAGCCACTAAGTAGGTAGGTATAATTAAAAAGCGATGATTCGTCCCATTGTGCGATCAGGGGGTGGCGAGGATCTCTGAGGGTTGAATGTGGCCTCGCGTCAAACTTTCATGATTGATGGTTCGATTGAAACGATGAATCAAATTCAATCTGTACTGTTAGCACTAAAAGTGGCAGTAGAGTTTACTTGCAGCACACAAAACACATTTTAAACCCGGGTCTAAGGATACAGGAAATTGATTTAAACCTTCAAAACTAGGTCACATATTCATTATTTAGTGACATAAGATCGTACCTACCACGTTACATACGATTGGCTATATATTTTACTTTTCTAAGCGATTACTAAAGGAGCGGCTTCCTAAAAGACAGGGAAGTTAAGAGACGGAGTGGTGTTTGATGATCAACAAGAATCATTAACCACTACGTCTCTCCATTTCCTCGTCGCATACAACTTCACTCGATTCGAAATAATCTGAATTTAAATAAATATCTGACGCGTACAAGACTCTTTTGTAAATTCTAAAGGAAGTAAAACACTTTTGAACTAAAAACATTAAAATACTCCGGACAAGAACTCCAGAAATCCCCTTGACAGAGGATTATGTAAGAGGAATATTGGAATAAGCCATATTTATTTCCAGCAAAAAACAATCACATTAGGTACCGCGTAAGAGGTAGGTAGAGTTAAAATTATGGCCTATTAAACTAATATACTAAAAGTTATGGCTGAGTGCTTGAAGACTATGCTTTTATCGATGGGTTGTTCAAACTCAAAACGCAAAGTGTGAAAACACCTTGCGTCTTGAACAGCGTAATAAGAAAGTTTATCCTCTAATCCACTCATACCAGTGGGTAATCCTAAGTGATGATGAAACTATAATCGGGCTAAATCTCTAAGTTCAATAATTGCAACAGGCCTGCGCCCCAGCGGAGTCGTCCACGGGCCGCTCTCGGCGATGTGTCCCCGAGTCCGCAAGGCCGCCCGCACTAGAAAGGTGCCTCTAGTGCTCTACCAGTTCCACTGCTGATACCATCAGATTGCTGGTCACACTTGTTTCTAGTGATGATGTTACCTTGTTGCAAGCTGTGGCGTCATCTGGTACTTTATCACAAGTCCGGGACGCCTAAATACATTTTTGAGCCCCTAGATCTTTCTTTACCAGCATCTACTTTTTGGACTCTTATCAGATAAATATGATTGCATAAGGTCCAGTGCCTTGTTTTAAATTACTCCTTTCTCTTTCTCATTGTGTTTTAAATGTCTAATCTTCCTCGCACATCTAAAAACCATGCTTCCTCTGCAATATTTTTTTATTTATCTTATGTATTTTATTTTGGTTCGTTCAAACTAATGCACGGCAATGCAGCTAGCCGAACGGTATTGATATGGATTCAGCTACCCTACATAGTTTTCATCAGTCTTAGTCTTAGTAGGTAGCTCAACTGTTTCAATCGCTGAGCTTTAATTTTCATTGTTAGTAATAATTTGTGGCTACATTTTAAGTAAGTATATATTAAAAATTTAAGTTGTACTGAACTGGTTTAGACAGTTTTACTGAACTATGATGAAGACGGCCAGTCCACAAGTAGGTAAAACCTGCTGCACCGTGATGTTGTGTCACAAGTGTCTGTCAGTCCGTCCGCGAGCCGGTCCGTCCAGTCCTCGGAGTCCAAGATACCTGCCGGCTTATCGAACGATAGCTACTTGACCGAAATGTACTCGACTCGTTATACTCTGTCTAAACTAAATAGTTTTTTTAAATCGGTTTTTGTTTAGCAACATCATTACTAATATTATAAAGATTTGATGATGATTTGATTTGATAAAGATTTGATTGTTTGTTTGTTTGTATATAATATAAAATATAATAGGCTCCGAAATTACTGGGCCTATTAAACAATTTTTTTATCCTTTAAAAGTCCTTTTCAGGCAGTGACATAGGCTATATTTAATCCTGGAATTCCCCCGGGAACGGAAACTACACGGGTGAAACCGCGAGGTGATACTAGAAACAATTAACGTTTGTAGCAGCAATTTGTAAAAAATCAGGCACTTACCTTAATAAATATGTTCAGTTACTTATGGAGAGAAATTACCATTCTGTCTGACATAAAATATCAATTATGTTAAAGTCATATCCACACCTCGTTTGATTTTAAGTTCATTATGCACTTAAATTTAATAGGTAATTATCGCACTCAACTACCCATTTAATAATTTTATATATATTTGTTAATAACGATTTAACTGGCTTATATTATGATCGATAACAAGCAGACCATAAATTTTACAATTATTTAATTGCATTAGTTGTCAGGTAATAAATAAGATGACGTCAGAGTGGTGTCGTGTCACGATGGGAAACATTCCTTGGTGCATACCGCACTGCTTTTGACCTGGCACTATACCGATACTTACTTTGCTATTCGTTAAGGTTTTTTGTACTATTCCTACAAACGAGTCTTCCATCACATCATCATCATCATCATCATCAGCCTATATTAGTCCACTGATGGATATAGGCCTCCCCTAATGAGCGCCATAGCCTTCCATCATATAAATTCTCAATATTTAGCCCATGTCGCTATGTTCACGAAGTGAGCAAGTACTAGCTGTTGTACACAGTAACTAATTAAGTCTATCAATAGATACAAATAAAGATAGATAACTATGATCCATAATTAGTTCTTAGTCGAATGGCTATGTACAAGATAACACTTTCCATGCCCATGACGTACATATATCTGTTCGAGCTGGTAGAAGCTGGGCAAAGAATCGCATACTTTATTTATGTCAATGGCATAAGTGTTGATAGGTAGGTTTAGACAGACGATACATTTTCTGTAATGTTGCACAATTGAATTGTGACATCGGTATACTAATAGTGATCATGTAAATCATGGTAGTTCATGGTGTACTACAAGATAACAATCTTCAACCTGACAGCCAGAGAACGTTCAGTCAGTTTCTGAGCAATACTTGCCATCAGATAAATATGCCGAGACAAAGCTCGAGTCTACAGATTCTAGATTATTCTAACAAACAGTAAAAAATCCACTGATCAATAGGTTGGCATCGATCACGATAGTAAGTACGTTTAAGGCAATGATTGGTGTTAATTCCCTATTGAGGAATACCTGTCAACGTACGTCAATGGTTTTAATTGGACTATTTTTATTTTATACGTTAATTGCGTCTATAGAATGGTTGAAATCGAACAGGGTTAGTACGTGGATCGCACTTGAGAGTGACAGACAACGTGTGTATTACTCAGGGAAAGACAGAAATCTAATTAAAAGTTATTTCATCAACAGGCCTACTAAATAGGCTGAACTAAGACAAAAATATTATCACAGTTATAGGGGTTCCTTACGAAAATTAATTGTAGCGAAAAAGACTACAAAATAATGTTATATATTTTATTGATTAAATAAAGACGGTCATCAAAATCAATATTACTTCCCTTGTTGTTCGAGTTCCACACGGACTTAGCTAAATAAAAATGCTAACAATCAAAGATTGTTTGTTTCTTGTTAAAGATATGCCACATAACAGGCCCCCACTATACAGGCCATCTTGTCCTAGTGTGGGAACCAAAGACCTATCTCAGATAAATTGGATCTGATCAAATTGTAACTACCTGTGCAATTTTTACTGAAATAACAATGTATTTAAAAAACGATCTTTGATTGACAGCATTTTGTGAAGTTGTGAGAGAGAACCAAAGTTATCGACACAGCGCAAAGAATTAGAAAACAGAAGTGGCAGTGGGAAGGCCATATCTCGCGAAGAACCGACAACCGCTGGGGTAAACGCGTGAGAAGAGACAGCGACTTCGTAGTCTAGGACGCCCTCCGGCTAGGAGGGATAACAATCATGATGGTTTTGTACAGTTACCGAGAGATCCAAAGGTCCAGCTGAGAAATGTGTCGAGAGCAGATCTCATGATGTCTAATCCAGGGGGAGCGGCCTCGTAGCGCGCTCGTAGCGCCGCGCCGCCGCGTAGCAAACATGTACATCTGCTACGGGTTTGCCCAAATTGGAAGTATGGAGGTCTACCACGGAGACGTGTCCTTTGACAACACCTTTTAATTAGATAATCTTACTTAATATTTACCGAGCACATAAGTATTGTCTGTAATAAGTCCCGTGATCACTTTATCCTCTCGGTGACCAGCTACCCGAGAGGGGTAAATTGAAAACCAGCGCTGCTTGCATAATGCAAGCAGTAAATTACTGAATTAACCCCTTTTGCCTTAACTTATTTGTTTTATTTTAAGTCTTTATTTATTTTGTGTATTTTTGGCAGTAAACGTTTTTCTATTCTTACTATTCTATTCTATTTTACTTGTTTGTCTTAGAACGAGTTATTTTAACATATTCTGATATATGAAAAGTTACCAAAATGTATTATGTATATATTATCTTTTCTCTGTTTAGAAGGTTTACGGAAAAAATCACAAATTGATAAATATCAAAATTTAAGATAAGGACTCAAAATATTTTTGTTTAATATTATAAACATAGTTATATTATATTAATTAATACTCCTCAAATATCATAGAACATCCTTAATAGTAAATAAATTACAATTAAAAGAAAACAATTTCCAACTATTGCAAACAATCTACAGGTAGCACATCCATTAAATATCATGCTAATTGACCTACAGCCGTTAATCTTTTGAAATCCAAAGTATTTTGGAAAAAACATAACAGGCATGCTTCGTCTTACAACGTACAAAAGGTTAAATATTTACAGCCAAACGCTAGGGGTGCATTTTTTGCGATGTTCACCGTCTGCGGCCGTCTCCCCACGTGCACAATGAAATTACAAAAACCAATGACATTTGCAAACAAATGTAAATACAATCTGTTACAAAAAGCGGCCACTAAGCAACACTTAGCGATCTACCGAGTTAATACGATAATTACGACTCGCCCGCGCATAATGAATACCAATGACATGATCCGCCGGCGACAGCTTCGCGCAAGCTCTGCATTTACATACATTACGTCTCCTTCTCTCTACATTTACTAGCTATTGTAAGAAACCAAGCGATGGTCTGTGCGCGCTGTAAAACGACAGCTAGATGCAAGTTGTAGATAGTTTAATGCTATATTCGATTCCTTTAATTACATTATGTAACGAACGCTTAGATTTCATTGATGCTTGTTTATCTATCAAAAAACAATTACATTATGAAGATAAATAAAGTCCAGGTGCAACGCTTCCGTTGGTAGAGTAAAGTTTAAGGCTAATTGCTTTCCTGGTTTTATGCTTCTTCTGTTGGGAATGATGATGTTGCTGTCAAGTGAGTGATTTTTCTTATGCTTCACTTACTTCATCCAAGAGCCGGACACACGTGTGTCCAGCTTCATGAATTTGTTTATTTAGTAATATCATTGACTTGGTGAAACTCATAATAAATATCACTCTATGGTTGTTACTTACATGACTTACGTCATCGCTATTAATCTATGACCTATACCTAGTATCTATAATTTAGTTAGCTTTTAGTCGCAGTTCAGTCTTTTCAAAGATTATTAGAAAACAAATTGTACGGATCTATTAAATATGTGCGTAGCAGCTGGTACTGTATGACACGTATCGTATATTATATCGTATAAGCATAAGGAACGTGCAGTAGTCCACCAGTGCTTGGTGCTTGCGCTGCCCCGCGCCGCAACGCCGAGCTCTAACAGTGCCATGACCAGCCAAGTGTTGAAGAGAAAGAGTGAAACGTCTACTTTCAAATAGCAGAAATAAATACAATGCCAAACGGCCAGTGACCACCCATAATCTAATGTTATAATCTCCGCGGCCTATCATTAAAACAGTATAACTATAGTTCACCGTTAAACCGAAAAAGAGAACGCTTTGGCAATTAAAAGGCGGTGGGCACCGGCCGTGCAGCAGCCGCCGCGCGCGCCCAGCGCTGCACGGCGAGTGACGCATCCAGCAGTATCACCAGTCCCGCCTTTTGTCTACTAAATTAAATCAAAGATTCGTGCTCGAACAAAACCGTTGAGTAGTCCCTGAAACAATACATAAGAAATGCGTGTCGGAAATCATTCCTAAAGACTGTACTTTCCAAAACTATTGGACATATTAGGTCTTATGTTTGACACTGGGTTTTGCCTTATGTTGCTGTTTCTTTTCCTGCATCTGCCAGCAGTCAGTTCCACACAAACATAACAAATCCATCTAATAATATTATGTTCTTTATTCTGCCAACTTACAAATATCTCTCTTGGTTTTAAGGAACCATAAAGTAATGTCTACACCTACTGCTGCATCACCACACTGTGCTCACCAGAAAAAGACGTCACACTAAATAAACCTATTTATTTCTCGCGTATGCTTAGCATATTGTTGTTTAATAATTAAACTCCGTTTTCGCCAGAGATCGTTGTCTAAGAAAAGTGTGAAGTGGTTTAAATAGCTCATTAATATGTATAATGCTCTAATAGGCCTGATACCATCGAGAGGTGATGTATGTGTCCAAACACTGCCCACTGATAAGGGATGAGCTGTACTTTTAACACAGATGTGCAGTATAATCTACAGGCAAAATTAGGCTGCAAAAAGAATGAAACAATTGCGGACTTAAAAAGTATTCACTAAATACAACAAAGGAATAAACGAAGTAAATAATTGTCGTGTTAAAAGCAGTCAGAGAAATCTTATTTTAATAGTGAATAAATGTAAACTCATAAAAATGAAATGTCGACTTTACAAAGTAGTGCCGACATATACATAGTTACTTATGGCAGAACCTACGTAGTGTTGCAATTATTTGTAGTAAACAAGGCCTCAAAAAATTATTTTCCTTTCTAGAAATAAAACATTTTCTAAAGTAACAACAAATAATGAGTGTTTTTAACCAACATTGTAAGTGTTGGCAGGTGCCAATTAAATCGATAATAGTTGCTATCGAGAGTTCCAACAATCTTCTCGCTCCCTCGACCATACAGAACCGAGTGCAGAGTACCGACAGCGATGTGGTGGAGTAGTCACTAAATACAGAAAATTCAGTTGCTGAGCGTGGACCAGCCGGGGAGTCAGACCATCCGGAAACGAGACATTCTGGTAGGAAAACTAGAATAACCCTTCTGAACCACTATTTATGATTATGTGTTTCTTACACTGCATTAACTGGTCACACTCCGTTTTCCAGATTATGTTGATCCTGTGCCTAGATTTGACATTTTGACAAAGGTTTTAGACCATTACCACTGGAATTAGGGCAGAATAGCAACCTACTAGTACCTACAACCTAGAGTCGGGAAGGGGGCGGTGTTACATCCCCATGCCTCGGAAAGTATGTTGAGTCCAGCGCCTGATCTCTCCCCAGTCGTTTCTCTCTGCGGACCTATCGGACTATGAGAGTGAGTGAATAGAGAAGGCATTTGTACTTGCGCACTCTTGTGCACAATATATCCTTTGTAGATGGCTAGTCTCCTTGAGACTGGCCTTCATCATCATCATCAGCTGTCAGTCTTACCTATGATCATCTTCAGCCCACACCCACTGTTGGGTATAGGCCTCCTCTTTTACACGCCAGCTAACACGATCCTGTTTAAACCTCATCCACAGTCTTCCGGCTACCTTAACTATATCGTCCGAGCAGCCGGCAGGTGGTCTGCCTCGAGAGCGCTTCGCCCCTACTGGATACCATTCTGTAACCACCTTGGTCCATCGACCGTCATCCCGCCTTGCAACGTGTCCTGCCCATCTCCACTTTAGGCTCGCTATCCGGACACCTACGTCTACGACTTTAGCGCACCGTCGTCGTATCTCCACGGGGTATGCGATCGACGAGGGATATTACCTATGATATGTAAGAATAACGTCTTATCCCTTGAGCCTCTTGGCAACAGTGCCAATCCACCTGACGCAGCGCTAAACTTAGCTCCTTTGTCCCGTATCGAGGACAATCGGTGACGTCACGGGTCATTCACACCTGATTGATGGCTGAGACGTGACCAGCGACGCCATTCAATGAAAGGTGATAAGGACGAGACGCATAAGGACATCGGCCATTTTAAAATATTATTTAGTCTGCGATGGAAGACAATGAGATTGCTGGCCGCAGGAGTGTGGGGAAGGGCTTAGACGAGAAAGGCATTTACCCATCTGCTGTCTGGAATACGTTTCGGAGTTATTGTGGATTGGGTGTGAAGTATTTTTTTTTAAATACATCATGGTTATTAGTGCTAAAATTATTTACAACGGAATGGTAACTATGATTTGAGTTATGAGCTTTTTTGAACTTAGAAAGTTCAAAACTCAAATCGTGGTTAATATCCCGTTGTAAATAACTTTAGAAGTATAATGTTGTTTGTTTCTGGCTTTACATACCCTTACCCTTGAACGTGGTTAAGTGCTTGAATAATGAATTGGAGTCCTCGGCATGCAAACCTATCTGAACATCCGTGTGACCTTACAAATCATAAAAATAGTTGACCACCTTTTACCAGTCTTACCGAGATTTTTCAGCTTCGACTATAAAATCTGTCCGAACGTCCCAGTTCTTCCAAACTAATTACTAGCTCAGTGATTACCTTAATTAAGACGTACCCGCGTTGTCATTACTCGAATGTCTTATTAAAATAGCTGTAATTATCTTTTTATTTTGGGGTCTGATACATGGCTGGAAAGTTACATTCCAGACATATCGCCACATCTCAAATTAGACTTTCGATTCGGGTAAAAAAAATGATAATTCTAGTTTTTATAGTTAAGTTCTGAACGAACATTACCGTACAACAAAACTAAGTCTTTTGGTTGTAAGTTAGTTGGATCGGTCGATAGCTCTGTGTATCTTGAACTTAAAGCAAGCTCGTTTATCATACATACTTTTTAGATACAAAGATTCTAATTTAGGTTATAAACGTGTAATTACTAGAACAGTTCTTGCCTGTTCCTACACATAATTAGATTATTTCCACGAATTAGGTAGGCACTCGTATTCGTGTTGTCTACGATTTGTTATAAGGTACATAAAGTAGAACCACTCTTTGTGTCTGCTTTAGAGCATCGTCTTTTTTATCAATTACCTACTAAGTTAACCTAAGACTCGTACGGAAACGGTGCTCTTTTACTGAAATATTGTGCCTTGGAGATCCTTCGACTAAGTGAATGGATGTCGCGTCGTCCATGGGGCGACAAAGGAAAAAATATATCAGAGACCACATACTTGTAAAGATTGTAGATTATGACAAGGCTGGTATGTTTGTCAGCCCAATAACAGCAAGCTGATATGTCAATTGAATAAGGATGAAATCATGAAGCAAGCAGCACAGCAACAGCGGATCAAGCCAGACATCGGCGTCCGCTCCTATACTATCCCTTGCATGCACCCTTATCTTGTGCATCGCTTAAACACTGAGAGCTATAAAGACTTGGTAGTTGTACCTGTAATGTAGGACTGTACGATGTACAACGGTCGTCGTTTTTGTGTGCGAGCGAGGCGTGACGCGCGGGCGGAGGTGTCGTGTGGTTCGCCGGACACTGTGGATGGCAACCAGTGCCTAACCTACCAACTAACCTTAAAATACCTAGATTACATCATCATCAGCAAAATGCTATAAGTACAAACATTAGGCGTTCACACTTGGTGGAGTGGAGTCGTCATGGTTACGATGAGATCCTGGTGGAAGTTGGATAAAGCTATAGTCCAGGGCTCTCCCTGGACTATAGCTTTATCCAACTTCCAGTGCTGCAGTCCTTTTTCAGTGCACTGAGTTAGATAAGTGATCTGGTTCTATCGTCACGAGCAACGGCGGTAATTGCTGCTGCCTTTAGATTTATATTTATTTATTTGTTCTCATTACATGGTATACACACAATATATAGCTTAACTCTTAATGTAGGCTTAGGTAAATAATACAAGCAGCTTGTAGGACACTGCAAAATAATTTACACATTTAAAAACAAAATATATTGTACTTACAAGTTGCATTACTGTTGACTATCAACATAGTGGCGAATGTGGGCAAAAACGTCGTCCGTCACGGCACGGTGGCGGCGCGTTTTTGCCGCGGCGGCCGCGGGGCGTTTTTAGCGGCTTGCGAAATGTGAAGGACGCCCTATTGGGGTTAACTTAGGACAGGTGTTTCGGCGTTACTTGGACGTTTGCTCGGGTAGGTTGCTTAGTTGGGTATTCGGACAAAAACTTTAAACTGCCTTGTACGCTTACGCTTACGGTACCTACTTCGAACGAGTAGTATAACATGAATTCGGTATGTCCATTGGATAAATTTTATTGCTTTTATTTACGACAAGCCATTTAGGTACCATAACGTTGACAACGTTAAGGTTAAACCAAGAGGTTAAGCTACAGGTTAAAAATAACATCATAACACATATATTTCAGATTCAATAAAAAACAGATTATTAAAATCAAGAATTTTGCAGCGTTAATCATGATTAAAATTAGTGGCTTGGTTGAGAATCTGTTATGCCATCCCCAATAAAGTTCTTATGAAAAGCGATAAATTAAGCCTTCCTCAAAAACATCTCTACAATTATCGGTCGTAACCGGCGCAGTAGCGTACGAAAGAAGCTTCTTATACATTTGTTTAAGTAGCATCTTCAGCAATGGTTCACCTGTGGCACCAGCACAGCAAGCACTGCTCGCCCCGCTAACGCAGACGGAGGGCGCCGGCGACGGCTCATTAAGGTTACAAACGGACGCCGTTACTAAACGCGTTTCATTCTATCAATAAAACTTGAAAGCCTACATGCTGGCTTTTATAACACGGGATTGTTTTTGCAAAAGTAGTAGTTCGCAAAATAAATAAGCAATGTGTCGGAGAACAAACTGAGATTGTAAATGTCTTAATAAATGCAAAAATATACCTATAGCCAATGTTATAACTGAGAAACTGAAATGTGGTGGTGAATGAAAATCGTTGAATTGATTGTTTTTTCTGATTGACAAAGTAAAACCAAATATAATGATTTTGTACATCACAGTGAAGTAAAATATTATTGCTGAGTGCTTAACCAAATTTAAGTAACTCTTATAAGAAAACCCTGGCAAAATCTTGAGACTCGAAGCCAGTGCCGTCCTGGGTCATTGATATTACGTTGTGCAAGAGCTTCTTTGATAAGATCGTATCGGTTCCTGTAAAAGCACCTGCGTCGCGCCTAGATCAGAGGTCACCAGCGGCGCGGTACCACATTTATAACCTCCGCGAAAGTAGGTGCAGTGCATCTCTGCGCCTCCGGACCATCTCGCAGTCTCCTCCATCAATTATACCGATACAACGCCTTTATCTAACATTTATTACATTTATAACTCGTTTCGGAATGTTCCAAATAGTAATAAACTAGCGCAAATGTCACTGGGTCAGGTTTATGAAACTCGGGTCGTGTCGTCCGATGATGCCATCACCCGATAGGTGCCTATAGTTTAGAAACTCGATACATTTTAGCTTACTTTCGATTTGATTTCACCTAAAGGTTCTATTCTATTATATTTTCAAAAAGAATAGATTTCTTTGTGATCGTACAAACATATTGAATGAGTCCTTTACATCCTCTATCAGTTTGTATGGATTGAATGCAAATCAAAGGTTAAGGGATACGTGACGTGAAGATGCACACAAAGCATTGGATTCAAATAACATCTAATCAGGACATGCTTTTGTAAGGTTATATTTAATTTTATTATGCGCGATTCAATCGGAGCTATAGAAATAGCATAGAAACTGACTTCTATAGACATATTTACTAACAAAATACAAGCAACTAGGTCTATATAGATAGGATGCCACGAAACTTGTGTACTGAAAAATAAGAGGATAATTTTAGACCCAGAGGGGATAACTTTTAGTGTAAGATTTTCGAAATGTCACACATATTTTTGCTCTCTGAAAATGTCTTCATATTCGTGTTCTTTTACGTCATCATTACTTTTTTCAAAGTAATAGTTTTTTTCTATTAATATTATAAATGACAAATCACTGATCTTGCTTAAATATTTTGTAACTTCAAATAATGCAAGAACCGTAAATTAACACGAATAGAAAAAAATACGAAAAAATAACAAAAAATCTCTATTTCATCCGTCAGCGTCCATAATTCCTCCGTTCAGCTTAGTTCTCATCTGTAGCACCCTGTATAGTGTGTTCACGACAACACGTTCAGTTTTCAGCGGACCTGCAGCTTGCAACATCACACAATTAACTACTCATAAACCTTCGTCTCTCCGACACGGCTCTCGCTTCACATTTTATGAAACACTCTTTTGTGCGTCCACCGCTGTCCTCAGACCTCCCCCCTTGGCCTGCCACCGGGTACCTTCCCGTGTAACGTGTGGTGGGGGGTGTGTGCCGGGGTCTACGTACGATGGTCCAGGTCTCAGGTGGGACAATACGACATGAGACAATGCCTGCCGATGAATATGCATGGTCGCATCGCTGCAATTTGGCCGGAACCATCTTGTAATGACAATGCGACAAAAATAACATGTCTCGTACCGCGTTCGAAGAACTTTTCTTACCTTTCAGTGCAAAGGACTTTATAAAAGAGGATATTTGGACAAACGACTCCACATTATATAATTATTAGTAGGTAACCCATAGGCATTGGAGGGACCCAGCATCGAATTTAACGAGGAAAATTGCCTTTAGCTACCATATTTCCCGACTAGTTGATTGCGTTGGCCATAAGCATGGAAGGGCCGATTTTTAAATAAATAAATAATACGATAAAGAACTGTTTTTT
The DNA here is from genome assembly GCA_955876795.1 of Eupithecia tripunctaria. Taxonomy (NCBI): domain Eukaryota; kingdom Metazoa; phylum Arthropoda; class Insecta; order Lepidoptera; family Geometridae; genus Eupithecia; species Eupithecia tripunctaria. The sequence continues at coordinate 385,892 of OY041604.1, forward strand.
ATCGACATCTACCGTCAAAAAGGGTAACTAAGCGAGTTACCGACCATCTGCCCACAGCGTTGCGTTACGACGCAAAAGCGATACATCATGCAGGAAGCCGTTCCACTTTGCATTGCAAATGAGTGGATTCCTTCAATGTCACAAAATATATCGTCGATATCCTAACCCCGGGTCGCGATTACCATATAAATAACGACTGATTCCCAACTATCGATCGAATAAATAGGTTATTTACGGGTTCAAAAATTTGCATAACCGTGGTTAAACTGCGCGTGTGATTTTGCAGCTGGTAAGGTGACTCGGGGTTTTTTACCTCCATAACTAATTAAATATGAAAAACAAGAAATTAGTATTTTTATTTCTGTAAACTGATACGAATCATCTAGGTAGGTAGCTAATTCTTTTTAATTAAGAAGTAAATTATGTACCAAAAACGGTTTAATTTTGTAAAGTCACTTTATTTCGTGTAAATAAGGTGAGTTTGCATAAAATCATACTTTGCGAGGAAATTCAAGTTTTTGGATGGTCGTAGCCGCTGTCGTAAACTTGACGAAGACACGGCCATGCCACTTTGTTTACAATTCGCGTTTGTTAATATTGAAATGAGCGGAGACAGCTGCATCGAAAACCAATAAACAATATATCACTGTTATGCATAACGAGTACTAACACCTTTGCCATTCTCATGCTAATTTAACAAAAACGCATTGATTCCAATCAATGAGCGGTAATTTGAATAATTTGCAGATTAATCACTACGCTCGTATCGTCTCTCCTAGAGGCATGCGCCCGCGCCGCGCCGCCGCCGCGCCGCCGCGCCGCGCCCGCGCCGCGCCGCCGCCGCGCTCGTATCGTCTCTCCTAGAGGCATGCGCCCGCGCCGCGCCGCGCCGCGCCGCCGCCGCGCTCGTATCGTCTCTCCTAGAGGCATGCGCCCGCGCCGCGCCGCCGCCGCGCCGCCGCCGCGCTCGTATCGTCTCTCCTAGAGGCATGCGCCCGCGCCGCGCCGCCGCCGCGCTCGTATCGTCTCTCCTAGAGGCATGCGCCCGCGCCGCGCCGCCGCCGCGCCGCCGCCGCGCTCGTATCGTCTCTCCTAGAGGCATGCGCCCGCGCCGCGCCGCCGCCGCGCCGCCGCCGCGCTCGTATCGTCTCTCCTAGAGGCATGCGCCCGCGCCGCGCCGCCGCCGCGCTCGTATCGTCTCTCCTAGAGGCATGCGCCCGCGCCGCGCCGCCGCCGCGCCGCCGCCGCGCTCGTATCGTCTCTCCTAGAGGCATGCGCCCGCGCCGCGCCGCCGCCGCGCTCGTATCGTCTCTCCTAGAGGCATGCGCCCGCGCCGCGCCGCCGCCGCGCCGCCGCCGCGCTCGTATCGTCTCTCCTAGAGGCATGCGCCCGCGCCGCGCCGCCGCCGCGCCGCCGCCGCGCTCGTATCGTCTCTCCTAGAGGCATGCGCCCGCGCCGCGCCGCCGCCGCCGCCGCCGCCGCGCTCGTATCGTCTCTCCTAGAGGCATGCGCCCGCGCCGCGCCGCCGCCGCGCCGCGCGCCGCCGCGCCGGGCGGAACCGTCGAGTCACACGACAGTTTCGGCAATAAATAAACAACACCGTTACGCCGATATCAGACAACCATCAAATTAGAAATTACCGTCAACGCAATTAGGCCTCCGCCACCGACTTCGGCATCCGTGTACAAATTGCTAATTAAAATGATAAAATCTTCGAGTCCCGCGCCCTCAAACAATGGAGCTCCCGAATGCCAATAAATTCGCTAAATAATAGTTATCGAAAAATAAGTCAAAAACATTATTGTCATCCGGAAAGCATAAAAATATTTCAAAACGCAAGACAATAGAGCGGAGACAATGGCGCGGGCCGCAGTCCCTTTCCACCAGCATTTTTTTTTATTAAAAAAGTGTGTTTTTTGCGAACGCTCCTCGACAACAATCAGCACCGCCTTTCCTGATTTTTTCAATAACGGACCGAGGTTTGTTTATTTTGTCGGTTCAATGATATTATTGGTAATGGCTTTTTATTATTTGGGAAATATACTTGTTTGTGTTTATTGCTGGCGTAAAGCAGCGCAGGACCAGGCAATGTAAATAGATCATTTAATATTTACTGTCACACTTTGTAGAGCCGACTTTTACTATGTTTTACTATACTGTGATCTTTAAGAAAGGTTAGGTATGTTCCCTCTCTCATCATAAAATGGTAACCTGAACACTGGTTCATGGTGGGTATTGTTCGGTAAAACATCCCAAAAATTAAATCAGCCCCGGTGACTTCATTGTCCATACAAAACCTGCAACTGTCAACCTCAACATAATTTAGGTAAAGTAAAAAGCTTGTGACACAAAGCGCGACCGCGGGCGCGACCCGACCGAAGGTGGCAACACTAAATAACGGCCACACCGCTTCCGAAAACCGTAAAGGAAGTAATTACATATTCTAATCCGAAACCCGGGCCCGGTTCATATGTCACTCCGCACACAATAAAAAAGGTAAGCAACCTCCTTGTAACGGTAACTCCTTCGACATCCCTGAGAAAAAAAATCATCAAGAGCTCAGTTCTAACAGTCAACGGCAAAAAAAATTGCATACTTACTTGTAATCCACAAAAACAACTAAAAGCCATCGCTCTAAAATAACCCCTATGCCAGCGTATCACCTTTTAAAATTGAATACCAGCAATCGTACGCTGCATTAAAATTTATGCGCGCATTTGCATAATGTGCATAGCCCCTAAATTTTATTGAATAAAAAAATAGGATGGGTAGAAACTTTTTTGCATAAATTCTTACAAAGGAAACGGGTTAAACCATTCAGGAAGTAGAATGTCGTAGATCCGCCGCGATCGAAGCTTTGCAATCAAAGTTCAAGTGATCACTTTAGCGATACAGTGCCTTAGTCCATTGAAAAAAGAATCGGGAATTGCACAGAAGTCGTTTGCGCAATACTCCCTTTCGCAAACCGACCCCACTCGCGGTGCACAATGGAACTAAATGTACCTGACTATAATTTATGCGAGAATATTAAGAGAAATGTACCTGCCCTTCTTGAATATTAAGTGCAACCTAACCCCTGACATTACTGAATAGGGTTAAGATACTATTTGAATGGGAATAATAAAAAAAAATGCAAATAAACTGTCCCCACGTTTCCGCGAGGGTTACAGGTATACGGCGCTATAGAAAAAAAGTCGCACGCGCATGTTGAACGGAGTTTATTCGCGTGGGGATCCGCTTGCAGAATTGCGATACTTGGTGCGCACAGCACTTGTCACCTCGCCGTATAATTTGGGTGCGCAGGCTCCTTTGTTATGCATATTCGGTCGTGGGGTTGCGCACAGATAGTTCTTTTCTAATAACATTTTTTTATTATAGTTTGTATGCAAAGATTTATAGTCGTCTTTACCGTGCGTGAGAATGCTGGGAGATAATCGAATTTGCCTATAGACGCATCCCCCTGGCAACCCTTTGTAAGATGCATGGGAAATGTGAATATTCAAACAAGGTGTCATCTCTTTGAATATCGATTGCCGTTGATCCTTTATAGGAGCATGGGAATTGATACACTGAAAAGGAAGACCCCGGGGTTTTTTGCATAATCTATCGGTTTGTGACCGTGGAGCATCTTTCAAAGGATATAACGGAATTTCTCAATAAAGGGTTGAGAAAAAATGTTCGTTAAAAAACGAGACCGTTACAGTTTTTTGAAGTGGCGAAATGACTACTGTCCATTGTGAGTTAGCGGAGCCTCGCCGGCCGAGGAAGGCTTCTTTAACTGTTTTGTGTGTAGCCCCATCAGTTTTATGGGCTTAGTGGTCGTCTGTTTTTTAGCCACTGTGCTTCTATTGTCAAGTTTCAAACTGGACCACTGGTCCTTTGACCAATAATTTGCTTAGAGTTTATTTATTTGTATAAGTACCTACTAGATTCAATTTATCATTGATTCAGTTTATCAATAAAAATGTATCATTTTATTCTGAACTAGGAATGTAATGTTTTGATTTTGCAGAGAATAAAAGTAATCTAACAGTTCATATTTTAATATATCATAACCAGCTTTGCACATTGACCAACCCAATAAACATAGCGTAGATTTCGTTACAAAAAACATCAAAAAAAGCGCACGGGACAGGCCGGTCTAAACGATTTGCTCCAGTTTTTGCCGATCCTGTTCCAAAACAAACAGTGACTATGTCGACAAGTCATTGTTCGTCAGTTATGACGCAACCGACAGACGGACAGAAAGAGTTGCCAAAAGGCACGTTGTAAAGTTTAATTGCCCCGTTGGATGTTGCGATTTGTACAGGATGATGTCGACTGTGTACAAACTTTCGTATAACAGGTTTTTAAAATAATATGTACCTACATAATGTTGATTTAGATAAGAGATTTTTAATCTACTTTATGCTAAGCGTTATAACCTGAAGTGATCGTAATGCTGCTTAATAGCTGATATTTATTTTTGACGGATCGTAGGTATTGTGAAAACGTTACATGTTAGCTACGATAAATATTATGACGTTATGGACAATATTACATTTTACAAATTATTATAAAAAAATTAAATAGCCAACATTGTAAAAATTTGTACTCTACTTTACACGAACAATTTAAAATGGAACATGCTGCATACATTTCTAATATTTTCCAAAGGCCTTTCACGTCGGCTCGTAAAGAAATCGTCAGCGAACGCTTTTTAATGTGCTCGTCATTTTTTGCTCCAATAAAAACGCGTATTGTCGCGCCACGGCCGCGGAAGGGTTAAGTTATGCAAATGAGTTCATAAACAAAGTGGGCCCGATTGACCGTACCATCCACATACAATAATAACTGTCCGGTGCTTTCAAAACATATTGTTTTGATGTTTTCTAGAACGAATCGGAGTGAAAGGTATCGGTTCCTGGTAACATAGCTACTCCAACTTTACTTTTGATACAAAGCTTTTTTTTCGACACTGGAATGTATAGATGAAAAGACCTCTACATGCTTCGACCTATGATTTGTGTGACGAATTGAGAACTCCCAAGGACCTCTCCGTCTTGATAATACCACTATTCATAGATGCATATGGAGGTCTCTTATAGAGCTGGTATACGATAATAATTTTATCCACAACTTTGTGTAAAGTTTAGTAAATGATGTGAGTATAAGAAGACGTGCGCGCTGCATGCACCCGCCGCCGCCGCCCGACAGTGCGCATAAAGTGCAGGACAGACTGCCTTCAATTCAACGCACGCGGGAATCCTCCGCGAAGAGACTCTACACTGCTCTACAATATCAGTATTCATGGATTCTACAACCTCGCATAATGAAATCCATTTCATCACCGAATTATGAGATTTCTGGGTTCTGTTTGTAAACAAACTACGTACTAGTACTGAACAATTTTTAGTCATCTCGCACGAGTTTATGAGTTTCATTATGCATAGATAGGTGGGTCTAGGAGTCCTAATAGCTGAGAACCGCCTCGGGTCGTGCCGAAACTAAAAATTGAATGCATTAAACTAGGCATATTGGGCAGTTAATGCATTAAACTAGGCAGTAAATGCATACAGGCTTCAAAATCAACATATATGAGAGCTACAGAACAACCCTTCGATCGAATGGCAGTCCGTGCGTGTGTACGCAGCTTTACCGTCGTATACATGTCAACTTTTAATTGAACCGCGCGTTAAACATGTTATTAGGCCCCCGCGGTAATTACGCCGGCTTAGGTGAACGGGGAAAAAATAACTATTAGAACATTTTATTAGCACTAAATCGACTCATTTTAGTTTAGAAACACCTTCATTAAGCAGTTTCACAAAAAACTTCAAAACAACATGTCATGTATTATTGTGTACCTGTAGGTAGCAAAAACATGATCGGACACAATTCTCGTTCAATTTAAAAATGAATAATCGTATATGATAATATGTATATACCTCGGAGCATCAATGGTTGAAACCGTTGGTGCTTCGAGGTCTGTTTAGTTTGGGGCTAGATGATGCTATCTGTGCGAATCGTCCAGCAATAGGTATTATTGAATATAATATGTTTTTATTAATGAATGCGGCAGTAGTATTTACCTACTTATAAAACAATGATGTAAAATAATCATGAAGAAAGGTTAGCAAGTGGTTATTAGAGGTAGATGTTGAGTGTAGGACTCATTATTGTCTTCTTTATGCTGATGCATTTCTCGTTTCAACACTTTGAAGTAAATATGAAATAGGAAGCAACATCTAGGAATGGTAAGTTGCATTGACAGAATAATAATTTATGTTGGAAAGAAACGTTCCATTCTAAGTGGAATGCAGACTTTTTATCCAATTATTAGAATAGAAAATAAGAACAGGAATGCGCACCACAAAAACAACACTAATTATTAAACAAAATTGCTATTTCGAGAACGCAAGCGAAAAACGCGCCAAATGACCGTGAGCGGCTCGATGTCTCGATACTTATAATCGATACTTATAAATCGAGTCTGTTATAAGATGATAACATCGGCCGCCGCCGGCTACCGGGCGTCGCACTAAGCGACGATTACTGCTCCTCTTGTTGTGTTCCCGGCCGCGGCCACTCGATGCGAGATTACCGATAAAATAATTAAATGGTTACTCTCCAAATCGATTCCCGAGTGTTGTTATCGAGAGGTACATATTTGTTGCATCTTTTTTGGTGGCGAATAGTTGCTTGTGTTTTTTTGCTCACGTGAAAAATACGTTGAAATACAAAAGAGGTTGGTTGTTTTTCCTGCTTAGCAGTGGCGTAGCAGGTCTATAATTGCTGAGTTACAAACAAACAAACAACAAATCACAAACAATCAAGTCTCTCTCTCTTTTTATAATATTAGTATAGATAAATATAAATAAATAATGTTTGACAATTCTCACAGCATTATCTAGCCCCAAGCTAAGCAGACAATGGATTATAGGTTAACTGATATACCTACCATTACCTACTACTTAATCCGATACACTACGCAGATATATTTTTTCTTTTACATAGAAACACCCAGAACAAATATCTGCAAATCGTACACTGTTCTACACGCATTTGTCCCGAGGCGGGAGTCGAACCCTCCTGCATCGCAGGCGCATCCACATCCTTCCAGGCTTTGAATCAAGATTACTTTAAAAAAATCTTATTAGTGAAGTTCGTTACTTCAAAACTTAGTAAGTTAGAATGCTGGGTTATTGAACCGCTGCGCTCCCGTGCTGGCCAACAAACAACACTTTCTACTTCTAAGACATCTTAATTGTCCGTTCGATAGCTTCTGATTTATAATACCTCCTGTTCTTTGTCGGCTCCTTATCGCAGCTCTGTGCTTCCGCTCCAGTAGCCAGGAGCCGCCAACACCGTCGCACGACCACTTTGGGCAGCTACTTAGATGCTGTATGACGGAAAAGGTTGAGATAAGCTTTAGATAAAGAGATTTTGAGAAAACACTCACTAGATTAACTAATAAGCCAAAAGTGAATACTCATTGAAAGAGTCATAACTTCATAAGTGAAGCGACGATAAAGTTTAGGATGTTAACTTACAGAATGTGTGTAACATCGCTTAAAGCATAAATAATGATGAAATTCATAAAATTGTAGAGCATCTCTTTACAGCCGCCGAAACAAAACTAACAAAGTGCCAAAACTTTACGGCCATCAACATCCTTTTACGGGCGAATAAAAACGCGTTTACAGCGTCATTTGTTTATTCAAATATGTGATTATTTACATTTTATCATCGCACGACATAAAGTCAAAGGAACATTCACACTATCAGAGGATGGTTCAATCCGCGGCAGGGCTGAGTGATGAATTGACATGTTGCCGGCCCATTAGGGCCAGATAAGCAGCCATTTAACTCAATCCTTATGATACAGGGTGGTCGTTAATTTTTAATGGGATTTTAAAAGGTGCCGCCTTTGCTGCGCCAAACGCCCAGTGGAAGTGTAACTCACGGAACTGGATTTGGAGGTAGGATCTTATAAGATTTCCGATCTTTTATCTCCTAATACATAACATTAACTTATAACCAACATAAAGTTTTAGTAGTTTAGGTGCGCAATGATTATTTTGTAACCTTATTTTAATTAAAATCAATCACCCTGTAAACGGGCAGGTATTATAAGCGGACGGCGGTAGCTCATTAACGATCGGCTTCCGTCAATATGCCCGTGTGTGCGCACCATTATAATACGTTGGATTGTGTGAATGTGCCCTTAAGGCCTACCGTGAAATTCTCGCTGACCTTCTAGGCCAATCACCTGCCGCTAGGGTTAACGAAATGCCCTTATATGGCGGTGTGATTATTCCACCCTTTTGTGAAAACGAGTGACAATAAACTCGGTTTAATTGACATTCAAGAGACTCCGTAAGCGTAGTAGATACTAGTAGATAGATAAGTGTTGTTGTTACTTAGATAACGGTTTGATCAGTTTTTTCTACCGTGTCATTTCAACAATTTTTATCCGTATTACATTACCAACATGACTGTTATAACTTTTTCTGTCTAGACACAGACCGAGTACATTATTCGATCTAGCATACTTATAAATAGAAAAGAATAGAATAGAAAATCTTTATTTATGTGACATGGATAAATTAACATAACATTATTACAACTTAAATTAAATTACGTCTAACACAAAAAGATCACCGGCTCAGCATAATGCTGCTATGGTACTGTTGTATCATAGCAGCGCTGGTTTTCAGCGGTGCCAGGGAGCTAAACACAGCGCTACGCGCTACACCAAAACACACGGGAAGCATACTACATAGTAAAAATTAAATTACAAAATTACAGAATAAAAAACAATGCATAAATTAAGTCTAATTATAATTACATTTTAGTAAATGGTAAACAAAAGGTTTCGTATAAAAAAAATAGACATTAACCCTTGTAAAGCTAGCTCTGAATTACAAATAAACGTTACGTGGCAGCCCTAGAGCGAAGGGAAGCGATATATTTGTGGCGATGGTTATCTAATTAGAGCCGTTACGGTCGAATTCCCCAAATCGAAGGAACCGCCGAGTACGAGCTGTGAGCTACGAGTACCGGCGAGCTTAGAGAAAGCCTCTTGTAGCTATTTTAATTAATTTTATTTCAGACTCACGATCCAAATTTTATGCTAATCAGCTGAAATAAGTTACTTAGACAGCTAAAAACCTGCATTTTTTTATAGTATAGATTGTTCTGTTCATACAACACACGTGGATGGGAGAAGATCAACATCACATCGGGGCATGTCCGAGTGCAGAGCAGACATGCCCCAATGAGGGAAACCCCAAGTTTTACAAATTGGAATCAAGTTCAAATAAGCAAAACATGTGGTACCGAAACTGAGCTAATAAAATAAAATATATTTGTATTTATTCGTAATTGTCACAAGTTAGGTACTGTGGCCATGGAGTACCATCCCCACTTCACCCTATGCTCTGATGAGTCTCTGACTCTTTAAAAAATGCGAGGCTATTGCAGTTCGCCCATCTCGTCGTGACAACATACGAATGCGTTATTAGCTAAATTTTTTCACAACTAATTACAAGATTACTTACATATTAAACAGAGAAAAAAAAACGAATAAGGTCAGGTATAAAACAGTTATTATTAAATACACATGTAAACAAAATGGCTTTTATGGCCATTGTCATATAAACGAAAACAAGAATAAAGTGAAATAATAACAGACTCAATATAAAATAAATGAATGGTATAATGTACGTAAAAGAGTGACAAACTGTGTAAATACACACAGTTTGTCACTTTTATAAATCACATTATAAGATTTAATGTTACATAAGATTTATGTTAAACACGTACCTAACAAAATAAGAAACACTGTATAGGGTTGGTTATAAAAGGAATTCAAATAAATAAAGTTGAAAAAATAACAACATAATGTTTACTACAAAATGTAGTTTTCAGCATTAATTATATAATTTAACTTAAATAAAATGAATTATTAACTTCGAATTAAAACATTACTTTGCAGACAAAACAGTGTAAACAATGCAGTTTTATCTGCAAAACAATGCCTTACTAGAAAACTAAACAATACAACCAAAAGAAGGTTAATGTTTTACAGTATTATTACTTTATTTTATTCAGGAGCATAAACACAGCTATACATTATGTTTTTATAATATTCTATCACGTGCATCAGAGTAAAAAAAACTATAAAAGTGAGTTTTTAACAAATCTTTGACCGGCATGAAACCCATTAGGTTGTTTATTCTCCAATAGCGAGGCATTATTTCATCATTATCCCGTTGGGTTGTATCGGAGCACTTAGCTAAGTAGCGCGTTAATGAACGGGTTAATTAGATCCCGCGACTTATCTACGTGATACCAGCTCAGCTCTGAGTAGCCGGCACCGAGGTGCACGTTCACTACTCAGGGCGAGGAGAACACGACACCATCGGTGTTCATCAGCACTATCGGTGTTCACATCATCGGTAGTTGCACTGTGGTTTTGAAAGTTGCAAGAAAGTTAAAAATAGTTTTGATGTTATGTCATCGCCTCTTTTCATCGATTGCGATTGGATAATGGATCATAGTTATGCAAAATGTTTGGCCACTGAGGGCGGTTAGATAAAGTCACTACACAATTTTTTGAGTAGTACTGTTGATAGGTACTATGCGTAGTCATCTACACATAGCTTCAATAGCACTTTATTTATGCTATGCTATGAAGTATAAAGTGATTTTCAAGACATGATCTTTATTGTGATGACGAATATTAGAAGATAGTGGTGTCTATTCCGATGTCGCCAAAACTAAACTAAACTTATTTGACAGTACTAAAAATGACAGGGATGTCATAATGATCAAAATAATAAGGATGGCATCATTTTTAGTCCGGTCAGATTAGTCTAGTTTTGGCGACATCTAAATAGACATCACAGTCGCACATCTAGGCACAGACAGAGATAATCTCTCCGCTATTTACATTCCGTCCTTTTCCAAATGATTAATTGGACTTTGTGTCACGACATGCGACACCATAAAACATTAAAAAGTGCCGGATGATTTAGAACCCTTTTAAAATAATCCGGTAGCAGACACGCACGCTCTGCAATCGTTTACGTGTCAAAGACAAATACCGGAAAAATAAAAGAGTTATTGCATTTAAAAGTCGAAATATCTAAATTGGCATTCCACCGGGACATTCGCTACAACATCATCAGGCGGGTCCTGCTCCGCGACCAGATAACCGAAGGGGCTCTACACGCGGTCATGCGGCTTGACGGCAGAGCCAGCTTGAAGAGAACATACCTACTGCGGTTCTCAAATCTGGCAGAAAATTACATGTTATTTTGATACTAGCTTCGACACGAGGCTTTGCACACAGTTTTTGGTATAAAAAAGCCAGTGTGTATGAGTCTCACCACACCTCAACAGCCTATATTTGTCCACTACTGGACGCAGGTCTCTCGAATCTCCGCGCTGGGCATGCGAGTTGGGAATCGCAGTTTGGTGGTAGAATTGTTCTGCAGGAGGCGCTGCTGCCCGCCCCATGAGTTCAGAACTACGTTATACTTGTTTAAACATAATTTTAGCCTGGTCTGTTCAAAACTTTTGTGTGAAGTTATTATGTATAAGTAAGTATGAGTTAACAGACATATAATCATACTTTATTATATTTATAAGCAATGTGTATTATTTTTCAATAAGAACCAATTCAATTCATTTATTTCCTCTAAAAAACAAAACTTTAATCTAAAACTCCTCAGTACACAATAAACTAATTGGACATTCAAATTAATTTTATAAACCATTCTTATAGGACCATAGGAACATAATCGATTAAGAAGTTAGGTACACTAACTGATACAGTACTTGCTACTAAAACAAACTACAAAACTGTACGAATAGAAGCGTCTGTCCATTTGTTTTATCTCGATCCGTCCGTCTGCCCGCCTGCATCGTCTGTGGAGCCCTAACTATATTCATACGGTCCTCGCTTTTTACCGATGACAGGAGACACGGAATAAATTAAGCTACCGGACTTTGATATGCTTATTTAGTAGTTGGGTGATTATGCCGGTCCTTTCTTGATGCTGATCATTTCTCAAGGGGTTTATTGATGGAACGAAGTTGATCGGAATTTTTGAAGTCAATATTAAGTTTACTGTTTAGACTATACCTTTATTAGTAGTATTTTATCCAATGGTAACAAATTTACTGGGTACAACCAAGTTAAGCAATTACTAAACCATAACGTAGCGAGTAGTTATTCGATCGTTAGTTATACAGTTGTAGTTGGTAAAAAAAAACGTATTTAACCTACAGTGTGATATTGTGCTTGACGTAACGTATTTACAACCAATAGGTAATTTAATTGCAATATATAAGTACCTACTGCCTACAGCTATTATATGGTACTTTCTAGAAAAACAATCCTGAATGAAAACGTTCTTTAACTAATATATTTTCTTGAAAATTAATATTTAATATCTCATTAGCACTAAAACGATTTTAGAACTTCGATCGTATCACAGTTTTTTTACACTTTTTGTGGGATAAGGTCTATACACACGAGGTTTAAAGGCGATAACACACGGGATCAATCGCACGCACGGCACAAGATTTATGGGTCCAATTACAAGAGCACGATGCACTAATAAAGCGCCCCGGATGCGCCCATCCGCGGCTCACACGGATTACGGAAATACAGCGATTTTCAAACCCGACTCGTCAATGGCTCGATTTAAAGGACACGGCTGCTTATAATTGGAAAGTTCCTTCATTCCTAGTAGAATAATGTTTTATTCCGCAGCGTCCGCACATACATTAGGCATCGATTTATAAGGTCCACGCGATACCACATAAATCGCAACGAGCATACAAAATTAAACTTCAATGTAACCAGTACCAGTATTTTTATTTTTTTAATTATTTTTATTTAATATTCTTAAGTTTAAAAAGTCTGAGCCTGCACTCAAAACTTAACTTAGTCTCTGGTGAAGGGTTACGGTCAGTAAAAACTGCACTCTCCTATCACAATCACTGCAGCTTTCAGGGGAAGTTTTAGGTATTCGGCAACGAAGTGCTGGAACTATATTCCTCCCCCTATTCGCAATGCTTACACTAAATACACATTTAAATTAATGTATAAAAAGTTTTTATTGCAAAAGCAAATAGATGGTATTCATAAGCATTTCGTATGCCAAAAATAAACTGTCGTTCATTTTGTTAATTCATGTTTTGAATAATTACATCATTTATTTTTTCCGCAAGTTATTTATTTACTATTTCGTATATTGTTATCGTTAAGAATTCATAAACACCTAGGTACTTTACTACACAAATACAATAATTTTTACTATTACTACACAACCACAAGAATTCTCTGCTAGGTACCTATATACACGCTGTCTGTTTGTACTTGTTCTGCTTGCTCTCTATAAGGTTTTGGCTGAAAATCAGCGTTTTTGCTTTTAAGCAAAAAAAATTGCTAAGCCATGGCCTATTTGACGTGCTGCAACACACATTAACTTTTCTACACTAAGTACTTACTCTTGTCTGAATTATAGAACCTGTTGTACTTTTGTTTGTATTATATCTCTATGTGTGTGTGTCTGTAGTACCAAATAAACTCTTTTATCTTTCTATCTACCTACTTTTGTTCACCAAGACGTAGGTTAGGTATCCTCAAACTCAACCTCAAGAGCCTGTATCGGTCCACTGCTGAACGCTTGCCTCCCCCTGACAAACGCTTTATTGGCGTTTAACTCATAGGGGGTGATCCCCATAAGCCCCACGCTGGGCATGCGGGTTGGGTGGGGATAACAGTTTGGTGGTAAAATGGTCTCTTCGATGGATATGGTTAGAGTTGGGGTGGTGCAAATTCTAAGTAAACAACAGGTAGGTATCGCAAAGACAATAATTCGAATAGGCACTTCATTACCCAACGACTATGGAAAAATCTAACAGTTGACGCAACGCACCATAAACACATTGTTACCATAGACATAAAGTGATCACCATCGACAACTAGACGATCCAAATTATGGCCCAGTGATGCCATAGAGTATAAAACCTTAATCTTGACAGTTATAGTGGCCATGGATCAACACGCGTGAGAACTAATTATGAAACTCTTATATACCTAGCTTATTGGAAAATCGGACTAACTGGACTTTATGGATTTACAACTACAGTTCGATAATCTGCTGCTAAGATTCAGGATGCTGGAACTGACGTAATCAGAACGATAACATGGAAAGTTAATTTTAAGCTTTAGTAATCCCATTTCGTCGTACTCCCACTTGATGAGTCATCATTTAATCTGTGTGATATAAGTATGTATACAATAAACGATATAAAAATAAGTTGATATTGCTTTCCTAGCTCTACCATAAGATAAGAAGAGCGGTGGAGGTTCTTTGGTACCTGTACTCTATCCAAAGAAGCAGAATTAAGCACCACTATGAATTTCTCTAATTGTTGACACGTGATATTCAAATACAAAATACTTTATTGACAAAATTTATTTTAATAGATAGATATGAAATACTTAACTCTGTATTTAAAAAAGCACTTGTTAACAATCAGAGAAATTCATAGTGGTTCATTGTGGAAAAAAACATACTTCTTTGGTTATACAATATATACAATTCAGGTTTGTTCGAAATAAAAATTGAGTAGGATCACCCATTGTATACTTTTCTGACAAACTTCACTGATAACAACTCAGTGAATTCAAAGAAAATAATTTATTTTTCCAAATACAACAAGCAGATGGGCAAACAATAATGAAGTGCATTCTCCTTTCCCAAGAAAAGAACCATCTTAATTTCTAAAAAGCGTGCATCTGCGATCTGGCGAGGTGTTCCGATGGGCATCGAACACGGCGCACGAGTGCCTGAGTGTATAGAGACGTAGACCTTGTGAGCGGGTAATTAGCACGAGTGCGCGCGCAGATCTGTGAGATACTCACGTGGGATACTGGTTTAGACGAACACTTCTTGGCCAAGACCTTTTCAAGATCCTTTTGGCTATTTTATATAGGTTTATATTCTGGTGTCCCAGTTGAAGAAAACTTTTTAAACCCTATCCAGAGAAGTATAATATTTTTGTGCCATAATGCAGTACTGCGAATTTCTCTTATGATTGACAAGTGATTTTCAAATACAGAATTGAGTATTTCATCTGTATATGTAAAAAGATACTTTTTCTATGAAATACTTCAGGTTTTTGATTTAGTTTTAAATGCGGTCAATGACAGTTTCTTATCGTAAAGAGATTTAAATCTTACGTTATCGTAAACGTAACTTTCAACTGTTATTTTATTGTTATTCGATACGGTAGATCACGCAGCTTCACTTTAATAGCCCATTTCTAAAATTAGCTCCAATCAGAACCCGTAAATTCCGAAACACTCTTAATTCCAATAAATCGAATAGGAATGAGCCACAGTGTAGCCCAGTAGTGCTGAGATTCCAACACCGGCCTTAATAAGTTAAACAGGAGAAACGCATTTGAGCGGCCGGTAGCAGATAGCGGGTTCGAGTCCTATCGACTCCCACATGGCGATGTGTTGATAGCAGCCCGTGGGAGGTGTGCCATCATCTGATACCTTATCTCTTAAAATTATGGAAATGTTCGAGCCGCGGATTTCTTTCTACGTAATCAGTTGAGAGTAGACACCTAGAGCTTATAGTACTAAGGCGCGTATTCTAAGAACAGGTTACATTTTTTTTTGTATATAGCAAATGTTTTCAGCAATAAACAAACTCGGTTGTTGTGTTTCGGAATGTGGTCCGGAGTAGCCATCTTCTAGACCTTCGTGATACATCGTCGGCCGCATCTTCGCTTTCCATCATGTGAGATTGCGGTCAAACGAAGGTCTATCTCTGATAAAAAAAAAAAAAAAAAAAAAAAAAACCCGGCCTTATGGCACTTTGTTAACTAAGGTATGAAATGATTTTTTTTATTTTTTTCATTTATTGGAATAACAACGTCATAACTAACTTATCAATTACAATAATAGCACCAGAGAGCCAATTATAGATTTTCCCGTAAAGCAACAATTTAACAACAAGTAGCAACAAATAAACATCAGCTCGAACGAGATGGAATAAAAATAGAAGGAATACGATATAAAATATAAAGTTAATGTAGGTAAACCTAAGCACCTACGACAATATTCTATCACTATCTATCTATCTTAAGAACCGAATGAAAAGCTTGGCTATGTTGTGCCTAAGTAAATGCATTTGAAAAGGTTATAGATTACGTTAGTTAGTAGGTCTTACTATTTCAGGAAGTTCTTGTACCTACTAAGTAATAGTAAGTTGCAAAGATAAACATAGTAAAGTCAATTTGCAATTAACAACTTTACTTTGCTTATCATTGCTTCCACGCTGTATCTCGTCAAAATGCAAGATCGTTAACCGTAAATTGAAACGGTAGGTAACCGTAACATTCAAACATAATCTGAGTCTTAAATTACTCTGCAACGCAAACTTTTGCAGCATAAAAAATCCACTTGTCTTCATTGATACACCGACAGTTCGATGAAACGCGCCGGAAAAATACGCAATTAGCATAATCTCAGAAAACATAAAAATACGAGCATTCCACGACATTACATAAAGAACCGGCAACATCCGAATAAAATACCCCGAGAAATACGAAAGATAGCAGACTAACAAGCATCTGCCAAACCAATAACACCATTATGATTCTAGTTCCTTATAAGAGCCAGTTGTCACATAAAATCACTAGATATGGAAAAAACTACGCTTATCTACGATCATAGCTATCTCCTAGATAAAGAGAAGTACCAAGCGAGCAGAAGTGCCGTGGAGATGTTATTGTGCCGCTGTCATGTGTCGATGGAAAAACTTACTGTAAGTACAGGCGGTCTTAATGAGAGTGGACAAACTGGATGGCGCAGGGCCAGTGCGCTAGCTGTACATGGATAAGGTTGTGCAGTTACAATAATTACAACAAAACCAATAAAAAAGTTTAGCCAATGGGTTTTTTAACGTAAGCGATTTGTATTTTTTGTAGTTAGTAATTTTGTAGTTTATGGTTTAGGATGGTACTTATATTTGAATAGCATATTATTGATATTTATGATACGAGATACAATAAAGGTAACATCGCAAAATATTTTATTTCCAATTTATATTGTCATATCCACATAAAACCGATCAGCCATCATAACTACATCCCTAAAAGGCACTGGTGTCATTACTCGACCGGTCCGCTACCGTCGACCTCCGCCGCTCGCTGCGCTCCTGGTACCTCGGTTCAGCCAGGCTGTGTTGTTTTTACTCACATCTCTATGTTTGTGTTGCTATTCAGATCGTATGCAGTACAAATCTACAATAAAACTCCACGCTCAAACGAATGCAGACCTAAAACATATCCAGCTAAGGTAGAGAGTAGACTCGACGCTAACCTTTGAATGGTAAATGCATTTCATTCAAGTTTCTTTGTGCTAGTATTTGGAATATGACGCAAATGGACAAAATATCTGCGTTTTTGAATTCATGCTCGATGTATTTACGGTATTCAAGTTGATACGAAAGAAATTCAACAGTTGGTAGAGTCGTTGCAAATACGCAAGATCAAACCAACCAAGATAAAAATTCAAAACACTAATCATCGATGGAGTAACATTACTTTCTATAAACAGACACACATAATATAAAGTTAAACTTGCTGAAGTAATAATAATAGCAAATACCTTCCTCAATATTTACATCCAAAGGTCATAAACCTTCCACAAACCATAATTGAAGCAAGCTGATACAAAAAGTCCGTAAGTGGTATATCTAGGCTAGGCATTATCCGGTAGCTCCTACGTGCGCTGGTCTCCTGGTCCGCCCCCGGCTGCCCCTCTAATAGCAGGCTGCTGTCCGTACTACATTTATTACTCTTTATTACTGGTACTGCTACAGCAGTAGATAAATTGATGCGGTAAGCTAAGAATCGGTTGTGGGCCGATGACGTATGGACCGTGTAAGGAGGAAAGGGGAATTTATTGCGTTTTTTACTCTTTTGCAATTTTATTTTTAAAACTCGATCAATAAAAAAGTAGAAACGGCTTTCTTGAATAAATTGTCAAAGGAAAAAGTCATAGAAATCTCGAGGACTAAATTATCCAGTGAGATAAATCATGGCGACTTTAGCAAATCATAATAATTTACAACCATTGAAACGTATTCATCACAGATTCATTAAAATATTTTGAATCAAAATTCAAAACACACATGCGATTTAAATAATAGGTGATGAAGCCCTGATTAAGCGCACGCGTCGATTGGCGATGATTTACGATCGAGACTAAACAACGGATGCGAGATCTATATGGAAATGTGAGGTTATTCAGTTGTTACTACGCGCGAGGAGTTGGTAACATCTAAGCATCTAGCGAAAACAAAAAATAATAAAATGCCTTTATTATCATGGTTCTCATTTTTTCTATATATTTTTTCTATTTTGCATGCTATGAATATTACTTTCAATCACGATTGTAAATTGTTAATGAATAAATAAATGACAAAGCCGAAATACTGACTGAATAAAAATAAATAGTTTTGAAAAATTACTTTATGTATTAAACACATTAGACTTATTAATACAAAAAATCCTCCGTAGTTTTAGTTTGTAAGCCTGATTAATGGACAAGACTCTATGGATATCATAAACCAATTTATTTTAATTTTACGGTTAGGTAGGTACCACATGTACAAAGTACTGCAATGTAGAGGTATGTATCCAAAGCCAAACATCTAAATCATCGTCCGTATCCAACAGAAAATCGATTAAAAAATAAAGAAAGCGAGCCGAATGATTGATTAAATCGATAAATACCGCAGCGTGCTCGATTACTCGAGTAATTTGCCTTCTTGTAAAAATCGATTATTTTAATTCGCAATTACAAAACCCTTGATTACTGAATGACGGGAACGTGCCTCGTAAGGAACTTATTAAGTAATTATAATAATGAATTATCCTTCTATTATTGTAATGTGCTAGATTTTAAGAAAAGATGAAGCAACAAAAATTATTTCAATCCATATAACAGGAATCATCACTTTATCATATCGAGTTTATGAACAATGCATTATCCAAAAGCTACGTAACTATATTTAAATTATCTGAAACCTGATAATAGAAAATAAGTAAGTAGGTACCTAAGGCTCGTATTATGAAAGCTGCTCAGTCATCGATCTATGCTTGAGCAACGCTTTTCTATGGCATAAACGTCACTCAAGCATAGCTCTATGACTGAGCAAGATTTCATAATACGGGCCTAAGTATTGTTATAAGCAATTTAGTTTTAACCGACTTCAAAAATACGCAATATGAGGAGGTTCTATGTTGGCTGTTTGTATTTTTTCAGTTTGTTTCATTTTACAAAACATTCTGTGATATGTGGACATGTGGTCAAGCGGTGGTCCGGTGGTCCACGTGTGGTCCAATTATGGTCATTAACTGTGTCTGCAGGCTGCGGCTCGCGGCGACGACGACAGATTTACATTCATTTATAACTAAACAAATGAATAATTGAATACTAATGCTATTTAGCCCACGAATCCGCGGCAAAAATGATTTACGCCGACTTAATGACAAAAAAATGATTTATTACCGATAATAATGTACCATCATAAAAATATGTCAAACAAATTAATGAACTGAATAATTTTTGATTAAAGTCACCGCTCCGACTTACTGATTCAAACATTTACTTAAATATTTTAATAAAAAGGTACTTTAACAGCCAATTACTATTAACACGTTACTTAAATAGCACTCGTGAATATTTTACCGCGCCTGATATAAGGTGGAGCAAATTAAATGGTGTGTAGGAAGTTTAGAGAAAATCACTGTAGGTATAATTATTTCATTTAACTTTTGTTGAAAACCTTTTCATTTTTCAGTTTAAAGTGAATACCTACTGCAGATAATGTAAATAAAATATAAGTGCACTCGACTGGAATCAAACCCAGTAGCCAGAGTTGTCTGTTTGTCCGTCCGACGCTTATCCGAGCCCAAAAGGAGAACCAAAAGATTTATTGTGTATCGATCTTGAAAGGAAATCGAATGCAGTAATCTTACACCCATCTCTCTCTCACCTATTGAAGTGATAGTGCCATCTCGTTCTGTTCCATTCAATGATCAGATGAACAGGACCTGAGACTTGATCTTATTTTCGATTATGTTATGATGAATGAGTGCCTACAGTGTTACGTGTTGAAGCTGGAATTAGCCCGTTCAACACATTGTTGCTCTTCTCTTTATGTCCAGTCTTCATTCAGAGGGTTCATTCATTTTATAACGAGTTGAACACTTAGGACACATTGAGACTAATGAAATTCTATCACAAAAACCCGCAACTCAATTGGGGGTCTTAGAACAAATATCTGCTAAGTAGACCTAATATGCTCTAATACCAGCATCTTAATCGTTTTGCCAAACATTTATCAACTTTAAAAACTGCATCTCACAGTTGAAAGTCATAATATGATACAGGAAATAAGTAATGTTTATTTCAACTCAAAGATTTCAACGAATCCCAATTAGAAAATTTCTTACCAAAATCATTGCATTAGCTATTCCCGTTATGACAGCCATATTAGGCACCAATATAATTATTAGTGTTTAATAAAGTGAGACTTTACTCCTTTTTTCTTGGTTTACAATCATGTAGAATTTTAAAATTGCGGGTGATTATAGAGAAAAAAATGTGGCGTAGGGCAATTCATATAAGAACGTAATGACACTAATCGACAGATCTCCATATAGAGAGTGACTGGAATGATATGCAAGAATAATTATAGTCTGTTCTTGGCAAGTACATACGTCTTAGACCATTTAAAAAAGTCTACACACGCAAATATAAATTATGAGCCACTTTGGGGTTTCCCATCGTTTTAAATACAAACGTTAATTTTTATCGCTTGACGACGTAGATTCTTAGAATACTCGTGTTTATTTTCCTATAAGGTAAGATCAAGCATCAGATATCAGAAGTTTAGATATATACTTGTAAAGATTAACACAGTTTCTTGGCAATAGCGAGCCAGTGTTTCCACATCTAGCTCGTAAATAATAGTTGCACCTTGGAAATGATTTGAAATCGACACCTGACCGGGGGGATACGTCCAGCAAATTTTTATTGACTATAAGGCCCGAGGTCGTGTTAAATGCACCACTAGAAAATGTTTAAGCTGAACTAGTGATGTGATGAGTGTGATTTTCGGCACGATTTTTTGCCGAAACTTTGACAAAGTAAATGAGTCTAACGCAAGTTCATTATTCTTCTTCGCAGCACTCTTGTCGACTGCTGAGTTTCACCCCACGATAACAGATTTAGCTGCAGTTGTTTCTAACACATAATAAAAACAACAAGACAAACATTACTCATCCTCATTTAATCGAGGATTGGCACAGTTTTTATGAATAATAAGAAGGTAAATTAGTTTCCCTTTAAGAAAAAATTATATCCTAACCAGAAGTAGACAAATCTTAAGACACGTAGTTTTGTTTTGTTTATTCGTCCGATTCAAACAAAAGATAAAATCATCGGTTATTTATAAAAGCCGAAAACATAAGTCCTCGAGCAGTGTCAGCTAACAGTAATGTTGCCAGTCGGCGGGGACATTCCTCGCGCTGTTGAAATCGACGAGAACCAGATTGTTTACGTTTGAGATAGAGATAGCTGGCGCGAGATGCTGGCGACGCCGGCCTACTGTGGATAAGACTCATTATATTATCGTTGCTTGTTTGCCTTTTTATTTGTTTTAATGTCATTATTTCATGATGGTACTGTCCGACTTTATTCGAGTTTAAATCCATTGTAACTCCAATTTTTTCCAGTTCCGTTTACGGAAATTGCGTAGGTAAGTACCTACGTCTTGAAGAAGAGATTTTCTATGAAATAAATATAGTTAATATTGTTGTCAAAACTTACAACCTCAACCAACGTAATTCAACGTAATTTTAAAACAGATGAGGCGCGTTGATGTCTTTTGTACCAGTCTGCGTATACGCACATTGACTAGTCATGTAGATTTCATAACTTTTAATATTTAATACTATATCTTGTATAAATAGAAGAAACTCTAATAAATCAAAACTTTATTAGAGTTAGATAGATAATTCTTTATTAACTTAACAAAATAGAAATGTATATATTTAAACAAGGGTAATCTTTATAATACAGATCAGAAAGTGAATGCCTATATAATTTTTTCTTATTTTTCGACATACCTTCGAATAGACAAGCCTCAATAAAACGTATACCACCTAGCAACTTTCACCGATCACCCCTGGAATTAGGTAATCTCAATCAAGTTCCACCGTCTTATCCTCTCAAACATGTCGCAGCGAGTTTCAATAAGTTGCCATACTGGTCCGGCATCAGCACCGGGCGACCTTCCTTGGCGACAGGTCACTCGGACTAGAGCGGAGGCACGCACTTGCGAAACTACCTGCCGCGCTCCAGGGGACCAGAACAGTTACATGCCAGGACTGGTAGATACCAGGGAACTTAAATACCAGGACTGAAATCCCTTAACGACAGATCTCTTGCACTCTGGATCAGAGTTGCGCATCTGCTTAACGATAAGCTAGTCTCACCAGGGGACCGGCATAGTTATCAAGACTGAACGACGCCACGACTGTAAGACTTACTTGGTGACGTCACTTGAATAAGTGTGGAAGTACCTACCATACACCAAGGCACACCAGGGTAACATGCCATTATTGTTGGGTACAAAAGTGTAAGTTGATAGTGTTAGATAGGTATTAGAGATTTTAAGAATCCGGAGTGTACCTAGGACTAGGGGACTCTTAGGCCCGTATTATGAAAGCTTGCTTAGTCGATCTTGGCCTAAGCAGCGTTTATAGCAGAAAAAACTTAAGCATAAATCGATGACTGAGCAAGCATTCATAATGCAGGTTTTAGAGGCTTCGAGTCTATTTTACTTGATTAGAAGACCAGCACAATTGCACTAGAACTTGCGATAGACTAAACAAATTTTTTAAAATGTTCCTATATAACTATATAACCTTTTCATCACTCATGTTTGGAAAGTAGGTCGGAAGTAGTGACAGCTGTCACGTCACCAGAACTTTCTGTACAGCCACTTTACTTCAACTTCTTGTGAGATGGCTTCTGCGTCTGGTTTGACGCAATTCATACATACAGCCACTCAATTACAGCGCGATGTAATAAATAACATAACGTTATGTAAATTACCATATTATAATTTACTTTCCACTATTTCTTTAAAATAACATAGATTTCGGAAAAAATATTTTAAAAAATTTCAATTATGAAGAAACAGCCATGGTGGAATAACTCTCACTACCTATCAAGTCTTTTTTCTGCCTTCCTCTAGCTAGAGCCTATAGAGACGAGAGCTATTCTACCATTTGGCAGAGACTAGAATCTGCCTAAGGAAAAAAAATAAAGCGGGAAAGCGGCAATATGATCTTCATATTATGTTTTTTTCGAGTGGTAGAGTTTTGTCTATACTTCCGTATAGCAGAGATTTGTAATAAATATAATGAATTGAGTTCATCTGATTCAGATAATGTATTTAACGTTTGATTGCATTAATCTGTCCGTAAGCTAATTCATGTTTTTATTTTTATGCTTCCAACTGTTATTGATATGGATCAGTTGAGCTACCAGTAGATTGTTTACGCTTCCGACTGGTATTGATATGGATCAGTTGAGCTACCCGTAGATTATTTACGCTTCCGACTGGTAAGGATATTTTTTTTAATAACGATATTATAATCATATAGGCCTTACTTTAGCTGTGTGGTGCTGACTTGGAATTTGTACTACCCCAACTCTTCCTGCGGGCGACTAAGGGATATCCACCATGGGGCGGGCAGCAACACCCCCTGCTGAACAGTTATGCCACCAAACTGCGATCCACAACCCGCATGTCCAGCGTGGGGGTTATGGGCATTACCCCTATGAGATAAACGGGCATTACGCCAATAAGGTTCTTATCAGGAATCCCTGTGTTCAGAAGTGGACCAACACAGGCTGTTGAGGATTATTATTTATTTTTTATATTATATTATTGATTACTTATTCAATTTTACTTTCCTTGTATTCGTGATGAAAAGCACAGTGTTTACCTCGGAAAAGAGTTACTTTCATCCCTTGGGTAACAATTTACTATTAATTATACAAGATTATATTCAAGTGAAACGAATACTAGTCATATAAGTTGTATTTTCGAAACAGATAGCGTAATTTAAACAAAATCCCATTTTAGTGTTCATCACTCAATGTCGCTACATTCCCTACCTGATATCAGTGTTCTCTACCGTCTTATTTAGCCAAGTATTGAACATTAAGACAATAGAATAGTCTCCCAACCCTGGCGGTTCGATTCCAGGTGGTATTTGTCTTGTAAATCATTGTAATTGGTGCGCCGAGTCCGTTTAGCACCTCGTAATAACGCGACTCGTAAACGCTCTGCATAGCCTTTACATACATTAGCATGCGGTCAGCTGGCGGAGGAATGCAGAGATGTGCTTTAACGATAGCCAGCCACGAGGTCACTGATGCAGGGGAAATAGTGAAATGTATATGATTACAATTATGTATGTCATTATATACATTTCGTACTGTTCGTTAAATGTCAGCAAACGTAGTGTAGGACGCGTTCCGGCCTGGTGGGACGACGACAGATTGGAGGCAGATGCTGGATGCGTCAAGCTGAAGACAGGGCGCTACGGCGCTCATTGGGAGAGGTCTATGTCCAACAGTGGATATAAGCTGACGATGTCCTTATTTTCCGTATACGTAGTCTGTTATATGCCACGATCTATACCTATATAATAATCACGTGTCCATCCAAAGGTTGTCTTTATGAAATCGCGTTGCAACTGTTTTTGTGTGATTTTTATTTTCTGTGTTTATTAGTATGCAACATAGAGTATTTGTATTGTATATAAGGTATTATATACTTTTCGAGTATTCCCTCAGCATCACTTATTTCTTATTATACCTGAGTGAAGCATTTCTATGCTTCAATTTCAAATTACACGAGTGCTTCTGCACTGTTCGGATATTTACGATGATTCGAGTTCGTTTATCATTAAGTTCATATTTTTTTTGTAAAAGTTGTGTAATGATGATATCAGTGATTATTTTTCACTGTATTAAAAACAAGAACAGTGATGTTTTCTATAATGTTATCGATTTCGAGAATCGGATCACTACTTCTTGATAAAATGTTAAATACGATTCTAATAACATTGTTTTAAAAAATTGTAAAATTCAAAGCAGGTTTTTACTTCACAAAATCCTTGTTCGTTATTATCATTGCAGATATTATAATAAAAACTTTTTTTACTAACACCTCACACTGATTTTTGTTTGATTAATAAATTAACGCAATTTCCTGCGAGGCACTAAATTAAGATTTTACAATGTCGTAAATTGTAACAGCATGCCGCTGACATCATTACTATTCACCGCCAATAAACATCAAATGTTTGTCTGTTTCTCATTTTAATAAGGAACAAATAAAAAATATTTTATACCTTATCTAAAATATATTATTATATTATTATTTGAAATTATAGAGATATGCAGAAAATATATTGACCTCAACATGCTAGATTCCCAAATATACTTACGAGATTGTAGTACTTTAGAAAGTGTTTTCTTTTATTTATTTATGTACTCAGAATAAATAGAAATATGTACAGATGTCAGGCACACCTAATGCGACAGTGTACTATATTAAGGAATCAGAATCATCGACAATTGTCAACATTGATAATATTTTAACATCATTAACGTTAATATAGTATTTTAAAAATTACATCGATTTTAAAAGATCTTCGTCGATCTGAAAACTTGCCCAATTCTTAGATAAAAGTAACTATAAATATAAGTTCTCACTCCATAGATATCAGTAATAAAAGAAAGAACAGCCGTTTGGGCTATGCACTTATCTGTATGTCACGAATAGTTTTGAGGACACTCGAAATGGGTCCCCTTTCACCTCCGCCAATACGAATCTGATTAGGAAAGTTATTTATGACGATGTTTACTCATAAATTAACTTTTACAAACGCAACCAAAACCGCAGCATCAGTTAGTTATAAATCAAGAAAGACACGTATCTTCTCGTATCTCTAGGCCATAATTATGTAAGCTACTATTCTAAAATCTACTAATCTACTAATCGCGTATTATAAACCAACATAGTTTTATAACATAGGTTTATGGCAACCGCAGACCCTTCATCAGCCCATTGTAAATGGATTCATTTATTCTAAATTATTCATACTACAACTAGCTGCACCCCGCGGCTTCGCACGCGTTGTTCCCATGGAAACGTTCAAAGGTGATTTCTATCCCACGGGAACTGATTTATGGGATTAAAAGTAATCTATTTGATTGTAATCGTTTGATTCCATGATTATATTTACCTGTATCCAAAATTTCAGCCCGATCCATTTAATAGTTTTGGCGTGAAGAGCTAAAAAACATCCATCCATACACCCATCCAAACTTTCGCATTTCTAATATTATAGTGTGATACTCAATTATAGATATTTTAAAACTAAGCTAAATATTATGTTCACACGAACACACACATAAACTCTAATTCAATCACATACAAAACTCACCTCATCGTTCAACATGTAATGTAGTCGAAGATGTCTACCACATATTACTGGAATGTGTAAGAACTCGCAAGAAATAACTGAGGTTTTGTTTTTCAATGATTGGTATTTGCAATAGCATTCTTGCAGATCCATTTTCAAATAATGCCAACAAATCATAATACTTTTTACTAAGTACGCGATTAAGTAGTAGAAATTAGTTATTTCGATTTAGCGAACAAACCCTTTGTAAATAAATAAATGGTTATAAAAAACTCAGAGATGATGAAAGACTAATCCGTGTGTAACTAACGTGTACTGTAGGTATGGTAACGGTTCTAAAGGTTCATTTGTGTTATTTTTGAATGACAAATTGTACTCTATAAATAGAAAGAGGGTAGGTATAGGTACCGTATCGTTATAAGATTGAGCTAGCAGACCAATCAAATTTCAAGTCCATAAGAAAGAAATACGAGAAAGCGTCGCCATTTAACCGATTCTAACACATGAGTACTTACGCGCGTGAAATATGGCGCGTTGTAGAATGAATAACTGCATGATAAGGCTTTATCAGCCACAAATGTACGTAATAACGAAATAACCTTGAATTTACGGGCTGCCTTCTAATAAGTACCGATGCCACGACAGTTTCGAAGACACTAATTAGCTGGATAACTTTTCTGATATCTTCCAAACCTTTTACGATAAGACAGATTTTAGATTTTTGTACTCATTTCTGTGGTACTTGCTTTAGCTCTTTGCTTTATAAATAATGTGGTTTAAGAGTATGTTAAGAGCCATGTGATTTTTTGTCACATAACTTAACACTACTCTTTGCTTATCATTCTACTCCGTGACAAACACAGTAGCTGGTTGATGGATTGGTTACGCTGACGAGGTTGCAAATTTTCCTGGCTGTTAGAATTCCTATTCCAAGGAACCATAGGTATAAATTGCTGTAGTAAAAACACAAGGAATCACAGTCACTCCTTGACTTAAATTCAAATCTCATTCCCCATATATTGCAGGGCTCCAGCGCTTCTGCTGTCCATACACCGTGCCCTACGGTACAAGCGCAGGTTTATGGGGCCATAAAGTACCCGTATCCGGTGTGTAGGGCCCGTTACCTCCAGTAGGCACTGCCGGGGCGTTGGGGACGTCGCCAGGCGTTGGGGCTCTTCAACCTGCTTTCTACTAAGACCTTTGTTAGTTGTATGTCTTAACAACAAAGTTATACATTTTTTGGACATCAGTATTTCCTCTCAAGCTATGAATTTGTTTGCAGCATTCATAACCGATAATTTAGCGAGTTTGTTTGTTCTCCATGTTCAGAGTAGTAATTTACTCGATGCGAAACAAAACAACGGTAACTAAGAGTAAACTAGACAAATAAAAATTCAATAGGCACTAGAAAAATACCAACCTCATAAAATGAATATTCTTTACCACCATAATCTTTTTATAGTTGTTATGGATTGAAAATAATAGATTATAGCACCATTGATTTCACGGTTATTGTTTAACTGTATCCATTAATATTTGGAAGCGGTTCTGTCTATTTGATAGACTCCATAACCGTTCCGTTTTATTTGTGGCTAACTCCACAAGTGGTCTAAATCTTTTTATGTGAGATGTTCATTAACTCTCATCCTAGGTGTACTAGGTTTATTTATTGCAGCCTCGTAAAAGTCTAGGTTTGGGAATTGGTACAGATTTATTGTTATTTGAGTGCAAAAAATGGCTTTCTCTATTATTCTCCGTTCCGAAGTTTCCTGGCCAATGACCTTTGAAATCACACGAGTGTTTGTTTGATGTTTGTATTGTGTGCTTATAAGATAACAAATCATGTAAATCCTAACAGTCCGGAACAGAAAGTGTTGCCCTAAGTCTCCGGTTCGGTCCGTGACAGCAAAAGTTCGTCGTTGCCTGAATATTCATGACAATGTGACCGACCGCCACTTTCGCTCTCGGCGGAACAACGCCTCTACTAAAATAACTACATATTACCTACTAGGAACATTACAGGCTTGATATATGCAGTCAACTAAAACTTATATCTTTTTATACATTATGACGACCTATGCGACGCATGAGGTTGTGAGTTCGATTACCCCCTCGCGACAAATGAGTGTACGATTGCAGATTAGTAATCTGCAATCAGGGTGTTCTGGATGTTTTCTATGTATGTGTACCTAATAAAAAATATCTATCTATATATGTATATCAGTTATTTAGTACCCATAACACAAGCTCTGCTTATCTCGGGGCTAGATAATGCTGTATATTTATTTATATTTTCGGTGCGTTCACGATTTATGACGTTTCTTTTGTAATTATTTCCCTAAAGTTTCTATCGCGTTACAGCAATATAATCACCTGATGCCACATACGAGAATTATCTGAAAATGCAACACAACAAAGTCAATTGCAAATGCAGAGGTCAAAACAATCAATGATTTGATATGACGTGAGACTTAAAAATGACAAAGATTTTTAGGAGGATTTTAAAGGTCAAGTTTCTGTGCATGTAGCAAAGCAATAACGTCTAGTCTAGATCTTTTGGAACCGAAGGCAATCCTTCCGGCTAATAGCTCTTCGATGCTCTGTAGCGAATCGTAATCGAATGTAATTGGATTGAAATAGGTTAATGGAATCTTATTGTGTTTTCTGATTGCTGCGGGGAAAAACAATTCCAGGACAAACTTATATATATCGATATGTTTGATAGCTTACTAGCTTCTAAGTGTATTTACGGTATAAAAGTAGCTTTTATATACCTGGTCAAGAACTTCGTGCGCGTAAAATATCAGACCGATTCGTTCACGTTGTCTTTGGCCAAAGATTTCACAACGTTACAAACTTTCGCCTTTATAATAAGTGGTATTTAAACTCGTTTAGATAGAGTATTAAAACCGATTTCAAATATTGGTAAGATGTGAATCAGTGACCTGTAAAATAGTAGGTTCCTAAACACAGTTACCCGCGGAACGAGTTCCACACCTTACCTACTCACGGCGACATCGTAAAACGTATAACACATCCACCCACGATAATGAATCAAAAGTCACATTAGCGAGCTATCAAATCAATTAGTGAGGATCTCAGCCTTCGACTCATCTGATACGAAAGCAGTTAACCTCTACTGCGCTAGGGTGCTTACACAATCGCGACGTTTGGATGAGCGGGGATATATCTTACTATGGACTTGGTGATACCAATATATATTTAGATATATCACATGAAAACAGAATCTATACTAACTATATTATAACAGTCATTGGACGCAAAGTTTTCCCTCTCACGCTAAATCCAGTGAAGTCCAGTTTTCCTTAGGGTGGATTTTAGGGGGGAAACTGGAATAACCCAAATGAAAGACGTGTGGTAGGTTTAAACTCTCTTTGCAGATCGCGAAGAATGGGTAATTATAACTTATCAGTAAAATACTTAGGGTGCATACTGATAACTTGATAAGTCATAAATAATTATTCAGTCATTACAATGCTTTTGAGTATTGATATCAGTTTATACTATACTATTGTGAACTTAGACAAAATATAAACGTACAGACAGCTTCAGTAATAGGTAACCCCCCGGCATAACACAATGCCGGTTATAATCCGATTTATAATATTTTTATGTATTGGGCTATTTTACATTGGATGGTTCGGCCACGGCAACGGCTTACTTAATAGTGACGCTGTTTGTACATATCAAACATACCTCGAGACCTCTGTAATTAATTCCTGGTCATTACTCTGATACGGGCAGTCAGTGACGTTCGGAACCTACTGTTTTTCTCAAGTGCACACAATAATTACAGCCAATTTACTAGATCATAACTCCGCAACAGGTATGTCCGCAGCCTTACCGCCATCCATCAGCAATAAAATATAATAGTTTCGTAACGCAATCATGGCGAGCGGAAAAACACACCGCGTGACGTCCAGTGATTTATAGTGCAGTGGATCCACGAGGAGACTTAGTATTTCGATTAATAGGTCTCGGAGCAGTACTTACTGGATCCAAGAATTAAGACCAGTTTTGAGAACCTCAACCAACAGCCTATACCTATTGGTCCACTGCTGGATGCTGGCCTCTCTCTGATAAGTGCCTTATTAGCTTTTATGTCGTGGGGGGTAGAGTGCTATTAATCCTCACGGTGCACATGCGGCTTAGCGATCGCAGTTCGGTTCTATAATTGTTCTGCAGGAGCCTGCCCTCGGTAGCTCTCCCTTAGTCAGATTTTAAGACACCCAACGCCAAGTCAAATCACAGGAATCACCTGAAACACAAACATTACTTGACGAAATTGCTAACATGCCACGATGCTGATGATCACGTATTCCGTAAAACGGTTCATAATTTTTGTTATATTATATATCAGATATGAGTGGCCCATTTTGTGGGCACAGACGGCATAACTTATGGTTATTATTAAATAATTGCAAATATTTCTTAATACCTCCTTGTGGCTCCAGCACCGAAAGAGGATCTTGGCTTCAGACACTAAGTCCAGGAATCTCTCGGCATATTATCGTCATGACAATAGTAATAAAAGCTTTTATTCTGATGTTATTTTTTTTTCTTATGGCAAGTTTATCCAAATATAATCTCGTTACTATTCCATCCATTTGCCCTAGTTTGGCATAGGCCTCCTCCAACCTCTTCCACACGTTCCTATCCCTGGCGATTGGCCATAGCTTCCCAGCTACAGTTTTAAAATAGCTCCTTAATTAATACGAAAGTAAATACTATTCAGATTAATTTTATTGTCAAGGTTACAAAACGTCGGTCTGTTTGAGAGCATGTATTAATACAAGAATATGTTGTGTGTTTCAAACTAAAGGAGTGAGAATACCATAAAAAGTTATTCAAATTAATTGGCAATAAAACAGACAAGTAATTACTAATAAGTGAAGTTATTTAAATCATGAAACTGGGTAAATGAGACAAGAGCTTGTAAATTTATAGTTTTCACAACATTATATCATTTCGTTAAGAACATAAATTTTAAGAAAATATAATTCTATATCAACCTGTTCGTAAGTATTGTCCAAACCTCAGTATTAGACTAAATATTTTCTATACTGTAGATATCCTACTAATATTATAAACGCGAAAGTTTGTAAACATGTTTGTATTTTTGTTGATCTTTCACGCAAAAACTACTGAACGGATCGGGCTGAAATTGCGTACGGGTAGTTCTAGACCTGTCATTTACTGGGAAAGAAATAAATTCATATTGGTCGATATAAAACGTCGTCGCATTGTTTGGAACTCAGTGAATGAAGTTTAAAATTCAGAGAACAATAGATTTCGCATTGCTGGGACTAACCCCTCAAATAGGTGTGCTAAAATAGTGAAAAGCTTTATTTCTGTAAACATTTTGCCCACAGATATCTTAGGACAGGACGTACCTATTCCAAAGAGCTGTAGTTCAGTTCAGCACGCCAGCACCAGCCGTCCACCTGCGGCGGGGTGTCGTGCGCGCGCGCAGGTCGCGTGCTCGGCGCTCGTAAAGCGCGGCCGCGGGCGGTGTCGGGTCCACACGCATGTATGCGTGAATGCGTGAAATGATCCTTCCATGTTTGAGGTATTGATTTGTGGCTTGTTGAAAAGGAATATATTCATTTGGTTTTCTTATTGCCAGGTGAAGATCTTTGTAATTTTGTGTAAGTTAAATGAAATATTTTGTTAACATTATTGATTGTTCGCTTTGGGTCGTTTATGTTTCCTTGAAATAGCGGAATCTGACTAAGGACCAAAGTTACGGATAAAGAATTATTTAAAAAACGTATCTTACTGTTGTAGATCTTAAATTTTTCGAATATGTTCTGTTCTTCCCTTAAAATTAGGTAGGTTTGCAAATATTAAATATTTTATTCGTGTTATGTTAATTGTTCATACAATTAAATGGGCATAGTATGTGTCAAAGATTTTAAAAAAATTGCAAGCTATATTTGCAGTGGGCTCCCAAAGCTATCATCGTTAGATTAAACGATTATATAAAAAGCGTTACGTGGACTGGACGGACATAGGCCTGATGAGCGCTACCAGTTCAGTAAATAGGTACATACATCATGATCATGTGGTGCTGGCTAACCTGTGGCTTAGAATTTACACCACCCTACCTCTTAACGTGGATGTCGCAAGAGGCGACTAAGGGATATCCACGAGGGACGGGCTGCAGCGCCCCCTGCACAACTATTCTACCACCAAACTGCGATCCCCAACCCACTTACCCAGCGTGGGGATCATGGACATTACACCCCATAATATAAACGCCAATAAGGCGCTTATCAGGAGGAGGCCTGCGTCCAGCAGTGGACCATTACAGGCTATTGTGGGTGAGGTTGAAGTATATCACTATGAGCTGCAATCCGAATATTCAAAATACATTACACACACATCACTTGCCTAGAAGACAATAACAAGCGATTAAAACCGATACGAGCCAAGTACAGGATCGTGCTACCCCTGGCCATGCTCCGGCTGACAAGCTAATCATTGGATCAGCCAATCGGCGGAGGACAGGTCGTGTCGCGACCGCGGAAGGCCGGCGCGGGCGCAGTTAATCACGCCGACTCACGCGCAACGTGACCCGCTACCGGCGCATGGACCCACTTCACGAACCATCTCTGCCCTATATCTCATTACATGCTGATTACCATATACATACATACTATATATTATTACCTGTTCAGATATCCATGTTTTAGAGGGGTGCCTTATACTTTTGGCCAAGGCTGTATTGTATATATCGAGATGTCATGTGATACCTGTGTGCAAAAACTTATCGAAATCGATATTTCAATTCAATTCATTTATTTCTTTTGTTCACTATAAATGTTAGTACGAGTAGTACAATAACCTATATACTATGTTAGTTACCATAAAAACAGATTTCAATTATTCATTCATGTCGCACATTCAATAAATTATCATTCCAAAATTACGTTACTAATATAACTACTAAATTAAAGCATGGACATGTCACTTAATAACTTTTCATAAAATTAAAAAAATAAATTGATGTGGATCAGTTCCTGCAGATGTGTGATTATGTGCCATACATAATATTAGCAAAACAAAATTA
Source organism: Eupithecia tripunctaria (assembly GCA_955876795.1). Taxonomy (NCBI): domain Eukaryota; kingdom Metazoa; phylum Arthropoda; class Insecta; order Lepidoptera; family Geometridae; genus Eupithecia; species Eupithecia tripunctaria. The sequence goes on from OY041604.1 coordinate 419,589, forward strand.
AGTAGTTCAGTTCCCAATTTATAACTAGCTTTTGTTTGCGATTATGCTCATGTGGTACTACAACATAGCTGATGAGAAGGTTACTAATTCTAACGCTATTAATTTGAGCTACCTGTAGATTGTTTACAATAGTCTGCAGATAGCTCAATTGTTTAAAATACTGGTTTTAATTCATTACTATTATTTGATTGTTATTTTCTTTTTCAATATCTAATCCTTAGTCCGTTCCGGAGATATTACTATTATCAACAACCAATCTCACAAAGGCATTACTTAGATATATCAATTAACGCTATCCGCAACCAAAATAACAGTTTATGCTTTAAAGTTCAACTAAAAAACCGTTAATACAGTCAAAAAAATCAGCTAAGTAAAAACCTTACTCAAGAATGCCCAAGACAAAAACAAGTCAAGGAATCCTCAGCCGCAGTTATGAATGGCGATTTTAATGTTATGTACGTTTGAGTACTTGAAATATTAAAGCAGTCATTGACTTCAGATATGTATGAGTTCACATTCAAACATAATTTACTCATATTGAATCATTACTCGCCACTTCCGAATACTTTACTTTACATATTCATTTAATAAACGTCTTTGTATATATTTTTGCGGTCTGCCTATCAATTTACACAAGTTAAACACATATTTACATAATTGCAGTGTACATTTCAATTACACATTGCTTTTATAGATTATACATTTGCAAAAGAGTAAAAATATTGAGGTCTAATTACATAATAACTTGCCTAAAATAACATGTTAGAGTTTTGAAACTAAAGTAAATATTTTGAAACGCTACAGTTTAACCTGTAGGTTGTTTCATGATTCATGTTATGGGTTTCACCTTGGTGAGTGAGGCCTATACTATAATGTAATGATACACAGGTATATCTAGCGAGGCATTATAGTGAAATACTTGAGTCGTAATCGCAGCTGATGTTTATAGGTGCTTATGTTGATATTAAAGAGGTAGAGTAGTCACAACCAGCACAACGCTGCACACGCGGCCACGGCGATGTAAGTGTGAACAGGAAGTTACAAAAAAATAATTAAGTCCTAATAATCTATATGAAAACCTTTGTGTACTGTTTCATTGGTCTAATTGTGTTCGATTTCTGAATTTCTTTCTGGAAAAATGTATTATATAATTTATCTATAAAAAAATATCTATAAATTGGCAATTAACAACAGTGGAACAAAATTGATAACAAATTAAAAAACACAAATTACCACTTATTATATATTTACAGTTGAACTAATAACAGACTATAAAAGTTTATACAGTCTCTTGTTACCACACAAAGTATGTTCTTGGTTCATACTTGAGAGTTAGAGTTAGCAGTCTATAGTTATTGCTCTCTCGTCATAAGTTGCACAAGCGACGAGATTTATTTGTACAATTAAGATCACGTGTGATACACCGTTTTAGATTTAATTAAAATACTTTGTGCGGACATTATCGACGTGCTCTGTGATACGCAGAGGACTTTGTCTAGTTGGACTAGTTTAGTTATCTAACATAGTATAGCTGAAATAGTACGCCAAGTATTCAAATGTCCATATTTATCGTCCACATTATGTTTTTAACCCGGCCCAATACCGTGTCAGGAGAAAAGAAAAATGACTACTACTATTAATAATAATATACGTTGAAGTCTAATGAAGTAAGTATTGATGTGAGGCTGACCATCTATATAACACATCCGACCGTTTGAGCATTTGCTCTCGTCTTAACCGAATTTTCAGGCGCGGCGGTTGCGGCCCGTTGCTACACAGACTAGCCATAATGCGCAAGACATTATTACGGCATAAACACACTTCATAAGAGCAATAAAATATACACCTGTGACTAGTCGTGCTACCAGAAAATGTGGCACTGTGTGGGAACACGAGGCACACGACCAAGGTCGCCGGCACTTCCTTACTGCTTCTGTACAAATGATCCCGCGACGTGTTTCGTTTGTTCAGATCAGAGGTTCGTCGGTTCTGTTGTCGCTTTCAGTCACTGCAGGAATCCTGGAGAAAGCCTATTATAACCTTTTAAAATCATAAACCCACATTTTCTTAACTCAGTCAATCACTCAGTTTTATCTTAGTCTGGTTCCACAGCTTTGCTTTTCCGAAGTCTGCGAGACTTTATTATGTCGAGCTTAAGCTGTATCGATTGACCAGGCTCGATCCTAATATTAATGTTGTCGCATCGATCTAAGATTTTGGAGGAGGCCGCGAAATACCTGATCGAGGGTTGTAGGTACTGTATCAATAAATGCTGTGCCGCTGTTGAGATATCTCCATCTAATTTCCTTTATAAGAAGATAATGTAGAATAAGAAGTTCAGTTAATCCTCTGATTCCCCGGCTGGCTTCTCCCAGTGCGTAGTATCAGTGGCTGTAGGCAGCAGGCGCATCGATTGACCGAATCCGCGCGTAATTTCTCCGCGCGTACGTGCGCCGCATGCCGATCTGATCGCGCACCCTATTACGGTGCGATACGATGCTGCGCAAGGGATGTGCGATAGCGATTTAGCTTTGAACTACGCTGAGTAGCTTTGCTAAGATTTAGCAGGTAGTATCGGTACACCTTATCTGATTATTGTATATTATAATAGCCGTGTAGCCGCAGTTTTATATCGCTACAAAAATACTTGAGTTATTTGTAGAACTAACTTATCCATCTTTGTATTATTTTGCGTAAGACAACGGAACAGTTAAACAGTTAGAATAACTTTGTTTTTTTTTAAAGACGGGATATGTACCACTATTAAAGCTTTTGTTTATAACCATAATATAAAGTTTTATAAAAAAGAATTAATGTCTAGAAAAAAGCTCAAACTGAACATTGCAATGCAAGTGTCATCTATTAAACTCGATTTGATTTAAGTATGTCAACATCGTAAGTTGAAGCTCTCTTCAGCTTCTGGCGGTGGTCGCGGGAGGATCGATGAGGCCGGCGCCGCTGCCGCATCAGCTATCGGCTTCTCCAGCCTACGAGACGGATGAGCCGATACAGGAAATTCGTCTCACTCATCAATTACTACTTCTCATACTTTTGTTACACAACTTGCTGTTAGTAGCCGAAAATTGGAAGGGCTCGTGAATGTATTCATCTTCAGGAGACAACGGTGCTGTTATTATATGGTTTTGGTTGAAGTTGAGACATGGACCATGCTGTTCAGGTGTTGTCGAAATTTGGTTAGCGCCTTCTACGAACCAACCTGCGGGTCGATTGCGTACCGATTGCTGTCGCGTTTGCGCGATTTAATTTAGACAGTTTTAGACCAGACACATTGAGTAAACTAGACAGACATACATACGTGTTAATTAATCGACAGTAATTACTATTACGACAGCAATCGAAAGTAAATCAGCCTACCTGTAACTTAATCTGTCCAAGTAATCGACATTTATTTTTTGAATATCCAGTGCATAGTTAACATTATATTGTAGTTATTTTATGTTTTTGGTAACTTATTAACGTCAAGTGAACCAAATGGTAATGAGGAGGCTGCTTACTTTCCTTCTTAGCAAACACTAACAGATGGAAAAACATGAATCTGTTGAAATTCGATTTTATTCGATCTTGTTTTAATTAAACTTTTTTGCACTAAAATTTTAATGATACGATGCAGTTATAAACTTTTACGACTTAATTAACTGAATTAAGTGTTTTAATTATTTAACACACTGCAACTTGTATATCTCGTTTATGGTTTAAAAAATATTTCATAAAATAATTTAACCACATTTTATTTGTAAGTAGGGACGCATTGCAACCGTAAAAAATTGGTCACGACCATCGCAAGCAAAACCGTCATAACCGAAAAATTATTATTTTGAAAAAATCCCTTCGTGCGTTAAACGCCGCCCGGGGGGAGGGGGGTGGGCGGGCGGCGCCCCCGTAATGCCGCTTTATGCAATGTGTACGTGCGTGACAATCACGCTTTATTGTTGGAGACGCAAAATTGAATGGATCTCAGTTGTGAGCTTTTTACTGCGGCGCGCCGAGATGTCTCGATGTTCTAAATTAAATTTCTTGGTCTAGTTGTCCTCAATTAAGATATGGAGTCGACGGTACTTGTGCCACGAACAACTTAAATTGGAAAACTAATCGAATGGGTTATTACAACAGGCCAATTAGCTCGCCTTGTAGACGCATATGGCGTGGATTAGCATAAAGACAATGAATGTGGGTGAAGTTATGGCCTTTACATTTTCTCTGCTTCTCTCTAATTTATTCAGCGCGTTGGTAACTTTTCAGTGGAGCTACATGGGATGGTGTTGAACGACACCTGAACGACTAACCTAAAATTAAAGTCTAAAGTTGCTAAAACTAGCCTTGCAATACTTATTACGAACAATTAGATACATTACCGATGAAGATACAGCTAGGTTAGTTTACTTCAGTTACTTCCATAGTGTTATGTCTTATGGTATTTTGCTTTGGGGACAGGCAGCTGACATCCAGACTATCTTTGTTCTTCAGAAAAGGGCGGTACGCGCTATTTATAAATTAAATCCACGTGACTCGTTGAGGGAATTATTTAAAGAAATAAATATTTTAACAGTAATATCGCAATACATCTATGAAAATCTAATGTATACACACAAAAACAGAGATAACTTTATGAAAAGGTGTGATGTTCACAATAAAAATACAAGAAACAAGAACAAATTACACATCCCATCATATAGATTACGAAAGGTAGGGAAATCATTTGTGGGCAATTGCGTAAGATTCTATAATAAGCTTCCATCTGAAGCAACTGAGCTCCCTATTCGTAAATTTAAACTGTACATAAAACGAAATCTTATCAAGAAAGCCTATTACTCCGTAGATGACTACGTAAATGATGTTAATGCTTGGCCGGATGTCGCCCAGTTCCATACAGACAATAGTATGTAAGACCAGTTAGACTTAGTTATCCTAAGATTGTATTAGTTGATAAGCGATGGACTTGCTAGTGGTTTCTTTTTCACTTCTTCCGCTAGTGGACAAAAAATTGAAGTGAATTAAAGTCAATTGCACCTTATTTCTTGTTGATAGTAATAACTATTTATCAAGCTGTTTATATAGTAAAAATTTGACTTGTCTAAGTACTTATTTTGTAAGTCTAAAGAAATAAACGATTTGACTTTGACTTTGACTTTGATTACCTTTCTACTATCAAGTCCCAGGTAATTTGGCGAAATCTATGTACCATATACTATCTACGTACTAAAAGTAAAATAAAACGAATTCATCATAGGGCACTAGTACGAACTATTAGGCCTAGCTTGCTAACAATAGTATAAAGCTAGCCTTCTTAACTAATTCCAATTAGATGTGTTTCCAATCCCGATTCGAATCTGTCCATAAATTCATCTCCCCTCCCCCTCCCCTCTCACGTACTCTCTCCACTTACTGTATATCTTTTTAAATGTGTACGGTTATTTTTGTGACAGCCTACCCTTAGCATTTTACGACATTTTATTTTGAGACGAAAATATATTAGAAAGGGAACCCTGAGGTACAAAAATTGCACTGTTATAAATTTTATCAGGAACACGCCTTTGGAGGAACGAATTATTTTAATTTATTTACTGGGGTAGCAGAAAAAATAATTTAGATACCTACTATTACAATTCACTCGGCTTCGATTATGGTACAGCGAAAGCGACATTTTGTGTTCGTGCCAAATCTCGTGACAACCCGTTCTTCTTTTTAGGTTCATCACATTAATTAAAGGGACAAATGAAAAGATCATAAGGAAGTACCTAACATGGGTCTACCTACACTACGATCAAGTGTTTATGAGCACTAGTAAAAAGGCTAAGTCGCAATCGGAGAGATGTTAATGTTAAGTATGAAGACCTTCAGATAATATGATTGATATCGTACGTATTTAGAAACAGTCGGCAGTAAAAACCAGCCTAAGTAAATTCTAGACATGGATCTATCGACGGGAGCGGAAAATCTTGAATTATTGATACGGAAGCGCGTTACATCTATTTTTACGAGTTCGAGCCTCTTTTTACGACTCTAATATATTTCATGCACTCGGAAAAAATCTATTGGTGAAATTGTGGCGTGATAACCGGTTCTAGGGCGGGCCTTAGGCGGCTTCTACACACTTCCGGACATTTCCGCGGCTTCCGGTCTGTTATGATACCTACTGACTTCATTAGTCTAAAGTGACAGTGTTTCCGGTCATTTTATTTTTATTGGAGCTTTATTAGGTATCGAAGTAAACATACTTAATAAAATCGTGTCTTTATAACCTGCACTGCCTCCAGCCCGATGTATTAATATATCAATATAACAAGGTATTCTTTTAAAACCATAGAACCAGACAAGGGGTCAACAATAATAAAACCACACAGCTAAATCAATATACAAGGTTAAATATCATTAATGAACTTTGATTCGGAATGGTTCCCCGTAGAATAGATGAGTATTGAAAAGAGTCGGAATCTACAGGGATTCCGGCTTTTTTCAATAACTTGTGTTTTTTATCCGGCACGACCCTCACGCGTTTTGATCCGGTGATTTCTGGCTCCGGACGAGTGTACGCATAATACTGCTCTATGGATACGGTTATTGTGGATTTGTCTCTGATTGAGAATGCTCTTTGGGAATTGACGCGCTTGTCGCCTTTTTATGCGATACATGCATGACTCAAGTTGAACAAAGTACACCAATGTTTTATAATAAAAGCTGAAAGCGAAACTTTTATTAAATACAAAACTTTTGTAAGGTACAGTGTACCTGTGTAACTCGCTGATTCTACTTTAAAATAAGAACGAAATTGACGTCGATCGCACGAAACGAACAAGGTTACCACCAAGTTGCTTCGTTGCCGCGTCACCAACTGACACCTTCCACCTCGAATAAATTAATGCAGAATTATTTTCATTGTAAGGTCATCGAGAGAATCATCGGATGGGCCGTCCGTCGTTTTTCAAAGTAAACCTCCAGAATGTAATCTAAAACACACTCGTTAAGTTTAAGTTGAATTAGGGTAAACTCTACGTACTAGCCGTGTGGTGCCGGCGGCATAGAATTTGCACCACCCCAACTCTTCCCGCGGGTGTCGTAAGAGGCGACTAAGGGATATTTACCGAAGGCGGGTAATAGCGCCTCCTGGCGAACAATTCTGTCACCAAACTGCGATCCCTAACCCGCATGGGGATTAGAGGCACAACCCCCCATGAGGTAACCACCAATAAAGGCGCTTATCAGGGGGGAGGCCTGCGTCCAGCAGTGGACCCATATAGGCTGCTGAGGTTGAGGTTGAGGTTACGTACTAGGTAGAATTATAGTAGAACCGAGTAGAAAATACCAAGTATTTTGAGCTGGCAGTGCAATGCATAAATGATGTTTTTGTCCTCATAGAAATGACCTAACCAGTGTTTTTGTCCTCATAGAAATGTACTAACCAGTGTTTTCGTCCTCATAGAAATGACCTAACCAGTGTTTTTGTCCTCATAGAAATGACGTACCTAACTAGTGTATTTATAATCATTTGCAAATAATTAAACATTACATAGAGAGAGGCAATAATCACGCATTTATCCTTCATGAATAAGGCATTACTTGCTGTTAGAAACGAAACTTATATTATATAAGTAATATATATAAATACTTCTGCTGCTTCTTCATTGATATTGAATTGATGTTAAACGTGCCAAGTTTTAAATCTAGATGAATACTAACTGCCTAAAATGTTTTTTTTTATTTATTTTAACAAGATAGTCATTAATAGCAATATTTATAGGTAATCGATAAGTTTTTAAGCTATTGCATAGCTTCTATCGCGGGCCTTGAGCGCGGGGACCGAATCCAGAAATTCCGTAACGAAAAAACCTTACGCTCCTCACTCCGCCGGGCAAGGAGGTGTGGCTTGAAGGCCGTGCATCGTCTAACGAGTTCGGCAGTCTTCGACACGGCGTTGTGTGCGTGCGATTCGCCTAGTATTTATGTTCCTTGGTGCGTTTAGACGTATTGTACGACTCCACGAAACTCGCACGAATCGAGACGAGCTGCTCCAAAATCGAATACATAAGCAGCTGTTTATGAGAAAGTATATAGGTGTATAGGTATTTATGTACAACAGTGAATAGCTGTACTTGTAAAATTCTTATCGGTCACCACGCTCAAAAAGTGTAACTTGAATTAATATCAAAGAAAAAGCAATACTGCATGAATAAAATAAATAAATAAAATTATAATTGCATAAGTTGATACAAAATGCTATGCAATAGCTTTACCGCGGCAGTCCCCGAGTGCCACACGTCTTTTTTTTTATTTATTACAATTTGATGTTAGAACAATAATGCAGATCATAACATTGATAGATTGCTATAATAAACGCCAGTTTCACATCTACGAGCGACTCAACGCGAATCAGTTTGAGAGTTTTTTTGAAATATTCATCAATTAATTCGACAAAGATGTAACAATAATTGATATAAAAATCACATAAGAAAAAATATGACTGATAACGATAATATTATCACACTAGCTCACCACGCGTTAGAAGCCGCGGGCTGAAACAAGTCATAGTTGCGAAAACGTGTATGGTGGATGTGTAACTTCACATTCAAAACTTACTGAACACCCCTCTACCCTCCCCCTCTCCCCAAATTATACACCGGTAAATCAATAGTTACAAACTGATTTACCTTGCATTGTAGGCATGTAAGTCCATAGTTTTCCTGTAGTGTGCATGGCGGGCATTGCCTCTTAAGGTCTTGCGCCGGGCTCCGCGCTCACTCCGACAGCAGCGGTCCCTCCGACAGCTCCCGCCGGCGCCTCCAGACACCACTGCACGACGACCAGCCGACCAGCCGAGTACTTCCGGGGGGGACTTCCTTATCTGAGGTAAGTCATCATCATCATCATCAGCCTATTATATTCGTCCTCTGCTGGACATAGGCCTCCCCTAATAAGCGCCATAGCGCCCTGTCTTCAGCTTGACGCATCCAGAATTTGCCTGCAGTCTTTCACAGATCTTCATCCCACCTGGTAGAAGCGCATCCTACACTACGTTTGCCGAGTCGCAGACTCCACTCAAAACTCGTTTTCGGTTGTCGGATCTTAGCGCGATATGGCCGGCCCACTGCCAACTTGCAAATTTTTTGAGCTATGTCGATAGTTTTGGTTCTCTGTCGGATGTGTTCGTTACGAATTCTATCATTCAGAGAGACACCGACCATAGCTCTTTCCATAGCTCGCTAAGCGACTTTGAACTGGTAGACCAACCCTATCGTGAGTGTCTACGTCTCAGCCCCGTAGGTTATGACGGGTAGGACGCAATAATTAGAAACTTTAGTTTTTTAAGCATAGCGGTATGGATGATGAGAAGACTCGACGTAGTTTTCCAAACGCTGCCCAGCCTAGCTGGATCCTCCTCTTGGCCTCCTTCTCAAAATTGTTTTTACCTAACTGCGGAATTTGCCCAGGGTAATCATGAAACAATTTTGAGAGGGTGGAGGCCAATGATTATGACTTTGGTTTTATCCAAATTCATGCCAAGACCGATGTGTCGCGAGGCTGAAGCTAGACCGTCCAGCATCCGGTTCAGCTCCTCCAGTGACTCCGCTATTAAGACTATCTTACCAGCAAATCCTAGGTGAGAGATGTTATCGCCGTTTATGTTAATGCCTTTGCCTTTCCAGTCCAGCGTCTTAAACATATCTTCCAACGCGCTCGTGAACAGTTTCGGGGATATAACATCCTCTGCGCAGTTGGATGGGTTTGGACTGCTGGTCCTGTACTTGGACACTCATGGTGGCGGCCTCGTAAAGACATCTCAGCACCTCGATATAACGACAGTCTGCTTGGCACCACTGTAAGGGTTCCAGAGTAGCCCAGGTTTCGCGAGAGTCAAAGGCCTTTTCATAGTTCACATAGGCCAGACACAGGGGCTGATTATACTCTTCGGACTTCTGTATAATCTGCCTCACTGTGTGTATGTCAGGTCTATGGTGCAATATCCTCCGCGAAACCCGGCCTGTTCCGGTGGCTGGAACTCGTCGAGTCTTCTGGCGAGACGGTTCGTGACCACTCGTGAGAACAACCTATAGACGTAGCTCAGGAGTGAGATAGGTCTGTAGTCTTTAAGGGTTTTATCTCCCTTCTTAAAAACACCTCCAAGCTCCCACTATACGCCTTTGGAGTTCTCCCAAGTTCTCTGTGTAGGTGATTGAGGTGAGTGCAATACGAGTACATTAATTTACTCGTCATTACGTTTCTGCATGAACATCGACCTCAACCTCAACCTCAATAGCCCGTATCGGTCCACTGCTGGACGCAGGCTTCCTCCTGATAAACGCTTATTGGTGTTTAACTCATGGTTGGGTACCCATAATCCCCACACTGGGCATGCGGATTGGGGATTGCAGTTTGGTGGAAGATTCGTTCTGTAGGGGCTGCTTCTGCCTGCCGCCCGATTGATATCCCTTAGTCACTTCTTACGACACCCGCGAGAAGAATTGGGGTAGTGCAAACTCTAAGCCAGCACCACACAGCAACATCGTACACGTTACGCTACATCAGGCATGTTTTTTTCCTCCATTATATTGGGGTAAAATGTTTTCAGGCATTTATATTTGTAGTCATGTCATCAACAAAACCAAAGAGATTTGAATAGGCTTTATTGTATTTTACTTTCTTTAATTTTGCCTGTGATTGAGTTCGCTTTAGTTTAATTAATCTCTATTAGTTTGACCCGGCTGATAAATAATAGGTTCAGGCTGTACTTTGCGGAAATCCATTGAAAAATATTAGGTTAAAACATATTTGAGTTTGTGTTAAAATACTATAATCTGACCTTAATTATATGGTTTACTCATGGAAACGATTGTCAGAACAGAACAAGACGAAATTGAAATGGGACCACACGGGAAGCACCAGGTTTTAAATAAAGAAGCATCAAAATCGGATCACCCATTTCTAGCCCTACCTTGGACCTTTCTTGGGCAAGCAATTGTAACATTTCTTTTATAGCTTCTGGTTTTTTGGCTAATACTCGTACTACTATATCGCCAGTAAATTGCAGATGCAAATTATAGTGACATATAATGGAATTATTTTTATCAAGCTGTATGATGAATTCATGATCTGAATGAAATGAATAATAATAATAATTATCATGTCTGTTCACAGATGGGTGTATCAACAGTATTGTGTGTTTCCGTCCTTGTATGCGTCGCAGCAAGTGTCTCCGCTAAGAGCCTCCTGCCCAGCAGCAGCCTTGCCCCTCTCCCGCTGCCCCCCGCAGCCCCTCAGCCGCTCCTCGTGCAGGACACCAAGCATGCTGCCATGCAGAAACGTGATATCAGCGGCGAAGGCGTTGGAATTGGATTGCCTCTATGCCCTCGTACAGTAGGCGGTGTTTGCATTTCCAGATCCTCCAAGTACGGTGATTTACAATGATGCATCAAATTAGGACATTGTATTCGGGGTAGTAAAAAGTCAAAAGTCATAAATTCTTTATTTCCATAAAAACAATTGATTTACAGTTATGAAGGGGTCAATTTTATTATATATTACGAGTACATATATGAAAATTTCATTATTAATAATTATATTTATTATTAGTACCTATTTCAATTATGTATATCGCCATTTTTAGGGAAACGATTGATATTTTTATGAGTGTAGGTACAACACGTTTCATTAATTTTGTTCCTGATGTTCTGGAGATTTTCTGTGTTAATAAATAATATTATATAAATATCTTTGTAGTATGTATTTCTGCGGACTATAATAGTCTATTAATAAATATATTCTCTCTCATCTTTATTTCTTTCTTCCTATTGTATGTATATCAGTCGTCGAGTACCGACCCATAACACAAGCTCTGCTTAGCTTGGGGCTAGATAACGCTGTGTGATTTGTCCAGTACTATATAATACTAGCCGCCCCCGCGGCTTCGCTCGCGTTGATCCTATGGAAACGTTTAAAGGTGATTTCTATCCCATGGGATCTGATTTAAGTTATCAAAAGTAGCCTATTAACCTCGTCAGCAAGTCCCCGGGCACACGGGCCCGTCGCGTTATTAATAGTCCATGTGCAGAGGAAGATGTTGACATCCTATAAACGCGAATGTTTGTAAATGTGTTTGTTTGTAAACAGTTATGTATGTTTGTTGCTCTTTCACGCAAAAACTACTGAAAGGATCGTGCTGAAATTTTGCATACAGGTAGTTCTAGGCCTGGAATAAGACATAGTTCTTTTTATCCCATAAATCAGTTCCCGTAAGATAGGCCGTAAGATGCATTCAATAGTTTTCGCGTGAATGGGTAACAAACATCCACCCATCCACACATCTACACATCCAAACATTCAAGTATACCAACGAATAGGCATCTTCTACATACGCGTAAGTACCTATGATACCGAAATTTATCTCATTCACATGTATTATATTATAATAATAATAGTATTTCGGAGTATATGGTATGGTATTATAGCCATAGTTAAGCAAGAAGATTTTGGTTGTAATAATAATTACTGTAATTTTTTTGTTCAAAGTGTATTATTGTAATTTTTCTCCATGTCATTGTCGCATTGGTGCTGCTTTACTGTGATGCCAATGTAAAAATCTTTTCGTTGGCACAGTTTTCACAGTGTATAACGAATAACTACCCAAATTGCAGTACCTGTTGTAAAATCCCTTAGGTACTGAAACACTTCTTCCGATGATGTATTAAATGTTAGAAGCGGCAGTTCCGGTGGATTGTGCACATTCCGCTAATAGTAATCCCGCAGTTAGAGGCCGTAGCACCTTCCAGCCGCACCACTAACTCACCACTATCCGCACCTAGGAAACTAACAGAACTGACAACAAATATTGTTGGCTGATAAATAAAGTCTATCGTATTTGTTTTGTTTCCATAAAGAAGCTTGCAATTAGAAATTTATTAAATGGTATTTGATCGATATTGGAAATTCTATTATTTTCACACTTTTATTTTCATCAGAAGAAAATCTAGTGAGCTTACCTGTACATAAAGCTGAATTGTTTTAATATCATACTTTACACGGCCAACTTATGTCAGGAAATTAGAATAAATAAGGACAAATTAGGAAAATACTTATCAAAACCTTGTAAAATACATAAATAAATATTTAAAAAATAATGATCTATGTAGTGTATTGTATTATTTAGCTTAAGGCTAGATAATGCTGTGTGAATTGTTCAACAATATTTATTTATTTTTGATTAAAATAATATGATAGTACTTATTTACTCATTTTAGAGTGTATAGTCAATTTAAGTAGTTAGCTTATTAATAAGTTTATCTTAGTGAAATTCTGGTAAATCATTTAAATGATGTGATGAAAGATTTTCTTTTTCATATTCTCGTTTTATTAGATATTCAGTAGGAAGTAAGTTCGTTTCGGTTAGTAAAACGATCTTGCCGGGTCTAAACTTTCTAAGGTCCTGTCTTGGGGTTCGTGTGCCCCAAAAAGCGACTAGATCATTGGCTAATAATAATTTATTTGCTTACGAGATCCCTTATTGATTTACTGATATTGCACGGGACTTGATACATTACTACATTTGATACATTACTACATTTTAGGAGATTTTGGGAAACTAGCCTGTTAACGAAATTAGGAATATTATGTGAATTAGCAGTTATACAGGGTGTTTGGTACATCGTTTGCCATGAAAACTGGAGGTAGGTGGAACCATATGCAATAGCTTGGCGGCTTTTTAAACCCTCACAAGTCTCCCTCCATTTTGAAGAATTCTTTTTTAAGAATTTTCGAGTTTCTTTCCGAAATTTGAACTATTTGGTACCGTAACTTGATTTTTAATAAAATGGTTTACAATATTTTTAATAGACATCTAGCCTTTACTTAAAAATTTTATAATTATGTGAGATCTAGGTAAATAAAGCCGTTGTAGAATTGAAAATATTTGTAAATCTTTTTTGCTCGACGTTCTTTCTTTAAAGAATTTTTAAACTAACAGTTTATAGAAAGGTGTCTTCCTTTAAGATAAGATAGAAGATAGGATAAATTTATTATCTCTGGTTTTCCCTGTAAGTACAGATGTCCTAATTTGTTAAGATCAGAATAAGCGGCAATAGGAATAGAAACAAGTAGAACTGGCTGGTGGCTGCGGGTGATTGATGCGGGCCGGATTATCTCTGCCAGGCTTATCTACCTGCAGATACAGGACTAGTTCTGTGGCTAATTAGCTACAGGCGGAGGCAAAACACTGAATGACGCAATGTGATCATATCAACTTTGTGAACACAAGAACTAACATAAAATATAAGAACTTACCTAATAATCAACGTGGTTAGTGGTAAACGCTTTTCTTCCATCTCAGGTCTCCCAGCCATAAACGCCATATCGTATTGGCCTTTGTAACATGAGGGTTTACCCCCATTTTTATTATGGGCACTAGCCCATAATCTCCACGCTGGGCATGCGCATTTTGTTGGCAATATTGCTCTGCAAGAGGCGCTGCTGCCCGCCCTCTGTAGATATCCCTAAATCGCCTCTAACGACACCCGTGGGTAAATTTCGGATGGTGCTGATTCTAAGTGAGACGGTACGAAACAGCTCAGCTACACCACAAAGCTTAACTTAGGGTTCGAGAATGCTAGTGACTCTTTTGGCGTAAAATTGGCAAAATTTTATTTACGTACTCATTTCTCAACAAAATGGCGTAAAATTGGCAAAATTTTATTTACGTACTCATTTGTCCCTTGAAACTAAAAAAAACAGCGGAAATCTTCGCAGAAGTCAGTTCTTGTCTTACAAAAAATATAATTTATTTACAACCTCTCGATGCTTTCGAACCATTCAGGTAAAAGAAAAGGAGTCTTTATAGAGCATTGTTTCTATAATCTTCAGATGAATGACGTTACTCTGTTTATCATCAATTTCCTATTTTTGTAAGTATTTAGTATTGCACGCCTTGACGAAGCAGAATGTATAGGACCGATGCTATAATTTTAAGACCTTTGTACAAATCAACACCTACATTCTTGCAAAATAAATTTATGATTTATTTATGCTTATACTGCGATTATAATTATGAATACCCTTATGATTCGGCCGCGCAGGGCCACGACCACGACCACGCGACCACAGAGCCACTCGCATTCCATTTTATTAAAACTGATGATTTCCAACAATTATGTGGATAATTGTACAAGGTACCTGCGTACTGCCGCGCCCGAGGAATGCCGCCATCTTACATAACTAGGATTGCTGTGCGCTGTTTATTTATGAGTACACTACTTATATACAAAACATGCTACAGAATATTTCTATTAATGCGTTCGGTATGGTAATCGGTTAATCGACGGACAAATTAACACCAACAGCTGTATTTACATACTCACTGACCCACAAAGGACTTTGGTAAACAGCTTTTGTGAACAGAAAAAGCTTAAATTTTCCTCCTCTGAAGAACTCAGCTCGGATGATAATGTTTTACGGTTGATTTTATCTATTCAGTTTTATCGATTCAAGCATAGCTTTGATATTCATTCAAAAACCATGACACATCCTAGGTGTCTAAGATACAAACAGATAAAGATAATTACGAACTTTATGGTGCAGTGGGTAAAAGTCCACCTGCGACGCCGCGCGGTTGCGGGTTTGATTCCCGCCTCGCCACAAATGTTTGTGCGATCTACAGATATTTGTTCAGGACGTTCTGGATGTTTTCTATGAATGATAAAAAAGTATTTAGTGTATTTTATTATGTATATCAGTTATTTAGTACTCATAACACAAGCTCTGCTTAGCTTGGGGCTAGATAATGCTGTGTGAATCCAGCATCCAATCGACGAGTTCAATAATTGTGTTCTTCGAAGGTAGCAGTTACATTATTTACCGCTCTATTTAGATACTAGTACATTCTAAAATACGCTACTCATAGAAAAGTTGTAATGAGTTGTGTCTGTTGTGTTGTTGTATCAGGCGCTACAATAACAATTTACTGTTTTTCCGTGACTACAGTATGTAAACCTGTTGAAAAGTCGGGGACAATCACACTAATATTATAGATGTGAAAGTTTGTATGGATGTTTGGATGGATGTATGTTACCTCTTCACGCCAAACTATGAAACGAACTGAACGGATAGGCCTGAAATTTTTCATACAGGTAATTCTAATCCTGGAATAAAACATACGCTTCTTTTTATGCCCTATATCAGTTCCCATGAGGTAGAATTAACCTCTAAACGTGTCCATGGATATAATGCGTGCCAAGCCGCGGGCAGAAAGTAAATGAACGTGAAAAGCTCCTTTAAGACTTTCTCCTTAACCTCAACAGCATTTATTGGTCCACTGCTGGATGCAGGCCTCCCCCAGATAAGCACCATGTTGGCGTTCATCTAATGAGGGGTATTGACCATAATCCCCACGCTGGGAATGTGGGTTGGGGATCGCAGTTTGGTGGTAGAATTGTTCTGCAGGGGGCGCTGCTACCCGCCCCCGGTGGATATCACTTAGTCGCCTCTTACGACACCCACGGGAAGAGATGCAGTGGTGATTCTAAGCCAGCACCACACAACTAAGATTTTCTCAGTCTAGGCCAAAATCACAGCTTAAAGAGTCATAGAATTATCAGTGTTCTTTTTGTGCCTATACAAACCGCAAACCTCACTGAGTTTTTGTAGCTCCCTTTCTGTCAGCCCCCGAGTGCAAGGTTGTGCGCAGTACAAAGGAACCACCTGCCGATGGTCGCTGCTCGTGGCCGGTCATTACGGCGTCTAATTAAATTACCCGCTCTGACCGCTCCGCTCGACATTCGGACACTTGCCTCGGGCTAGCCCCGCATACACAGAGCAGACTATGTATACAACGGACACTTTAAGAAATGTGTTGTTTTTGTTATGATACCTATGAATAGTTTTAAACGATGTGAAAAGGAGTGTCGGAACACTATCCATACGATGAACCGAAGACATTATAGCGGGCGATGGACGGAGCGCCTCAGGATTGCTGGTGGAAGATTGGTGGCAGGATTGGTGGGTCTTAAGGGAGGATTTTTTCTACGCGGACTGATATGGTAATGGTTAGTTTCAAAATCTTGTACAAGATCGTCGGCGTTTTCCTACTTGTCAAAGTATGGTATATATCAATTATAAAAATTACTACCCACTTACTATGTCGTCAAATTGAAAACTTGGGAGTGTATACATATTTTCGCAGCTGACTGTACCTGAATCATATCTCGATGTAGTTTGAATTGTTTTGCGATAAAAATTACAGTGCTGGTTTTTTGAGAAAACAATTGTGTACAACGAAACTCGATCTGCAGTCCAAACTTAGTAACATAAAGTAATGTACCAAAAAGTTCAGGAGCACTATTTGGAAAGGTCTTCATGGATAGAGGAGGAAAGGAAGGCAAGAAAAATAGCAAGACGAGGATAGTGGATAATGGGGGAAACATAAATAAGATGATAGGAAAAAATGGCTACAACTGGAGGCCATTACCCAATTATGCCCAGCAACGGGCCGGACGACGCGACGAGACTGTAGATTGTACACCGAGTTGTGAAAGTGGCCAATTCCTATTGAAAGTGTTATTTGAGGCACGAGGCACAGCCGAGGGCCTTAAATAAAACACAGGAGGTTTTCTCGAAATATAACATTTAAAATCTTCGGTGTCGGTTCGTCCGCAAAGACGGGTTTTATACCGTCTTTGTGGACGTACCGAAATCGAAGCTCATTCCTTTGGAAAAGGAATAAGCAACTTTCTAAGAAGGTTTAGTATAAAATTTATTTTATCAAGCAAATCCTTTTTTCAAACTTGATATAGGTATAATAAAGGCTTTTTTATAAATATGAGAAGTATATGGTCCACCTGCGGTACCTCATCTATCATTACCGCTAATAACATGCGCGAGATGTAATAGTTTGTCAGTAAGGCCGTCAGATTTTATTGATTCGATTGGAACTAACGCACGGAGTAACTCTATGTAATTATCTCTAATAAAATATGCCCCAGAAACTTAATTAGACAAACGGCTCATTACATTTTAGAAAGTGCAAACTTTGCAATAACTTCAAATTGATTTTACGAATTATGAGTTCGATGTTTATCAATTAAGTGTGACTAGCTCGGAGAATTATGCAGAGGTCTATACCCAGATTAGGCCAACAACATGACTAGGTTTTTTTTCAAAATATGTCATTTGCATCCCAGTTCCCATTATTGGGAAAAGGGCTTTTTTGGACTATATGGAGTCAATCAAGCACAGAACACACTTGGCGCGCGGAGCTCGGAGTGGCAACATCTCTGGTGGGACTCTGCCGTTGTTGTTTGGCGCTCTCAGTGTCAGGTCAGTGGTCAGTGGTCATCAGTGGTGTGGTGTCCTAATGATGTCTCGTGGAGAGATGAAACTAGTTGACGACTTACTTTGATAAATGTTCTTTCATTTTGTATAAATGTATCATTTTGTATAATTTGTTAGATTTTATCGCAGAGGGTTTTTTTCGCAGAATTGTTACTAAATATTTTCATTCCTATATTTACAATGGATTTCCGCAAAGTAATGTCTGAATCTATGTATTATGTATCTCAAAACACATTTACTTCTACGCTATTCAAAATGTGTCAATAGTGTGCCTGCTTCCGCGCAGATGGCTATTACAGGTTTCCCCTGCACAAATCCCCTTAAAGGTGGAAAACTGGAACTCATCTTTTTGGTGTCAAGTTTTCCCCCCTGAGAAAAATGGAATATTAGTTATACGACGACTACTAACGATAGTTGAAGTCGGTTTATAGTTTTTTTTAAACAAAATTAATTATACCAAGTCGAGTTATTGTTACATCGACTGCGATTATCCTAGCTATGTTTTCACAAAATATAGTCGGACGAACTCTTTAGCGATCGGAGATTAAAAAAAAATACATCACCTCCTTCAATGTCCAATATTGGTAGAGTTAAAACATTAGTTTCGTTATCACGTGGAGCATAACTCTGCAGTTGAACCCCTTTCAATCCGTTGCGTCGCCGCGCGACAGGTCCGTGCGGCCCGCGCTCTAACCCTGCCTTGCGAAGTACGCACGGGTGGCAACCGTGATCAGAGGCAAAATGGCTAGAAATTATATTTTTTGTTCTTGAGTAGTGACGTTGTTGTTAAGCCTGAAAGTTTGAGACATGCTTAAATAAATAGACTCAGATGTTATTTTGTAGAAATCCATTGCACTCCACGCAAAACCTTCTTCGATAAAATTTAGTGAAGTGCATTTGCGTGTTCTTATTGGGAAAAGATCACTGAAATTTACATACCATGCAATCAGAGAGCGTAAAAAATAAGAAAATAAAATAATTTACAACTTTTAGTTCGCTTTAGTTGTAATGCTAACAATTAAGTTATAACCATTGTATAGATGTAGCCTAGTTAGAAAACTAGGCTACAGCTTTAAATTAGGTAGGTACCCAAGAAAGATGACGGCCTATAACATGGATTTTTTTTTAAAAGCTTTTACTTGTGACATTAGTAGCGGTTTGTCACCGTGGGTACCGGATTTCATTTTTGGAGTTTTCATTTTTGTTTATTCCACGGTACCAGCCCATCTGATCTCAGCTTTTTAAGCAGGCTTAAGCAGAGGGGGGCAGCAAGCCATTCAGTAAAGGATTCAGTCGAATATCTTCGTTAATGAAGCGCGTTAATGCCGTTTTTATTAGCCTTAGACGACTCTCTAATAAAGCGGACTGGAGATTGATTGCGACTTGTGAAAATATAATTAACTTTTTATTTTTTTTTACTGTGAAATACGCACTTATTATATGTCCTTGCACAGTTAAAAATAAACACTTCTTTTATTAAAATAATAAATTTAGATTTTTGAAGTTTTTCATAACTTTTTCGAGCTTTGTGCAAAATTAATTTAAAGTAAAATTAGGACCCAATTTTTTTGCTTTTACTAGATTTTATTTAAGTTGCCCTGTTTAGGTTATTAGTTTGTGGACAAATCTTGCAACTGAATTTTATAGCAGTTATTCTCAAACGATTGAGCGATTTGGCATACTCGGTGGCTCTAAATGCTGTTGAGGCACACAGTTAGAAGATTGATTTTAAAAAAAGAAATTAAATATTACTAAGTAATTTATTTACCAATGTACTTTGAAAAAATTTGTAACGTAAAAACAAACTTATACCATTGTTACTGAAAAGTTTTTATCGACGAATTGCCTCTAAGATTGAGAGTTTGCTGAAATTAAATTGGTGATAATCGATGTTCTAATTCTATATTCCCAACATCTTACACGTGGTATTCTCAACGTCTCACGAGAGTTAAAGGTTCGGGATTTAATTTACAATATCTATTATTGTTAGTGCTTTTTAGATGCGATTAGTTAAGCAGCTGGTGGGCAGCGCCGGCCCACTGGTGCGGGCTGCAACCTGCTCGAGCAGCTTGAAGCGAACATTCGACGATCGGGGAAGCAGTCGGACAACTTGTAAACAACAACTACTAATTTATAATGATACAGAGGCTGGCAACTCGAATTGTAGGCTAAGAGATAGAGGAGTTGGATGTGAAGGAAAGAAACTTCATAAAGTGAAGAATAAAGAAACCTCTCCGCTATAGTGAATACCAATTGCAATAGCGAGACCTGCGGTGCGATTCGCAAAAAACCACTACTGACATTTCAAAGCCCTCTGAATGGCCTTGAAAGCCATTTCAATGGCCTTCGTCATACAATCGTAAATAACGAAGGCCACTCAAAGGACTTTCAAATGTATTCAGTATTGCAATCAGGTCTTAGTGATTAGATGAGTCCCATTATGCCATCTAGAACTGGCAGGTATCGCGCAGTATATTTCTATTACTAATGAACTCACTATTTGGTACACTAATTTATAATTTAATTTGCGAGTCGCTAAAAGGATCATTTAAGAAGTCGTCAAGTTCGTAATAACATTTTATATGGATACCATACAGCGGGGCAATGCAGCCATCGCCTTGGGTACGCTTCCGACTGGTATTGATATGGATCAGTTGAGCTACCCGTAGAATGTTTGCAACAGTATGCAGTTAGCTCAATTATTTCAACTCTAAATACTAGTTTAATTTGTTTCTTCTATTTAACACGGACGTGTTCGTCTCCATTTTTACATGGGTATGTCCGTGAAGTAATTTAAGAATGTTGTTCGAAATGTCCGAAATTTGATTGTAATTTTCTTTTTTAATAAATATCTTTTATATTAAGTATCTATATCATTCATTTAGTACCCTTACCAGAAGCTCTTCTTAGCTTGGTGCCAAATATCTACTGTGAGAATTGACCGTTTATTATTATTTATTATATGTAATGACCGACTAAATAAGTTCTGTTTTGGTTCGCCATTACAATGTGTTAACCTTTCAGCTGTCGCCACCATTTTGCAAAATGGCCGGAAGTGTCGGGAGCCTTTTCTGGGTGGTTCGCGCGGTATCGTCGAGTGTGATTCAAATGACGATATCTCTAAAGTTTTGTAGGGAACTATACGTCTATCTTATATTGTTGGAATCGTTATGTAATAAGCTAACACATTAAACATTTGTTATAGTCATGTATTTGCAATGTATTAATAATTCCAGCTTGAAATCAGGATGAGACAATTTTTGCCAGTTTATTGTACAAAAGTCGTTCTAAATACTTAAAAAACCATTTTTTTCTACAAAAAGTTGATGTTTTATTTACAATAATATATACACTACATTAGCACAATAAAAGAAACAAGCCTTCTAATACAAATTTTTCACAGAAAGGGTTAATTGATTTTTAAATTAATTTTCACAATATTCTCTCTCGGCTCTTGAGCTCTTGGGCTACAAACACAGGGTGTTATAAATCTGTGAGCCCACGTGGCAATAAATAAGGCCGCGGCCACACCCGGCGAGTGACGGACTCCTACGTGCCACGTTGCCTTCGCGTTTGACACATGACTGGCGTTGACTGATTCTAAAATAGCTTACTTACTTAACTTTCTCATTATCGCATCAAACATGTATCAAAGTTATCTACTTCAAAGTAACAGCTAAGCGAAGCTATTCATAATTTCTTAAAAACGACCACTACATACCTCCCACTACAAAACTACACGAGTAAAGTTCCAATAGGAAAAGGTATTGCACAAAAGGTCAATAAATAAATCCATCGTCCCGAGGTGTGAAGCGAAAGTTACAAACAATTTACGTTTTTCCCGCCACAATAACTCGCGCAGAGCACAAATCAAGTGTAACTTAAGGCGTGTGTACACACGGCGATAAACAATAAACCTTTATAACGAGACGCGTCATAATCTTCGCCCGCCGAGGACCGACAGACAACATGTCACACAAATCGCATTATGTTATTTGTTGGCCGTCGAACGCATGCTTAAATTGGTCGCTCGCTTCGTGTGGCAGCTGCCTTATTGATGGTTAAGCCGGCCGCTGACGAGGCGCTTCGTTTCTTCGATGTTCGTAAATTTTAGCAAATTATGCTTAGGCTATTGTTAAAAAAGTATCTACATATTACACTATAAGAAATAGAGTTCATTGATTTAATAGGTACTTCAAATTATTGCTTATAATAATAATAATAATAATGTTGGACACAATTCACACAGAATGAAAAGAAACCGAACATTTATTAGGTAAGTACATTTTTATTTATGTCTGGTATGCTAACTAGGCAAACAAGAGTTCATTATTTAGAATTAGAAAAAAATTATACCCAAGTCCAAAATCCTCGTGTGTAGCTCGCCTTCGCCTCCTGGTATGCCACGAGTGTGTGGCAACAGTTATCAATACTCGTTCTTTATGGACCTGCAGATTTAGCACCTCCCGCGCTGATGGTTAGATAATTACAACACCCTGTACATGTACACTGCTCTTAAACAACCTTGCAGGTGGAAAAATACATTGCCAAAGAATATATTTCGAACTTCTTATAATATGTAATATAATAATAATAATGGACAATTCACACGGCATTATCTAGCCCCCAAGCTAAGCAGAGCTTGTGTTATGGGTACTAGATAACTAGTACCCATAACTAATATCAAATCAAAAGTCTTTAACCGCGTCTTGTGCCTGCCGCTCATAATCGAATCGCACCGCAGAGGCTGGGCAGTGAATGCATTAAGTGGTTTTAAAATGTTGTATTAGGTGACAAGCGAGTTCGTTAACAGCCAACTTTCCATGTATCTACAATTCTACAATCATTTTTACATAAAAGTAAAAAAGTATGATGTTATACGCATCGATGTAAAAAAGAAGAGATGAGGAACTGACTTCTCGATAGTGGTAGCCTCAAACTGTGTCCAATTGTGTCCTCCCACCTCAGTCTGAAGGTCGTTTTTCGCGTGCTAATCTCGTGTTGTCTCGGTCACACTTCGGTCTAGCTACTAGTCTTTCCATCTATGTTGTTCTTATGTAGGTATATTTCAAAAGAAAGGAAAAAGCGTGTCTTTGCGTGGAGTTCTAATAAAACACAGGCCATTTATTGAGTTAGCACTGGGAGAACGTAACATATCTATAGAATTTTACATCTATGGGTATAATAACAAGTGGTATAATAACAAGATAGAAATGCTATATCGCAACTTTACATTAAATACGCCATACGCCACCATACCTAAAGCCAGTCGTATACAGGGTGTAGCACTTCCTACCACGTGCTGGCGGAATGCGGCCGGCATGCGGCTCCATGTAGATTCGAATGATCTGATTACACACACCCTGTATCCTATAGATAGGAACATAGGTGTGTGGTGGACTAACAATGTAATTTAATTAGATCGTCATACATATACCTAAAACAGTGCAATTAATTGCCACAAAATGTTGGTAAGTATACATAAATTCCTTTTTCAACTGAAGGTGAATAGCACAATATAAAAAAAAAATGCATCCACTTTTTCATATTTTTTTACATAACTTCTTTGACACCTTGCATTATGTGAGCGTTAGAGCATTGAATTAATGTTACGCAAGCACATTAGGACAAGGATCAATCAATAATTAAACGAATTAGCAAATTTTATGTATCAGAAGTCGGTTAAGGTCGTATTTGTATAATGTGGCCTAATGTTTACTTGTGGCCATTAATATATACGTACAGTCGATGAAAAAGTTTTCTACTACACATTCGTTATCATGGTGTTATAACTCCATTCGAATACAACATTAGTTTAGATATGTCTGTCAAAATAAGGAATAGAGATGTTTTGGCAAGAAAACAACAAGCTAAGTGACTAGTTGGTCTATCCAGATATACCTATTAATGAAGCACTTATACTTTTTAAATACAATGTAAAAATACAGCCATTGATGTTGGTAAAAATACTAATACACACAAAATTACATCTGAATTTATCAGCTCATCATTCTCGTACGGAAATGATGTTTTTAGAACTTTGAGCCTTTCGCCAGTTTAATGTTTAGTGTTTCGCATAAATTGAATGAATTATAGCATACTTGGCGGCGACTGTACCCACACATTATGTGCATATTTGCATAAATCTAGAGACGTGTAATTAATATCGGTTCTAATAGTAGTTTACATTACTGTAATTATAGTGTACAGTTCCTTGAGCAAATAAGTTCCGAAAATGTATGTAGGTCATTAATGACTTATTGCTCAGCTCATAAAATAAAAAGTCACTCATTCGTAATAGACAAGTCAAAACAGTACTCCACAGCTATTTAACTATGGAGTACTTTTTTGAATCGTCGATAGTGAAGTGACTTCATTTACGTTGCGTTTTTGCAACCAATGTTAATAATTTGACTCAAGAAACATCATAAAAAACGAAAATATATCAATCAAGTGATTCGTAAATTTAATTTCTTGTACTTATAAGACATTTTCAGAAATAATAATATATCTAGAACCGCACTCACCCCGATCATGACCCTCGTTAAGGGATGAAACTTTGGTGTTCTTCCAACACAAACTAGGTTCGCTTACATTCCTAATAAACATGTGAGTCTCTCATCACCTTTATTGCAACGGTTGTAAGGTATGGTAGGAAGTACACCAGCTGTGTTAACTAAGCTATGTTCTATATGAGATAAACAGTAATTTATTATAAATTAATATTTGGACGGTGACCTCGCGAGTGGGCGCTCTCGTAAAACGAACACCCTGTGTTTCAACGTAGAGAATGGCTTTAGAAAGCTTTTTCGCTAATTTAGTGGCTAAGCTATTTTATTGTTTTCTTCACTCCGATATTATAATAAAAATAATATAAAACGTTTTAACGTTTTCGTTTTATAGATTTTTCGAAAAATTGGCGAAAGTTGAAATCGCAATTAGGCAACTTTTCGAAAGCGCTTCCTAGTTCTTCACAGTTGAGTTGGACTGTTGTGACAACTTAAAAAATAAAAGAAAAATCATTAGGTACCTAATAAAAAATAATTTTGATCACAACGATAGATTCATTTAATATGGTGCAAATTTTGTCATAAAATCAACAACACGAACTTAATTTTTATATTAAGTATGCGAGCTATGTTTACGAAACATTGTAGCGTTTGCTCAGAGTATAGACTTCTGCAGGCCTGACTTTGTCAGTACATAGAACATTACTATTATATGTATGCAAAGTTTCTATCCCCATTCTTAAACTCAGCCTAATGCAGAATCCCCATAAATCCACCATTTCTAAAGCCATATCCCACAAATACCTCCGCGGCGGAGGTCAGCGGAGCGGTGACACACATCCGCGCACAGCTGCTATTTTTATTACTATTTGATGGTCTGAGAAAGCTAATACGGTGATCATTTCACATAACATGCGAGAAGCTTTCAAACAAATTGTTTGATGCGCATTATGCACGTTACAAGTAGAGTACCGTACGGTTACAGGTGAAGCGTGGTTTGAGAAAGAAACTGAGTTGATCCTTTTAGTTGTGAAGCTAAAGCCAAAGGTTTCTCTAGTACACTCTGGTAGTGGACATAGCATGATTGTAACTCATTCCATGGTGAAGGCTAACTAAACTATATCAGACAGACAGAGTTCATGCTACATTTGTAGCATGAACTCTACCATAATCTCAGTGATCTCAAGTTGGTATATTTTCTAGTTTTTTTAACGCCAATAAAGATAGGTTGAATAATTAACCTTATTTTCAGGGTAAATTTGACCCTGAAAGTAAAGTTACCTATTTTAAAACTTTCAGGGTATATTGAACCTTTCTTAGCTTAATCACGATTTTCGAAACCTAAGCTTTTTGGCAAAAGCCGACGTATGATTTGGAAGCTAATCTAAACTAACGGACAACCCTCAAGAAATATTTTATATATGGCTAACATTCAATTTCATACTCATTTCGTAAAGCGTTCAATGTCGTGTGAGCAGGTCAAAGTTTTCGAAATTTTATTAAATAATATGTCAGCTTAGGTATTTTGATATACGCGCTCCGTGGGTTTTGTAATTCGTAAATGGATTCTTGTACTTTCTGAATACTGACCACCAGTATTAAAGATTCGGTATTCCGTACATAGCCGTCTGTACAGTCACGACCACAGCGGCGACTAGGCCAACGTTATCGGATTATCTTTAAGAACTGAACTTAGTTAACTTACTAAACAATATTTCAGGTTCAAAGTCGAACTTCATGTGGCCATGTGGTTTCATGGCAAGATTTAGTTTCCACGTTGACTGTACTTTGGCAGATACGAGACCAGAATGATTCTATAATGATATAAAATAATTTAAAAATTTGTATGGAATAAACTTCTATTCATGTCTAGGTGCCTATACATAATCTGTGTCAACGTTATATCGAGTTTTGTCGTTATTTATCCGCCGCGTCGGTCCGGCTCATTAGCGCTACATAACCGTTAATTATGCATTTTAAGAGTCCCTCTGATAATCGCTATTAATTATTAAAAAGTCCGCCATCTGTATGTTAATTCATCTGTTAATTAACCTAAAACAAATCAATGCCTCATTATCATACGAATTGGGAGTATCTGCGTTACTTGAAAAAGTTAAAAGAATTTATAGAAGAAAATTGAAATAGCAATACGTGCATAGCAATTGGTAAAAACTGTATCTATACGTACTCATATAATTATTATAATATTCTCTATCTATGCTACTACTGAGAGCTTTGTCAGCGTTTTGACATTTGTGAAATTACCCTGCAATGTGGTGCCGGCATAGAATGTGCACCACCACAACTCTTTTTGCGGATATAGCAAGAGACGTCTTTAGGATATCCATCTGAGACGGGCAGCATATTAACAGCGATCCTTGACCCGCATGTCCAGCGTGGGGATTATGGGCACAACACCTGATGAGATAAAAGCCAATAAGGCGCCTACCTGGGGGAGACTGCGTCCAGCAGTGGACCAATACAGGCGGTTGAGGTGAGATGATAATATGCAAAAGCTCCGAGCGACCGCAACTTATGTTTTTTAGATAAACTTAGGTAAGTAGGTAGAAAATAAGTAGGAACTGTCTAGAGTTCAACAGCTGTGCCAACAACCTAACGTTATCTAAGCAACGATGCGTCGTTCTCATAACACACATTCGCTCGCTTCGAGAGTTGGCCAAACTCCTGCACATTACCAACGTGGATGCAATCTTCCATTTACGACCACATTGATTTCTCCAGCCATTAGCTACAATTAGCGCGGTGGAAGAGCTGGTCCTAACTACAATTACATCTATAAATTGAGTCATCGCCCCATTCAAAGGCACTTTAAAACAATTATTGCGCCGCAGTAAACATTATGGCATTCGGATAATTATGAGGTGTCAAAACTTTACAATGAATCTCGTCTCGTGGGTACTTACTAGAAAGGTCAGGTTCACATAAAAGTCTAAGATTATGAGACGCCTACGTTTAGAGAGGTAGGTAGTGGTGTGGTAGTGGTGTGGTGTGGTTGGCCTATTGAGAGACGCTCCGACTTTCAATCGAAGGTCGTATGTTCTAATCAAATGATAAGCTCTGTTTATTGTAACGCTGTGATATTATGATAATTATTATAAATATTATAATATTAATCAGCAAAATGTTTCTAAGGCGGTCTAAAGAAATTGTTATTCTATTTACCGGGTATTTATCGTATTTATTTACCTATTTCTATTTATTTTATTAAATAAAAAAGTTCTCCCGACAACGTCTCGACAGGTTGACTCACTGTCTTGGTCATCGGATAGCAAAAAACCATACTTAAAACTCGGAAAGTAGGACATGGGATAAGAGGAATAACTTAAGTAATGAATCGAGTTTTTTTCATCATATTTTAATACTTATTTAAATTATTAAATGAACCAATTTTAGCAGCTACCTCCGAATAACAATTATTATAAGAGCTTTTTTGTTCATTCCTCAAGAGTAGCAGATCATACAGTTCGCTACAAATAAACAATCACCAGAAATGATCCATCATTGCGTCTAAATAAATAAATCAGTAACATCAAGTGGATGGAAGTGTTATTTACGGCCTCCGAGACGGGAACATAAAAATCTAATGTCGGCCCGGCGGCTATAAATCACCTGCGGGAGCGACTGCATGACTTTTACGGCGAAAACTCTGAGGTTTCGACGGGGGATTCCCATGACTCCCATGACATGTCAGGAAGACACCAGCTTTAGTCTTTGGGACTTGCTGATTAATTTTCAATCAAATCCTACCTTTTTGACTTAGGTAGTTAGCGAGATGTAGCTTTTTACTGATGACTACTTTTTTTAATGTATGACCTCTACTCTCGAATACTGAAACGCAACTCATATTTTAGTCACATATCACGAGTTTTTTTTAATTTGTCACTTGAATCGTGCTCAAGTCTGAGTCGTCTTTGTATAACTTGTTACAGGTGACAGGTCAAGGTAACAGGCACCAAACCATCAGCTGGGTCTGTCATCTGGCGTATTATACTCGTAAACGCGCCTTGCGATACTTTTATGTATTCATTTATTCTACAATGATTTGAGTTTTGTGTTTTCTTACATTTAGACACAGTTTCATACGCCATGATCGCGGAATAATTAAAGGCGTGTGCGAGTAAGTTTTTATTGGAAAATATAACGATCTAGCCTAAGTGCCCTATGATAGATATAAAAAACTTTTGTTAGGTATCTTTTATATATAACAAACCCATCCAAACAGAACAGAAATAACCAAGAGATCCAATCCTGGATTAGATTTATCTCAGGTATTTCGTTTGGCGACGAACATCTCTGATGGAAAGACTCCCAGCCCATCCATACGAGCTTGCAGCAAAGTCAGCAGCTGGCGAGTGAAGTGAACTAGCGGAATCTCTTGAGCTACAACATAAAGTGCGTAAAATATGACAGTGTCAAACGAGAGATCGTATCGAGGAATGCGGATATAGACTCCGAGCATCTGTCCGAAGTCGTTCCTCAATCTTCAATTAGTAAGGAGTTAGATCTACTGATAATTGGCTCACAGTTTCGGAATGTAAATGATTTTACTACGATGCTAGTTTGCTGTTTCCTGTGAACTTTGATACAGGTTTTACTTTTTAAATAAGGTAGTGTATGCGGTGGTGATCAATCGACGTTTGTCGTTGACAGCAGCTGTTTGTTCAGTAAACTAATGGATTTGAAGGTAACAGAGTGAAAAAGCAATTTTATAACCCAAATAAGCTGTGATCTAAATTAACCTCCGTTTATAAATGAGCCTCACATTGAAAATAACATTCCAAAAAAGAAAAACGGGATAAAATTAAAAAGCGACTGCATCTCCTAATTTCATTTGGTACCGGTGCAAATTAATTTGCGGATAAATTTTCTTTTATAGACGTTTCCATTTTCCTGAGGGTAGGTTTGTATCGAGGGGTGTCGTTTAGTTTTTTATCGGATGTATTTAAAGCGTGGGGTAGGAACGTGGGGTTAACTTGTACCACTTTAATGCCGTCTTACACGTACGCAACATTATTTAGGGTAGGATGGGGTAGTGCCACTAGCTAGGGCTCGATTTAATTTAGGATAGCGATGGTTCGTTGATCTAACAAATTAGTTCGCATTTATTTAATGTAAGTATCTGTAAAAAAGTCTATTTAAAAACCAAAAAGCTGTTAATGTAGTTAGTAGTGAGAAAATATAATTAAACATATTTCATATTACATTAATTTTGCTTGCATGTAAAATTATTTTAATGTATAAGTGAATGGTTAGTTGTCACTAGCTAGGGCTCGATTTAATTTAGGATAGCGATGGTTCGTTGATCTAACAAATTAGTTCGCATTTATTTAATGTAAGTATCTGTAAAAAAGTCTATTTAAAAACCAAAAAGCTGTTAATGTAGTAAGTAGTGAGAAAATATAATTAAACATATTTCATATTACATTAATTTTGCTTGCATGTAAAATTATTTTAATGTATAAGTGAATGGTTAGTTGTCACTGGTTGCATGTAACCCTGGACTGCAAAGTTGAGTTCGAATATACACAATGTCAAATAAGTACCCAAAAAACCAATAAAATTTATTTCATATACTAAATTAAATTAGGTTTCAAGCACAAATAAAAATATAACATTGGATTTAGAATTAAGAAGCCAGAATTTTTGTCAGTTATTCATTATGTATAGGTTAATATCATTTTTGTTTCTGTATAGGAAATTGGTGAACCGAATAATAACATTTTTCTTCTAAAAATAATTAAAGCTTATTGCAAAAGGGAGTATCTCCTTCTTCATTTTTTTAATATTTACGTATTCTATTATACATTTTTGCCAATCTATGACTTTGGCTAACCAGTTTGAGTTTAGTTGTAGGTAATACTATTTTGTCCCTAGTATCCCGTCGATTGTAGACAAAATTATTATCTTGCTTGGTTTTCGATATTATTGTTACATTGATATTTGCTGCTTTTGTGTTCGTAGCAGTTATATCATAATAATTATATAGATTTGAAGTGTTTGCAAAAATTCAGCAGCTTAATATATTCAAAACGTTTTCAATCAAACCCAATTATCCAATTTAGAAATAATAACGTATCGTGCAACTAGGTGGCTACTGTTTAATGCAGCCAATCAACAATTTACTAATTAAATGACTGCAGACCAACTTTATGGAGTGTGGTATCTCAATCATATTTTATATGTAATCTCGAGCTACCGGCGCCGCCGTGTGGATCCACCTTTATGATGCGCTCGAATTAAAAACTTAATAGCTTTGTGGGTTATAAATGAAAATATTTTTTACCAACAAATATCTGACCTTTACTCGCGCTGTCTGTCGCGTGAGTAATCGACATTTCTCCTGTTACAACTGTTCTAGTAGTTTTTTCTTGCTGCCATCCGAGCTGAAAGCAAAACGTAATCTGACTTGTAATAGATGAAAACTTCGAAATGTACTTAATTAAACTTTAAACTGCATTCCACTTACCCCCGATGAACATGTAATAAAAAACAATAGCGTCGGTTTGTAAGAGGGAATGGCAAAAACTCTACCCCACAATATTGCGAGTCGCGTAAAATGTAATGGGAAATTACTGTAAAATAAAAAAACGTCTCCCTCAGACGGTACCCTTGCTGTTACGGCAATTTGGATAAGACTCCCTCGGCGAGGAGGTACATTCCAGGAGTCGATATGCACACATCCCGGCACCACTCCACCGACTCATAAAACTTGGGCGTTTTAATCGAAATGCTCCAGTTTGTTTTTCTAGTCGAGCACGTGATTTGATCACGAACCTCGGATGCAGCCCGCGCCGCTGCGGAGCGAGTGCACATCAACTAATTAGTTTTGTGGTAAGCTTGGAAAAGTTACCGAACACGTGTTAAAAGAATTCCATTTCTAAGCTCGAAGAGCTCGAAGCTGCTGACATTTCGGTAAGTTGCTAAGCCATTTTGATCTTCTATATCGTTTATCTAATAAAGAAGACAATATCGAGTCCAATAAGCCGCTGAACGGCCGGGCTTGCGTCGTCGGGACTCGGGACAGGAGCTTTTTATGGCGCCGCCCGCGGCTCGCTAATCCGCGCCAAAAAACACAATAACCTAAAGTACCGAGATCCGAGTAAATTACTAGCCGAGCCATTCCAACCCCACGGCAGTGAACGCGTTTGATAAAGTGGATCACAAAACGTATAGTATAAATAATATCGGGCCCACAAGAGGTCCTCGCGGTAAGCCGCGCCGCGAGAGTGCTTTCATAAGCTAACCGTGCGAAACGCCTTCCCGGTTGTTATTGTGAAATGTGAATTATGAAAATAGTAAAAAATAAAGCGTTTGTGAGGCTGTGGGGGAGGTGAGCACGCGGCGCCACGTGCGCGCCCACAACAACGCGCTGCCACCGCGGCTGAGGAGCGGTCGCGAGGAGCGCTCTAATGCGACACGCGACTGTCTTAATTTCTGCCATTAAATTGAATGATGGTAATCAAATTATCCAGCCCCTCCGTCCAGGCGATTGCAATCTTATTATTTTAAAGTTCTTAGGGAACGTTACTTTCGAAGAGTTTCGGGGTTACGACATCACCTACCTGCCTAGGCATTGGAGCTAGACCATATAATTTGCTTCGTAATGTAGTGTTTTGGTTTTAATTTTGACTTCTGATAACTTCATAACACTGCAGTTAACGATCACCTGTGCGCCTTGCGTGGCATAGAAAGGGTTGCATTCGCTCACTTAATACGGATTATCTGCGGCTCCATCGCATTCATCCAATATTTATTCTCCACCGCCATTGTATTAATAGTAGAAAAATTTAATACTGTTTGTGCCGCTCCGGTCTAGCCGGCGGATTACCGGAGGGTAGTTTTTTAAATAGGGTTACGTTCTTTCCGAGCGAGGGTCGTGATAAATGACACATGCACATTTTTCGAAATACCCAATTTCGGATTTAAGTCACCCCAAAGTGGCCTTGTGTCCAGCACAATGGGAGAGCGGAGTCATTTACACCGACGCGTTTGAGCCAAAGGGTGGAGGTGCTGGAGTATGAACCGAGCACCCCGGTGCGCTGCCCATAGTGCCCGATATTGGAACGGTTAAGGGGTTTAATAATGCATTTTTCTATCGTGACGCCCCCCATTACCTTGGGATAAACTGCGCGTAAAATTGACGTCGGAAAAACTTAACGAGCATGTTGTATTGACGTGTAATAACCGTGCGTTTGGCTTCTCAACTAAATCTGAGCTGGTTTTTGTTGAAACGGCAATTGTATACCATCGATCGGAAGATAATGAACAAGGTAATCGGGGTAATTATTTAGAGTTAGCGGTTCGATAAAATAATAATAATGTAACTATATGCCTAAATCATTGACTGATTTGATAACATGATTATGGCTGCATTTTTCGGTTTTTGTAATACTTGAAGAAATGCCACACATAGAAATAAAAGGAATCGCCCAAAACAATTTGGAAACATTTTAAAACCAATTACGAGATGGCAGCACATTTCAACTTTTATATGAAACGTTAAAGAATCGTTTCAGCCTGTTTACCGACCGTTACAGAGCTTTATTTTGAATATCTTTTCACTTTTATCTAACCATTTACAAAAATATGGGTAGTTCAGTAAATTACTGTTATTCCTCGATACGAATAGTAAATGTAAATTAATGTTTGGGTCGATGAATGTTTTTAATACTTTTATTTCAGCCAATACTTTGAATGCTTTAAATTTTACACGTAAGATATGGTTTTGGATGTGAACCTACAATCATAGACTACTTCTAATAATAGGACTAGCATCAGTATAGTTCGATTAAAGCATTTGAGGTAACTGCCGACTGTTGTAAACCATGTACAGGAAGCTCAACTGATCCATGATGGATGATGATAGATTGATGAAGGTAGAAGGTGAAACACAAGATCTTGCAGCTAGTTGAATTTGTGATTCTGTTCTTCAGTTAGTAATAATAATCGGTGCTAAACCTAGCCTCGGCTATCGTTAACTACTCCCCCAATGATTCAAAACATATCTCCAACCAGCGTTTCACTTGATGACCGATAGATTT
Organism: Eupithecia tripunctaria; assembly: GCA_955876795.1. Classification (NCBI taxonomy): domain Eukaryota; kingdom Metazoa; phylum Arthropoda; class Insecta; order Lepidoptera; family Geometridae; genus Eupithecia; species Eupithecia tripunctaria. The sequence goes on from OY041604.1 coordinate 453,484, forward strand.
CCTATATTGAAAACACTGGGAACCGTTGCAGTACCTAGTAATAGCCTTACAACGCTTTGTAGGTGGGCTTGTGCAGGGAAGTGCCATGCCACCTGCCTGGTGTGCAAGTGCATATCACGGTGAAGTCAAAGTCATGCTAGAGGTTCTTCGGTCACAATCTATTTGCATAATATACCTACCACAAATTGTTCTGATGTTTTGTTACTGCATTTGGGTAGATCCACCCCGCTTCAAGAATTCATTCTACCGGGCTTATACGGCTTACTTTTTTAGGAACGTTTTTTTGCGTTCAGAGACCTTTTTTTTCTTTATTTTTCACCGCTAACGGTAACTATACGAACCTAGGCCAGTATCCAGTAGCACTATTAATAAAACAGCATGAATCACATCATATAAAAGTGATCTTTGAATTTCTGCTGGGAGGCGTTGTATAAAATAAGCTCAAGACAAGGCGCTATGGTGGTCTTAGGGAGGCCTGTGTCCAGTCGTGGGCAAGCGAACAGTAGACTGTTGACGGTGGAAAAACGTATCAAAGGTGTTAAGTCTATTTTTTAGCAGAACTTTGCCATACTATATTACCCACATTGGTCCGAAACTCGAAAACTATGTAAATAGTGTATTGTCGGCGAAAGTTCTCGAAGTTTCGTCTGTAACTATTCCTGAAATGTTATGCGACTTTATTGTCGGCCATAGTTTGTTTAACTATTTGATTTGTTTTCCAAAGTTGTACAACAATGTGCTCGTTGATAGGGCTGCTTTTTGATAATATATACGTGATGAACCTTATACTATAGCTTTATAGGAACGACGTAAATTAAGCCTTATTTGCCTATTTACAAATGGTAGATTGGTCTATCAATATTTGGTGTTGTTACTAAACATTTTCATCCATATACTAACGATGATTTTCGCAAAGTAGCGCCTGAATCTATTATGTAAGTAGATACTCAAATAGTCATCTGTTATCGAAAATTTTGTAAAACAGAGAGTTAATGTAACGACCACCTCGGTGTCCCGCGACGTTCATGACCCTCCGATCCGGTCAGCACTGACAAATCGCACTCCCAAACTAGCCGTAAACCGAACAGCTTGCTACTTTCAAACTCAATAAATAAACCCCACCGTTGGGAAAAAGAAAACAGTCTTTTAGGAATTTCTTAAGCAACCCTTCCGACGTTAATAAATGTCAGTGGAACATTGACATTTGGTGGGGTGTCCCCGCGGCCGGGGCCCTCGGACACGCTCGGTTTGCGACCATTATGGTCACTCTACGGTAACCCTTGCGAGGCTCAAATTGTGGCGCTAAGTGGGAACAAATCAAGTTTTTGTTTCCATTTAATGATCCTGAGAATTCGTTACTCACTTAGTGTTTCCGCCACCTGCGACCAAGGCGCACTCTAAAGAGTATGAAGTAACTGCAAATCTGCCTTCAACACTACATTAAGATCTCTACAACTCTACATATTATTTGGAGTTTATTTTTAACATTTTAATGTTTTGATTGGCATAACACTGCATCTGCGAATCAAACGCGAATGTTTTGGAGCAACTGCGGCACAAGCAGAGTATTACAGGAATATCTAGCACATCTTCCTTGCTTCGCAGCATTTCCTTCTATACGATACAGATTGTGTGTGTTTGTGGTACAGTTATGATGAGTTATCTGTCCATCTGTCTTCTCGTGATCACTTTATTCCGGTCCTTACATTGTACCTACCTCCCAATGTTATCGTTCACCATCATATTAGTTCACAGCTGGGCATAGGCCTCTCCTAATGAGTGCTGTCTTCAGCTTTATCCATCCAGCATCTACCTGCAGACTTTCGTAGATCGTCATACCACCTGGCCGAAGGGCGTACACGTTTGCGAGTCACAGTCTCCACTCAAGAACTCGTTTACCCCAGCGGTAGTCGGTTGTTATCATCACCGGTAGCATAGCATGTAGCAATTTGGATACGCATGTCGAAAAGCACGAAGTGTCGTCAAAAGCGTTATTATAGGTCCCACTGGCCATTTCCCCGCGTCAGCTGCGCGCGCGCCGATCTTATCGCCGCCATCTTATCACATTACTCGGTTCGTTTCAAGGCATGGAGAAAGGTGTACTGCCGAAATAATAGTATTTTAAGTACCGAGCCTGTATGAGCGGGGCTTTTGTAAAAAGTTTTCATGTTTTGGTTTGCTATAATTAAAACTTTATTGTAATTATTACTTAGTAAGTTGAAAATACATTAAATAATGTTTGTAAATGTATTTTTCCCTGCACTTCCTACTTATTGGGCTATTTAATATTCTTTCAAAGTGAAAATCACAATAGTTTTCCCCATTACGGATAATCTTCAAAAGGGAAAACTGATTTTGTTTTTATTCCAGTTTTCCCTCTTAAGGGGAATTTCAGGGGGAAAACTGGAATAACCCATAATGACATTGCATTAAAATGACATACCGAGTTATGATAACTCGGTATTTGACTAGCTCTTTTTGACGCTTATAATCAGTTAGGCTACCTGTAGATTACTTACAATAGTCTGCAGTTAGCTCAGAAGCTTAGCAAATTTTTTTCTATATCTTATTGTAATTTTCTGTGTTAATCAAAATACAAATACAAAGCTTTTTTTAATACACCTAGTTACCTATCGAGTTAGAGTCACATCATAACAACTAGTCCGCTGGCACGTTTTGCATCAAATGATGGATGTGCCTTTAACTTCAATCTGCATAATTATTTGACCGTTATATTTTTGTATATTAACGTAAGTATTATTTAAACTGACGGCCAGCGCCCGCGGCCGCCGGCCGTGGTCCCGCGCCCGCGGCCGTCGGCCGTGGTCCCGCGCCCGCGGCCGCCGGCCGTGGTCCCGCGCCCGCGGCCGTCGGCCGTGGTCCCGCGCCCGCGGCCGCCGGCCGTGGTCCCGCGCCCGCGGCCGCCGGCCGTGGTCCCGCGACCGACGGGTGGGGAGGAGGACCATCGCAAATTGCTGCGAAGGGAATCAATATTTTATAAGAATTCGTCATTATGGGAACAGAATTGGTACTTTAAGCTTGGTTCGTTAATAACGTTATCCATATTTTAACCGAAACGAAAAATTCACTGAAAATGGAATCAGAGTTATATTTTTAAATTCCAGTTATCTTACGGAAAATCTTCAAGAAGGAAAACTAGATTTTTTTTTTTTTTAGTCCAGTTATTCTTCTTAGGAAGGATTTTAGGGGGGAATGCTAGAATAACCTGTTCATTTGTAGTCCATGTTGCTTATAACTCATTTAAAGTGGGAATTATTGACAAAAAAAACAAATAAGTAGTTCATTATGAATATTAGTGGGTTAACTACGAACCTTGTTTGTGTTGGAAAAACAGAAACGTTTCATCCCTTAGCCAGGGACATTATCAGGGAGAGTGCGGTTCTAGCCGCGGGCGTACCGCATCTCTTCGAGCGTTGGTGTTCTTCCAACACAAACTAGGCTCGTAATCAAATACCTTTGGTATAAAAGTATAATTTTGTATAATTTGTAAGATCTTATCAGAGATGATTTTTCGCTCAATTCTTACTAAACATTTTCTTTCTTATTTTTCCGTTTTGTCTACACCCTTACCTACGTTTAGTGCCGAAAAACAAACACTACATAAACCATTGTCTACCCCCATTCATGGTGTTCATTTCGAGTATTATCTAAGAGTATTTAATACACATACACAGATAGAACACAACAAAATAAAAAATCTTAAAATCTTTATCGTCTGAATCCATCGAGTTAGAGAATCATAATCATAAGCCATTTAAAACGAGTAATTAGTAAATGGGTTCTAAACGATACACTTATAATACGCACAGATAGTATCTACAATAGGTAATGTAAGTAGGTACAATTCGCTAATGCTTTAATTGCAACGCGCCGCAAGAATTATGTGTTCTGCATGCGCGTGCGCCGAGGTGGAGCCATTTGCATGCGCCTGCTCCGCCTGCATGCCTGCAGAACCCTGCTCCTCTTGCTCTGTAGCTGGAAATGCAACAGTACCTTTGCTAAAAATAGTGTCTTAAAAATTAATCTCATTCTATTTTTTAATCTTTAGATTTTAGCAACAAAGGTAACTTTCGATTTGAAAAGATAGCATACGTATTTAATTGCATAGGTATTTAATTTCAATAACTAAGAATTACGGAGCGGGACGTTTTGAGAAGTTCTACGAAAGGGACACTCTGCGAATGGGAAGATTTTTTGTAAAGGGATGTTTTGAGAATGGGACATTTTACAAAAGAGACGTTTTGCAAAAGGGACTAGTCCCATAGTCCCTTTTGCAAAACGTCTCCTTTGTTCAGCGAATATGACCTACCAGAGTCATTATTCTAATATGTATGTAGACTAGTATAGGCTGATGAAAAATAAGTTTTGACTAGGTGATCCGATTTTGATGATTCTTTTTTTATTGATAAGCTGGTGCTCTCAAGCGGTCCAATTTTAATTTCATCCATGAGAAAACCATATAAATGAAGTCGGTTTATAGTTATTTAAAACAAATAATAATAACATCAACGAAGCAGTGGAACATCTCTGGCGCCGCTTTTGCATATTCTGTGTGTCTAGTTATGCACAATCCTACAAACGCACAAAAACTGGACGTAGCCAAATAATGGAAACAATTATAAATGCTTCACTTCAGTAGTGCCAATTTGTAACTCTGGAACTAATTAATCCGAATTAATAAACTCACTGTGCAAGTGATTGCGTTGTGAAAGTCATCGTGCATCGTCCTACAGGCTTGCAAAATTTCATATTTTCATAAAGTATACAAAACGTGTCATGAGTACCAGCGTGAGGATTCTGGTATAGCCCCATAATAGTAGCCAATAAGGTGTTTATTAGGAGAGACCTTAGTAATAGCAGTGGCCGCCAGCCGTGACACATAGCGGTCCCGAAGTAAGAATCGACCATCCTATTCAGCCCGGAAAGTATCAATGTCGTAGTAGTTGGAAACGGGAGCGAAATATCCTAAGCAAACAGTAAATAAAAATAGTACAGTTAGCCACTTTTTAACCGACTTCCAAAAGAGGAGGAGGAGGTTCTTAATTACAATTAAACTTTTGATTGGGTGAACCGATTTTCATGATTCCTTTTTTTGTGAAAGCCCATTTTAATTTGGTTCAGTTCTGACAATAGGATCCATGAAAATCCATGAAAAAACAATAAAAATTAAAACAAAATTATCCATACCAAACATATTTAAAGAAGACAAACCTACGAACAGCGTTGCAGCTGGACCCTGCAACACCACAGTACGCATGTGCGTTCACAATTAACGATTACCCACAATAATAACACGCTCAATTTGACAAGTATGCATTAACGTATTTTAGTACCTGACTAATTGTTCTTGGAAATGTTATATAGCAATAATATTTACATATCGTCGATCAATTACGAACTAATTCGGCGCACGCGCTGATTTATGAAGCGAAATAACGCGATTTTCAATCAAATTCCCACGTTTCTTGTGTTACTTTGTTTTTCATGCTTATTGTTTACCTAACTATCAATCTTTTTTGACGAAAACCTGTTTAAAGTAAACTAAACGCTGGAATCACGCTAGTGACTTTATCAGTTTTATTGGCTATAATAGTGTCGGTTTTTACCAGATTTAACGAGTTAATTTGAACTAAAATTGACTAACCGTTGTTTACTTAACTGATTACTATGTAAGAAGATAATTCAAGGATCGACCATGCGAGATCAAACATTGATTTTAAGTTTTCTAAGAATAGTATATCGATTCCTGCTATAATTTACCATGCTGTACGTTTTATAAAACCACTAATTCACTTTCCGCTAAAACCTTCACTTCACACTTAAACCCAGCTGATTGATATCTGTCACCAGCGTGTATGAAGCCATCCAGTGTGACGTCACTAATCAGTTTATACGGTTCTGTTGCGCTATTATTAGCGAGCTCGCCTCGCCGGCCGCCGCCGGGAAGGTGCTCCAACCGCCTCCACGCACCTTGCCGCCACCTTGCGTCTGATACAAGATATCAATTATACCACCCCACCAAAAGAACCTACCACCAACGCAACTGCTGAACAAAAACCACCTTTAAGCCTACCTGCTACAGTCCACTAAGGGTGGAAACTCGGACCCCACGTAAAGATTAAGGTTATTTAGCTAAGTAAAGTTTTATAGTTTCTGTATTAGACACGGTTGTCTTTTAAATTAGGTACCAAATACGATAGTTGAGATCTTGATAAGATGTATTACAGTAGGATTGGGTTATTTTTACATGTCACGCTGTTGAGTTCGGACTCTGCGGACAGCTGCTGCTGGTAATTAGAGACGGTGGATGATTGGTTGTTAAAAACTAACTAGTTTCTTATCGCAGCCATACGAAGGCAATTAGTAACTCAAGGATAGTGATTTCTAGACGTCTACTAGATGTTATCGCTAGAGTTTATTTATTGAATGCTAGGTTAGTCGTTGAGAATCAGTGGCATTATGTTTCTAATATTTATGAGTTAAAGTGCATGTCTTTTTGGGATGTTTTGGTAAAAAACAAGACTACATATTGATCTAAAATATGCGTGGATGAAGTTTTAGATCTATTCACAAGTGAAAGTATGTGTAATGTTTGTTCTGGTACACAAACTACCACGCAAATAACTAAAACGGGTTGGCATCGAGTTTCTGATGGTAAGCAATATATATCGAAGGTAGGATCTCAAATCGACAAGTAATGTAAAATGCGTATGAAAAACGCAGCAACTGACTCTGGTGGTTATTTTACAAATATTGCACATCCAATTTGGTTGGAAAATACCTAGTCTAGGTCTAGGCTGGTGGAAGATGTACTGAGCATGTGTTTGATAAGGTAGATTCACATCATTGTGTTTGTTCAAGCTATCAAATCTGTCATCATAAACATCATCATCATCATCCTGATTACTGAACGTTGGGTATGTACATTTCTAGTTACTTCGAACAGTTATAATAATGTATTAATTAATAGGTAGGTAACTGGTAATATTTTAACAGTAATGTTGTTTTTCCAAATAATTAGCAAATGAAAACCAATGAAATGGCAGTGGGCCGACCATATCTTGCGAAGAACCGACAACCACTGAGGTAAACGAGTTCTTAAGTGGAGACCGCGAGTCGGCAAACGTAGTGTAGAACGTACTCCAGCCAGGTGGGATGACGATCTGCGAAACACTGCAGGTAGATGCTGGATGCGTCAAGCTAAAGACAGGGCGCTATGGCGCTCATTAGGGGAGGCCTATGTCCAGCTACTAATATAGATGATGATCATAATTATGAATATTTCATTGAATTAATTCGATGTACCATAGGGTGTACCATTACAATGTTGCAGATCAAGTACGTATCCAATGCGTGTGTTTACAGAAGAGGCGATAACGTGCCTGGGAAGGGAACCATTAGCTACAACTAGCTAACTCATTGCTTATTCTCTTCGACACTCGTTTTTGTGGCGGTACAGGGGGTCACGGAGGACTGGTTAGCATTTATATCTTAAGAACATCATGGTACACCTCATACGTAAGTACTGTACTAGGTACCTATTTAGATAAGTGATGAAACTTTTGTCTTCATAAGAAGATAACATATAAATGTTAAAAGTTTGCTATAAATATCTGAGTTTTTCTTGGGGGTTAACCCCGAATACCCGAGTGCAAATCAAACCTTACACGTTTGAGTATTCCGGCGGTAAAAAGGTACCTATGTAGAGTCTAAAATAACTATCTAACTAAAGTCTAGTGGTAGAGTCTCACGCAAGGATCTCATAAAAAACTTAATTTTTTACAACACATGTCCCTCCCTCGTGTGAATACCTCCCACTAAATAGATTGTATCTATGGCAGAAAATTACTAACAATTACCAAGAAGACATGACTACTATAAAAACGAATACACAACGGACTTAAATAATAAGAATCTTTATAATTTCCTTTAACAGCGACATAAATCTTGCAATGACAACATAACAACCGTACACAAGTGCTCCGCGCTGAAGCATGCGAACATGCAAAAACTTAATTAATTTATACGATTATCACCTTTACAACGGAGGTTGGTGAGGCGGTTATCGTGTGCGATAGTTTTGATATAACGGCTCCAAATAAGGGAGTACTTGTCTTGTGCAGTGCGTGACGCGCGCTCATTTGAATTTTACGTTTCGTACATCGATAAGATGTGGAGGGAATCTAGCTCTATGTCTCTACTTGAAAACAACTATTAGCAGAAGAAATCATCCAATGATGCGAGTGATTATTGATGAATGATGATCTTTTCTTTGCTGAATTATGATGACTGACACTCTGCGTCTCTAACGACGATAATATCACAATAATCACATACATAATTATAAATGCAAATGTTTGGATGGATGGATGGATGTTTGTTACCTCTTCAGGCTCAAAATTTTGAACGGATTGGGCTGAAATTTTGCATACAGGTAGTTCTAGGCCTGTAATAAAACATAGGCGTTTTACCTTTTATCCTATAAATCAGTTCCCTTGGGTTATAAATAACCTTAGAACGTTTCGACAAAAACAACGCGTGCAAGCCGCTGGCGCAGAAAATAGTCTGTCTTTATTTGTTTGGTTGTATCAGTTGTTTAGTAACTCGTCTAAATCAAGGGATTTGAAAACTCTTCCTAGTCTATCTGCAAGAAAACCTGTATTCTCTGGCTCTCCACTTGTTTTCAACCCCTCGAAAACAAAGCTTCATACAAGACCGATTATCCAGCCGTCGCCTATCTCTTGAAGTAGTTCTATCAACTCGGCATGAAGCTGTACCTCTACCCTATCTTGAAGTAGGTCTATCAGCCTGGCATCAGTTCGGAAGTGTAGCAATAAGCAGTAAACAGCGGAGGGCAGCGCTAAACGCGCGATAACGCGCCGCCGCCGCGCCCGCCCGCCCGCCCGGTCATCTGATACGGGGGTGAAGTGTCAGCCCTTCGCACTTACTTGTTCTAGCATTTTTTGGAAATAGTTTGTTTGGGATTGATTAAGAGATGATACTACCGCATACTTATTGCATTAACTTGTCCAAAAAAAGATTGAATTGTGTGGAAAACTCTGGGAAAAGAAGCAGAGATAGCCTGCACAAAGGTTGACATGTCCGCCGTGGTTTAGCTAACCTCGGCTAACGTGAAGGTATTCAAACGTAATAAAGCAGGTAGGCTTCTTTATAAAGCGAAACAACACCGAAAAACTTTTTCAAAATATTCCACAAGTACGATTACAAAGCAAAAATAATAACATAAAAGTTGAGTAATGTCAAAAATGTTTGCAATCAAAACACGACCTTCACATACTGACATAGGAACTAATGGGTGTCAGTGTTTTCATTATATGCCAATAAAACTACACTCGAGAGCAATGAATCCGGGTCACTTAAAGAATGTTAAAAATCTCGGAAACTAAAAATGATAGGTTAATGCAATAAATTGTATTTAATAGACAATGTAATACTCCTTAAATGAAAGTAAAAAAAATATGAGTCACCATACATTTTATTAACACAAAATTACATAAAGAAAAAAACTGCTGATCTCTCCTTAAAACAAAAATAGGAAATATGAAATTTTTGAACTTTATTACGATTTTCTTGAATTTTAATACTTCGTATTGCCTCCTCGTGCTTCCATTACTGCGTTTACGCGGTTTGGCATGCTGTACACCAAGTTCCTTATACGATTTTGGGGAATATTCTCCCATTCCTCTGTGAGAGCAATTTTGAGCTCACGAAGCGTGATTGGGGGAGGGTTTCGTTGTTTTACGCATCTGCCTAGCTCGTCCCAAGCATGCTCGATCGGGTTGATATCCGGGCTGCGCGCTGGCCACTCCATACGAGTAATGTTCATCTCTTGAAGGTAGTCATTCACAATCCTACCTGTATGAGGTCGGGCATTGTCATGCATAAATATAGCATCCTCACCTAAATTGACCATAAATGGACCAACGTGATCATTGAGGATTCTTCCACATATCTTACGCTAGTTAAAGAGCCGTTTTCTATGATCACCAGCTCTGTGCGACTTTCATAAGAAATTCCGGCCCACACAAGTACAGACCCACCACCGTAGGCTACTTTTTCTTCGATGCATGCTTGCTTGAATCTTTCCCCTGGTCTTCGATACACTCTGTGTCTTCCATCGTGCTTGTAGAGCATAAATTTTGATTCGTCGGAGAACATAACTTTTGACCAATCTTCAATACTCCAATTTACGATTTTTAGGATTCTTTAAGTGACCCGGATTCATTGCTCTCGAGCGTATTAACAGTGCGGTTGCGTCTATTAAATAATGACTTGTGATTTAATGTTACTTCACTTATAACAAATTAAGTAACAGGACAAATCGAAGAATAAAAAATAACACCTGTTTTGGAAATAAAATTATGTCATCGTTACAGGATACTTTATACACGGAACTCTGAGTAATTCCAGTATATGCACAACCAGACTACAGAGCCTCGGACTCGAGACTCGGAAACCCAGTCTTGATAATACCCTGTCATTACCCGCAAGGTATTTTTTTTATTCGTACTTATTTTAAGGGACTTTGAGTCACTGGTGACTTTGTCAGTTCCACTGCAGCACATAGTTCAACCTTCTAATTATTTCGGTCTTGAGCAAGAAGTATCTATATATTGTTAAAAAATACTAGCTACTACCCGAGGCTTTGTACGCGCTTTTCAACTAGCCTATGCCCCTTAGGATATTGTGTTTACCTCCCTGCCAAATTTCATAAGGACATTAAGCCGTTTAGGCGTGAAAAGGTACAGACATACAGACCGATAGACAGGCAGAGTTAATTTCAATCACACACCAATATTATAAATGCGAAAGTTTGTATGGATATATGGATGGATGTTTATTACCTCTTCACGCCAAACCACTAAACGGATCTGGCTGAAATTGCACACAGGTAATTCTAATGCCGGAATCAAACATAGGCTACTTTTTATCCCATAAATCAGTTTTCGTGCGATAAAAATCACCTTTAAACGTTTCCGTATGAACAACGCGTGCGAAGTCGCGGAGCGCAGCTCTTTTATAATATTAGTATTTTTGCCCATAAGGTGGTATTAGCCACTCCATAAACATCCCTGAGAAAGAGTTAGTCGGTCCATCATTAGGAGTGTCCGGGGGCGCCACTTGCGACTCGTTCCTGAGCTGACAACTATCGGCTTACGGCATGGGGCCGCGTGCAATCCTTGACCGTGAGATAAGCCCTATTGAAACAGACAGTGTTTAAGAAACATATCTTGTGTGTCTATGTCTACTTGATAGGTTTGTTTTCTTTTTGACGAAGAGGAAATCTTCACTTCTGAAGCAAAAATTCCAAAAAATCCTAGTGGCGTGTTTGACCTTCTGTTTGACTTAGCTCTAGTTTTATAATAATTTAAGGGACTTAACCAGAGTTCAAGACAAAATTTAAGTAACTTCATAGTTATCTACATAGCCAGTATTGGGTGGGTTTTTGCACAAAAACTCTCTCTAAATTAGGGACATGATAAGTTTAACCCCTACAGGGAAGTAACAATAGGGTATATGCATAGATTTTTTTAATCGATTATTTAGGTTAATACATAAACGAAAAAAAAATAACACTCAAAAGAAATTAAATTATTGAGGTAAAAAACTAAAAGTAAAACTACACTCAGTTTCTGGTGATAAAAACGCTGCCATGTTAGCCATTGCATTTTATGACGTCACAGACCATCGAGTTCCATATGTAAAATCAAAGTCAAAACTACATGCCCATACAAAAATGTGCAAGTATGACGTCACGCTTCACGTGGCAATAGCGTTGCGTTTAGAGATTTTGCTGTTCAGACTTAAAATATCTACTCTTCAATGATTAAATTTTACAATAAAAACATCATAAATACCAAAACAAATATACAGATATATTTCTATATCACTAGAGAATACGTAAAAAAAAATTAGCTTGTTTGAAGTCACATGCATATAATACCCTATTGGCCGTGTGGTGCCGGCGGCGAAGAATTTGCACCACCCGTACTCTTCCCGCGGGTGTCGTGAGAGGCGACTAAGGGATATTTACCGGGGGGCGGGCAGCTGCGCCTCCTGCCGATCAATTCTGTCACCTAACTGCGATCCCCAACCCGCATGCCCAGCGTGGGGATTATGGGCATTACCCCCCATGAGATAACAGCTACTAAAGGCGCTTATCGGGAGAGGCCTGCGTCCAGCAGAGGGCCAATATAGGCTGTTGCAGATTGAGGTTGAGGGAAGTAAAATTGTACCTTATTTTAAATACTCGACCATTCGCTCAATATTATCTAGCCCCATGCTAAGCAGAGATATCAAAGTCAAAGTCAAAGTCAAATTGTTTATTTCTTTAGACTTACTAATTAATTTTTACTATATAAACAGTAACATATTGTTATGGGGACTAGATAACTGGTATACTTACTTAATACAATACAAAATATAAATAGATATATTTTACAATACATAGAAAACATCCAGAAAACTCTAATATCTGTATATCCCAAATATCCCAAATATCTGCAAATCGTACAAACATTTGTCCCGAGGCGGGAATCGAACCCGTTAACTCCAGCGTTGCAGGCGGACCTTTGCCCGCTATGCCACAGAGATCGTCGGTAAAATGTTTAAACTTTTCCGGATAAGTTGTTCTTAATTCCGACTAAACAAACAAATGAATTGGACATAAAAGCCTAGTAACAGTTGTAATTTGTCTCATCCTGCGACGCCCTCACCGCAGACCACAAACAAGGCACTTCACTCACCACAACTTGAACATCGTCATGTTATATTACGCAAACTTGTGGGGTCGGTATACAGATATATATTTTTTCTTTTTCTGTATATACGAAAGACTCATCGTTGGGTATTTCAAGACAATATTAAGTGAAATGGACACAAAAACAACTTTTTTCATTATTCGCATCCCCAGTGCATCTGGAACTCACTTTCTGCTGCTATTTTTTCGGGAAATTATGGCCTGGGCCTCTTCAAGACATGGCTGAATGGGTGTCTTATTGACCTTCGTGATATACCGTCGCACAGTGTGGTCTGGAGTCCATTTTTCGGACATCACCTTTTTGTGATTTCAAACCTTAGAATAGAACTCCCGATTGCCAAATGTGTTTAATTAAGGAGTTATAATTTTTTGAAATTTGCATATTTTTTTCCGGATAAAACTTGTGTGTCGGCCACATCTTCGCTTTCCATGAGGTGAGATTGCGGTCAAACGAAGGTCTAAAATAACCCTCGTAAACCAATCTACTATTGTAACGAATAACGATTAATATACAATTATGCTATGCAGAAGTTTGTAAGTAACAGATGAAGAAAATACTGCCTTATAATCGTCGCAATCATCAACTGATTGACTTTACTCGTCATGTAGATACGAATAATAACTATCCGCTGGATATAGAAAGTGATCTCCCAAGCTAATCAACCAAATGGATTTTGCCAATGCAATTCCATTCAAATGTCTGCCAAATAGTGTTAAGTAAAGCAAACCATTGAGCAAACCTCTTGGCATTTTTAAACTCGGTCCTTGACCGCAGAGCGGCGCCGAGCGGACAGCGGCCGCAAATGGCCGGCAATGAGCGGCATTAGCGGCCCATTAGCGGACAAACCCCACGTTTTTGTTCCGGCGCGTGCGGTAATTGATTCATTTGTTTTGTGCTGACTTCTAAACGATGCGGTTTGCGGTAACCGACGCTTTTAGCGATAAAAAGCGGATGTGAGAGCTAATGTGCCGATTAGGTTTGTTAGCAGAATGCTCGGGAATGCGGCAGGAAAAGTTGGTTTTACAAACAATGCATTAGCATTTTTCACAGCGATAACCGTTCATTTTGTTTCATTTATTTTCTACACAGAATGCGAAGCACTTTATTGTCCAAAACTATTCCAATTCCCGGCAATTCCACGCCATCACCCTTTGAACTCGATCAATCAATGGTACACGCGTATTAGGCGTGTTCCCGCGTGCCTCGACGTTCCTAAGATGTTTTCCCGAATTTTTGCAAGACAAATAGCGGGAGCTTGACCGGGATGACATATTGTCGCGTGGGCGCGGGAGTCATACACTCCCCGACGAGGAGTCGGTATGCCCGGATTCCCGAGCTGGCCAGTTACACCAGAAGCAGATTTGGTTAGGTTGCTGACTCAAATATAGATATGACCAAAAAACTTTAAAAAAATATGTAGGGATTTTAGATATAATGTTCATTACCATCAGCTTATAAATCATTTTCTGGAAAGTGAGACAAGGTGATCCTGATCAGCCTTTGTTAAACAACTGCTGAACGGATATAGTAGGGACTCTATCCGTTCAGTAGTTGACCGTCTTCAGCTGGCCGCATCTAGCAGCCAGCGGTCTTTACTGATTGTTTCCACAGTTCTGTCAGCCATGTCCATAGGGCAAAGTGGCAGAGACTCAATCTCTACTCAAAAACACGTTTACTCCAAACGGTTCTTCAGATGATAAGTTACTTCGGGCTCTCACTTCAGTAACTTATGTCGGCAACTTTTGTTTTCCCGAACAGTTTCGTCATGAGAAACCCGTTTAAAGTGTAAATGCAGTTTCATACGTGAATGCAGCCTACAGGACCGCGCGGGTAGTTGTGCACGGGGCGCGGGCCGGCGGATGATTTATGCGATGGCCGAACTAAAGTTTCAGTCGGTTTATGAGACTACGTATTTATGATGCCTGTTTAAAGTTGCTCCGTTGTTCGCCTTATTTATGTTTGTTTTCGTGGATTCAATTGTGGTCTCGCTGTCGATTTTAGGGTACTGTAAGCGAGCTTGTAAACAGGAATTTAGATACACTGCTGGCCTTGTTGTGTGTTACCACTCTTAGTTTGAGGTCTATGTCGTTCTACTAGACATTTAGCATTTGATACTATTGATTATTTTAAAGTCGTTTTAAACAGAATGCTCGACTGCTGTCGACGACAGCCGTCACCTGCAGTCGCTTGCATTCGACTGAAGTTGACGCCTGCAGTCAACGTGTGGAGTTACCTTGCAGTCAGCTACTTCCCCTCATCCATCATATATGAGCAAAAGCTAGTAATTTGCTCTGGAAATAGCTAGATGTGGACCATGGAATTGAGTGAGCAAAAAGGCCTGCCTCGGGATACTTCCAGTGGGATACGATGGCTGTGAATGACGATGATGCAGCCTAACAAGCTTTTATAGTTAGAGCTTTTTCTGATCTCCGCGGCACAGCGTGTTCACTGGTCTCTTAGACACGGTCTCAGAGACGGGCCGGTCAGCGGGGCCGGCGTCCAATCGGATCGTATTTGCGTAAGCCGCCGCCGCCTAATCCCGGGATTATTGATGCGCAGCCGGGATGGTTATTAGACCCCGTGGACAAGGCACTAGAGGTGAACGGGCATTGGACACGATCAAAAGATAAGGTAGGTACTTCCTTAACATCATCATAATTAGCAAACGAAGTGAAGGATACTTTGTTTACTGCTTGTAAGTACGTGTTTTACTTACTAACACCATCTGAAAAATCCGATGTTTTATTTCCGGGCACTAGTGATGAAAATTATTGACTTCAAGAACCAACTCCAAATGATGTCTTAGGACCAGAAGGTGGTTATTGTAAAGGTGTGTATGTAATGACTTTTTTTAGGGTTTTGGTAAATTTGAAGAAAACTTTGGTTGAACATAAAAGCTGAAGTTTGGGGCTAAGGTATCCGTTCTTGTTCCATAGAACAACACAGTAGGATGAAGACCCAGAAACCAACTGTTTATAATTTGTCATTATCAACCAAATTGTATGTTTATTCTTTGATTTCAGGGCACGTATAATCCTAATTTTATAATCCATTTGGAAACTGTTGCTATGAAATTAATGGAAAGCTTTTTACACCAATAACATCAGATTCAACTTTAGACAATCATTTTGGAGGCGATTTAAATGAATTGTCTTATAAATCCAGCATTTTTTTAAATAAAACTAGCACTAAAGTCAATCAACTGAATAATGTTGGATTTTTTATACTTAATCATAACAAAACTACTGGCTGAAATTTTGAGTAAATATATAGTTTTAGACTTTTATGATCGTATAAGCTTTTTATCAAAGGAAAAATATACACATTTTCATTGATGCTGTTGCCAAAATGCATAGACGTTCTATAGATGATTTAGAGTTAAGATAGATAACTGACTTTAAACGATAACTCTCTCTCTCTCTCGCTCCTATGACTTGGGCCCCGCAAGTGTCTAGCCCAGACGCAAGGGTCAGGCACGTCGATACGCATCCTTACCTAGCTCCGCCATTACAATGCTGACCCTTGTTACAGCAATCTCAGGTTTGTCGGGAAGGTCCTGTCTCGAGGCATTCCTTCGAATTGCTTGTTTATTTTATGGTTTTGCATACTTTATTGGTTGGTACTTATTACATTTCTACTCACTATTATTGACTTAGATTTTTTTTAAACAGAAGCGCATCAAGCTATTAGTCCTTCGACATTATTTGCAAGGAAAAATAAACTAATAATCACTAGGTAATACCAGTAACTGTATAATTAATAAAGTTAATTTATTATTATTATTCCCAAGGTCTCACGAAAACCAGAGCGTTGTGATTTACAATATATATCATTGATTTTTTATCTTTTTTAATATTGCTTAGTTTATGATTATTAGTCAAAATAACAGCTGTCAAAATCACGGTTTCAGAATGACAGCATCTACCGATTTATATGGTGGGTACCTAAACTGCTATAGGTACCTACTAATATGTTATAAGTATGTAGGTACCTATATAACTGACTTGAGTGGAGACCGCGACTCGGCAAACGTAGTGTAGGGCGCCCTCCGGCCAGGTGGGATGACGATCTACGAAAGACTGCAGGCAGATGCTGGATGCGTCAAGCTGAAGACAGGGCGCTATAGCGCTCATTAGGGAAGGCCTATGTCCAGCAGTGGACTAATATAGGCTGATGATGATGATGATGATGATGGTGATATAACTGATATGGTTACCTACTTAATACATTAGATGCACAGACATTTTTTTACTATACATACCTAGAATACATCCAGAACACCCGATACCAAATCTTATAAATAATTCGCACATTAGTACAAGCGCTTGTCCAGAGATGGGAATCGAATCCGCAATCTTCTGCGTTGCAGGCAAACTTACGTCTGCTACGACACCGTGGATTTAATCGAGGACCACTTTCGTATTTCCGTAAAAATATTATCAATATCCACCATTCTATCGCGGAAGCTACATAGTAAAGTAACTGGGTGAGGTTAGTTCAAACAATTTTCAAGTTAAAAACTTCGGAACAATATTCGTATATTCAAAACATCTTTGCCACTGTTGACTCCGCGCGTGGCGTGATATTTGCCGCAATCAGCGCCGCTTGCGCCGCCGCCGCCCGCCCGTGTTTATCGCCGCCCAGCCTGATTTGTGTACTCACATCCTTTGTTTGTCTTTGCCATAAATCGAAGAGTTTCAAGAAGATATGAAGAAAATTCTGTTGAAATTTTAAAGTTTCCTGTGTAATTTTTATCGTCAGAGATTTTAGTGAGGGTTTTGTGCTCACTTTCCAAAAGTCTGTCTTCAAGTTTGCTTCCTATACCTCAACCTCAACCTCAACAGCCTGTATTGGTCCACGGCTGGACGCAGGCCTCCCCCTGATAAGCGCCTTGTTGGCGTTTATCTAATGGGGATTAAAACCCATCTTCCCCACAATCGCAGTTCGGTGGTAGAATTGTTCTGCAGGTGGCGCTGCGACCTTCCCCTCAGTGGATATCCCTTAGTCGCCTCTTACGACACCCTTTTTGCTTTTGTTTGCTTCCTTTAAACACTCCAAAAGCCTGATAATTTTTATCTTTTTTCAGCATCTACAGATGCTCAGTCTACGGAGACTAGGTTTTCGTCATCCAAACTCCTCGAGGCGTCCAACACTACGTTTACCGAGTCATAGTCCCCATTCAATAATACATTGACTCCAGGCACATGGCGGTACGTCCGGTATCGTTTTACATCCCCATTTCCAGAAAAAAACCTTTCAGTAACACATCTCCTGTAACAAGTTCAAGATCGTCCCTTTCAATCGTCTTCCCAGCAGAAGACGGATGTTTAGCGCCGGGACACAATGTGTCTACATTGAGGCTAATCGGCGTCCGGCGTCGGCCGGCCCCGTCCGGTGGCTGACTCGCGCTTGACAGATATCGGCCCGCCCTGAAGATAGGGAAATAGCGAGGCTAGGGAACTAGCGTCAAAACTATTTGCATTATTTGCTAACCAGATGCTGGTTATAAAAAACTCTGAGATGAATTGGAGTGAAAGGTCTATGTAAACTCATTATCACGATCATTTACAAAACTGAATCTTTTTATAGAGGTAGGGTAGGCCCAGTAGTGTAAATATATGAATCAATTTGACGACCTATGTGGCGCAGCGTGCGAGCCGCCTGCGACGCAGGAGGTTGCGGGCTCGATTCCCGCCTCGGGACAATTGTTTGTACAATCTGCAGATATTTTTTCATGGCGTTCTGGATATTTTCTGTTTAATAAAAAATATCTATCAAGAGACGCAAATATGCAGATCTCGACAGAGCCTCAATACTAGTTTTAATGATTTGATGATAATTTTCTTTTTGAATAAAGATAACTAATCTATGTATTTAGTGTTTTGTATTATGTAATGTGATAAGTACCTATGTATAATGTAATCGTGGCGTGTATCTGAAAAGCTTATTTTTGTTTTATGTAACAAATTGATTTACTTACTATTTTTATTTGAAATGTATAATTGAATGTACTTACCATTGATATACTTTAGTATATTTTAAGGTGTGATTTCTACTATTTGACGTGTAATGATTTTTTTTACCAATAAATGAACTATTGAACCATTAAAAGCAATAACATTGTGATCTCAGTTATCTGGTACCCATAACACAAGCTCTGCTTAGCTTGGGGCCAGATAAAGCTGAGTGAATTGTTCAGCATTATCTATTACAAACAACCCTTGTAACAATGTTTTAGATAGGTTTTGTTAATAGCAATGTTTCTGAGACTCTAATGCACAATTTCATTCCGACATCACAACAAAGAGAAAACTCAAAACACCAAAAAAGCTTGGTCAGTTTAATGTCCCCACCGTATCGTCCGGCTAGCTAAGGCCGCGGTCACACATTTTATTCCAGTCCTATCTGATTTGTGGGCAAGGGCTTAGCCTCGCCCGCCGGTGGGAAACAATTACACCGAGATATAAACTGCCTTTTCATCGGAACCTACGCTCCACGCGCTGTTTAGAAAGAGCTTTTATTTGCATTGTGTAGATTATATTTGCCTTTGGTTAATCTGTTTACCCTTTTAAATTAGAGTTATTTCAGGTCTTGTGGATTAGCAGGGAAACTAGAGTTGTTAGAATGTTTGAGTGTTTGACGGTTTTATGATGACTTTATGCCGCAGAGTGGACCACTAGTGAACTGTTCATCACCATCATGCATAGTTGGTTTTACCTGCTGGGGGGCTTGGTGTGGTGCTGCCTTAGAATTAGCACCACCCCAACTCTTCACTCGGGTGTCGTAAGAGGCGCCTAAGGGATATCTACCCCTGTCGAACCATTCTACCATCTAACAGCGATTTCTGCGCATGCCCAGCGTGGGGAAACGCTAAAAGCTTATGAGGAGAGGCCTGCGTCCAACCTCAACAACCTGTATTGGTCATTGGACCAATACCTACAGGTTGTTGAGGTATTATGCGGGCTTGAGTTGTTTCGCTTGGCTTGTTGAGGTTGAGGTTCAGGGGAGCTTGGTGGGTATGGCCTCAAGTTTGTGAACTCCACCACGGTCCTGCGCTACCTGTTACTTGTTACCTGTTGGACCCTTTACGAGAGCTCAAAAAATTAAGACTATTATCGTGTTCTTGTATAATATTGTTCAGAAATATTGCAGTGATCATGATCATTGCAATATTTCTGATCCCTTTCTAGATTCTAAGTCTTAACTTCTCGACCCCTTGTAAAGGGTCCTATAGGCAATAGGTAGCGCAAGACCGTGTTGTTCGGAAATATTGCAATGATCATGAATATTGTCATAACCATTGCAATATTTCTGAACAAGATCGGACTGTAGTCCGTACTATCGCTCGCATCCGAGATGTTCCCAACCGGCCGCTAGAGATGAAAAGACCTCCTCCATCTGATCTCACAATGAGTAGTTCATCACGAGGCCGTGCAGTAATGATGTAGTGATTATACGGTAGCGGCCGGTAGCGGCCGGTAGCGGCCGGTAAAGCTCGCTAACTGACAACTGACGGACAGGCGCGCACTTATATGAATGTTATGAAGCGGATTGTTTATGTTGTTTAGCTATTATGGAGATGGGATTGACTTTTAAAGCTTCTTTCTTTCATGATCCATGAAATTTTATACGTTAGACAATATTGCAAATTATTTATTATCGTTGCTGTTTTGCACTCTGTCAGACTAAAGAGGTATTTGAGATCTAAATAGTCAAACAATAATTGTATTTTATAATATCAATGTTGTCAGATTATAGTTGTCTGGAATATAGATAATTTAAGGTCACTATAGAAAGAATTTATTTTTTATTTCTTTATTTTATTTATTTATCTCAGGGGAAACATCGGTTCAGTACTTACTAATTAAATACAGTGCTTAGCACTATGGTGACCATTAATAGGTTCCCACAAATAGCTACATACTAGACACAACAAGAAAACATAAGTTGCAGCATGTAAAGTAAAGTAATACAAATTACTACATACAAATACCTACACCTTAGTTAATTATGGCTAGAAATCATTCACATTCATAAACAGATTACACGAGTTTAACATAATGGCTATAACTTAACTATGTATGCAAATATAACTGTAGATAAATTAACTGATATGGATCCGTTGAGCTACCTGCACACTGTTTTACAACAGCCTGTAGTTAGCTCAACTGACTCAGTTGCAAATGCCAGTTTATGTTATTTATATGATTTTATTGTAATTTTCTTTCTAAAATAAGGATTATATAAAGGCACGTTTACATCGGACAATATTTAATTTATGTCACAGTTACAAAAATGTTTTATTGCTACCTGTCCACCTTTTGTTTGAAGAATAGTTTGTTTAACTCACATCTCAGGGTCGATGTTGAGAGAAAAAGATCTATGTCATATATTTTGCTGAGCTGATTGTATTTATAGCTCGAGCTCGAGTTTTAGCGATAATTTGTGTTAACTTTAGGGAGATGTAACAGACCCCTAAGTGAACGAAATTGATAAGATAAGATAAGATAAGAAATGCTTTATTTGTAGCTAAAAATTAAACATTAATAATGTACTAAAACTAATTAAATTAGTTTTAGTACATTATTAATGTTTAATTGCGCGTAAAGCCTTATTTTTTGTAGTATGTCTGGACAATCAATGGATGAATTAGCAATTTTAGATAAATAAATAATATCAGCGTAGTCACGTCTTATTTTTAAGGGCAGCAGGTGTTGTTTATCACAGTGGTGCAAGTAGTCCGACTGATAGGGGAATATCTTCATTCTATAATTGAGATATCGCATAAACTTTTTTTTCAATGCCCTCAAGTCTATCGATATAGACTGCGTAGGCCATCCACACTTACGATGCGTAATCTACGTGACATCTGACATTATGTACTGTATAGTATTTTTAAAGTTTTGAAGTTCAGTTTTCCCCTTTGATTAGTTCTCTCTATGTGCAACACATAAAGAATGATAATGATGATCTATTATATTATAAGTCGAAGCTAAATCGGTTCCAAGCTTATTCTCAGCCTTTTTGAGCTTGTTTATGAATTATAAACTAAGCGACCAACAACGATTAGGAAGGATAGATATCGATAGAGTTTAGTTTAAGTCATGAGTTTATTAGTATGAGTTTATTAGTTATTAAGGTTGCAGTAAGTAATTTTAAGTTATATGAAGGTCCTTGACTTGAAGTAGACCAGCTTTCTAAATAGCCGCTAAGATAAAAATAGTTATGTGTAATTAATCACACGCAAAAACAAGCAAACTCATCAATTTATCGATTTACAGTCACAAAAACAGCAAAAATGCCTTGAAACTAGTATTTACTTGGCTCAGTGGACCGGCTGAGACAATAGACCACAGATCCGATCAATATCTATCATTTACTGACCAGCCTATTGCTCTAGCAATACCACTTCTATTGCATAACTATTAAGTTTAAAATGTTGTTGTGTTATTAATGAGTGGTTAGTAGTTTGATTGACGCGCGACGGCTACCGATTACACGGAGGTCATTACACCTTGATTGAAAGAGTTTGATTGATGGTGCTAATGTGTTTGCACTCCACTACACAATACTATTATACGTATTGAGAATCGAAAGTTCCATTTCAATTAGATTTACAATTAAAATTGAACTACTGAACCGGATTGGACGGTAGATTATAAAATATACTCAAACTTAATCTGAACACATTATTTTTAGTATTAGTTGGGACCACGGCAGTGTGGAAACCTGTTTATACGTCGTCGAGAAAAATAACTAAACGCGACAAATACTCGTTGTATAATACTAACAGTCCAATAAAAGCTGTGTGGTGCTGGCTTGGAATTTGCACCACTACATCTCTTCCCGTGGGTGTCGTAAGAGGCAACTAAGTGTTATTTACCGGGCGGGCAGCAGCGCTCCCAACAGAACAATTCTACATCCGAACTGCGATCCCCAACCCGCATGCCCAGCGTGGGGATTATAGGCATTACCCCCATTAGATAAATACCAATAAGTCGCTTAACAGTCCAGCAGTGTACCAATACAGGCTGTTGAGGTTGAGGAAATAATATTAATAATAACAATAGAGATTTATTTCAAGGGTTGAAATCCATAAAACCATGAAAATGCGACAGCATTTTCCACACAGACGAGTTGAAGAAGAAAAAATGAGATGGCTTCTAGATACTCCGCGGTCAGAGATACTACGTTTACCCCAGTTTGCGTACAGAGCCGCGGACACTAGCTAGTAAATATAAGATACTAGTCGTTTAAACAATAACTTCTAAGTAAATACGTGTAGATATTGATTTTGTCCAAAACACACGTTCTGGATGCGTGGGCGCAGCGGTGAGTCAATCAACACAATAGCCTTTGTGACAGCGGTCGGCGGCGCGACGTGCAACGCGCGACGTGCAGTATTGTTTTACCCACTTTCTAATAACCTTTAGCTGTTGTGAAAAATTAGCGTGGGCTGTTCGAAATTTGGATGTGGCATTTGGTTTTGTGGCAATAAAAGCACATTTAGAAAAAGCACATTCTTTCTCCACGACTTCATAGAATATCTTTTTTGTTTCAAAGATACTTTTCGGTGTCTGCTTGGCTTTAAAGAAATAACAAGTCATAATACAAATCTAAGCTAATTTTAAATTTAGATTCACAAAATAATGCATTCATTGTGTTAATACATTTAAGTATCCGCATACGGAGTTTTGTCTTAAAATTATTAGAAGGTAATTTTCCTTTTTGGCGCTCATTAGGGGCGGCCTATGTCCAACAGTGGACTAGTATAGGCTGATGATGATGATGAATTTTCCTTTTTGTCTTAGTATTTTACAGTAGAACAATTTTCTACTATTAAGTGCCGTTTTGTGTGAGACAATATAAGTCTAGTAGGATCTCTATATTTTACTCTAGAGTTGCATTACATTACAGAATATGAAACTTGGTTACTCTTCTCTAACTAGATGATCTTATCCAGCCACTTTTGACGAAAATGAAGCTAAACCACAGACCGTGTTAGGTTTCTTTTATGAGTTTATTAGTTGACTCCTCTACATGTTCGTACTATCATTGTATTTCTCTAAGGTACAGCTGCTACACTACACTACACAGGGTGTGACGTGACTCTGCACTCTGTATGACAGTTACATGACTCCCATTACATACAGGCCTACTGTAACTCACACAAATAGAACCACTAACAGCCACTTCAAATCTAACTATATTCTGTATAACAATAGAGTTTAGTTTGCTGGTAAACGATACAATTTTCTATAGTCCATTGAAAATAGTTTGCCTTGATCTTTTGACTTTTTAAAAATAGAATTTACGATGCGTTTAGAAAATGTTAATAAGTGAGTTCCTAGTAATGGAATGTGTGGTTTTTGCAAGTCTGTAAGCAAAGTTAAAGTCAGGTGAGTATTTTAATCCTCGTATGTATCTGATTAAATATCAGTCTTGGATAGAGTAGCTCCTAGCTCGGCAATAGGCATAACTATAATCCTGCGAGATCAAAACAAGCCAGCAGTGTCACAAATCACCGCCAGTAGAAGGTGATCGCGTCTCGACCTCGGGCTCGGCTCCTGCGCAGGAATTGTGTCAGCCGAGGAGTGTCCTACGCACATTCTCGGCGGCGCTCGGTACTTGCGAGGCTCACAGCTAGGTAGGTACTGTGACCAGGATATTTGAGACTAAGCACTCTTATACATGCACTGCACGTCACTAAAACAAGGACGGTAAGTTACCAACTGCAAGGCTCGACTACAGACATAGCCATAGAGACATAAACAATCATTTATTTGCTACTTACACAGTACAAAGCAGACATAAGATATAACATAGTTAACTTACATTACGAGAAAAAACAATTACACAAAATATTAACCAGAAAGAGAGACTGTACTTTGTTTTACAGCAACAAAAAGGTCTCGTGTCAGATAAATGCCTTACCGCTCAGGAGTAGAAAGGCGCTGATAGCCAGCGACGGTAGTACCTGTAGTCGTTGACTGCAGGTGACGGCAGCCATCCACAGCAGTTGACTGCACTGAACTACAGTCGACGACTGCAGTTCAGTGCAATCGATAGGTGCAGTTGTCAGTCTGGTTATATGAGCCTTTAGGTGAGAATATAGAGGTAGACAAAATAAGAGACAGATTCCATCACAATTAAAATCAAAAACAAAATCGTTTATTTCTTTTGGCTTACAAAATAAGCTCATCGACACAGCATACAGATACAGCCATAATAAAAAAAAATAACAGATTTTTTTACATGTTGACAGATTCTTAAAAAACTATAATCTTAAAAAAAAAATACAGGACCTACACACATTGTTTTACATTCATATTTCCTAAGTGATTGAGCTAGTCCAGCAGTGTGGCATCATTAGAGGCCTCCCTTAGAAGAGCTGTCTTCATCTCCTCTTATCCAGCATCTGCCACCTGCTTGCGACTCGAGTGATCATTCTTAATTGAGTACATTGCAGTGATATCATTAGCAACAACTAATCTATCAAAGTTCTCAATTCTCAATCTTCTAAATCAGTCTCAGATCCAAACAGAATTAGAATTAAGATTACTCATGCACCTACGTATACTTTAGCAATTTATTGGAATTGGTTTTGTGATCCATCTTGTTTCATACTGTAGCTCTTAGTGGTTATTTTCTAAGTTTGGCTTTGTTGTGGTCTATGAGAAATAAATAAATTTCATTTCGTTTCAATTACTTACATAAATTACCGACAATAATTCTAAGATTAGACCTAAAGACGCGACATTCACATAGGACCCAGGCTAGGGTCGTAATGCTAGCTATTCCAAGTAGTTAGAATTTCACCGAAGATATTTGATGGCGGCTTTAAAGCCGAGGCAGAGGTTAAGGTGATGGCTAAAGCTTTACAGTTTTCTTCTACATTAGACAACCATTATGGTCTCGCAATTAAACTTATAAGAGGGTACTTAGCTGAGCCACACGAGCGACTGCGGTGAGACAAAAAGTTGCGCCACTAAAACTACCTAATGCAGAACTGATGGCTGAGGCTGATGCACACACACGGACGACACATGACTCGCTGATGTTAACAACATTAATAAAACTGATAAGTACTGTAGTTTTTATTGCTTCTATTTGGTTTCATTCTCCAAAGGCGTAAAACTGGAAAGCCACAAATCGGTGAGAGCGAAAACTGGAATAAAAAAAAACTTTTTCTCAAGGACTGGACTTAAAAAAATTTCACCCCATTATGGAGGATTTGTCAAGGGGGAAAACTGGAATAGCCCGACATTTGCGACGACATCACTTAGTTTCATCACAAGAAAAATATATCAACACCCATTGATTAATTAAAAAGGGAAGATAGGTTACGTTCTCCCAGCGCTACAACTACACGCGCGTTACAACTACACGCAAACACATTCATACACTCACAGTTATATTTCCAGTCCTGTGCAATACAAAGAAGAACAACGACGGAAAGACGTATCTTAGACCGAAGTGATACCGAGACAACAATATTTCTCGCGAATCACGAACGCCCGGGCCGCCGGCCCGACGGTGACTGAGGTGGGAGCACACAATTTTACACAATTATTTTCGAGAATCTAGTACCTCATCTTCCCTTTTTAATTAATCAATGTCCACACCTAAAACTTTAGCATACGTCTTTATAGAGGTGATAGATTCTTTTGTTGTACAAAATGTTTTGGTCGCTCGTATGAAGAAATCCCTGAAATTCTTTAGCTCAAATCAAATGTGGTAGGTACCTACATTAGTTTGGGTTTTATCTGGCACTAAAACAGTAATGCGGTGCTTAGGGCTCTTTAAGCAGCTGTTAGAAAATTACTGCTTGTAAAACTGATGTAAAAGTGCAATTTGGCACTTAAGGCGATTTCTTTACAGCGTCAACCGCGATAACTCTACGAAAAACTGCCGGTGAACACTTTCGTAATACCACTTTCCTTGTTATTTTTTATTCCTTATGCTCTCCCGTCCCACTGCTGGGCAAGAATTACCTTCTATTAGTGAAATATAAAAAAAACCAGAAGAACTGATAATCAAAACATAGGAAATACCTAAGCATAGTCGAGATAACAAGAGGTTTCTTTCAGAAAACCTTATTAACTTACGATACATTATTTATGTGCATTTACTTATTAATGTTCTAGCCAACGTAACTTAATACTGCTATCAATCAATTAACACCGAGTCTAATATTAGAGCCAGACACACGGCGCACAAAATCAAACCGTCAGATTTTCATTTGCAGAGTGACATGTTTTATGTATTTATGTAAATAAGTGACGTATCACAAAACAGAACCATTATTGGCTGTCGATGGCTGTCAGAGCTACTATTCACGTCGCAGTCAATGCTCGGAGGGGGCGTTGTCACGAGCGAAGCGAGCAGCGGAGCGGGGAGCTAAACATTTATACATAAATGGCACCCAAACTGATTACCAGGAGACTCATGAAATTGTCTGACGTGCCTACCTTTATAAACGCAATTTGATACAAGGTTTTGAGATTTGTTTGAAGTAATTTATTGTCACTATTTCAGCTGCTTACTACGCTCGCCGCTTAGCTTATAAAGTGTTTAATCCTAAGATGTCCGAAAACTCTGTATACGACAAAGTGCAAAAACGGCGCCATTCGCGATCCGCACATTACCAATTCCGATGTGAGCTATAATGGGATTTCAGGCATTAATAAAACATCCGTTTCAGGTGAACTGTGAAGGAAAGGGTTAATTTTTTAAGAGCCGTTTTGTGTAGTTTGACTTCAAAAGCTGGAAGAGGTTATTTTGAAACATTTATTTGACTTCTATTTATCTACTTGGCTGTATATGTAAATAACTGGTTTTTTTTCTATCCTGATCCACGAAAACCCTCCGGGTGCTTCCGCATCTGCCGCTTGTGGTCGGAACATCTTAGGTACTATATAAATTAAAATATAACCTATAATAAAGTCATATAACCAACTTGATATGTACCTATATGTTTTCTGATTATACATATATTTATAGATATTCGAATTCGAAGTTATGGTATTCAAGGAGCCATGTTGCTTAACTCATTCTTGCTGTCAGTGCCTAAAAATACCAATCACCTTTTACGTTCATCAATAAATAACCAGCACAAGACCAACTGTCAACGTTTCGCACATTTCGATAAAAAGCGTAATCACTTACACGCCGGTTATCGCACAAGTAATAATTTCTTGAGCAGATGGTACACTCCATACGGGTGTTAAATAAACACTGACAGAACATGGCGTTCCCTCTCCTTCCGGGTGACACAAACTGCCTATGCAAGTATGCATGCAGTGCATTCTTTATTTATTTCCTTTGTGTGTGAATTGCTTGTATGGTGGTCATTAGCCACAAATGATTTATCATCAGAAAGACCGAATTAATTTTGACGAGTTCGCTCTCAAGCAGGTGGTCGATTCAGATATATTCGTGAGTGTGTCACTCATACTATTATCGACGCTGATTGACAGCATTTTAATAAATATAAAAAGTAAATGAATCAATTGGCGGCGAAAATGGTATGTGAGATACACTTAGGAATACATCTGAATCGACATGCAGATTATTTAATATTAACGCTTTCATATAGTATCTAAATCAAAGATTTAAATCGTTAGATAGGTCCTACCGTAGTGAGACCACGCGGTGTTTGTTGCGAAACAAAGTTTGTGAGCTCACAAACTTGACACAACGACTGCTCCGTATCAACAGGATCGATGCAACGCAACGCACGAGCAGCCGTTCATCGGGACCCCATCATAACCACGCACGACTAATATGTCAAGAGCGAATGACTAAGAAGAAATATAACTAAATAGATTCTTCAAATCACACTTGCATTATTTATATCACTATTACACTAATATTAAAAATGTAAAAGCTTGGATTGATGTATGTTTGTAACTCGTACCTCTGCAAGCCAAAACTACTGAACGAATCAGGATACAATTTTGCATACGGTATAGGTAATTCTTATCCTAGAATCAAACAGACTTTATATTTACTACTTTTTGATACACTTACTACTTTTATCCCATAAATCAGTTCCCATGGGATATTAATTACCTCTAAACATTTCCATAGAAGCAACGCGGGCAGAAACTAGTTAAAAATAAAATGATTTAGGCTTATTTAAATTAATGAAGTATTCCATAGCAATAAATGCAAAGGAATTCACCAGCCCCTAACTTAAAATGGCGTTTTAAAAGTGCAGTGCGTTAATAGTCCAATATCTTTATTAACGTTGAAGGGTTGTGCGCAATAAATGAAATGGAATAGTTAACCCTGCAGTGTTCACACTCGGTTTAATTTAGTTAACTGTGCCGCTGCGCCCCGGGCGCTGCGCTGCGCCGGGGAAAGGGTTGATAGGGATGGGAGATGGAGGCGTTCTATCGATGGAATTATCGTAGGAAGTGTCGATGGAAACATAATTTTAGTAGAGAAACTGGTAAACATTATAGAGCCTAGTTTTATCTCTATAATCTGTAGTTTACCAATATTGTTATCTGACTGTACAAAATCTCTTGTGGTGAGAAACGGAAATGGATTTTGTTTTGTTTTGATGTGGGTTAAAAAAATGTCAATTTTTGGTATGAAACATTTGTGGTGAGAACCTGTGCTGCGAAACAGCGCTACACCGCCCATTTTGTTTTAACACGGTATTTTGTTTCTCAATGAAGTACTAAACGTTCCGTGTTGAGCTGGCATACCTAAGTACTGGCTACAACTTATAGATGGTTGAATATTCTCATCTGAAATGTGTCGGATTCTGAAACCATTTAAAATTATTTCCATTAATTTCATATTTCTGAAGTTAGCTGACGCTTTATAACGCACGTTTCGATTTATGTTAACATTTCTTACATTTTATATCTACTTTCAGTCCCAAGTAGATATCAATCGATGTCAAAACATATAAGCAACATCGACCCAAGCTCATCACTATTAGGAATTTTCATCACCAGCTAATTTATATCGAGCTGAGTGTTGCGCCCTCGCCATACTTAAAAGCTTATAATCGCACGATGAAGTGTTGCCAACGCTGATTAATCACCTCGAATTCCAGGGGTTTTCCGACTTATTTGAAAATGTTCCTGAGCCAGGAAATCGTCGAGACTTAAATGAGACATTAATGTTAATTATTATCAAAAAGGTTAGTATATAAGCGTTTATTTTGAAAATAAAAAGATAAATTGTGCACAATATTTTTGTCTTAGTTTACAAAAAACTCACTACAGTGACAAAAATGGAACTATTTTACTATGTCCCTTTTAACTTTAGATATAGATAAAAGCTCGTAAAAACATTAATATTATCTTTCAACCACAAAAAGGGTGAAAAAATTGCACGCAACAGAAACCCGTTTTGGAATTACACTCGGTCATTTTTCCACGGTTGAATTACCTAACGATAATAATGAAGAGGTTGGCGACCCAGCCAGCAGCCACCTGCCACCTGCCCACTCGCTCGATATCGATATCGATAAAATCAATCGGCTTGTCACATCAACTCGATAAGTAACTACCCGCAGATATGTGCAATTACCCCGCGGTTCCACAGTTACTAACTAAATTGTATAAATTCAATTTAAAGAACTGTTAGTTATTGTTTTTTTCTTAATTACATTTTACTTTAGTTGATGACAGCCCGTCCTGTAGAAAAAATGTATTCATTAATATTAATGGACATATTTTTCTCATCTATACCTACTATATACTATAAGTAAAAACTTTCAAAGCAGCATTATATATTTGATATTCCTGCGAGTAGTTTATGTTTTTACAAAGTTTTATCAAACTCATGGCATGGCAGTAGAATAAGAAAACTAAGATGTCTGTCTACAAAGAAATTGTAAAATGCCTAGTTACTCATAATAAAAATAGGATGAAAATATTTAATAATTGATACATAATATTTTCATTCCACAAAAAAATAAACAAAGAAATTAAGTAGGTACATTTTTTTTAAATAAATAATTTCATCCTTACTCACAACGAATTTCCGCAAAGTAGCACCTAAATCTATAATGTAGTTACAGATAGTAAGTTCAAAAGAATAAAAATCTTTTTTGTTTACATACTGAAGTTAACTGTAAAACATCTTTAGTTATAAAAATTATAAAGAGCATCAGTTATAATCTTCCTCTTGAAATTTGGTTTTTCAATTTTAAATATCACCGTTTTTACCACGAAACAGATTGAATATCTACACCTGCCAGGCAAGTGGAAAATCTCCAGTTTGATCTATCTTTGCATAAGAATATCTTTAAATGCGATAATAAATAATTATTAATTGTACGTGTTCGCTCGGTTTCCTTATTAGCCGGACCGGTTGTGGGCGACATTGAGCGGCTAGAGGCTAGCTAGGACCTAATATCGCTAAACTTGCATAATATCCAATAGTATACATTCTTCAAAGCACATTCTTTATAGAACTACGTAATGCTGTGAGCAAAGAGGAAAATCAGCGTTGGGAAGGTAGGTACAAAAGCTAAGCAGTAAACTATGAAACTTCATGGCGTGCTTTCGTAACGTGGAACTCTTAAAAGCATCATAGACTTGGTAAATCATTAGATACATTCAAAGTTTAAAGATATATATATTTTTTTTGAAACTAAATAAAAAATTAAAACATGCCTAAACCAAAGGTACAAAAATGCTTAGAGTCTATGCGGAAAGAAAACCGTCGTGGCGTTTTGGTGAACTAACACTTTAGTCGTACTGCAATGACAGAGCAGTGTTGTCAACCCAACGAAAAATGACAATTGGCACACGCGCGCCCTCAATTTCCACGACGCTTCTCCTTTTGAACAGACTCTATCAAGACAACAAGAGATAGATTAGTATTTAACTCAGCGTTACCAACCGGCATCGCTATGAAGCGATTCGAAATCAATTGAAAGATACGTAGGGAAAAAATCGAAACCGATCACGTGACTTATCTAAGGCATATGTCAATCCCATATATTTTTGGACTTTTCTACTATCGCTTTCGATATCGATCTCTGATCGTTTGTAAAAACCTTGAATACAAAACACAAGATCGTTTGTTTTTTATGTAAAGTTATTGCAGTTAGCTTAATTGTTTCAATTATAAATACTTGTTCTAATTTATTAATATTATTTGATTGAATTTTCTTTTCGATTAAAGTTTTATTTATTAGGTTTATTTGTGTACAACTGCAACCAACTGGCACACCTACATAATTAATAGGCAACTAATCAACTCATTTATCTTATTATGCTAAACGTTCGAGATAAAGATCTGCACAATATTGTATTAATCAATAAATAAGAAACATTTTATTATTTTTGGAATATACCTACTGATAATTATCACTAAATTGTATCTATTTTTGAGTGTTATGTCGAATAAACGGTCATTAATAACAGGATTTTGATATTTATATGCACTTTCTTGTGTTATATGCGTCTGTAGTTTTGAGGTAAAGTCGTTTTTATTGGCTACCTGACACAGATTTTTTGTTATATCGTAGCAAAAAGATAAAATTAAAAGCGTTGCGAAATTTAAAAACGTCTAATAAGAAATTATGACCCATTCGCTGGCCCCGATCGAAATGTCTATAAATAAAGTTCTCTATTTCACTTAAAAATAAGCATTTTATTAACAATAAATCGATATTAAGGCTATCTCGACGACAAAAGATTTGGATAAAAACAAACATGTTGGCTACGACTACCTACTTTTTGAAAAAACAAATAACAACACCCTTTGTTGATTTCTTTTATTGCGTTCGACCTATCCACAGTCAAATGCGATACTTCAACCTGGGGGGTTATGCTCTATGACCAATTCCACGTCTTACACAGATACGACAAGATATCGGCGGGGAATGGGACAAAACCGTATTCTGTATGCCTTCGTTGGTTTTCTCAGCTGCGTCACAGCGCGATTCGGGCAAGAATTGAACTGTCAAGTAAACACGCCCTCTGCCAGCGTGTTAGGGCACAGATTAGCGTGTTTCTGCGATAGTTACTACGGCTCACTTCTTCAGATTGTCAAAGACAATATGTCAAAGTGAAAACAATAACAACGCAGTGTTTATTTTATGCGGAAAAGGCAAGTATTATTCAATAATTCATCACAAAAGATTTATAAATAGCAGCGACAATAGCCGTATGGCGCCGGTTTAGAATTTGCACCAGCCCAACTCTTCCCGCGGGGGTCGTAAGAAGCGAAGAAGGAATAACCACCGGGGGCAGGCAGCAGTCCCTCCTGCAGAACCATTCTACCATCGAACTGCGATCCCCAACCCGCGTTACTAGCGTGGGGATTATAGGCATCATCCCACATGAGATAAAAGCTCAATGGAACTTATATCAGGGGAGGTCGGCCTACAGCCAGTGCACCACAATAGACTGTTGAGGTTGAGGAGATTCGCCTATCGAAGTATTCAATGCCTAGTTTGGTTGAGTGTTTTTTTTTAATGTGCTGAAAGAAACACATGTCTTATTGATCGGTTTCATTTGCAGAATGCAAGCAAGTACCCGTACGAAGATCAGCTCAGCCCAGCTTTGGCTGAGCATATGTAGGCCCGCCCGGCAGTGGCTGCAGATCAGCAGTATCACCATAAAAGGCCTTGCAAATATATGGAGAATTCTTGGAAAGTGTCTTTAGTCTTGAATTGTATTATCAACGAGAATACAATAACTACGTGGTGTATATCCATCATCACTCTACTATTGGTTTCGCCAAGCTGGACTTGGCCTCGCTGCCTCCATAGGCGCGATGGAATTTGTCTATAATTTCCATCGGTGATCTTTATGGGATGGGATATTTTAAATAAACTGGATAAATTAAATAAATTTGCAACAAAAACCTTTTATTTCGTTTTTTATTCGCAATAAATACACCTACAAGGAAGGCCTATAGAAAATTAGACATAGTTAGGTAGGTACATATAATTATTGTTTACAAACAAGATTAAACACAAATAAATTATCACATTAATTTATGATGCCACATAGGCGTCATCAATCATAGTTTTTGGGGATAGCCAGCAGACAAATCCACCCACTTTGAGGAGTCACTATCCTGCTTACAAGGATCCCTCATAAAAATAATAAAGATACCTATAATAGTAATGCCTAGTAGGTAATTATTTGTTTTGTTCTTTGCAGCAATGATGTTTTAATAAAATATCATTGCTTTGCAGCAATTTAGTGTCCATTGATAGAGGGTCCGCAGGATCCCTTAGTAACCTCCTGTTAATTTATACTTGTGCTTTGTTGGCGCCAACATCTTACCCGTCGTCTTTGTAGAATTATATCCATTTTTATTTTGCTGCTTTGAATAAAATTATGCTTAGGGCTCGTTTAGACATGCACGCGGGAACCGCGCCGCCTATCGCGCGTTAGGGATCCGCAAAATTGTTTTATGAATGCAGACAATTGCGGTCAGGGTTCGTGATTGATTTAAATGTATAAGTAAGTATACCTATGTATCCATATAGTTATATAGTTACAATGTTAAATAAAACATTTTTTATTTTTTTCAGACGGCGACCGCTCGTCACCCTAAACTGAAACGTGTATGCATGTGGTTATTTGAAGTCCATCTCTCTAGCCTATGATTCGTAAGGGTAAGCCTTACGAATTATAGGTAAATTAAGTTGAATGACCTAGTAAAGTGTGACTAGTACCTAAACTGTATTTGTCTTAATCGCTGATAATGTTAGGTAGGTAGGTACTAGGTACTTAGACTAAGTATGTTTATTTTATTTATGTTTTCATTTTTATATATCTATCTTCCTACAACTTCATGCCAAATTTGTAGCAATACGCCGTAACTGTCGACACTAGACAAACCTTATATGGTTTATAATGTCGTATTAAATAAGATTAGAATTAGTTTTGATTAATAAAGAAGTACCTACAATACAATACAACTAGGTACCTACCTAATTGAATTGATCGGGAAGATATTTCGAGCTCTGAAATAATAATAATAATAAATCAAGAAAGATATAATATGAGGGTAAGCATTTTCTAGCTGTTATCCGTCGGTACCGGCCAGCGCGCGGGCGCGTCTGAACTAACTACGCGGTATCTACGTGAAAACGATTAGGTAAGATAGTACTAATATACGTAAATAAGACCCGCGCGATTCCCACACCATTCTAAAATCATGGTATCGCCGCGTCTGAACGTAGCTTTAGCTAGGAACTTTTTCTGTATATTTTGACACTAAACCAACAATGAAAACTACTTTTTCGTTCCGAAACTAGGCATAAATTACTTGAATGATTAATACAAATCGTTATTTTGGGCTGTAATTTTTTAAATCACACTAAAAATATTGTAAGCTTAACAATTGATGGTTGAGCAAGCATATAATTAAAGATATTTTTTATTTAGATACAAAAACATTAAGTATAATAAAACCGTAAATTTTCCGAGTGAACCGGATGTAAGATTTTGAACGAATCATGTGAAACTGAAAACGAGGCATAGATAACTAGTCTTGTGGCATGCAGAATACAATTTTTGAAAATCATACCACGGCACGGCCAATAATCGCGTTTGTGTTTAGAGCACGCTGTGACGTCACACGATTTGGGCAAGAAATCTCTTAGGTCATAGAGCATAACCCCCCTGGTTAGACCAAATGCGAGCATTTTTGAGGGTTTAATACAATTTGAAATATTTGGAAAGTCAGTCTAATTTTGTTTCTGACGAGTTATGTGCAAAACAGTGCACTTTCATGTTTTTTTTATCGTAGTTTTTTTAAAGTATCGTGTTGTCACAACCAAGGAACCGAAGAAAAAATTTAGAATTTTATGTAATTCTTGTTTCTTACCAAGGATCTCGTGATTACTGAGATCTAGGCCTAGTTTTTTTTAACAAATCCACTAGGTTCGAGCTTTAATCTCAATTTGTTAACCATTAAGTAACATTACTTATAATAATTACCAAATTAACTTATAATCATCACAATAATAACATGACAGATTGCTTAATCTAATGCGTTAAATGGTACACAACAAAAAACATAAATCTAGAAAAAAAACTGATGGAACTACTAAAACATACTCAAAAATAGGTCAAACTAAAAAAATGTGTGTGTGTGTGTGTGTGTATTGATTGGCTGAAACTTATCAAATCAAAATATAGTATCGTAACAATTATAATATTGCACAAGTAAGTAGCCGTG
Organism: Eupithecia tripunctaria; assembly: GCA_955876795.1. Taxonomy (NCBI): domain Eukaryota; kingdom Metazoa; phylum Arthropoda; class Insecta; order Lepidoptera; family Geometridae; genus Eupithecia; species Eupithecia tripunctaria. The sequence continues at coordinate 489,468 of OY041604.1, forward strand.
GCGCGTCACGCTGCCGTCGCGTTGTTGGCATTGTTGGCATTGTTCGCGGCGCGCGGAGTCAACAGGGCACCGCAATACAAAGACATTTATTGTTAGAATTTCACGCTAGCGATATAGGGTTTGATGTAGGGTGGCTTCTGATTTTGATCCTTTTGTGCTGCTTTAAAAGCGTTTGAAGCTACATATTAAAACTTTATGTTTGTGAAAAGTTGCAAACTTTAGTTACCTCAAAATAATATTTCGAAATAAAGTACCTACCTATTCGGTTATTAGTATATCCGAATGAAATTTCAAATACCTAATTCAAAGCTCGTTCACAAATTCGTTGTAAAAGTTTTCAGTCAATATTTTTTAGCAAGACAATATACATATTATTGTTTTTTTATTTTATTATATTATCATTTATTTCACTAACAGTTCACACGACCGATTAATATGATTAACGATGTCAAAGACTTCTAATGACGGAAAATACTCTATTATATATATTTACACTAATATTATAATGAGCAAAGATTTGTTTGTTTGTTGCATTGAATAGGATCCGAAACTACTAGACCGATTTTAAAAATTATTTCACCATTAAAAAGCTTAAATTTCAGGAATTGACATACGTACACAAAAACAGACGCCAGCAGCGATTATTCCTTCATGTGTTTAATTATGTATAATCTGTTTAATTTTAAGGTGATGAATAAAGCTTTATACATCTATCTACCTATCTATTCACTAAAGTTTGCAATTACCTTAAGCTGAAGGTGACAATTTAGTCACGTCACATAATGTAGCAAATACTTATTCGCAAGTCATCATTATAGTAAATCCCTATTCGCATGTAAAGTACCAAGAGGTCGTCAGCCGTGTTCACGCGTCCCTCCGCGGCTGGCGAGTAGTACTACTACCAGGAAGGGTTGCATCACAAGACCCTCGCACAATTTCGTCACAGTTGTCCCTTGGTACATCCCCACATAAGTGATAGAAGGAGCATCGTGGTGTGATGCACTGATTAGCTGGATTGAATAAATGATCACTAACACAGTATGCACTAAAACTAGATTATACCTGTGTTAAAAACGGCTGTGGTTAAAAATCATGTCAAGTGTCAGTATAATCTCATAGGCAAGTAACATAATGTGAGTAATTCTTAAAAAGGTACAATTCATTTTTGGATTTCATTCAGGCAAATGTTGTATGTAGGTACCTAAAGGGTGATTCGTTGAGTTAGTTCCAGATGAGAGAAATGAGTGAAGATAAAAAAGTGTCATTGAAAATAAGTGGTTCTGACAATAGGGTATATGCATGGATTTATTTTATTTAGGTTAATACATAAACGAAAATAAATATAACAGCCAAAAAAAATTGAATTAAAAAACAATGAGTAAAACTACACTCAGTTTCGGCATAACCCCTATTTTTATACCACTATTTTTGTTTCTCGGGGGAAACAAAAAATAAAAGACCACGTGCTTGTTTTATTATATTAATGTGGAATTGTAAAATTAAGATGTGTTACTAACATATTTATGTTTTTATGAATTACACGTTAATAAAATTTTACTGTCAGTATTTTAAAGTCAAGGATGACACGTTAGTAAAATTACAATGAGGCTTTAAAATTATAATATATTACAAGAGAAACGGAGTCCACAATTCAGAGTTACTTAACCAACGAATTACAGAGAAGTTACGCATGCAGCTTTTATTATCACCCTTCTATGCCTTACAATTCTACGTCTCTTCACGCAGTATTCCCCATGCCACAGTATAAGAACATCCCTTGTATATTATTTAGCGTTCTGCCGGAACAGCGGAGTTTCATCACCGTGTGTGTACTCTGTGCCATTCTCCCGTCGTTTGAGGTTCCACCCAGCGTCACCCTCTTTATTAAATGAATTTCACTTTCATTTCAATGCAGTTTGTTAGTTTTTAGTGTAAACAAATTGGTGTATTCTAATATTTTTGATGCGTGATTGTTTGCATTGAGGAAAGATAAATTTGCATTTTGACTTTCTGTTTGTTATTTTGGAAAGTCGAAATGCAAACTAGGGTTAAAGGGACGTGTTTTGTGTAGGTACTTATTTTTAAAATTTAAGTACTAGATCAGTCTTTTAAACAAACGCTTAAAGAGTGATAAGCGAAAATTAAGATAGCTACCATCGTCTAAGATTCTTTGAGATAATAGTTTCGTAGGTGTGTATGACATGAGTTTTACCATCTGTCCAGTTTTGTGTGTCAAGTTAGTGAATGAACCCAATAATAACAGCGTTTTGGTTTCTTAGTATTCTCCAATACCAGAATGAAATACGTTTGAAATCAGTTTTCTATTTGAAGCATCATTTCTTTGTCAGCATCATCGAGTGTCATTCTCAAAAACGCTGATACAAGATCACTCTCGAGCTCTCTTCTGTTCCCCAATATCGACCTTATGCCGTTGTGATAAAGGCTGCTGATATAAATGTTTGCCCACTTGTGGCTGTGTGTCACGACACTTTTGTTCGAGTCGTCGAGTCGATTAGAGCCGAGTTAAAAGAAATTACGGTTAAACTGATTTGTAGAGTACCTAGTGGTGTGGTGACCCATTCATTTAACTCTCTCATTCGCACTCAGCACTTTTTCTTTGCAAGCCACGAGTTTTAGCCGAAAGTTAATTAGCTGCTAAGTTTTGTTCTAATTTGTGTCTAAAATATAGATAAAATCGCGATATTTTTGTCATGATATTTGTAATCAGACTTTTGTTAAATTTTCGTTTAAGAGTTTTTCATGAATCCTAGGAAATAGTGTTTGAACTCGTTTATAGCCGTTTTTTGTTAAAAGTAAAAGACAAAACAGACTGAGCAACTCACGATACGCAACGTACTGTGAAAATGTAGGCAACGTTGGATGGTGCAGCGAACGTTAAGTGTGTCTCAGAGACAGCTAAGCCATCTGCTCTCATACAAATTCAACCGTCCAGATCTCATTGAGCTTGGTGGACAAAGTAGACAATTGACACAGCATTATCTAGCCCCAAGCTAAGCATAGCTTGTGTTATGGGTGTAGATAGAAAGAAGAGATAACTGATATACACTACATAGATAGATATTATTTATTTTACATATTAAACATCCAGAGCGTAAACACATTTGTCCCGAGTCGGGAATCGAAACCGCAACCTCCTGCGTAGCCTGAGTCGTCAATAAACTAACAAGAGAGTATAGTCTGCTCTTCTGACGATTTTGCCTTCTACTTTACTCAATCCAACGTTAGAGTACGCAGTAACTAAACTACCCACTCATTGAACAGAAACTAAATAAAAACTACTCTGTGGTTAGCCAGAGGAACAATCAAGTAAGTTATTGCAAATCATAGAAAGCAATAGAGGGAATGCGCCATATTTTTTCGTAATCGAATTTCGCTGGCATCGAACGAAAATAACAACCCTCTCGAATGGCCGCAGATTTATTATTAATCCGCAATAATTCCAGACCTCACCTATTCTCTAACTCTACCAATATTCGGGGGACGTGTACTGCGGCACAGTATGTCACTCAACAGAAAACACAGATTTTTAGACTGAAAGCACACACGGTCACATGCATCTACGTAGAGCTTCTACCCTATTACTGTCTTAAGTTAATCATTGTTAATCAATTTCATGAATCCAAATAAATTTAATCGATATATTGATAGACATAAATCCTTTTGTTATGCGGAGTCTAGGAATATGCAGAAAACGTGACGTAACGAGACACTGATATACGAGTTTAAACCAACTGGTGGCGGTGGAGCTGGTCAATGCAGATATATTCGTTAGTATTTATTTCATTTTATTTTCACCACTCATTGATACACAACATTGTATTACCAACAAAAACAAATCATTTTAAGAGCGGCGAAAATAGTACGAGTGAACTACTTGCATCGAGGGGCCAATGGAGGCGGTGATCACCTATTCGTGGTCCCACCAATTTAGACCTAGCTAACCTTATGGTTCTTATGGACCACTAGCCCGGCTAGTGGTCCCACTACTAAGTCCCACTGATATGAATAATCGTATTACTGACTCGTAGTTTCATCGATTTTTATCACAGGACCGTGGTGGATGCACAATCTTCGGGAGGCCTGTACCCATTGGTGAGTAAAACCGGCTGCGGATGATAATGACATAACGAAAACATTTTATTGGCCAAACAATGACAGAATCAGATCTATATTTCTGTTTGAAGTTGCTATCGTGAGTTCTCGCAGAGAGTTTACAACGCACCATATGGGTGATCCGCGAAGTCGACACGCCGAATTAACTTTAATCCCGGCCGTAATGCGAACACATTCTACACAAGTTCCGAGGGACATTCTTAATTTACTTTTGAGGGTAGTTGTGCTTAATTCCCTTGTTAAATGCTCCAAGTGCACTCCAATTGTCAAGTTTACTCATTTCGATGTGACAGGGGTCAACGCGTCTATGGTGCTTGTCACACCACAATCTGTTCTATCTGTGAAAAACTGACTACTTCAATAATATTTAGTACCAATGTTGAATCTGCCCAATATTACTCTTCTAATGTCCTTATATGAAAATATTAAATTCATGAAAAGCGAAGAAAACTGTGAGGGCAGGTAGGTACTTGGTTGAGGCAACTTTACTCTATGATTACAATTATATTTATAATAAACAAAACCTCAATTCAACCACAGGAAGTTAAATCAAATTTTTCAAACGTCTCACTTCTGCATGCAAATACTACACTCAATGAACACTTTGAACCTGTTCTTGCCAACTTCTAAAAATCCAAAGAAGCTCTAACCTCTTTCGTCTAACCTAACCTTGCAAGCCCTTCATGATGATAAAACGATTACACACCGTTCGACACAACACGTGAGCGTAAACCGTAACCGTAAACCGCGACTGTTGCGTTCACATTAACAACAACGGTTTGCGGCTGAGGGCGCAACACAACACTTATCCATGTATTGTGTTTTGGTTGAAAACTTTCTGAAGTTCTCTCGTTGAATTCGAAATTTAATTTGAAGGATTCACTTAGATAAAATACCTTGTTATTGTACTTTTGTAACGAAAGCTGAACCATGTCTAACTTACGTCTAACCTAATAGAACAGTTACATAATTTCGTTGATACACCTCAAAATATACATAGGAAAACTAGAAACGGTGAAATTTTGTTGGTAACAAATTGTGTGTTTAATTTAGTATAAACCTTCTTGTTCATTATTTTAGTCTTGTTTGTTTTCATTATTAATGTTTTTTTTTGTAACTGAGTTTGTGGTGTGTTGAAATAAATGTTGTTCTATTATATTCTAAATTGTCTTGTTAGTCTATGTTTTGCTAACATTACATGTATATTATGTAGGAACCTTTTTTTCCATGGATGGATGCAAAATGAGAACATAATTAACAAAATTTATTTGCGTTTCAAACATGCAGCAGGGAGTGTCCACGTCAATTTCCCCACTGTCCTGTCACTAGCACATAACTATAGTTTTCTTTATTATGATGTACGATACCACGAAGTATTCCTCGAATAGCGTCACACGCCGCATTTCTTCACGCAGCCTCTCCATTCATCACTCGCGTCATCATCTCCCCCATTTTATTTATAATTTGATTCCAACAAGCTGTCATCCCGATTCCACACTTTGCGGTGACGAGACGCCATTGTTCTTATTTTGTTTTGATATTTACACGGCTCAGAGGATGTTAGAGGAACGTCGAACGCACTTGTACAGAGTTTTGATTAAAATTATTCACACACTGTCAGTTTTGAATGTGTTCCTGCATTACTCTGAAGACAAGGGATACTTCAACTTAGAGCTTTGTATTTCAGAGCATCTAACAAAAACAAGTTAAGAGTTGAGAGGAAATTAATTCTTGGCAGATTTTCAAAGGAGCAATTAGATTCTGTGAGCTAAACTACAGTTACCTTGGCCTAAACTAAAGTTAGGTAGTTAGGGTAAGTACCTGGCATGTATGTTACTAGGCAGGGTGGGCCTCTAAGTCAGCCATCTCTCAGCCATCATCTTTGTTCTTCTTAATCTACTTAGATCTATTCACTTTAATTGCCAAAAACAGAGGTCCTTTGATTAATTAAAAACTTGGGTTATAATAGATCGTATCGTTTACCACATAATGTACAAAACAATAGCCGTCCGCGACTAATTCCATCGTTGACAATATAGGGTTAGGCCTAGAGCGGTTGGATATAACTCCTCCGTTGACAATGTAGGGTTGAGCGGTTGGATATATTGACACAAATGTTGCGGGAACCCTTCCGTTATTGTTTCCTTGATTCGGCCGTGGATAATTAGTTTAGTGTAGGGTAGCCCTGATTGCGGCTGTGTGCCGTTTTAATATTTTGATATTGGCTTTTGCGGGCCAACTGTCGCGCCGCGCCGCAATTTAGTCGAAGGTATTGAGACGGGTAAGGAGCCCGCCGAATGTGGCTTGGATTTTATGTCAACGACATTCTGGGTTTTTATTTTCTAGTTCATATTCCAGTACATTATAGTTCACCATTTCTGAAACTATTGATACCAAATTAAATACATAGACGCTTGTGAGAACTTACTTCAAAAGATTGGTGTTTGTGCTCCGCGTTGACCATAGACTCATCTGACTAGTAGTCTTTGACAATCTTGTTGTATCCAGTGCATCTGACATTAAAAGATCCATCTATAAAAGATCTAGGCATCTATTTGTCTTCAAAAAACTCATCTAACACGGCAGCCCACAAAACCTATACTTGTTATGTGTAGGTTTTGTGATAAAAATGCAAACCCTCACAGGAGTAGGATAGGTAGTACAAAGCAATATGGCGGGCCTTGATTCGGCTGTCAGCGGCAGAGTCGCTGCTCATCGCAGTGACACCGCGCACGGCTCACCGCCTCTGTGTGCCACGTAGGATGGATCCTGTTTGTTTTCATCAGCGACGTGACACTTGAGGGGTTCACATCACTTTCTGTTGTATCTGAGAAGTTCAAGCTCGAGGTAAGACATTTCAGATTACCGAATACCGCTATGGTACTACATAGGTATATATTTTATTTTATAGAAATGGAGAGGAGGGCGCAGGTTCGATTCCCGTAGATGCTGAATTTTTTGGGATTAGGTATATTTGATTTATTAGAAATAACCCATAGTGTAAATAATAACTAAAATCTTGAGATATTCTCAAAATTTTCTAGGTATCTTTATATTTTCAATATTTTTCACCAGTAGGATAGGTGGTCATTGATCTCGGATTGATTCTATACAGTAATGATGACCTTGTATTGTTTTAGTAATGTTGAATGTATTTTTTCTACCATCGTACTGCAGGGCTTGATTAAACCTCTCCGTTCAAGTTAATTTATTGAATGATCAGTAAAATTAATTACCAACCAAGAGATCAGTCTCAGCAAACACAAGTAAAAAGTTTTTATAGGTAATAAAATAAATAGGCGGGCGTCACGCACGGCGGGTCCAAGGCGCTATTACCGCGGCCAAAATTAAAGTGCGCTTTTTTGAAAGCAGCAATCTCCTCGTCACAGTCGATAAAACCGCGCCGTGCCGATTGCGCTCCTCCCGGAATACGTGGACTAGTTTTAGGCTGGGTTTCCACCTAGCGATACTCTCGCAAAACTTTCATGTAAAAATTCTACTACTTGTAAAGGAATAAGTCTGACGTTTGGTGTAGAACTGCGGCTTTGTGTGACATATCTACAACATAACTTAACTCCCTGATAATCATTTTTAATTCTCGATCAACACTTTCCAGCGTTGTTAACGTACTTTCTAAAACTTATGAAAGACTTCCAACTTAAATATTGAAACTTATCAAGACAGCTGAAAGTTATTCAGAACATGGTTATTCTCGTCCAAATACCGTCCCGTGAGATCCCAGCCTGCGCAAGGTACTCCAGTGGATGCGCTAGTAAAACAACCAGCCATCCCCGCTGCTTCACAATTAGCCCCGCTAATTACGTTAAGAGTTATCTCGCACAGCTTCCGTTTGACAATCACTTCTAATTCCTCTGCTATACTTTTGAGTAGAGATTTAAATCACACGAACAAAATTATTCTATTAACATACAAACTAATTCTGACCACTTTGTTGAGTAAGCTTGTCGCTGTTATTTGACTACATCAAAACATTTTGTTAGGTAATCAAAAGCATAGAAATAATACTAATACTCCTTTGATCAATAAAAGTTATTTTGTTTGATTTGAGTAAAATAGGGAGTATAACTTGTTACAAGCCAGAGATCACTTGAAACGTATCGAAGAGCATAAACACAGTGTTGCAGCCAAAGTTTCCCCATCACGGCAGGATCATTACGGCCGCCGGAACCTCAATATTGACAAACTAGGGCTGGAACTAATCGCCGATCGGCGAACTTTTTTCGACCCCAGGCGACAGACAAATTGTCTTGCAAGAAGAAATTAATTTGACAAGTGTACGAGCGAAGACCGAAGTGCCCCAAGACGGTTGTATTAATTTATTTCGACGGGAAAAAATGTGGCCGGTCCTTCGGCCGATATTGAGGGGGGCTGACAGTGATCGGTTGTGAGCTGTTAAAAAATGAAATGTCTGAACGGGGGAGGAGGTAGTTTGTCAGAGGAAAGTTCAGTTGGAAAATAGTCGGCGGAGTGAACAAGTACCAACTGAAAAATGTGGGAACATTGATGGAATCTTGTCGGTTCATGATTTCGTGTTTGCCATATTATATTTATGTTTTATCTACAGAGACGCTGAGTTTATAGGAGTGGGGTACCAAGTACAAACCTGTAAGTAAAAACTAAAAAAATGGACGGATTCTACAAGTTACGTAAAGGTTTTCAAAAATAATTAATAGCAAATCTTTTAAATTTTCCAAGATTTAAATCATTTACTTACTGAGACCGCGCCGTGTTTGTTGCCAAGCGAAATTTGTGAGCTCACAAACTTGTCTTTGTCATTTGAAATCAGTTAATTGTGTGTTTTTGTGGTGTGTTTACAAAAGTTATATTATGCTATGGCAAGGGCGTATTTAACGATTTAAACCTTTGAATTTCCCATCTTTATATGTACTTTTAATAGATCCCTAGAATGTTTATTGTTAGAATCCAAAATAGCAGGGATCAATCAGAACTGTAGCTCATCCTCAAGTCAACAAACATAATAAATCCGTATCAGCGTAGGTATCAATCACAGATATCATCGGCAGCAGGAAAACAACGGGACCGAACACCCTCCACATTCAGTTATCACCGTACATGGACATAATGACATCAGGAAAAACTCCTATATTTCCTCGAGGGGCGACGATTTATGACGATCTGATGATACGATCGAATCAAATAAAGCACGTATAAATCAATGTCCGATTGCCGAGGTGTTTCCGCTTCACAGGCCGCGATACTTTCGGAGTTACTTAGTTAGTGACCGGTGGCTGCGTGATGGATGGAGGCTGGGCTAGGCTCTTGGCTAAAGTATCCTGTGTTGTATTGGGGCTCAATTAAAGCCCCTGTAATATAATTAATATTTATGCAGACAGAAGACTGAATTCAAAAGTTTCCTTATTCTACGTGAAATGTTCAGGTGCACCCATCCATGTATAACTTTTTAACCTTACCTGCATCACGTTAGCTTATAATTAGAGTCATTGATAAAATTCATGTATTTCTGGTCAACCTTGCCCTAATTAATCTGGAGGTGCCATGGGTCTAATACTTAGTTACCATAGCACCCCCAGGGGTATCTTACAGGGGTGCCATGGGTCCGCAATGAATAGTAAGTACTAGGTGACCAAAACAAACGATTATTCAAAATGAACACATCATTCATTTCCATAAACTTAAAAAAGAAATTGCTCAGATAAATTCACAAGCTGCAACCATTTCCGGAGTGTCCAAACGTGGACAAAATATTATCGTTTTTGGTCCCGCCCTCGTGCGGGAAGGCAAAAAGGGCAAAGTTTCAATTAACAATATTCGAGAGGTTGTAATGAGAGGTTATGGGATTTATCGACGGATAACCGACAATTAAACGTCTTTGTTCGCGAGAGACGCTGCGCGCGCGCAGACGAGACGGCTGGCTTGGGTGACGTCGTCGTGTTGATTTTCTTTCAGTTCAATGATCTTTGGCGTGGAGGCTCAACTAATTTGTTGAACTAAAAATCTACAGACTATCAAATCTGTCACAATATCACTAAGGTCATAAATATGCGATGATTTGGTCTACATGACGTCGAACTTTATCAATAAAATCGTCAATCCACATACTTTATTTCTTTTTCTTTTCTTTAACTTATAATAGTCCACTGCTGGACTCGAGCCTCCCGCCTTTACCCCCTTTACCCAACTTATTGGTTTTTATGTCATGGGGGTAATACTGATACATTTGTATTTTACTGGATATCATTTCACGCCATGAGTCTTTAACGATGAACCTAAGGTAAACCAACATTGAAAAAGAACCATATCAATAGACATATATCTAGTTCCAGAAGTATGAAAGAGCTAAAAGAAGCCGAGACCGGGATGTCCTGACTGGATCCAGCTGAGGCCGCGTCACGTTCCGCGGGCGTTGATTCATGCGCACGCGCCTTCGGCACAGACAATGCATAGATTAGCCAAATTATCATTTAACTTGTGAATGTACCAATTCGACCACCAGTTTGCAGTCATCTCAACTGTTTTAATTATAAATACTAGTTCTAATTTATTGTCATCTGCTCCTTCTTTATTTTTACTAAAGAAGCTTATGTAAATAAATTCGAATGAAGATTCATTTGCCAAATCTAGTCGTAAATCTTTTGTTCTGATTTGTTTGTAGTGGTCTAATACTCGCTTTTGTTCATAAACATCAAGCATAAAATATTTAACTAATATTGGATTTTTCAGGTTTCTATAACGTGTACAGAACACACGTCAATATGCATCGCGAAGTCTTCTCCACAGCTTATCGAGTCCGCGTCTGCGCTCACATGGGCCGGGACAAAAAGTCGGCCCCACAAGACGCGCATTGTCCAAGAACAAAGATGACGGCACGAGCGATCCACGATAATAGCCTTCATTTATGTAATAAACACCCATTTCAATATGTTTAATTTTATCTTCATGGGTGTGAGGCACAATGGGCCTCTCCTTGTCCACGTGCTAAGTACCGATTTATGACTTTATTGGCGGCAATCGTCTTTTAGATTGTAATTGTTGGATTCCGCTATCGTTTTCTGACAGCAAAAGGAACATTTCATAATTACCGGAATAGTCTCATACATGCTTCAATACACTCTTTAGTTTGGTTTTAACTCGACATTCATTTTCAGAACATAATAAAAGACATTACACTAAGCTCGTCAGTAATAAAATTTAACGTAAAGGGATCTAGAATAATACAAAATGTACCTTCTTCGATCGATTGGAATATAAACTCTATTTTGATCCCGTCATGGCTGAACCCAATTGATCTAAAAAAACAATCTCTCTCATGTTTTTTATCCCAATCAATATCTCGTGCTTTACTTTTTGTGTTCTAACAAACGTTCAAATTGATTTCCTTTACACCATTGTACCTGTATCGAACACCATCTCTATTATCCGATACAAATCTGATGACTTTGCATATTCGTCCCCACTCGAATCAAAGCTTTATACTCTTCGAACAAAGTTCACATTTCTTCAAGCACATTAAGAATCTCCATAACCATGTGAAGAGCTATCAGAGTTTTTATAAGGTGTATTGTGAACGACATAAGACTCAAAATAGAATTAGGCGGAGGGCGTTGTAAGTGCAATAATGTATGAAGTGCGTCAATCCTCTCACATGTTCCATTCATGAAGCAAGATTCATTCAAAGTCGATGTTGAATGAAGCTTTGCACTCATTCATCGAGAAATTGAAAAGTATGATCTAGTAAACGTAAACAAAGGCTTGCCTAGTAACGCTTTTAACACGTGTCTACTGATCACGGAAGATAATTGAGACTAGTAGTCTACAAGATCCGCAGCTCCAGAAATGACGAAAACTTTTCGTCAGCGAACAGTTGTTTGCCTTTCTGTCTAAGGATTGGCTGGCTCAGACAAGCAAGACACTGTCAGTGATCATCGCTCATTTAATTTATTATACTGATTTACATTCCTCTTTTTCATTGCACAAATAAAAGCACACGGGCAACCAACATTACTCAGATAAGTGTTGTCTTTGTAAGACAAGAACTGACATCAACACCATCAGTGTTGCTATAGCTTTGTCTTCAGCAGTATCTAGTACTTATCTGCAGTTTCTTAGACAGACATGCACTTTCTAGAACTAAGTCCCAATAATAAATACAAAGGCATGTTGACAAAACAAGCCATAGGCACCTATCCTGCGCGCGCGCCGTCAATGACGGAGCCGCCACACCCCGCATATGCAAATCCTCCGGCTTTGTCTCCGCATCCTGTGAGTGGGAGGGTGGGCTGACAGCAGTGGGCGGGAAATTAAACTCGCTAATTGATAGGTGCAGTCGTTATGGAATAAAACTCTGTACTGATACCGAGACAATTCGATAAGTTGAGTAAGAGTTCATTCATTATACAGTCTGAAACTCAGTGCCTATAGGACGCTGAGATGGAATATGCTTCCTCAGATGTAATTATTCGACAACCAATACCTACCCATTATAATAATAATAATAAAATAACAAGCGCTTATGGTTATGATCCAAGAACCGATTGAATTTAGCATTAGCCTAAGTCAAGGATTACTCATACAACAACATGTAAAACACAACCAAACGGTTGTAAAGATCGCATGGTATGAATAAATGTAAAACTGAAAAGGTCCAAAGGTCAGACGAAAGTTCCATACGAAAATCATTGAAAAGACATCCGAGCAACTTTCCCGGAACAAAGCCAACGTAGTCACTATTGTCAACACAAATGTACCATTTGCTGTAATTACCCCCTTTCTTCCCGCAACTCAGCATTAGCCTTACCTCCGACACACCCTGAGGGCAAACCGAGAACCAGCTTCATACTACTCCATGCTTCATATTCAATGCTGGTTTTCAACTTACTGGAGTTGTTAGTCACTGTTTGATCGAGCAATGGAACGGGAAGCTTGTGATTGAATCGCTTGGCTCTGGTTTGCAAAGGAGCAGGGTGTCAAACCTATGATTAGTGCATTATTAGAGGGTTGCAATTGTGGCGAAAAATGTGTCGCCATATTTACTTTCCTGCTGGGTATTTAATCTAGCTAATATTAGGGTCTCGCTTCTATTATTCTCAACCCAACCTGCTATAAAATAACGTGCGTTAGGGAAAACATATCGTCATCCATAACAATGCAAAGAGATTCAATAGACCCAATTTTTAAGCCGCGATAGGATCGCACCTATCCCTCAATGATCAGAACTTACTAAATTGGCCTCATTTAAAAGCTGAGAAATAGCTATGTGTTCCAGGAAGGCAGATTCACGCGGCGATTGCGCCGAACTCCATTGTGAGCCAATAAAACCATCCCTGATTGATGAAGCACGCTTTTTGTCAAAACTCGTGCGTCCAGCCCCGCACTCAACAATAGAACATTTTTTAAGGCACCGCGATCATCGATTACTTTTTTATCGTCTTCAATATCAATAATCTGTTTACGCCCACTGTTAATTTCGACGTTAGTAAAATTGAAACTTGACACGTGTTACGAGGCGAAAATAATTTTGTGGGTGCGTGACGCTGCGCTTCTAGCACTTTTGTTTGTTTCTTTGGAGAGGCGGGCGTTTAGTGCGTGACTGGGGCTTTTATATTGCCTTTGTGATGAAAAAGTGAAGTGCATCGCGTCGTCCACCTGACGCGGCCAGCGCCCGAGTCGGATTGACTCGTCCTATAATTGCGGCCAATTTGGCGAAGTGACGGCCGTCTCCGCCATTAGCCGCCTCTAGTAATGGAGTCGTCGGCTTCGCCAGTAACTCGCACGCTTTATCGTCGACACGGGCTGTTATCTGACCGTCGCGTTGCTATTTTAGAATACTCGCATCTCGGCTCGTTTCAATAGTGTTTTTATGACGTTCGACTCGGCCTCAGCTAGTTAGCGCTGAACTAACACGCCTCGGACACTCGCTACCATTATATTTATGGAGGTAATCGAGAGTCGTAAATGGCACTGATTGTATCGGTATTATTTCGATTTCCCAAATTCTTGTTCAAATAAAACTTTCTCGTGTTTGGCCGAGCTCATTACGCGGGTTCACACGCATCCCGCCACAGCACACGCACCAGTCAGTATGTTGGGTGCATGAGCGCCGACTGCCCGAAACATTCAATAACATAAGTTATAACTCGAAAACGAGCCTTCAAATTACACAAAACTGACAGGTTTAATATTTGCCCCGGCCAGGCTCACGCTGAGCTTTTAATTTGTTCCATGCATCCTTTCACGTGGTGTTTTCTGTGTTTTGTTTGAGCCGTGATCGATCGTTTACCCGGTTTTTTTTTCGTTGTTTAATTTAGGTGAAGCTCCGCAGTTTCGCCAAGTCATTAGTGGTCGCGGTGACCTGCGAGACCGAGCATTGTTCCCTCATGCCTCTCGCTGTGCTGGTCGAGCACACTCTGTCTAGCTGCAATACAGTCAGCGTCCAAACAAAACATCTTGTAATAAATTAAAAGGAACGCGAAAGTTGTGTGATTTATTGAGCGGTTTCACCTCAGGGATTTAAAGAAGCTGATCGATTAACGAAACCTTCGGCGCAAAGGGCATCGCTATCCGCGCAGCAGGGCCGATGTTGGTGAAATTGCTCCGGTAACCGACGAGGAGAGCATTCATCTGACGCAAAAATTGGTTATCATAAATCGCGATTTAATTTGGGTTTAACCTTTAAATTTCTACCGATTATACGAAATAACTCATGCCCGTCGATAAACATATCAGAGTAAATGTCAATGATGTGTGTAATGATGGATTTGTGCAGAAAGTGGGCGCAATCCACCCGGGGGAGCCGCCCCGGGGAACGTGGCTGGCACGCTACCACTCACCAAACGTCTTGTATGTTACAATGTTGCACACCACTCTATACCAATTTTACCTTTCAAAAATTGACGGAACACCATTCTCTTGGTCAATGGTACGTCTATACAGATCAATTACTTTACGGCTCGCAATGATTTAGCTCGCTACCGTATCTTACGTATCTGTTCAATCGTCATAAATTGAAGTCTCATCATTTACTGTCAAGCATTCGCTTTCACAGCGATCAATATCTGTAACGAGAGCTCTCAATCAAAACATTTTCGAAGGAACAAATTAATAATTTGTAAATGCCGTTGTCCAATCAATTTTGCGAAACTTTTGGCTTATCGGACCATCATCGTCGAGCTTTCAGAGGTTTTGATTTACCAATTTGTCTTACAAATTAACTTCCATTTTGATAATTGTAGCGCTTTTACGACTCTCTTGATTTCAAAATAGTTGAATTACTCAAACGTTATCATAAACTATATCGCAAAAAAATACCAATTCTTTACGACCAATGTACAAAACACTTTTAAAAATAGCATTGTAAGTCAATGCTTTCAATGTTCAAAATAATCATAAGTATTGATGGTAACAAGGCAGATAGCGTCAGAGAAAATTAACCGGGAACTGAACCTGTTATCTCCATCACGAGTGGGCGGCGATCCCGTCGATGTGTCGAGACAGCTGACGATGTCTGAGATACGTCTGTCTGTTTGACATTCTACTTTTAAAAAAAGGGAAGCTTAGGGAATACTGACGCCTTACCGTACCTTAGCTAACATCCCACAGCTTAGTTCGCAAAGCTTTTAATCCGCAGCCCTTATATTTATGAACACAAGCAATGCAACCTTCATGATCGTAGCAAAATAGAATTACGAAATTTTACTTGGTTTTTAAAATAACTAAACATTATTCATCAATGATCTTTGAAATCACTCTTCTCTACATACATACAACAACTAAACATTTCAACCACCAAAATCAAATTAGAAAATCACCGTCGACAATGCGCAATCAGCGACTCAATTATCGCCGCACAATGCAACAAAATGGAAAGAATTAAAGTTAAAATGGTGAATTTAATTTGAAATGGTGAAATGTTGCATTACGCGGTTTCGATGGCGAGATTAGTTGGCATCAATCATTTGTTGGCAGCAAGCGGAGCGGCGCAAATCATAGTCCTGGCGCGTCACACTGACACCCACGTCCCTTGCACAGAGCGGGACACTGGGGTCTGGGGCAGAGGCGACAGTCCCTGCTATTCCTACAATATTTCGATAATTGTAGTGATTCTTTTCTTTAAAATGTGAATACCGAATAGTGTACAGATTAAAGTGAGATCACAATTAATCGTTATTTATTCAGATTAAGTATGATCTCACTTTAGTAAATAATAACAATTCTAAGTTTAATTGTTGCAGTATGTACGCATGTATTTGTGATGAGTAATTTACTAGCATAACGAAATATTAACGCGCATCCACATAATAATGACTTTTCACGAAAGTAGTTTGTTTAGTTGAATTTGACAGCCTATATATTCAAAGGGTGTCAAATCTAACCGTGATTCGGAAACATAAGGCTTGCTATAGCAAGCCATGGAATTTCGATTAGATGGAACTACTACATATGTATGCATAGTAGTTCCATCTAATCTAAATTCCATTACAAAGCATAGATCGTCTTTACTTACATGCAATCCAAACACGATGATTGGATTGTCAGTTCTGCTGCTGCGTTATCTTTGGCACGCTGCGCCTGCGCAAGTCAGCGTCGCTTGTGGGAGACGCCTCGACAATGCACAGGAAGTGTCGACCGAGTCGAATTAAACACGCACAGCCAGACATTCGGACAAATTTTATATTATTTATAACGTCTATTGTTTCCACGTGATGACTTTTACGTTTCATTGTTGGTGCTGGTTTTTGTGAGAATTTTATTTTCGTTTAACTACCTACTTAGGCTTATGACACCGGCAGTGATAATCGTAAAGTGTTTCTTTTTTTCTATCCTAGAATTTCGTTTTCTACCAACGATTTTCGGTTCAACAATATTAACATATTCAATACAATCTTAATAGCATAATAATAATATGTAATTAGCATAATAAGTACCTAGGAACTCCTGGGGTTCCAAGACATATCTATTGCATAATTAGGTACCTAGGTACTTATTGTATTTGCGTAACACCAATTTACTATGTACCTGAACGAAACCCAACAGGCTGCATTGAATTTCAATAAATCAAGCCAATTTCCTTTCACCCACTTGCTGGCCATTTAGAAGATGACAAAATACTACCAATAAATAAACCATAAATAAAAACGAATATTTTACCAACAGTTTGATGGCACATTGGAGACCATAAAAGCTCGCAGGCTGTTTGCTCTATCCCACGAGTATAACGCCATGGAATCGCCATCAAAACTCATCGGATGTGGATCGACTATCGAAATGTTCGCAGTTCATCATGTAGTGCAGGCGCCAATAGACTTGACAGATATACATACAAGGGATGAGATAGCGTGTCATCGATGTCGATGAATGCCTGCTGCGAAAACTAAACTTATGTGTCTTTCAACTGAAGTTATTATATAGATGCGACCGCATAGGGTATTTATCTCAATTCTAGCTAGATATAATACAGCATTGAATTAAGTGCAAATATTGGATGGAAAATAATTGGATAACCCATAACGAAAATCATAAAGTTGGTGAGAATAAAATACAAATAAACAATTTCTTTTAAAGAACTCGTTGACCATCCACAACAGGATAAGTAATTCAACACAAAATGCATCAGCACAGGAATTCATAACCTTACAGCCGAGATATATCACGTTAAACAATTACATGTAGTATTTATAGCCGTGGTATCGAAGCGCCGCGCCGGCCTACGGTGGATTTATCGAGTGTCGACAGAACGGCGCAGCACTAGGGGGCCTCACGCGTCGCGCGTCGCCCGACCACTGTCTGTGTCACTTGCCAGGATTACAAGCTGAAATATACTTTAAACCTAGACAAAAATGTACTTTTTATTTATGCTGGAAATGGAAGATTGGTCGTCCACATCAAGATAGCCTTAATTTTTGATAAAAATATAAGGATTTCACTGAGTCTCTACTGCTTTGTCTTCAAGGCTAGCGAGTTCTCCATTCCTCTAGCCTTCGACTCTATTACTCTTTGTTACCATTTTGATCAAGTCCAATCTATGACATAGCTTCGTGCAAAATGCTTCAGATCCGTGCATAATCTATCATCCAGCGAAGTGAAACTTCACCACGCCAGCAATGCTGCTCCTTCTGCGATGTACCTCGTAATTTAAAATCTTTGATTTATAGTCCAACAGTAGCATTAAATTTGTAATCATATATTGATTTACAACTTCGATAAGGGCCTTCCGAGAAGCAGTGCTCTATGGCCGGTGCAATTCTGCAAGATTGCTTTTAGAACATGTGGGCAGGACGGGAACATATTGTTTTGATATTGTACTCGTATAATCGAATGGGATCGGTGGCTGTAAAGGTTTATTGTATAAACTTTACTGTGTTGTCTTGTCTATGGGTATGGTCATTGGTTTTCAAATTATCTTTAGGCGATTTATTGTTTTTCAAGCAACATCGTAAAATGAATAAAATGTCAAAGATAATAGTTATTTGTTCAACAAGTGAGCAAAACGGTTTTTTGTTGCACGTGTCGATGTTAAATTTTGAGCTAGCGAAGCAGTCTAGAGTAGAGTTACGAGCGTAGCGAGTGGCTCTAATGTAGACTGCTAAGCTAGCGAGGGATTTCAAAGGCACGAAACAAAAAAACATTTGCTCGAGTTAAACATACAACTTTTCACCTCGATCAGTGAGAAAATTATTAGGTCCATGTCACTTTAGTTGCACAGTGCGTTCAAATACTTGATATTTCCATTCATTATGATATTTAGGTGCTACCAAAAAGTATTTATAGAGTGTAAAAGAAATGATTTTTGTAGTATTTATAATTAAAATACAAATTTAACGAATGTTCAAAAACATTCGTTTTTAAATCTTATTTTCTATTGATAAATAATAAAACATTCGTAGCAATAAAGTAAAGCATCGTCGTGCCAAAATAAGTATTTTCTCACTTTTTTTGACCGAGAGAGGTGAAAATAAAATGACGACCTGCAAGAAAAACTATTTTCAACCTCGAAATATTATATTTCAGACAATCAGTGGAGTCCTAAGGTCGTGGCATACATAGGCCAGTATTGGTTCTGAGGCTGAATGCTATGGCGGCCGCAGATTGTCCCAGATGTGGATACAGAGCATAGGCATCGCTTATCGTCTGTGGAGGACGAGCGGCGAGATAAGTGCTTCTCAGAACAAATGAAAGTGCTATCAGTCGCAGTCGCCGCTAAAGGCGTGAAGCCGTAATAAAACATTATGTATTCCGCACCACGTGCCACGAATAATGACAAAATATGCCGCGTAAAGAGAAACAAAAGTAGGGCTTTTTGTGTGCAGTTTTATAAGGTATCGGCACCTCTGAGCGATTGTTCGGTTTACGGCCGTTGGAACCGTATCGTGACTATTTGTAATGGCCCGGTGACCGCGTGTCAATAGTGCTTAACATGTCCTTTTAGTCACGGCTAGCGGCTGTGCGAATACCTTTATGAAGATGTGATCCCGCCCGCGCCGGCAGAGACGACCAGCTCTACAGTTCTTACTCTACAAACGCTTTCTTGCTGACACATGATAATGATCATGATAGTTTGCCAGTTGTTTACATTTGTAGGAGAATTTTTTTCTACCAAGTATATTGATCTTAGGTACATAAAAAAGTGGTCAAATTAAGAACTGGTTAATCTAGCCAGAAGAAGGTAAGTTAGTGAGTTTATGTTACGAAATAGCCGTTGCGCGTAATCACTTTTCGTTTTAGAATTGCGGTCAATTTAACCTTTACATTAATAACATACTACCTTGAAGAACACATTTAGAAAGATTCTATCCTAAATAATACACAAACACAGACATAATACGAGCTGCGTTGGACCAAACGAGTTTTTTTTGTTTAGTTGTAAATCCGAAATGTCTGTTTGAGCCACACGATATGTTGTCATTTCTGTAGAGAGTACGTGACTCGGAACCAAAAAAATTCATTTGGACTCAGTTTACAGGTATAATTGTTTAACTTGACATGTTAAAGCAAAGGTGTGATACAATCTTATCACCAAAATTTCCATTCCACAGAAACTAGCACAATAAGCTCAATTTACCAGCACCATTTAAACTCAAATTGTCCCCTTTACGGACCGTGGCTCAAAAAATTGACAATCGCCCCATCAGCGACTTCCTCTATTACTAAATTAATTTTTTTATCACCATGAAATGTAATTACGCCCTCCAATTTGGAGACGGCCGAGCGTGAAGCTACGTTTACAGGTACACACACTTCGGCGAGGTATCCGCTAGAGCATTGGGACATCTACGGTAGCCACGTGTTCAAAGGCAAAAGTTGCAAAGGCCAGCCTGGTGAGGACTCGATTCCCGGCGACGCAAAAAGGTTATAACGATCTGCAAATAATGGTTTCGGATCTAGGATTTAGGAGTTGGATCCTTTTTACCTACACGATAGAGGAGTACATTATTTATCTTGTCATGGGTCTAACGTAAGTCGCGTCATAGCACATCCTACGCGTTGCTTATTACGCCAAAGAGGATGCTATTCCCTATAACTCAACTACCAAAAGCAACAAACTCTCCATGACGGCAAGTAAAAATTACAAATTTCTTCCTATAATCAACTCGAGACTTTATTGCCTTTACTTAGACCTAATAAATTATACCTATGTACAGGCTTGGTGACGCTACCAGTCATTGCTCCAGTAGACAGCAACCTTAAACCCACAGAATACATAAAAACTAGTAGGAATTACCTGCTTATTGTCATTCTATAGCTTTTTGTGTGACTTTGATCGATTAGCGTTGTGGTCTATTTAGCTCGTTAACTGCTTGATAGTGCGTTGAAAATTATTGTGTGTTCACGCACTTTTGTTGAAATTGTGATTACAAGGGAACTAGGTTTTAGTTGGTTAAAATTTGTATGTTATTCACTTATCATCATCTAGCCCCAAAGTAAGTAGCACTCAAGCTATTGGGTTCCAGTTCTTCCATGACTGTACAAAATACAAACTACTCGATGCACGTTTTTGCTACAAATACGTGTAAATAATTTGTCCCGCGGCGGGATTAGAACCTGCATCTCAGGTGGCCATTTACTACTGCGCCACAGAGGTCGTCAGCATTAACCGCAAACATGCATTTGTTGTAAATTACCACATCTTGTCTGTCAAGGGTGGGGCGTCCCTCCGAGAGGTCCAAATCAGTTGTTTCTTGATGTAAGTTCAGATGACCCGCGTCCCCTCGCCACTATCACTCCATAACATCGCCCTCGATGTGCTGGATTGACAAGTGCCGCGTCAGCACTTGTTGATATCCTGATGGAAGGATTAGAGGTGTTTGTGGGAGTGTGAAGACATTATGATCTAACTGAGAGGATCAGGTTTATGTAATCTGCCTGAACAATCTTTAATAAGGTGGTTAAGACTACCCAGTTGTTTTGGGATGTAGGCGTTTATCTACAGCTCTATTATCCAAAGATAGTGAAAAAAGAGATGAAAGTTCCTCTAGGTCTAATTGTATTGATTTGGGTTTATTAGCTACTGAGACATACTTATTATGTGGGCGAAAAATACAGATCATTTTCAAGTAAGGACAATTTAGAAAAAAAACTGTCTGCCACATCTTCGCTTTCCATCAAGTGAGATTGCGGTCAAAGGTCTATTGACATAAAAAAAACAATAAAGTTCGAGACTTTTTTCTTCTTGACTGTTACGATTCAAATGCAAGCAGAAGGTATTCAGCGGTGCATGTAGGGGATGTTATCAGCTGACGTCGCGCCCCTTGACTTGGACCGCCATTTTTATCCTTTACTACCGTTTGAACATCTCCAGGGCAGGGGGAGGCTCCAGGTCAGAGATTCAATGAATTCGAAGATCCAGTCTTATCTCGATTTTATGTCTTGTGAAAGAAAAGTTGATCTTTCTTTCACAAGACATAGAATCAGGATTAAACTGGACGACTATTTGTTGATTGCTGTCGAGTCATCGCAAACTTTCTTTGTGACGACAGATTTAGAGGTAGTTTATATGCACGTACAAGACCTGTTTATTATGCAGAAGAAATGTGTGTGTATCCTAGCAAATATAAAAAGAACGGACAGCTGCTAACCTTTTTTTAATAAGTTTAAAATTTTGACCTTGCCATCAATTTATATATTAGAACTATGTAAGTTTGTTCGAAAATACTCAACGTTCTACAAAACACTCGAAGAACTTCCCAGAAAATACCCTCTTAGACCAGGCAGAAATAAAATCATACAACCTTCATCAAACCTGTGTATGCACAGTACCGGCCCTTATAAAATGTCTATAAAAATCTATAACAAGTAACCAAAAATATTAAAAGACATCCAATCCAATTTCCTATTCACAAATAAATTAAAACAATTTTCAATTGACAAATGCTATTATGACATAAATGAATTTATAAATGACAAACTAGACAAACTGACATGATAAAAATGACTAAAATTTATTTGAGTAGGTACCTATTGACATTATTAAATTGTTTTATTTTAACTAAACTTGCGTACCTACAAACCTAACACGTGTCGTCTTACTGTTATACTTACCAACATTAAAATTGTTTATTTTAGTAACTAGACAAGTAGGTACTGCTCACCTTAGTACCTACATAATATTACCAAAAACAACCTCGGTCTGCCTTCTACTTTTTGATACGCCCAGCAGGGTACACATTAACCCTCGGCATGCCTGGTGGTAAAAAGTTACATGGTATGCCTGGTGGGTCTGTGAGACCTGGATTTTAAAATTAACTTTGGGGTACAAACTGTTGATTTTTATCATCATTTATTGTTTTATATTGAAACTCAATATAATATTTAAAGGATATAATAGAAAAAATATTAAAACTTTTTAGCTTTATGTATAAAATCTGTTAATTAACTTTTATACTCTTTTCAACGTCAAATTAAACTATTATGGTAAAAAATATGCTTAATCAACTTAAAACAAAAGAGATGTCCATCAGACTTCAGGAAACATGTAGGCACTTCTGTAAACTTGTATTTAATCATAAAATCTCTAGTCTTCCTCGCTTAAAACATCGGTTTCTAGAGCTTCATTTTTCAAACAGTTTGCACACTGAAAAAAGCGTGATTCAGGCAAATGGCTCTTGCATGTCTCACAGATCTCTTTTTTTGATGAACAAACGTGGAAATGGCACGTTTGTTCATCAAAAAAAGATCGCACATCACGATGTATCTGTGAGACATGCAAGAGCCATTTGCCTGAATCACGCTTTTTTCAGTGTGCAAACTGTTTGAAAAATGAAGCTTTACATTGGGAGCAGATTCATCATCATCAGTTCATCCTGGAGTCCGGTACAACTGGCGATTCTATTTCAAGGACTCGAAGAAAGACGAGTGTTCGTTTCTTGATTGTAGGCGTGGTTCAATGAGTGCCAAACCCAGATCATGATCATAACTGTGTGGTGCTGGCTTAGAATTTCATCATCATCAGCCTATATCAGTCCACTGCTGGACATAGGCTTCCCCTAATGAGCGCCATAGCTCCCTGTTTTCAGCTTGACGCATCCAGCATCTGCCTGCAGTCTTTTGTAGATCGTCATCCCACCTGGCCGAAGGGCGCCCTACACTACGTTTGCCGAGTCGCGGTATCCACTCAAGAACTTGATTACCCTATCGATTGTCGATTCTTCGCGATATATGGCCGGCCCACTGCCACTTCAACTTGCCAATTCTTTGAGCCATGTCGATAGAATGGTTACGAATCCTATCCTTCAGAGAGATTCCGAGCATAGCTCTTTCCCTAGCTCGCTGAGCGACTTCGAACTGGTGGACCAACTCTATCGTGAGTGTCCACGTCTCAGCTCCGTAGGTCAGGACAGTTGGGACGCACTGTTTGAAAACTTTGGTTTTCAACCATTGCGGTATGGATGACGAGAAGACTCGACGTAGTTTTCGAAACGCTGCGTAGCTTAGCTGGATCCTCCTCTTGGCCTCCTTCTCAAAATTGTTTTTACCTTACTGCGGAATTTGCCTAAGGTAAGTGAACTCGCAAACAATTTCGAGAGGGTGGCCGTGTACGACGACTGGCCCCGGATCAATGAGGCCATTGATCATGACTTTGGTTTTATCCAAATTCAGGACAAGACCAATGTCGCGAAGCTGAAGCTAGGCCGTCCAGCATCTGGTTCAGCTCGTCAAGCAGCGTCTTAAACATATCCTCCAACGCGCTCGTAAACAGTTTCGGGGATATAACATCCCCCTGCCGCACTCCTCTGCGCAGTTGGATGGGTTTAGACTGCTGGTCAACTCATTTTGGCGGCGTCGTAAAGACATCCTAGCACCTTGATATAACGACAGTCTACTTGGTGTCGCAGTAAGGATCATATAACAGCCCAGGTTTCGATAGAGTCAAAGGCCTTTTTATAGTCCACAAAAGCCAGACACAGGGGCTGATTATACTCTTCGGACTTCTGTATAACCTGCCTTACTGAGTGTATGTGGTCTATGGTGCCATATCCTCCGCGAAACCCCGCCTGTTCCGGTGGCTGGAACTCGTCGAGTCTCCTGGCGAGACGGTATGTGACCACTTGTGAGATTAGCTTCCGTAGGTGTCGTAAGAGGTGACTAAGGGATATCCACTGGAGGGGCGGGCAGCAGGGGCTCCTGCAGAACTATTGTACCACGGAACTGCGATCCCCAACCCACATGCCCAGCGTGGGGATTATGGACATTAACCACCATAAGATAAATGCCAACGAGCTTATCATGTCTGCGTCCAGCAGTGTTGAGGTTGAGGTTGAGGCCAGATCATAAAATCTGGCTTCACCAGACAAAATCAATACCTTCTTTTATTGAAGTTGGTTAAAATTTATTTTATTCCACCAGGATTTTAACAATAAATATATTTATACTCAATTTATCAACACTGGAAAAATATATTTTTTCGTTACGACACACGTATACAATAGAAACATACATTTATACCTACCTACATACAAATACTGCTAACCACAAATCTTTTTAGATATTTTAACGTAGAGATACAAGTTTATTATATATTATATTATTTAAATGTAATAATCACGAATAATATTTACATAAAAATGTTACACCGCGTGCCTGGCTGGGTCTGTGGGACCCGAATGAGCTTTATGCATGTCCTTCTTCAAAATGAGCACTCCCCAGACGGTGAAATCTAGTGGTTGGCATCGAAGGGTTCACAACGGTCAGCTACTGAGACCGGTAAAGCGCTAAATTCAAATTCGAATACAATACACCGATTTTTCTGCGTTGGTGGGTCTGAGGGACCCTACCAGGCATGCCGAGGGTTAATAATAATAATAATAATGCTGAACAATTTACACAGCATTATGTAGCCGAAAGCTAAGCAGAGCTTGTATTATAGGTACTAGATAACTGATTTACATAATACAATACACTACATAGATAGATATGTTTTATTATACATAGAAAACATTCAGAACGCCCTGAACAAATATCTGCAGCTCGTACAAATATTTGTCCCGAGGCGGAAATCGAACCCGCAACCTCCTGCGTCGCAGGCGGACCTTCGCCCACCGCGCCACAGAGGTCGTCAGCATTGTGATACTTAGCTATATATAATAATTACCAGCCTACCAATGTGATGACAACAATAAATATATTGAGTATTGAGTATATAATGCTGGACTGTGCTTGTCAGACCCATCAAATTAAATATGATATGTCCACATGATGCATACCAATTTGTTTACATTATATCATCATCATCATAAGCCTATATTAGTCCACAGCTGGACATAGGCCTCCCCTAATGAGCTCCATAGCGCCTTGTCTTCAGTTTGACGCATCCAGCATCTGCCTGTAGTCTTTCGCAGATCATCATCCCACCCTGGCCGGAGGGCCCCCTACACTACGTTTGCCGAGTCGCGGTCTCCACTCACGAACTCGTTTACACCATCGGTTGTCGGTTCTTCACGGGATATGGCCGGCCCACTGCCACTTCAGCTTGCTAATTCATTCAGCTATGTCGATAACTTATATATTTATGTTGTTCAAATAATGCACAAAGTATTATTTTTTTTTATTTATCTAAATTAACTCAATTCTATAACACCACGTGACCTTATTTTTATTAGGTGGTAGTTCTTTCACCAACTTTAGTAATTTGGGTATGTACTTAATTTTTGAAACTAGAGTGTATAAATAACTGTACGTACTTATTGCGTCAGAGTCATTATGATGTAATTTATTATTATGATAGTAATAAAAGTAAAAAACAGAAGCCTTGGTTTCACTTCTAACAACAAAAGCAGCCAACCAACCGATGCACTTAATTTCCCTAATCTTAGATCTATACTTCTGCAAAATCATCAAAATTCATGGACCAGAACTTACACACGAATTATAAAGGTTTTCTCATAATAATAAATATAATTAATTAGTTTCTGGCGAGGTTAGCTCAAGCCTTCCTTCATGGCTCCGAGGTTTTGTGACAAAAACTTACCTAATTATATAAATCATATTTATTTAAATATGCCCAAAAAGTATTTAGGTAGGTACCTATCTACCCTGTGTTACCATTATTCCATTCTGTTAAATGTCTTACGGAACCTGTTGAATAAACAAATTCGAAAAAATCTGTTTATTTATTTACCGCAGAGTTAAGTTTTTAATTGGCGGGGATTTTGGTAATGTGTTATAATAAAATACTCGATATTTTCACAGAAACACCTGTTTCAGTTATACTTTTTCTTCCAACTAGGTACTGCCCAAGTATAAGTAGGTTGAATTAATGTACTTTTAGGTAAATGTTCCGCTCATAAATTGTAGAGCACATGTAAAGGTTTCAGCCGGAAGGGAAGACAGCTTCCGGCCACTCGTGCCGCCCGCCCAGCCGTCCGCCCAGCGCCGCCCTGGCGGTTGACCTTCGCTGACATGTCCGATAACTTAGACGATAACAAATTGACATTTTGTCCTTTGTTACAGTGACCAGTAAATGCCATTTTACGTTTGTTTCAAACTTACCCTTGGCCGAATCTTTACGAGCTCTCTACATCCGTCGGTGTAAATAAACATTTCTGCTAACTACATACTACATCATAGAGTGATGTGGTGATAGCCTCCCTGGCTTTGCAATGTATGCCAGGTCTAAAGTTGTTTTTGTGTTCGTTTGTAGCGTAGAGCGATAACAAAAATCCAAACTTTCACAAGTACGTCAACGAACGTTTACAGCACACAAGTTCACAGTCACAACCAAAGACCACACATACTAGTACTAGTGATGTACGCAGCGCAGCATCGATACCGAGGCAGCCGCATTGTCCGCGCACGCAGACAGACATCGATAAAAAGATTACGCGTTTGCGTATAGCACAGAGTACACACGACGTGCGTGACGTGAATGTTAATTCGCTCTCCCCTTTGTGCACTAATAGATTTTAATCGCTCGGACAGTGACGCCGCCGCGACTTATTACGGTAATTGCGTTATGTTTTCAACATTGGCTTTAAACTGTTTTATTGGGAATTTGCCCATGACGTCTCGTTTTCCACTCCTTATTTCATCAAACATTGAAAGGTCAACAAACAATCATCTACTTAGGATTTTAAAGCACCATAGCGTATAAAACTTTCGGTTAAATAGATAACGAAGAATATTTGATCAAACCTTGTATAATATCAATGTTTAATATAACTTTGAGAAAGATAAAAAAACAAAACCTTCAGTTAGTTCCCAGATCAGGCTATTACTCGAGCGGGCTTATCGTCGCGAGGCGCAGCTTTAAATATTTTTATCTGTAGTTGTTTCTCAAATATTAATGGCGTTTTAGGCATTAAGAGCATTACAACACCCTTGTTTTTGTTTGGATTTGCATCGAGGGACATTGACTGCTTTGCATGTGGACGGATCAAAGAGATGCATTATGGGAGAGTATTCGCCAACACGTAAATAAATAAAGATAAACATTATTGTAGGCGGATGCCCATGCCGGGGATGTGTGGGAACGGATTATACGGCGCAGCACTCGCCAAGGATTAATGAGCTATCGATCAACGACCGCTAAACGAATCAACACCTATCCTTACGCATTTAAATTATACCTGAAGTCAGTATAATGTTAATTGACAGAATGAGTTGTGTGAGCGGGAAATATACTCATCGTCTTCCTTCTTGCTGCATATAAAGGCTCTGATTTCCATGCAAAGAAAGTATGAGATAAGGAATAACAATGTAATCCGTATTCTCTCCTAAAAACAACGCGCTCAGCATGCCCCGAGCCAGCACATCCATCCATCAACAGAGCTCATCACACGAGGAATCTGCAACAAGCAGCGTTTAATAAAGCGGAGTAAGACGCACGGTTAAAAGATCAATAAGCAGCCGATATGAGCAGATCTACGCACAACAATATATCTAGCGATAGTGGAGCGATGTCTGCCCATAATATTCTTTGGGGTGCATCTCATTTGGCTTAAGAACCAGCCTTTGTCAACAAAGTTGGGGGCGGACGGAAAAATCGATAGTAGCCACGAGCGTGGCCCGATCATCGCGGTGCGTCCTGTAATGCGTGTCTCAATTTACATTTTGAATTTAGAATTTCTCAATTCTTCGAAAATCGATAGTCGATTGTTTTACAAAACGATAGGCTGCGCATCACTATTGAAATGTTTCATCATGTCAGATGACGGTTGAACCTTTGGATCAAGATGGAGTCAGACATTGATTTACTCTGTTTGCATGAATCAACAATAATAAAATAAAGACCTCGTGTGCCCACTAGTGCTAATTTGCCATTACCAGCAGCAACAAGCTTATTAGTAAACATTAATTTTAATCACATAACACGCGTCGCAAATCACATTCACTTTTTCAGCGTCAAGTAAAACACATATTTATATGAATTAGTCATCTCATTGAGGAACATTTATGCGGATTAGCATCTAGCATTGCGGTACCGGTTACCGCAACGTGAGTTGTAAATAGCTTAACACATATTTGATTACCAGCTGTTTTATGTTTGTTTTATTTTCTGCTGTATTCTGTCCCACAATGAGGTACCTAAATACCACTTTATCCTGTAAACTCTACATAAACCAAATGTGAAAGAAACAACGAAGTACAAATATCCCGTATCTACCTAATTGTGACTCTTAAATAGAACAAAACTGAAAAATCTCAATTCTGGACGCTTTTGGAATTCAAATCAGACACCCGCGTTGGTTTATTACGTCGATATGTAAATTTTGTACAGCGTCACTACCCTTATAAAGACCCTGTTTGAATTGAAAATTTAGTAGAACGAGCGAGAGTTCGCGGCATTCAGCCAGTGTAGCCACGTCTTTCAGCCAACTCGCTGTGCGCGCCCTCCGCTCACAACAAAAAAGAAAAAAATCTAATTTTACAGTGACAATTGCAAGCTATGGTACCTAGCTACCCTACGTTGCAGCACGAAATGTTGACGGAAAACGATAAGCGGTGACGACTGACGTGTCACGTGGTTTTTCGATCTGTCAAAGTGCGAGGGAGATGTCCGATGCGAGAGGGAGAGGGAGCCGCGGTGCGTGCGTAATCGGAGGTATGTAAACAGATCTTGGGTTTTCGTGATAGCACGTTCTAAAGGATTGAATGTTGCGTTTGTAAAACAGCTTTATCGATTTTGTCTGTAAGGTTCGAGTTATAAATTGGTTTGGTTTTGCGAAGAAAATATTTAAGTGGAGAGAATCAATCCACACTTTATTCCTTTTACTAAGGTATTGTTACCTTACTAATTTATTTATTTGATATTAACTAACCGACTTTAAATAAGGAGGTTCTCAATTCGTCGCGTATGTAAGTATTTATGTTACTTGATGTCTCCGCCCATGGTTAACCGATTTTGCTGATTATTTGACTAAAGTATAAATAAATAATTCCGTATTAGTAAATAATTCCGTTTCCGGATTAGTATTTGTCCCATAAAACTTAAAAAGCTTATAATTTCCCAATCATTCATAACTAATGGTGGCCATGGCAACGAGCGTAAACAAGGGACCTTCCAAAAAAACAAATCACAACGTTGACGAATAGTGGACTGCATAACACGAAAGACGACGGTTTCTTCAATGACCCTTCTATGAAAATGAATTATGGCATTTATTTCTTCGAGATCCGAAAACAAATGAGTCAATTTAGTGACGCGTCCGAAGCAACGCACGTTTGCACGTTCAGTCGGAAGTTTGTTCGTTTTGTGCGAACGTCAAACGATACTTCGTATATAATTTTTCAAAGTAGGCCTTTTTTACATTCGCCGTTTCATCTATGTGTCACGTGAAACTAAATTAGCCTCGAATTTTAACTAGATGTCGCATCTTGACGAATTCGATTTTTTTTGGTTGATAGTTTTTTTATACAAATCCGATTATTTTCTTAAAAATTTGTACTTTGAGCTTATTTTGTATGCCCAAGAGACATAAAACTTATTTGATATTTTGATTTTTTCTTGTTGCATTGTGTAATGTAGGGTGAAAACATATCCCAAATTAAATAAGTAAAAACTTTTTCCAAAAATCTACTTTGAATTGTCTTGTCTTGTTGAAATTGTTGGATCTACACTAACGGTTATGTTCCTGTAGGTACTTAGTATTAGCAGAGAAGCGTGTACCTTATCCTAGCATAGGCTAGTCCCAAAGTCTCAAGTCAAACTCTGACGCTCAAAGATTTTACACAAAAACTGCATTCTGCATGCCCTAATAGATGAGTAGAGGGGCTTATGAAATAGTTGAAATATTTAATTTGTGATGGTATTTGGTACACTCGTCCTCATGGTGGAATGGCGCGCCGCGTACGTGACACGGGGGCCGCCGTCCTAGTTTCACACCATACCATAGTTTCACATCTATCCTAGAAAAGTATATAATAATCATTAGCTTCTAGGGGTACATTCTGATTTTCATATTACTTTTCTACCTATATATTATGTAGTGGATGTCCTTTCTCAGGATACTAGAACATTCCATATCCTCTGAAATTTTATTTAAATCTGTCATAAACAAGCAGAGTCACTTTCGCTTGATTTTGGTATTGATTCATCAGTGACCTCTGTGGGATCCAAAAGGGTTGCGAGTTTGTTTACCGCTTTGGGACCAATGTGTGTAGGAACTGCAGATATTTATTGAGGGTGTTCTGGATGTTTTCTATGTATAATAAAAAATCTTTTTACATAACGTAGTGTATTGTATTAAGTATATAAATTATTTAGTAGGTACCCATAACAAAAGCTCTGCTTAGCTTGGGACTAGATAATGCTGTGCGAATTGGCCAGCATTATTTATTTATTTCTTGATTTTACGGGAAAATACTTAAGTCTGGGAAAAAAGTTAATTTGACGAAATTAACCACATCAATCTGCACCCTTTTCCATAAAAACCACAAAATACCAAACTTGCAAAACTAAAGCCATCAAACTCTGCTTAATTAAAAGGAGATGCATCCGCACTCGACATAATTTCCGTCATTAACTTACCCCGATCGCCCCCAGAGGGGTGGATTATCCACTGAAATATGAACCGAACTTCAACGGAACTGTATTAGATGCTATAAAAGGTTTTCTTTGCATTTGGTTTCACGGGTTGTGGGACCCTTTTACCTTCCGCTGTAAACAAGGAACCTTTATAGTTTTGCCATGTCCGTCTACTCGTCTGTTTCACATTTTTAGCAGGTTTTCTTGGAACTTGAGGACTGTTAAGTGAGAATGTTTGTTCGGTTAGCAATTATAGCAATTATATAAACGAATTTGAGATTTGTTGCTTGTAGAAATGTTTGCGTGGTTTATGTTGCAGCACCTTATAGCACCTAAACTTTAATCGACGAGAAGAACTATCTTATGCTTGTACCTTCAACTTAGTTTACAGCCGTCACAGTCACCCTGAACACCAAACTTACCTATACTTTAATATTACACTTCCTCTCTCTCTTTACCTCTACAGCCTTTATTGGTCCACTGCTGGACGCAGGTCACTTATTAGCGTGTTTCTCAACCTCAACTTCAACAGCCTATATAAGTCCACTGCTGGGCGCAGGCCGGACCTGAAGAGCGCCCACGCTGGGCATGCGGGTTAGGGATCGCAGTTCGGTGGTTGAATCGTTCTGTAGGGCGCGCTGTTGCCCGCCTATATGGGGTGGTGCAAATCCTAAACCAGCACCACACAGCTATATTACATATGTACGTACATGCTATATACAATGTACCGACAGTGAACACACAAAGGTCTTCGCATGCTGCGACTCATGTTATTATGGTCAAACTTCACTTAAGGTAAGTTTGTTTAACCTTTAATTATACACTAATTATACACCTCTCTCGGTCAAAGCCGTCTCAAAGTTCCAGTGGTTCTCAGGTTCTCCACAGATGCCGCTTGCGCATTGATTTCTCAAAGGTCCTTCTATTAGATTAGCATCGATTCGTTCGTTAGTCCTTCTGGCTCCTCCACCTTGCACATGCCGACGCCTCGGGCTGCCATTAACATAACAAGACCCCATTACGCACTACCCCCATCCCGATAACCATACACAATAACGCACAAACTGACTCTTATCAGCTGAGTCGTAGAGGTCTTTTTGTGTTTTACGAAGGAATATCTCATTTGGCGTTGGCATTGTTACATAGAAAACTAGAATTTGACAGGCGAACGCTTCGTTTGTCAATTGCCATCGATTATTTACGGCATAGTTGGCGGCCGGGGGCTAATCTGGGGTGCAGTTAGGTATTTTTCGGCGCTAACTAGATAACAAGTGGTTTAAAATTGGAATTTGCATGATAATGAAGGGGTGCCATCGGGGGTGATGAACCACTCCGCGCTGTGAGGCGGGGTGACGTGTGGAGTCACTTATTAGACAGGCTAGTTGTAATGTATTTATTGAGCAGCTGTTAAAACGTATTTTCTTTAACCAAAAAAAATTTTTTTAAGATTTTTTTTTTAAATTACAATTAAAACATACGAATAAATTAGAACTAGTATCAACGTAAAGCTAACTGCAGACTATTGCAAACAATCTACAGGTATCAAATATCATTAACATATAACATACCGTATCAATAACAGTAAGAACTTTGGAAACTTAGTCAAGACGCTGGCTTCATTGCCCCACATATAAATAGTATTGCAAGATTTATCTATTTCTTTTAGTGGTCTGAGACTAAAATAATATTAAGATAATATCTATTTCCTATAGAAGCAAAAGTGTTTGCTCCAACATACCTCGTTATTTGCAATAACAAACACTCTTCACTCTTCTACTAAAAATGTTATTTTTACTGTAGTTATACTAAATAAATGGCATGATCACTGAGTTTAAAGTAAGTTGTTGTTCAGCAGCCCCTAAACCAATACAAGCACCAAAGAAAGAAACGCTGCCAAAACTATTATCCTTGCCCAAAATAACGTTTTATAAAAGGGTACAGAAAACTGTAGTCGCTGCGGGCCAACGATTATAAAAACATTGGCGGAGCAGCACGTGTTATAAATTATCAATATCCCATGATAAAACAAACGGACGCGCGGGAGAGCGCAG
Organism: Eupithecia tripunctaria; assembly: GCA_955876795.1. Lineage (NCBI taxonomy): Eukaryota > Metazoa > Arthropoda > Insecta > Lepidoptera > Geometridae > Eupithecia > Eupithecia tripunctaria. Next base: position 523,107 of record OY041604.1, read on the forward strand.
CGAGCTGTTTGTGTTTACCCGCCGTTTTACACAAACTTGCCCAGGAAATAACATAACGCTAAATATACAGAATGACGCTTCAAAATACACAGGAGAACAAACTAATAATAGCCAAGGTAAAAGGAAACACATGAACCAGTTTATTAAATTTTCTGTTGCGACTAAAATTATGATGCTAATAAAAGATGTCTAATAATATCAAATGCAGGTACAATAAAACAGTAAAATTGAGTTGAAAAATAAATAAAACGGCAAAATATGTCATAGCAGAGCGTGGTTTCGATCCACGGACCTCTGGGTTATGGGCCCAGCACGCTTCCACTGCGCCACTCTGCTTCTGTAAGGTCATTCAAAAATAGAGAGGGCTACAGTACTAGCTGAAAGCCACCCCTCGTTGAGAATGTTTCACTGTTTCTGACTCCAATTTCCAATATACGAATTATTTTTGCCCATACGTACCTCCCATGTTTTCTGTTGTAGTTTTTATAGTTTTACAGGCAATTCTATTTTAATGGAAAATAAATACAGTCATTTGCGGATTTTAAAATGATTCGTATAAAATAAAGAAGTTATAAAACCATTTATGCAAAACTAAATGTCGATTTACTAACGCGTAAAAATCAACATGTTTGGCAAGCACTCGGGGAGACATGAAGCGTGAGTAACGCGCATAATCAGGTCTATGGGAATAAAAGAGTGGGATCAGTAGCCTGGGGCCGCCTTCTGGATGACTGACCCCGATGCGGCGAATCTATTCAGTTATTAAGTACCTACTGGCACTTGCACAATTGGTGGCTGAAACAGCCAGTGATTTTTATAAAAAAACTTGGAAATTTTGCACAATATCATTTAGGCATCCAACCCGCAATTTAACCCTATATCTAACAGACTTAAAAAAATAAAGAGGTTCTTAATTTGACCTGTATTTTTTTTGTTTGTTCCCTCAGAACTTTTGACGATCCGATTTTGATGATACTTTTTGTATTTGAAGGCTGGTGCTTCCCGGGTGGTTTTATTTCAATTTGATCCAGTTCTGATAATGGCATCCATAAGAAAATCATATAGTTAATTGAAGACAGTGCATTGCCAAGTTTTTAAAACAAACTCAATTAGTCCTTAACAAATCTTTGTGTTGTTCTTTGCCATTGCATTGCCTTCAGACAATACTTAGTGAGGATGGATAATTGGATACTCCACCAGTAGTTGTCCTTTGATGTCACAACTTCATAGTTCATACCAATACTAGATATATACTAGGTATATTCTTCGCATCAATACTACAACAGTATTGACCTGATTGGGTTAAAACTTTGCATAGGTATATATAACATGGCTACTCTTTATCCCATATACTCTTTATCACATAACCATAGGATAGAAATAACCTGTAAAAGTTTCCTTAAAAGCTGTTTGCAGAAACTAGTGGTCAATACTTCTTTCGATTCGCTCGTCAACTAGACGTAAACTTTCGCACGCTAAAATGCAAGATTTTTCATCTTGTTTGGATTTAAACGAAATGTGTCTAATGGTACCTAACTCATAGCCTCAAGGCCATTTCTAGTTCAGTAAACTTCAACATGGCCAATGAATAGAGTTGTCGAAGGCATGAGTGGCGGGTAGGTACTTGTCATACAAACTGTGACGTTACACATTCGGGTAGCAAGTGTTTCCATTGTGATATGAATTAAGTTACTTTTCCAAGTGCTTTAGTCAATTAGTTTTACTTTACAAGAGTTAAACCTTCGCACCTACCTACTAAACCAGCGGATATATTCCGCGCGTATTTTTTTCTTGCAGATTTCGAATCTAACTAACGTGTTTTTCCCGCAAATGTGTGTGTTGCAGAATTTCGCAGAAAAAATAACCGTCGGGGTTAGGTACATCCGCTGTGCGGGGTAAGCCCATACTTCGAACTCAGTGTGGGCATGATTTAAAATAACGCATGATTACTCGAACAAGCAGTAAGTTACGATTCAATTTGAGAATTTATAATCCACGAGAAAATGTATGTCCAGGTCACAAATATCAGGGTCCAGGTAAACCTTAACCTCTAAATACCGCCGCAAGGTTGCACGCATCTTTTATAGAATACCTACATTCTACATGTATCCCGTAAAGAAACTCTATGGCCTGACTAATCCCACATCACACTTCCACTCGTTATAAGCTGTTCTCTACCTTAGCGCTCTTACACACGGACTGCAGGTCTCAAATACACGGACGGCATTTTCGTCCGTGTTAGACACTAAAAAAAATACGTGTTACTACATAAAAAAACAATAACATCGACCAGTTTGAAATTAGGTACTCCACTAATGAAAAAACGATTGCAGAAAAAGCTTTATCGGAAGGACTTGGGAAAAAATAGGAGAGAGGAAAAGAAAAAAGCGCAGTAAATGGAAAACTAAGAGCCAACGTTGTGTGAGTGAGAATACAGATGTCTGCCGAGTAAAGGAAGTCAGACTACAGAATTTTGTGTTGCGTTATTTATATCGCGCTCTTTTTACTATTTCAACACCGAAATATAAAGATTTAAACAGCTTTTTGAAAATGGTTTCGTATCTATGCCGCATTATCACGAGATTTGTTACAACGTAGTTAAAGAGACACTTAGTTTGCGGAAACTAACGAAGAAGTTGAATGTTATTAAAGAAAAATACAATAAAAATATTAATAAATATGATTAATTAATCATTAAATAAACATTAATCAAAAGTTTATATAATTTGAGGCAGAAATATTGCAATAAATATATGACTGTAGCAATAAAGTGCCACATTTAAGGCGCACATACACTAGTGAAAGTGGCGCCGCCACCTATTTTATCTTATTATATTGTTTAACACAGGAAATTTGAAAAATACGTCTTGCAGTTAGTGGTATTTATTATAAGTTATTTATTAATGCCCTTGTAATACTTCTATTTTGTAAAGCTTAGGCAGAGATACGAAGTGGCCTTTTTTGCCCCCCAAACACTACGAGTATGTTCACATCTCTGCCTAAACTATGCAAGATAAAACTATTACAGTGGTATTAAAACAATTGAAAACTTATAATACGAGTGGATACCACAAACTGTACGATGGATTTTTAAATTTCCTGTGTTACGTAACGTAAACGTAATAATATGATAAAATAGGTGGATCTGTCATATCATATTGGGTCGGGTATGCGCCTTAAACAGGTTATCATTAAAGGATCTAGATTAAACACTTCCCATGCCTACTCGGCGCCGACATCGATTCAATGCCAATTTTAAAGCAACAGAAGATATAAGTTTTGTTTCTATCAGTAAGTAATTCTTTCTTTCCTTTAAGTGTAGGTATTCTTCTAACATAAACTGGTTCGCAGTTGAAGCGCTTACATTTGAATTCAAAAATGAAGTAATTCCATACTCACGAAGGATAAAAGTGTGATTATCTTCTCACCCTATGTGATGAAAACCGATACATTATTAATGTCAGTGTGTCATTAATCGCACTAATATTATAAATGCGAAAGTTTGTATGGATGTATGGATGGATGGATGGATGTTTGTTACCTTTTCACGACAAAACTACTGTACAGATCTGGCTTAAATTTTGCACACAATTCTAATCCCGGAATCAAACATAGGCTACTTTTTATCCGATAAATCAGTTTATGTGGGATAAAATTCACCTTTGAACGTTTCCATAGGAACAACGCGTGCGAAGCCGCGGGGCGCAGCTAGTTGCTAATAATTCCCTAATTTAGACTCGTTGAGTCATATTCTATGAGGACAAACATATTCAATTTTAAATATTTGGTATTTCCCACACGGCTCTTTTATTTCAGGTACTTAATTTCATTCCACCTAGCATTTTACATATCAATTTATATCAATATTATAAACGCGAAAGTTTGTATGGATGGATGTTTGTTACCTCTTCACGCCAAAACTACTGAACGGATCGGGCTGAAATTTTGCATACAGGTAATCCTAATCCTGCAATCAAACATAGGACATACTTTTTATCCCATAAATCAGTTCCCGTGGGCTAGAAATTTATACATACTAGCTGCGCCCCGCGGCTTCGCCGTCGTTGTTCCGATGGAAACGTTTAAAGGTGATTTTTATCCCACGGGGACTGATTTATGGGATAAAAAGTAGCCTATGTTTGATTTCGGAATTAGAATTACCTGTGTGCAAAATTTCAGCCAGATCCGTTCAGTAGTTTTGGCGTGAAGAGGTAACAAACATCCATCCATACAAACTTTCGCGTTTATAATATTAGTGTGAGTGTGATACATATACACTTTTAAACTTTTCCATGGAGTCAGAGTCAGAGTCAAATCGTTAATTTCTTTAAATTTACAAAATAAACTTTTTACTATATAAACAGACTAGCTGCGCCCCGCGGCTTCGCACGCGTTGTTCCTATGAAAACATTAAAAGGTGATTTTCATCCCACGGGAACAGATTTATGGGATAAAAAGTAACCTATGTTTTATTCCAGTATTAGAATTACCTGTATGCAAAATTTCAGCAAGATCCGTTCAGTAGTTTTGGCGTGAAGAGGTAACAAACATCCATCCATACATCCATCCAAACTTTCGCCTTTATAATATTATATATATAGTGTGACTAGCTGCGCCCCGCGGCTTCGCACGCGTTGTTCCTATGGAAACATTAAAAAGTTTTTTCATCCCACGGGAACAGATTTATGGCATCAAAAGTAGCCTATGTTTTATTCCAGTATTAGAATTACCTGCTTGCAAAATTTCAGCCAGATCCGTCCAGTAGTTTTGGCGTGAAGAAGTAACAAACATCCATCCATACATCCATCCAAACTTTCGCATTTATAATATTAGTGATTAGTGATGATTATATTATTATATTATATATTATAAGTGTGATGTGATAAATAGTAATCACTATCAAACAAGAAATAAGGTGCAATTGAATATATAGGATCAACGCGAGCGAAGCCGCGGGGCGCAGCTAGTACTATATAGTACTGGACAAATCACACAGCGTTATCTAGCCCCAAGCTAAGCAGAGCTTGTGTTATGGGTCGGTACTCGACGACTGATATAGTAATTATTACATACAATAGGAAGAAAGAAATAATAAATATTTTTTAAAAAACTATAGTTATCGTTAGCAGATACACACACTACAAAGATACTTTTATAAATTATTTATTAACACAGAAAATGAAAAGAAGTGTTGTACACTCACAAAAATATCAATTGTTTTCCTAAAAATGGCGATATACATAATGGAAATACTAAAAACAAACAAAAACTGGCTGTGCCTACAACTAGACAACTCAAAAGAAATGTATCTTTTAAAGGGCAATATATACGCTTCTACAAAAAAAACTCCTAGTGAGTTGCATAAAGTGTCGGTAAATAAATTCAAAGAAATTGTAAAAACTTTGCAGTGAAAAAAGGCATACATATTATTTGAGAGCGTAAAAATGCTTGGGACGGATTTTGCTCCAACTCGAAATGGCTATCAGGCAAAGGAGTCAGAGTCAGAGTCATCAATTTGACTTTGATTACATAATCAGCTTGATATCTGACTGTTTCTTTACTTTAGTCTACCTACAGAAACGGCAGAAATCAATATATATATTTATTTCCGTGTCTGTATAAAATTTATAAAATAGTTGACTCTTCCTAACTGTAAATCAATTGTTTTTTATGGAAATAAAGAATTTATGACTTTTGACTTTTTACTACCCCGAATACAACGTGCTAATTTGATCCATCATTGAAAAATAGTAGGAGAATGTATATCTGGAATGCAAACACCGCCTACTGTCCGAGGGCAATGAGGCCTTCCAACGCCTTCGCCGCTGATATCACGTTTCTGGATGGCAGCATGCTTGGTGTCCTGCACGAGGAGCGGCTGAGGGGCTGCGAGGGGCAGCGGGAGAGGGGCAAGGCTGCTGCTGGGCAGGAGGCTCTTAGCGGAGACACTTGCTGCGACGCATACAAGGACGGAAACACACAATACTTTTGATACACCCATCTGGGAACAGACATATTATATTAGTATTATTATTCATTTCATTCAGTTCATGAAAATCCATAGAATATGGAAAATTATGATAAAAATAATTCCATTATAATATGTCACTATAAATTGAAAATAAATAAAATGTTACAAAGATAACAGAAATCCAAAAAAATACATGGTGTGGTACCATCGACCATCGAGTAAAACTCTAAAAACGATGCCTTTTTATTAGATTCAACCATTGATTTATTAAAAACGAAGATGAGGCACTGGTTGCTCGAAAGTGGCAACCTCAAATTGTGTAAAATTGTGTTCTCCCACATCAGTCACCGTCTGACCGGCGGCACGGGCGGTCGTAATTCGCGTGAAATATTGTTGTCTCAGTCTCACTTCGGTCCTAGATACGTCTTTCCGTCTTTGTTCTTCTTTGTATTGCACAGGACTGGAAATATAACTGTGAGCGTATGTGTTTGCGTGTAGTTGTAACACATGCCAATTTTTGAGTAAGCGCTGGGAGAACGTAACCTATCTTCCCTTTTTAAATCAATGGATTCAACACGATTATTTCAGACATCAATAAATTATAATAAAGATACCTACGGAAGATATGATAGAGTCCATTAGGTCAGCCGAACTAATATTTAAGGATGAAAATATTGAGTAACAGTTCCGCGAAAACCTCTGTGATGTTATGTATGACGATACAACACAATTTTACAAAAAAAAAAATTTTGCGCAAATTAGCTTTTTACTTTCTTTGATTGCATGCTACGTCAAAATTTGTGGGACGTCCCATGAGGACGGTGCAGAGGAACTGCATTTAAACCGACTTCTCAAACTTCTCTCGTTACCTCAGATTTTTGATGGGGTGATCTAATTTTGATGTTTCTTTTTTTATTTAAAAGCTGGTGCTTCCCGTGTTCTATTTCAATTTCGTCCTGTTCTGACAATCGTATCCATGAGTTTTAACCTCATATTTTTCAATGGATTTCCGCAAAGTAAAGCCTGCACCTATTGTTTATCAGCCGGGTCAAACTAACAGAGATTAATTAAACTAAATCAAACTAGAAATAAGGTCGTTCTCAACCAGAGGCAAAATTAAAGAAAGTAAAATACAATAAAGCCTTTTCAAATATCTTTGGTTTTATGAATCTCTCTATGAATCTCCACCAAACTGCAATACCCAATCCGCATGCCCAGCGCGGGGATTATGGGCACTACCCCTATAAGTTAAACGCCAATAAGGCGTTTATCAGCCTGGGTCCAGCAGTGGACGATACAGGTTGTTGAGGTTGAGGTTGAGGTCGATGTTTATGCAGAAACGTAATGACAAGTAAATTAACGTATTGCACTCTACTCAGTCACCTTCACAGAGAACTTTGGAGAACTCAAAAGGCGTTTAGTGTGAGCTTGGTGGTGCTCTTTTTGAAGAAGGGAGATAGAACCCTTAAAACTACAGACCCATCTCACTCCTGAGCCATGTCTATATGTTCTCACGAGTGGTCACGAACCGTCTCGCCAGAAGACTCGACGAGTTCCAGCCACCGGAACAGGCTGGGTTTCGGGATATGGCACCATAGACCACATACACACAGCGAGGCAGGATTATATTATACAGAATTTCGAAGAGTATAATCAGCCCCTTTGTATTTGTGGACTATGAAAAGGCCTTTGACTCTGTTGAAACCTGGGCTGTTCTGGAATCCTTACAGCGATGCCATGTAGACTGTCTTTATATCGAGGTGCTTAGATGTCTTTACGACGCCGCCACCATGAATGCCCAAGTACAGGACCAGCAGTCCAAACCCATCCAACTGCGCAGAGGAGTGAGGCAGGGGGATGTTATATATCCCCGAAACTGTTCACAAGCGCGTTGGAAGATAATGCTTAAGACGGTGGACTGGAAAGGCAAAGGCATTAATATAAACGGCGATTACATCTCTCACCTGCGATTTGCTGATGACATAGTCTTATGGCGGAGTCACTGGAGGAGCTGACCGTATGCTGGACGGCCTAGCTTCAGCCTCGCGACACATCTTGGCACGAATTTGGATAAAATCAAAGTTATAATCATAGGCCTCATTGAGCCGGGGCCGGTAGTCGTACATGGCTCGAAATTGTCTCATGATTACCTTGGGCAAATTCTGCAGTTAGGTAAAAACAATTTTAAGATTGAGGCCAAGAGGAGGATCCAGCTAGGCTGGGCAGCGTTTGGAAAACTACGTCGAGTCTTCTCGTCATCCATACCGCAATGCTTAAAAAAGACGTGTGGCACTCGGGGACTGCCGCGGTAAAGCTATTGCATAGCATTTTGTATCAACTTATGCAATTATAATTTTACTTTTTTATTTTTTTCATGCAGTATTGCTTTTTCTTTGATATTAATTCAAGTTACACTTTTTGAGCCGAGCGTGGTGACCGATAAGAAAACAAATTTAAAATCAGCAATGTATTTAAAACACTGCCAACCTCTCACTCGAAAGCTAGTACACGTGCACTCGCTGTCCACAGCTGTAATCCGCCGCGGTCGTTCACCCGCCCGACACGTAAAACTCCCGCCGCCGCGCCGCCGCCCGCGCCCGTGCGAGACTAGGTACCTAACCTACCTACCTACAAACTTATCATTCCATAAATTGACCTAACTACTACCTAACCTACCTACGATTAAATTTCCGGCCATGGCCTTGAGCATGCCTATCATTGATTAGAAATAAAAAAAAACACATTTAATTATGTCTAAAATACCCTCGGACACCCGCAGGCTATGGGGTGTACGAGAGTATTTTAGATAAAATTTAATGTGTTTTTTTGGTAGGGCCACAGCCACAACAGCACAGCTGAAATCCGTGGTTGTTCTCCCGCCCGACACGTACCTAAACTCCCGCCCGAGCGAAACAAGGTACCTACCTACAAACTTATCTTTGCATAAATAATTACCTAGTAGGTAGGTACCTAACCTACTATTTAATCAGCGGCCATGGCCTTGAAAGCATGCCCATAATTGATGATAACTTAAAAATGTAAAACACATTTAATTCACATTCACATTTTGCCTTAAATAAGTACCTACCTACCCACTAGTAGGTACCCACTCGTACACCCACAGCCACAGCTGAATTCTGCGGTCATTCACCCGCCCGACACGTAAAGATGAGCGAGCGTTTATTAGGTATGTCCGCGCTACCCTGCGGCCACAGGCGCCGAAGTCATCGCATTTTCGAATCATTCATCATAAAATAATAGGTAGGTACCTACATAGGCAACCCCGCGCAAATATCCGCACCGCCGCATTTTACTCAAATCCTTTAGACTCACGGATTCCGGCGGAAGCGGCTCGGAAGGATGCGCCCTGATGCGCTTTAACAGCAGTCGGCGACAACAGCCGACTGCAGGTGACGGCAGCCGACTGCAAAGGTCGACAGCCGACGACCGTTCGGCCAGGTGGGATGATGATCAGATAAAGACTGCAGCTGCCTGCAATCTTTAGAAGATCGTCTGCATGCTGGATACATCAAGCTGAAGACAGAGCGCTATGACGCTCATTAGGGAGGCCGACCTATGTGCATCTGTGGATTAGTTATAGGCTGATGATGGTGATGATGCCTTTCCGTTAATTCTGGGGGGCAGGAACACATGCCCTACGATAGTCCTCTGATGGATCCCTACCTACCCAGATGTTAACCAAACATCTCACTTGATGCCCGCAGTTTATCGATAGCTACCTAGGTAAGCATTTGTCCATACCTACTCCCTCGCACTAAACATAATGTAATCATGATAAAAAAAAACACTAACCTTATTAAATGCCTCCTCTAAGGATAACTATTATCTAACAAACTCACAATAATAAAACACACAACACCAATAATTAATAGGTATAGGTACACAGGTACACACACTGATCTGCCTAGCCAACGCGCTGCGGCTGCGGCCAACGGCAAACATAAACTTATCTGCCTAGCCAACTAATAATTAACAAAAGAAAATCACGAAACATAAACATACTAACCATGTTTATGCACCGCGCATTTGTTCAGACTGAATAACGAACACGTAGGTACTAGGTACTATACTAACTAAAATGGTTTTTACTATACTAACTAAAATGGTTTAAGGTGGCCACGAACGTCTTCCAAATCTCAGCGGCCGGCCCATGCGGATTTGTTGTTGTTTCACGTCGAATGAAATGGGGCGCGCTATGATGAGTGAGAAAGCGCATCTAACCATCAAATACAAAGCTGTGGATGTGTGTGTGTGTGAGTGTGTGCGCTCGTGCCCACTGCCCAGTGACGGCACAGAATAGGTTCTAATTAGTACGTAGTCGGTTGATGCAATCATTTACAAAATAGGTAGGTACCTATAATAGAATAGGCAAGTACCTATACTGGTCTACCAACTACTAACTTTATTGTTGTGACATGTTTGAGACTTTTTGGCGGAAACTTGATGAGTAGGTATAGGTACCTAACCTATACCTACTCATCAAGCTTCCGCCAAGTTAAAAAGCACTCGTTAGGTAGGTAGGTAAGGTACCTACCTAACGTGTGCTTTTTATGTTATGAACAATATTCCAATTGTTTTTTTCATGTATTTTATACTTACCTAGGTACTTAGTTCCCACTCCCACCTACCACTACGTATCAAATCAATCAAGTGTAGGAAGGTAGAGATAAACCAGATGGGGCGTGCATTTTTACAAAAGTTTATCCGTAGGTAAGTACTACATACTAAATAAAGGTACCTAACCACCCTTACTTACCTACCCAGTGTTTTTGGTTCTTTTGGTTTTTTCCCTTCTGGCTGAAATTTTGCATACAGGTAATTCTAACTTCAACGCGTGCGAAGCCGCGGGGAGCAGCATAAATAAAAATGCATCGCGGAACGACTGCACCAAATTGGATAATTCTTTTTGTTTTATAATATATACTGCTAGATAATCTCGTGTGGATTGTCCAGCATTATTTATTTATGTGTTCGTTATTGTTAGGACAAGGTTTGTAAAGAAGAAAAGTTAAAAAAAAATTATATATTTTTAATCTCAAAGTGAGTGAACTAGGGCAGAACGAAGTTCGCCGGCCCAGCTAATTACCGGAGGCGGGCAGCAGCGCCTTCTGCCGAAAAATTCTGTCACCAAACTGCGATCCCCAAACCGCATGCCCAGCTTGGGGATTATGGGCATTACTCTCCATGAGATAACAGCCAATAAAGGTGCTTATCAGGGGGAGACCTGCGTCTGTGGACCAATATAGGCTGTTGAGGTAATAATTTACTATAGTTTGACCGAAACTCCTGTACCGCGCCTGAGGTATGCGCGCGGCGAGACGGGGGGGAAAGTCGTAAGACGCACACGAGATAAATATCCAAAGAGCGCTATCTCGTGATATCAAGACCATCATTTTTAAAGTGGCCGAAAGAAAGCTCTCAGCACTCTTGCTCTTTTTTTCCCCGGCCCCCACCTCGCCGCACTTTCCTAAGGAGCGGTGCAACAGTTTCGGTCGGACTGTAACGTAGCACACTGCTACTTCTCACTCTGTCTTCTTTTATTGACATAACTCAGAGTGAGAAGTAACGCTGCTTAGCAGCTGTCAACATTATTTTCCATAACGTTTTGCGAAAGACTGCAGGCATATGCTGGACGCGGCAAGCTGAAGATAGGGTGCTATGGCGCTCATTAGGGTAGGCCCAGGGCCGGATTTACCATGCTGAAAAAGCTAAAGCTTAGGGCGGCGAAACTAGGGGGGCGGCAAAATTGACCCCAAAAAAAATTAAGGTTGAGGACACGAGGTGGGGTGGCGGCGGCGGCAGTAGCCGCTTTCCCCACTCTTGCCGCCTTGGGAGGGCCTGCTGCTGCCGCTTCGACTGCCTTCGTGTCCGTTCGTTAGGTAATTAATATACATTATAATAGTATACTAAAAATTGGTAAGTAGGAAAAATTACTAAACATTATAATTATTTAGAATATGGTATTATTTATATAAAAAAAACAATAGATATTGTGTTTATTATTGAAGTTTCAATTTGAAAATAGAAATTAATAATTTAAGTACGTATTAGACATGTGCACCGTTGCTCATTTCACCGGCGGCGGCGGCGCCCGGCATAGAATTGATTGGCGAGGGCGGTGTCATCAGCGTAATCGGCGCGTATGTGAAAATAAGTAAAAGACGCCTAAATCCTTACTGAACTTTTAATTAACCACTCATATCAACAGTGGCGAATTGTCCACAGGCAGGAGTAGCAAAAGCTACGGGACAAAATAATAAAACTTTATAACATTTTATGTTCTAAAATTATTGCAGATACTCATTGCTATTTAAGCAGTCCTAAATCTTTCAAAGACATCTTCACAAAGCACCTTTAGCATCATCCAGCGCAAGTCAACTTGTGTTTCATTTGACGCACCATTGTACATTTTTGGATGCATACCTACCTGGAATGTTTTTAGTTGGTAGCTCTGCGCCAAAGACAGATTTTAATAAGTTTAGCCTTTACAATAAATCTTACAAAACTTTTATTTTTACTTTATTTCTAGAGCTGCTACCATTCTTGTCTTAGAAGCGAGTAAAAAGTTTTTTAATACAAAAGAATTAGTCTCAATCAGATTCAGATTTGTGCAGTTACAAAACTTTTATTTTTACTTTATTTCTAGAGCTGCTACCATTCTTGTCTTAGATGCGAGTTAAAAGTTTTTTAATACAAAATAATTAGTCTCAATCAGATTCAGATTTGTGCAGTTCACTTTGCTCACCATTGTCTTAGCTATTTTATTTGCTGATTCCCGTACCCAAACTTCTCATTTTTTTTTACCGATCGCCCCGCTCGCCGTTCTTATTTTGTGTTTGTTTCATTCATTATTGCTAGAAAAGTGTGCCTACAAGTCGTTTATCGATAGACGTTCACTAAAATCTTAACAAAAATAAACGCTTTTTTTCGCGTTATGTGGCTTTCTTTTTTTTTGCCAGCAGCTGTAAAAGTCTGAAACTTGTGTGCAATTTTGCTTGTCTTGGTGTTAGATACGAGTTAAGCTAGCTCCGCTCGTTATTGTGTTGGTTTTACAAGCTTTTTGCACAACATCCAAATACCTAGGCACACAACCTATGGTTTGTCCACGTTGAATGGAGCATGTTAGTAAACAAAATACGACACAAATAACAAAATCTCACTCAATTTTTATTCAAGGGAGGATCTAAAATCAAAAAAACGTATAAAAGGACGCGCCAACAAAGTGAATTTTAGGTTAAGTATGGGCGGTTTATTTACGTTTATGCCTCATTCAAAATGGACATGGTATAGGTAAAAAACACGTAAATTTTGCGATAGCATTTGGTTCCGCCTTTTGCCTCAAATTCGATCAAATTTCAGTTCTTTCTTACTACTTCATCGAGTCGAAGGCCAAAACAGCAGCCATGAAGCTAGGGATCCTAAATAAGGTTAAGCGATACTTCACACCGGGACAGCTTCTATCCCTTTATCAAGCACAGGTCCGGTCTGGTTTGGAGTATTGCTGCCATGTTTGGGACGGCTCGGCCAAGTACCAGCTTGCAGCCTTAGACTCGATCGAACGAAGAGCTTTCAGACTCATTGACGACCAGTACCTTGCAGAGACTAAGGTTCAAAGTCTCGACCACCGCCGCAAGGTTGCTTGTCTCTCGATCTTTTATAGGATACATTTTGGAGAATGCTCACTTGAACTACATGACCTGATCCCACCATCCCCTTTCCACTCCAGGACAAGCAGACGCACAGCGCAATACCATCCATACTTGGACGTAAACTCCACTCGCACTAAGCGGTTTTCCTCCACCTTTATTATTCGCACCGCATAGGAATGGAACTCGCTCCCTGCCTCTGTTTTTCCGGCCAATTACAACCTGGGTCTCTTCAAGACAAGGGTGAATAGGTATCTTCTAGACCTTCGTGATACACCGTCGGCCGCATCTTCGCTTTCCACCAGGTGAGATCGCGGTCAAACAAAGGTCTATTTACCGTAAAAAAAAAAAAAAAAAAAAAAATACTACAAATAAAATGTACCTAAAAGAACAAAAATGTAGCTTTCCGCCTGCCGGTACTAAAACTAGCCCTGGTTTAAAGTAACTTTGCACAAACTTTGCTTCTACATGATTCACTTGTTAACTTCAAAATATTCGGACATAAACGGTTGTAACGTTTGATCGCGTTGACATAGAAGTTTATTTATATCACGGCTCCCAGAAGTTATAGACTTGAGTTTTTTGAGACCAAGTACGAGCAACTTTTGGATATTTTGACGTTGACAGGTGCATGGTTACCAGTATCTGGCCTTACCTAACCTACTTATCTTCCTTAGCCCACCACACCTTATAAGTAGTGAAGTAAAAACAAACCTTTGCTTTGCTTTTCTTAACTTAAAATTAAACCCAAAAAGTTGTAAAAATAATGCAAAAACAATATTTTTTCCTAAAATAATTGATTTTGTTTCAAAAAACTTCAAACCGAATCCGGTTTGAATTATATAGTTTTTTCATTAATCCCATAGTCGTAACTGGACGAAATTAAAATAGGACCACAATCAAATAAAAAAGAACATGAAAATCGGACCACCCAGTCAAAATTATAATAATAATAATGTTGGACAATTCACACAACATTAACCAGCCCCAAGCTAAGCAGAGCTTGTGTTATGGGTACTAGATAACTGATATACGTAATACAATACACTACATAGATATATATTTTTTTTGTACATAGAAAACATCCAGAACGCCCTGAACAAATATTTGCAGATCGTACAAATATTTGTCCCGAGGCGGGAATCGAACCCGCAACCTCCTGCGTAGCAGGCGGACCTTCGCCCACCGCACCACAGACTGTCTTACTGACTGTACACAGAAGTCGGTAGGAGCGGCAAAAAATTTAAAGCTTTGGGGCGGCAAATGTGTAAATCCAGAACTGGGTAGGCCTATGTCCATAGGTGGACTAATATAGGCTGATGATGATGATGATAATTTATCGTTAGAGGAACACTAGAAATACGCCCTCAGTCAAAATTTATAATGCCTAACCATTGATTTAAAAAGGGCGCGTTTTTAATAAATCAATGTGCCTAACTATCACGATTCATAAAATGCAGCCCGCTGATAGACAGGAGGCTTAGTAATAGGTACAAGTTTGAGACCCTTACGCGTACAAAACCCTAACAATATCATCAGCCCAGAACTGATCTTCCTTCGTTCTATGCTATCCGTCTTCATTGATACTTTTTGGATAGGTATCCTCGCATCAATTTTATAAGCCTCTTGTTATTACGTCCGTTGCCATGGGGATCATAGAGATAAATTATTAGTAACTAGCTTTTACCCGCGGCTTCCCACGCTCTATTCAAGTAGCCTAAGTCCGTTCCCGGGATACTGATAGGTACTGCCAAATTTCATCAAGATTCGTTCAGCCGGGAACAAAATGTCCATCCTATGTCCGTCTACTGGTTCTAAGCTACCCCTCCACCAATTTTCAGCCAAATCGGTTCAGCCGTTCTTGAGTTATAAATAGGTAGTGTAACTAACACGACTTTCTTTTATATAAATAGATAAAGATAGATCAGTGAAATTATCATGAGAAGATGATGTTTTAGATACTACCTACTTTTTATGTTTCAAACTTTAGACAGTAAAGAAAAAATTATTAAACTTCGATCAGACTTGGCGAAGATGTCACCCAAAATGTAGTTTTTCTGAAGTAGGTAGGTAGGTACCTACCTATTTGGTTGTTTTTTAAGCTTGACGGGATAAAATACTAATCCTTCGATTGTAAAACTTTTATGTGATCAATTCAGAACCATTTTCTATAAAACAGTAAAATAATTCGGTCCATAATCCATAGTAGGTTAGATAGGTAGCTTAGCCTACTTACTGGATGGGTCCATTTTTGCTGGTCATTTGCAAGTATGTTCGTAGTTTACCAAGTCAAAGGCAAAATCCAAATCCAATACACAGGCCAAGTCGTAAGTTTTCTAAATAGAAATAATAGGTACCTACCTAGGTATCTCGTTTGATTACGTCTAAATAAGGCAAAATACTAATACATACGTGTAGCAGAAATAAATAACTAGCACAGAATAGCCGACGACGTCCGACCGACTACGAAAAGATTCGTCGCCGCGTCATCGGTCGTCGTCATCGCATCGTGTCGGCTATTCGGCGATGTTCGCCTTTTTTCGGAATTTCGCCCCCTGCGCGCCGTATCGCCCCCCGCGTGCGAGCGAGCGGTTGCAGAAACTAGAAGGAATTTCACCAATTTTTGATAGTTTTTCGTACTTCCCGATTCATTTTGAAGAAACGACTGATTTTAGAAATATTTTTGATTATTTCTAATTGTGAATATATT
Organism: Eupithecia tripunctaria; assembly: GCA_955876795.1. Lineage (NCBI taxonomy): Eukaryota > Metazoa > Arthropoda > Insecta > Lepidoptera > Geometridae > Eupithecia > Eupithecia tripunctaria. The sequence continues at coordinate 539,455 of OY041604.1, forward strand.
TAGGATGTCTGCAGCGTGACAGATTTTCGAATAAAGGTGTCTATCATGCATAAAAAATAGCTTGAAAATGACTCGATTTGGTGGTCAAAATATGGCAAATTAGTTTCGCTCTCATTTAAAGATCATAATGTTTTTTAAAAAACGAAAAAACTACAGACATGGCTATTTGTCATCCGATTACGTATGAAAAATTTCAATACGATCGGGGACGTAGTTTCCAAATGGAGCGGGAAGTACGTTTGTATGGGGGCTAAGGTATCCGTTCTGTCCTTAACATGTCTTGTATTTCTTTGTAACTCTCGGAGAGCAAAACGATGTCATCCGCGAATCTTAAATTGGATAGATATTCTCCGTTAATGTTTATACCTTTTTGAGTCCAATCCAGTTTTTTAAATATATATTCTAATAGAGCTATAAATAACTTTGGAGAAACCGTATCGCCTTGACGAACACCTCTTTCTACGTTGAAATTTGTTGAAACATGTTAGCAAGTTTAGATAGAGAGAGTCAAAAATGTGGATTAAAAATGAACTGCGAAAAAACGAAAGCAATGACTAACGACCAACCTCTACATCTTCATGTTAACAACCAGACACTTGAGTACGTTAAAAACTACATCTACTTAGGACAGAATATTTGTCTCGCAGACAGAACTAAAAAAGAAATAGAAAGAAGAGTAACCATAGCATGGAAAAAATATTGGTCATTGAAAGAAATTTTTAAAGGCAACTTCTCATTAAACATAAAGAAAAAGCTCGCTGACTCTAGCATTCTACCAACTCTGCTCTACGGATGCCAAACATGGGCCCTCACAGCTGAAAACAAAATAAAACTAAGATCCTTCCAAAGAGCGATAGAGCGTAGTATGTTGGGTATTAAACTTCGGGATCGCATCAGAAGCTCTAAAATAAGAGCCAAGACTAAGCTCAGCGATGCAGGTACAATGGCAGCAAGACTGAAATGGAAGTGGGCGGGCCACATCGCGAGATCCAATGATAACAGATGGAGCGAAAGAGTTCTGCATTGGTGGCCACGAGATGGAAAGAGAGACCCGGGCCGACCAGTGCGCCGCTGGAAGGATGATATCATCGGAGTTGCAGGAAACAAATGGATACGAGCAGCTCAAAATAGAGCAAACTGGCAAGAGATGGAGGAGGCCTTTATCCAGAAATGGATAAACCCTTAAAAAGTATATATATGAATTTAGATATTTTATTTCATAATTAATCATTGATTTTTATTTTTAAATTGTAATCTGTAATTTTTATTCTTGATAAGCATGCATATAAAACATAAGTATTTTACAAATAACTATTGTACAATTTTAATGTAGGGAATAAAGGCTATTTTTATTTTTATTTTATTTATTTAACTAAAATGGTTTTACTATACTAACTAAAATGGTTTTTCGGTAAAAGTCAAAGAGTTTACACGCGCGTATGCGGCCTTTGCTTAGCCCGCCCGCCCCGCCGCGCCACGCCATGCCCCAAACGTACAAACGTAGGTTATAGGTATGTGTGTATGTACAAACGTAGGTAGTACTTATTGTAGACAAAGTAAAATGTGTTTAAAATCATGGACCTAGCAAAATTCACGGACGGAGTCTCATTAAGAAATAAAATGAAGCACTCGATAGTCTGTCCACCCTCAGTACGTACACGAACACACTCACACATTGATATCATAGTCTGTCCATCGACTGCCAGCCATTACGGCATTAGACGTCAACAGATGTACAGCGTTGTAAACAAATGTAAATAACGAAAAATGCATTCTTGTCTTCTTGTCGTGAAATGTCGCGGAAACCACAGTCGTTTCGTCAACATAAAACACGGGATCACATCCACAAATAAATTTATTGGTTCATCAACGTATTACTTCGATGTGACACAAAATTATTTTCAACAGAAAAATCAAAACAAAAACAAAAACTGTCTTCACTTTTGAATCTGTAGGATTCCGTCCGTAAATTTATCTACGTCCATGTTTAAAACATTGATTAATTAAAAAGGGAAGATAGGTTACGTTCTCCCAGCGATTACTCAAAAATTGGCATGTGTTAGAACTACACGCAAACACATACGCTCACAGTTATATTTGCAGCCCTGTGCAATACAAAGAACAAAGACGGAAAGACGTATCTAAGACCGAAGTGAGACCGAGACAACAATATTTCACGCGAATCACGACCGCCCGTGCCGCCGCCGCCGCCGGCCGGTCAGACGGTGACTAAGGTTGGAGCACACAATTTTACACAATATGAGGTTGCCATTTTTGAGAAACTAGTCCCTCATCTTCCCTTTTTAATTAATCAATGGTTTAAAATGTTAAAGTTTCTAATGAATTATTGGCATACTTCAAGGTCATGGCTGCAAATTAAAGTACGTATGGTTTATCCATATTGAATGAAGCATGTTAGTTAACAAAATACGACACAATTAACAAAATCTCACTTGCTTGGCGTCGAGTTTCAGATATAATTGTAAGCAATTTTTATTGAAGGCAGGATCTAAAATCGACAAGTAATGTAAATTACGTATGCGTATACGGACGCGCCAACGTATGTTTACGTTTATGCCCCATTCAAAATGGATGCGAAAGTTTCTATGTATGTATGTATGTTACTTCTTCAAGCCAAAACTACTGGACGGATCTGACTGAAATTTTGCATACAGATAATTCTAATCCTGGAATCAAACATAGTCTACTTTTTATTCCATAAATCAGTCCCGTGGGATAAAAATCACCTTTTAACGTTTCCACAGGAACAACGCGTGCAAAGCCGCGGGGTGCAGCTAGTTATTTACGAAAAGATAAGTTTGTAGTCTCGTCTCGGGAGTTCTAGGGCACGGACTACAAGTTGACACGGACTGCAAGTTGTACACGCATCGACTGCGGTCGACGGCTTCCATTGGCTGCAGTCGACTGCAGGCGAGGCGTCGTCGTCGCCTGCAGTCGACTGCAGTGCAGCCAATGGAAGCAGCCAATGAAGTGCCGTCGCGACGGCACTACCCGGCACGGGCCCCGGCCCATGCCGCGTGCCCGTGCCGCACGGCGGCGCGCCGCCAGGGCGCGCGCAAGGGCGAGGCGCAGGCGCGGGCGGCGGGGCTACCCGAAGGCCTTACGCGCGCGCGTCTTTGATTTTTACCGACAAAATTTAAAAAAAGGAAACTTGAGTCTTATGATTATTACTTTAGAACTCATAGGAGATATGACAGCGCGATTTCGGTCGGCGGCTACTCAAAGAAGTATTCGGCTTTTATAAAGGGATATAAATAATTTTACCTAATTTCACGAATGTTTTTATTATTTTGTTTTAGTACGTGATCACTAACTGGTCTGAATAGTCGCGCGCGGTGTTAACGTAGGTACTGACCGTTTCGTGTATTTTTTGATAATTATTAGAAGCAGTTTAGTTTATTAAGTTTTCAGTATTTTATTGAGTTAGTGTTATTTTTATTTATTATTGTTAGGAAGGTACCTACCTACCTACGTTATGTTTAGTGCGAGGGAGTATGGACAAATGCTTATGTGCTACGGTGAAGCTAGAGGAAATGCGTCACAAAGCCTTGCGAATTTACCGGGATAGGTACCCAAACCGGCAACATCCGGTTGATGCTAGAGTCATCACGGCGGCCTATCAGAGGGTTCTGAGTGATGACCGGATTACTCCTCAAAGGCGCGGGGGTGGCAGAGAGGTAGGAGTTCAGGTGCAAGAACGGGTCTTGGACCTTGTCAGGAGAAACCCTCGTGTAGGAACGCGGACTGCAGCAAATCTGCTTAGAGGTCGTGGAACCGTAGTATCCCACCCGACTGTGCACAGGATCTTAAATAAAATGTATGTATACAGGGTGTAATCGTTAAGTGTGCACAGGCGATTATTCCGTAACTATTGCAGATATCAAAAAACTTTAAACTGATATCGAAAGTACTTTACCTAATGAGTAAAATGACATTAATAACTTTTTTAAAATAAAACGAGAAATATCCAAAAAATTACCTTAATCACTCCCATACATTTAGTATGAGATAGTAGAAAGGTTTTAGTTTCCTTATTTTAAGTGGAATAGTAGGTACCTACTCATTTTACCCTTGTCATTTTATAATTATGTACGATATGAAGGTATTAATGAATTTCAAGTAGATACACGTGTAGATTAATTATCTTACCACTTCAAATTTATAATAAACCTTGTTTCAATATTGTATTGATTTGAACTAGCTGAAAAGCAACATACTAAATAAAAACAAAAAGAAAGATACTCTTTGGTGTTCGTTCTAAATTCAAATTCTTTATCGCGGGTTCTCGTTCCCGCCAATTTATTGTATTTTTCAATTTGCGTTAATAATCGTGATTGTTGCATTTATTGATTGAAAAATGGCATATTCCAATACAGAAAAGAGGGACATGTTAAAAATGTACTACAAACATGAAGAGAGTACCCAGATAGAGAAGTTCCTTCTGGTACGTATTTACGTAAGTTGGATAACAATTTGATAAATTATGGATCTTTTAACAGAAAAAAAAGGTTCGAGAACAAGAGCTCCGGAATTTGATTATGACTTAGATAACAATATTATTAACTACGTAGTAGATAATCCACAAGAATCAACGCGTTCAGTGGCCCGATCATTTCGAGTGTCCCACAATTATGTACACAAGTTATTAAAAAAACACAACTTCAAAGCATTTAAGATAAAACCTACTCAAACGCTGCACAATGATGATCCTGCTCGTCGGCTGGTCTATTGCAATTGGCTAGTCAATAATTATGTCAATGTAAGGTCAATTTTATGGACCGATGAAAGTAATGTTTCAAACTGCGGCATTTACAATAGAAAAACTCGCATTATTGGTCAATTGACAATCCTCGCTTAACTACTGAAGTTAGAGCTCAGGTGCGATTCTCAATTAATGTGTGGTGTGGTATTCTTGGAGATCGGATCATTGGGCCATATTTTTACAGTGGAACCTTAAATGGACAGAGATATTTCTCCTTTGTACAAAACGATATGCCAAGTCTCTTATAACCAATTCCAGACGATGAAAGAAGGTCGATAATTTTTCAACAAGATGGAGCACCTGCACATAATACAAATGTTGTAATGAATTTCTTACGAAACAATTATAATGGCTTAATAGCCAATAATAGTGCAACCCCTTGGCCTGCCAGATCCCCGGATCCCACGCCTTGTGATTTCTTCCTATGGGGATTTGTCAAAGATCACGTGTACGCTGAGAGAGTACACAGCCTAGAAGAGTTACAGAATCGTGTACGTCGTGCAATTGCTTTAATTACTCCGCAAATGTTAAGGAAAGTTCATTAAGAAACTGTAAATAGAGCTCGTCATTGTATTGCACAAGGAGGACGTCACTTCGAACATATGCTTTGAACACAAAATTTTGTACTTACTAAGAAATAAAATGTATGGGAGTGATTAATGTTATTTTTTTGGATATTTCTCGTTTTATTTTTAAAAAGTTATTAATGTCATTTTACTCATTAGGTAAAGTACTTTCGATATCAGTTTAAAGTTTTTTGATATCTGCAATAGTTACGGAATAATCGCCTGTGCACACTTAACGATTACACCCTGTATAGAGTAGGTACCTACTCACTCATTTTCTTTCACTATTTTTTCGTGACTTTCTTCATTAATAATAATTGCACTTTGTTCATTCATATTCAAAACACTTTATACACAAATTTTACGAGTACAGCTATTCACTGTTGTACATAAATACCTATACACCTATATACTTTCTCATAAACAGCTGCATAAGTATTCGTCCGATTATATTATACGACGCACACAACCCGTGCCGAAGACTGCCGAACTGAAACGACGTTAGACGATGCGATGCACGGCCTTCAAGCCACACCTCCTTGCCCGGCGGAGTGGGGGGACCTCAGGTTTTTGCGTTACGGAATTTCTGGATTCGGTCCCCGCGCTCAAGGCCCGCGATAGAAGCTATGCAATAGCTTAAAAATCAAAGTTTTCAATCAATGCGTCCTACCTGTCATGACAACCGATGGGTTAAACGAGCTTTTGAGTGGAGACTGCGACTCGGCAAACGTAGTGTACGATCTGCGAAAGACTGCAGGCAGAGGCTGGATGCGTCAAGCTGAAGACGGCACTATGTTGTTCATTAGGGGAGGCCTATGTTCAGCAGTGGACGAATATAGATGATGATGATGATGACTCACCTCAGATAAGGAAGACCTCAGTACTCGGCTGGTCGGCTGGTCGTCGTGCGGTGGTGTCTGGAGGCGCCGGCGGGAGCTGTCGGAGGGACTGCTGCTGTCGGAGTGAGCGCGGAGCCCGGCGCAAGACCTTAAGAGGCAATGCCCGTCATGTCCACTACAGGAAAACTATGTACTTACATGCCTACAATGCAAGGTAAATCAGTTTGTAACTATTGATTTACCGGTGTATAATGTGGGGAGGGCGGAGGGGTGTTCAGTAAAATTAGAATGAGAAGTCACACATCCACCATAGACGTTTTCGCAACTATGACTTGTTTCAGCCCGCGGCTTCTCACGCGTGGTGAGCTGGTGTGATAATATTATCATTATACATTTTTTTTCTTATTTTATCTATTCGATTTTTATTTATATTATTGTAACATCCTTGTAGAACTTCCTCTACCTATTCCATAGCCTCTCCTTTATCTAAGGTTTCGCTGGAAGAAAACTCTTTAACAGGGTTAAGCTCGCCTTTGTACATATCTTTTAATATAAGTTCATTCTATGTATTATTTGTGTACATTAAAGAATTACAGAATTACAGAATAGAATTCATAATTTAGTCAGTCAAATCAGAATTCGTTTGTCACAATTCGATTCGTTACCCCGTAGGAGAACGAATCGAATTGTGCCCATCAAATATATATTAGGTCCTTACATATGAAATTGGCGTTTTGTATGGGAGGAACAAAAAGTCGAATATTTTTTAATATAATATATTTAATTAATCAAAGTATGAACCATTATTTTCTATGCACTTTTGCCATCTTATAGGTAGTTCATTGATCCCTTTACTAAAAAACCAGTCGGACGGGAATCAATAAAATCTTTGAAGGCGATTTGGACTGCCCCATCGGAGTTGAATTTTTTCCCTTGCAAGAAGTTATCCAAATTTCGAAAAAAATGGTAATCTGTTGGAGCAAGGTCCGGGGAGTACGGAGGATGTCTTAGACTTTCCAATTGAAGCTCTTCTAATTTAGTAGCCGTCTGTTGCGCAGTGTGTGGTCTAGCGTTGTCGTGAAGCAGCAGTGGCGTGGAGCGATTGACCAGCCTAGGTTGTTTAGCCGCTAGCTTTTCCATCATGGTTTGCAATTGCTGACAATAGACATCAGCCGTAATAGTCTGGCCAGATTTGAGAAAACTGTAATGAACAATACCGGCACTAGTCCACCAAACGCTTACAAGTAACTTTTTTGGGGTTGATTTTAGCTTGGGGCAGGATTTGGCTGGCTGGCCAGGATCCAACCATTGCGCTGAGCGCTTCCGATTATCGTAAAGAACCCATTTTTCATCACAGGTAATGATTCGGTTTAAAATACCTTCATTATTGTGCCGGTTTAGTAATGTAACGCAGCAGTCGACGCGCGTTTGCCGGTTTGCTTCAGTCAATTCGTGTGGTACCCACCTTTCAAGCTTTTTAATCTTCCCAATTGGCTTCAAGTGAATTAAAACAGTTTTATCACTAACATCGCAGCCTGCAGCTAACTCGGACGTGGTTTGCGATGGATCCGCTTCCACAATAGCCTTCAACTCTTCATTATCAACTTGAGTCTCAGGCCGTCCACGGGGCTTGTTCTGCAGGTCAAAATTTCCAGAACGAAAACGTTGGAACCAAAAACGAACTGTGTTTTCTTTTGCAACACGACCGCCATACACATCATTCACCCTTCGAGTTGTTTCCGCAGCACTAGTGCCACGGCGGAACTCGTACTCGTAAATAATGCGATATTTTAAGTTTTCCATTTTGTAAAATGAGTGACGCAAACAGAAAAAAACAGAAGAAAAAAAACAAATGAATGACGATCATCGAAGCACAAATACATGAGTCTATAGCTGTACAAATTTGAATTTGGAATTCCTTACCAAAGAGGAGAAATTTGTGATTAAAGAGGCCAGTACGAAAAACGCCAATTTCATATGTAAGGACCTAATATAATATCTGTCCTTCAATTAAAGTAAGTGTGTTATCGTATCAATTAAAGAAAACAAATAAGCTTCAGCTCAGACACGCGCAGTTTTACGCAGACGTTTCTAAATTTCCTCCAATTACTAAAAGCAGATCAGCTAATCTCGCAATGATTGGCTCAGCAATGAGCCCGAGCCGGCTAGATTAGCTGCTCCGACGCGCTGCGGCGAGCGCCGCGGGGTGCCGCAGGGTACGCGAGTCTGCTGGGCCCTGTTCTATTCCCTGTACCATTTTATTGGCGTCCGTAGACTCCCTGAGGTGCGGACAACTGGGATTAGAGAAGGTGAACTATAGATGTGAAACTCTGGCGCTTATTATAGCAATCTATCAATGTTATGAGTTGCATTATTGTTCTAACATCAAATTGAGTTCGAACATAAAAACTTATCGATTATAAATATTGCTATTAATGAGTATCTTGTTAAAATAAATAAAAAAAAACATTTTAGGCAGGTAGGTATTCATCTTAATTTAAAACTTGGCACGTTAACATCAATTCAATATCAATGATGAAGCAGCAGAACTATTTATATATATATTTAATATTTATATAAGTTTCGTTTCTAACAGCAAGTAATGCCTTATACATGCAGGATAAAGGCGTGATTATTGTCTCACTCTATGTGAGGAAACTGATGTTTAATTATTTGCAAATAATTATAAATAAGTACACTGGTTAGGTCATTTCTTTAAGGACAAAAACACTGGTTAGGTCATTTCTATGAGGACAAAAACACTGGTTAGGTCATTTCTATGAGGACAAAAACACTGGTTAGGTCATTTCTATGAAGACAAAAACATAATTTATGTATTGCACTGCCAGGTCAAAATATTTAGTATTATCTACTCGGTTCTACTATTTACCGAAATATAATTCTACCTGGTACGTAAAGTTTACCCTAATTCAACTTAAACTTAACTAGTCTTCACGACTTTCTAAAATTAATTTCTTGAACTATTATTAAGGAATACTTACTGTTTCGGATTCTAAGGAATGTTATTCTCCTTATCTTTGACCAATATTTGACGATTGAATATTTGTCGGTTTGAATACCAATATTTTTAGGGCATTTAGATTTCTACTAGGTATCCAAGCTGCTACCAGAAGTCAATACAATCAAGCGGGTAACTAAGATAACACAAATACTACTTCCAAACGAACAGATCTCCAAAGACGCCGTAATTGGAGAACATTATCACAATTTACCGAAGAGATAAGATAGCCAGCTTACATCTTATCGGCGCAGATAAACCAAATAGAGTCACTTCTAGTGGATTTTGCTCTTATAACTTTGTAGTAGAATATATTAAAGATCAACGAAAGATCCACACACAGCAGTAACAGATAAATTAAGAAAGATATGTAAAACTGATAGCATCGAAATAAGTATATATAGATTTTATCTATTATAATTTAGTGAGCTAACTTAAAAAAAATGGACAATCACACAAAATGATTTTCAAAAACTTTTCCAGTCCAAATGATGACAATAAAAGTGCTAGAGCCAAAGTCACAACAACCCTTCAGAGGGGACGTGTACAGTCATAAACCAAAATTAAAACTTCTCGATACATTGCTCTTGCACAATAAAGCGCCGCTGACTAAATACTGCATATTAAGGTGTCGTTACTCCAGTCACAAGACTTTCCATAATAAAAAGTCCAATCACCCCACACCTTTCATTCCAATTTCAACCTTAGCTACGTCTGTTACTGTTTATTTTTCATCAGCATTACTCCTTTCTTTTGGGTCTTTATATGTGTGAAGCAAGTCCATAAAAATCCTTCTGCATAGGGTTGTTTCGCTTGTTCTACTTTATGAATTGTAACAGAAACTGGATTGTTTTAGCGTTCGCTTTGTTTTCAACACAATGTTGATTTATTTCTGAAGAAGAGAAAGTTTTTTTTCTCAATTTTTGGAGCTGATCAACTTCTTAATCGAAAAGACACGAAGTCGCAACGAAAATATATTTTAAAAGAATCAATCCATCTCACGATATTTGAAAAATCTCGCCTAAAATGTAAATTAGTTTGATTTTTACTTAATCTGGTCAATTATTTTCAACCACATTTTTTGACAAATTGGACGCTAATACTCGAACCGGAACCAACCCACACTCATGTCAAAATTGAGTTAAGTACACAGAAAGCTTTCAAAATACACCTTATATCAACTCTGTAAAGATCACAGTGATCTGGCAATTTTGACTGAACAAAACATTTTGTCAACAAAGATACTAACCCACACATCAACAGTTGTACAAAAAGTTAATAAGATCCATGCTTCATGGTAACCCGATAATCTAAAAAAAAAACAAATTTTAATTCTTTTAAAAGGAACCAAACCACATGGTCCCTTGTGTAAATATTTTTTTATTACTTTTGTGGGTTGGTTCTTGTTTGCTTTATAGAAAAGGCTAAGTCTTAAATTTTTACAAAGATTCAAGTCACTTGGTTCCTTAAAAACTATAAGATTTTTAGGATCCAAGTGAAAATCTTATAAATTTTAAGGAACCAACTCAAAAATGTACCAGCAGATAAACGGTTGCTAACTTTGAAAAGTTTTAATCTCTGGGGTTGTTCGATGCGCAAAATATGTTTATAACAACTTTTATACGCGAAAAATCTTTGGCTCATCACTACACTACAGATAAAAAAAACAAAGAAGCAAACGTACGCACGTTATTTTTTCTGGGTTTAATTAGTTTGCAAAAATTTGTTAAAATATTCCAGACGTTGACGACGTCTGGAATGTTTTAACAAATTTTTGCAACAGAACAGAATAAACACATCGCTTTGCTGGATTCGATCGAGGGTGTTAAAAAAAAATTCCGAATAAAAGATTTCCGTGATGGGAATGGCGGGCGTAACAAAGTAACTCTAGAAAGCGATATTTAATTCGGATTGCCATCAGCTTAACTAATTACAATAGAAATTAAATTGTCGCAGAAAGCTAATAATAGGCATTATAAAAGATTACAAAAAGTTACTGACATAATATACAGGGTGTTCGGTAGAAAAACGTTTGCCATATAAAAACTGGGGGTAGCTGGAACCAAATGCAATAGCTTGGCGGCTTATCTAACCCTCAAAAGCCTCCTCAAAACCCAAACACGTACATAGAATAAAATATGAAGACTTCTTGTCATCGTTGAATTTAGAAAAATAAATAACGAATAGAAAGAAAACCACTGAAGGAGATGAAGCTTCATAGCCAAACACAAAAGAAATATTGCTAAAAATATGTGATATTTACAATATATATATGAGATCTGATCTCAATGAAGAATATAAGGTAATATATACTACGAAAAAGGCCTTGTGGAAGTCCAGAAAGTCTGAAGGAAAAAATGATGGAGCCACTTTGGCCAAACGGAAAACCTGTCATTCAAGTGAAGCTAATCGACCTCAAAAGCAAAGCTACACTTGATTCTTCAAGACTCACACGACTTCTACGTGAGGCTTATTGAAAATGAGGCCATAGCAGATGATCTGGAAGGTTTTTCAGGTCATCTTGATTTTGAAATAGAGGATGATTAGGTTACGAATCAATGTAAAAGACAAAAATTATATCTTTTGCAGCATTTTTTGCGTTTTTTTTTATTAAAGTCTAGGTACATTTTCGATTTAAAATAAATTCATGAAAGAAATATATGCATTTTTCTATTTTAATTACTATTATTCAAAATTATTTAATAAGTTCATAAAGAACCAACCCACACATGAGTGTGGGTTGGTTCCCTACAAAATTAGTTTTATAAAAAAAAACTTGTTAATGTTAATGTTTTTTAGTAAAATAATATTGATTTAGGTAGAACTCAGTATATTGTACAGTACTGTAAACCAACTTTTTTAAAAATGGCAGTACATTTTTTTCTTTGCACAATTTAGACAATTTGCCTTTATCTCAAAACTGTCATTGTGTGGATTGGTTCCGGTTCGAGTATTAGCGTCCAATTATTATATGATTTTTAGCCAAGTCATATTCATCAGATTGCAAAATACTGTATTTCACTCCCCCAGCATCATTCATAAAATAATAGTGGTCGTCGTCAAAAGGGACGTTTAACAAATGATACAAAGCACTTCTATTGTTGAAGCTTTTGTTATTTTGCTCGTTCTTTTCATCAACTATGACAAAAAGGTCATAAACAACAGAGTTTATATCTACAATACTAAACTTTATACCCGAGGGTTGTAGGTTAGTTTTATAAATCACGGCTTTGCTGTTTTATTTTCACATGATTTGTAACTTGCACGGCTAATAAGTCACATGTGTATAATTATTATTTTATTGCTCGCGATTCGAATGCAAGTCATGTACATACGTTTATGTTTGGGTGCTTGTCTCCCATTTTTTGTTTTCATTCTCACTTTTCATCGTCTCATTGTTTTGTTTATGCGTAGGAAGATATTCTCGGTTTTGATTTGTAGTGTGTCTTTTATCAGTCAATTTTACATCTTATGTTGTAGCGATAAGACATGTATTGTGTTGTTTATTTGCGTGTTTAAATATTCATTGTTGGGACCGAGACGTCAAGCCTTGTATGATAATTATCATAATCGTGTCAATTTGTACTTGGACGCATCGCTGTTGAACAAAACTTTATCGAGCGCGATCTTTGAGTTTTACAGTGAATAAAGGCATCCCGAATCATGTAGTGCTTTACATTTTATATTAAATTCTATAACATTTAAAACGTTCAATATATCTGAGCGCCTGTTAGCAGTTTGTTTAGTGGCGTTATTAGAAAGGGACGAAGCCAATAAAATAAGTCCATTAGCAAGAAACGATTTATCATCTGTCGTAGAATTGTTCCCAATGTTTTATATCTTCAATTGATCCGGCAGTTTTGTTTGCTGGCTGCGATGGTAATCGACACGTGGCCATTGTGGCGGGCTGCCAGGCCGGTCCCAGAGCAGGCACGTGTACTTCATTATTTTCGCGCCAAAATGTTCCAACATCGCTTTGTTACGAGATTAGGCGTGAGGGAGGTGTGACCCGTTTTGTTGCCGGCACTGCGCGGATGCGTGACACTGGTTTTGATTGCATGTTGGATGAATATATCACTTATTCTATAATACATATATACTAAGGACAGTTCCGCACGAGGCCAGAAACCTATTTAAATTGACCAAGTGTTAAAATTAAAACAAATGCAATTACGATGCATTCAAGGAGTTTCACAATTTCATTTTGTTTATTACTACTGTTTTTATTTTATACTGACATCAAGAGTAGGTAGAACAATGTCACTACCTGGGTTTGTAGAGGAGAGAATACTCTACACACACTTTTCCCAAAAGCAAAGTTGATAAAAACTCATGACTATAAAGTCCCTAGCGATCCCTACCTAACTACCAGTCACTACATACTACTACACACAGTCGGAGTAAAATTGATAAAAAGTTAACTCAAGTACAAAAGTTTGCATTGTTCTACAGTAAAACAAAGCTACCAAAAAGCGAGCAATACAAGAATCCACAAACGTCATGCGCTACCCGTTGGTGCGCGTATCAATAGCGGGTTTGTTTTATTCCGCGTTTTCGCCCCTTTATTAGAGCCCCATACGACAACATTGAAACACAGGCCGCTGCCATTACACTATTGTGCGCGGCCGTGGGCGGGACCTATTTATTATTTTCGTCACCATTGTCCATGGGATTATACTCGTAGCTGGTATTTAGATTAAATTGGGGATAACGTTCGCTAATCTCCGGTTTTGTTATCGATTTTTTGGCGCAACTGTGCGTTTTTGTTGCGTTAAAATCGATAAAAGCTGAGCTTTGGGTTACAAATCGATTCATTTCTGGGTCACTAGCACCAGCCAGTTGGAACCAACATTTCTAAATTAATTTGTCAAATGCATCTATGAACTTACTCAGGAATCACTAAATTAAATTCAGTGCAGCATTGAAAATATCAATATGTAGCATCTTCTGGCAACTTCACCAGTTAAGTGCCTATAGCTGACTAAACAGTTAGTGAAGATTATCTGCAAGTTTGGCAGAGGCGCAGTCACGTACAACATTAGCACTACACTCCGCTGTTACTGTAACTACCTTCACTTGTGGGTCTCAATGACCCAAGGGGAAGAAGCTGTAAATTTCATCGCTTTGCAGGTCTTTTGGGGTCATCAAATATCATAATTGTGAGGTTTTCAAAATTGCTTAATCAGCACTTTGTAAAGTGCTGATATGTAAAAATTACGACGTTAACGCCTGAAAAAAAAGCTTTATAAAAAATTTGTCTGTCAAGTAGTCAGGTCAGACTGTAACAATTGAATTATCCGTCACAAGATTCATCTCAGGCGAGCCATGAATATGAATTGGTTCTGACCATCTTGCAAATTGACCCGTAAGTTAACCCGATTGGCCTGAATCAGGAGGTTACATCAGAGTCCTTACTACGTGGTATGTAAACTTTAAAAAGTTTCACTACAATTCATACATTTAGCGCCTTGCAGCGCATAGATAGGAACTACTTTTCATAGCTTGACAGCGATTCAAAAGTTTCACACGAACTTGATTATAGTTTTCGAATGAATTTCGGTGATTTGTTGTATTTTAGAAGATAAGATATGAACGGCAATTCATTTTCGTTTTGTTACTGTGCAAACTCATACTAGCCACTCAGGTGTAGGTAGTGGTTAGATCAGACAATTTAGTATTGCTGTGGGGGCAATATTTGATTGCTGTGCACACACTGTGCCGATCAGTGTCAGTGGTTTTTATATGAAAAAAAGTGTTTTTCTTTGAACATCAGTAAAGTATGTACTGAAAATGTAGTTGAGCTGTAAAAACTACTATTATTATACTACTACTACTACTACTATTATATTGTATTTTCTTCTCTAGTTGAGTCATCAGATCAACAAATTGTGATTTAACATCCTGCACGTCTACGCGTGTCTGTCAAGGTTTACCATAACTCGGGTAAAAAGTAACTTTAACATAACCAGGGTTACAAGTACGGATAAAAAACCCGAAAAGTGACCCACGATATCATTCTCAAAAAGTAAAGACGAGACTTTTAATAAAACTTGTTTTACTTCTTCCATCAATTTAAAAGTTCGCGTATCATACCCGATGCCCGAAAGCACTGCAACAGCAATATTCATCTGGAGAGCATGAAGATCATTACTTCCCGGATTGTTTTGAAAAAGGCCGCCCTAGCGGGGGCGGCGGCGGGGGCGGGCGGCGCAATCAATACAGGGCCGCACTCGGACGGAATACTAAGCAGGTGCGCTGCGTCTGCCACGTGCAGGGTGCCCGCCGCTCATTCTCGTGTTTTAGGATGCCAACGATTGCAGAAAACTCTTAATTCATACTAAAGTAGATAGCTTTAGCTTAATCAAACTTTTATAAATATGGATGGAAGGTTACCTATCCCTATTCTTATCATGAAATATGCAAAACCATAAACAAAAATGACATTTCTAGAATGTTCAGCTAGATATATATATATATATATATATATATAGCTAGACGACCTCTGTGGCGCGGTGGGCGAAGGTCTGCCTGCGACGCAGGAGGTTGCGGGTTCGATTCCCGCCTCGGGACAAATTTGTGTACGATGTACGATCTGCAGAAATTTGTTCAGGGCGTTCTGGATGTTTTTCTATGTATAATAAAAAAATATCTATCTATGTAGTGTATTGTATTATGTATATCAGTTATCTAGTACCCATAACACAAGCTCTGCTTAGCTTGGGGCTAGATAATGCTGTGTGAATTGTCCAGCATTATTATATTATATTATATATTATTATATATTATTATATTATATTATATGTATTGTAGGATTAATTTCGTATCGTGTGAGTTATTTTTTATTTTTCAAAGTTCTATGAAAAATAAAAAATAAATTGTAGTCCCAGTAAAAGTTGACAAGACTAAAATTTTCCACAAAAAAATTATCTGATGATATTTTAATAATTTCCCCAAAATTGAAGATCCAAATTAGCATTCTCTCTAAGCTACTTTCGCATTTGGATCTTTACAAACAAAGCGTCATCTTGCGATCCAATCTCAACTATTGGATACTCAACCCTTGAGGCTCCAAATCAACTTATCGATGCCCTTGTTGACTCTCCGCGTTACGCTATATTGCCAATGTTATCTTCGTTTACTTAATCAGCGGAGCGCCGATCTATGTGTGTCTCTGGAGGCCGGTAACCGGCCCCCAGAAGGTACCCCTGAAGGGGTACGCGAGGAAATATACCTTATCTTTTTAATTATAAACGGCTCGCAGATCATCTGTTTTAATTTTCCTCTTTGGGATGTGATTGTGAACGGTCTTTTAGATGTGTTCGCGAGCTTATGATTTATTGTGGAGGTTGGTTGTGTTGTTGTAAGTTTAGAAAATTATATAGTTAGTCTGAAAGTGGAATGTTTGTTGACGTGGTGGATAAAATATTTATCATATTTGGCAATTATGCACTACTTCAATATAAAATTTAAGAATTTTTAGCACTTTCTTTTATTTTTGTCAAGTATTTGTACCGGCGTGAAGCAGATTTTTTGTTTCACAGCATAATTTTAGACAAAATACTAAAATCATACAAAAATTAAATATTCCCTATAATTGCTTGCTACTCTTGGGCTCCCCGCAACACGTCACACTACCCTCAAATCTGGTGTCAAACTACATCCCATCTGTCAGTGCGCGCCGCCATAAAAACTTAATAAGCGATCCGTCACCATAAAATAACCATTAAAAAGCCGTCCAGCGCTTTTAAAAATGCATCAAGAAATGAAATCGGTACTTAATTACCTAGAGACTTCGCGGATCCGATTTCGGAGGGGTAGCTGCTCGCCAAGTGTTGGCTTTGACGCGCACTACCCCACTGCTGATTTATCAAAAATCGTACAAACACTCAGCGATGAGAGGTCGATATATGCAAATATTGACTATGACATAACAGGTAGGTATGTACGGCTCGGGTGCTCGAGTGCACGCTTCACTGACTCCTAACGAATCATTCGGTCCCTCTCTGTTTACTCGTACCTAGTGTATTTACCGCGGGCTGTGCACCCAGTCTGAAATTTGCACGTCTCGGTCTGGGAGACCCGCGACCAATCGCAGGAGGGGCGCTCTACTGTTAATTGCGATCTTGTCGACGCTCAATGTTATCATTCACTTTTCGGGTTTCAGTTTTGAATTTGATTTATGCTGGTTTCTATGCAAATTAGGAAGCTATTCATAAAATTTTAAGTTTGTTAATTTTTTAACAGTAAAATAAAAAGAAACTCAATTAAACTTCAATGTTAACCTAACCTACTGTTACGCTTTTAAATCATTGTATTTTGTAAATCAATTTCAAAATCAATAATTGTTAATTTCACAAGAATAGAAGATTTATCGATTCAACCTTCTGGATATGTTGTAAGATTGTGTATAGTGACCCTTCAGCACATAATGCATATTCTGAAACAATTTTAAACGAAAACAGAGAGATAATCAAATATGCATCTCACTATCGGTCGTTTTAAATTATACGAACTAAATTATATCCCTTTGCATTGACAAATAGCACCCTAGAAACTTACTTGTTAGCGGATCACAGTTCTGGGGACACAACTTATTAAACCCACAAAGTTCTATCTCAAAAATCTGAGCATGGTAAAAAGTACCCTGAATGACCGCAATACGGTTGAATGTAAATGTTGGTGAGGGATGCAGAAGTACTTTTGGTTGGTAAATTTGCGTTCTGTGGTAGACCAAAATGAAGCTTGTTTTTAGTGAAAGGCGTCAGCTTGTGTGATAGGATTTGTGTATGGAAGTATGAACTAATCTCCCTCTCGCTGATAACTCAATAAAGTCGCATAATGAGCGAGAGGATGGCCTTTGATGCGGCAGGGGAGGTGACGAAATCCTAATTGTAGATAAAAAGATAACTTTGAAGGGACCGTGGAATATTGATGGCTTATTTTGTGCATTTTGTTGTGGTTGTGAATCGCTTTTCTATTTTGTTTACAGTGGGTACATATTTCATTAAAGTTAGTAGAAATGTTGAATATTTTGTTATAAATACAACATCTTATGTCTCAAATCTATGACGGTGTTAATTTGTTTAATAGGTACAAATATCGTGTTCTCGATTTCACCACATGCAGATTCTAATTTCAGATTTCTTGAAAATTACAAATAAAGACAGCAACATTTGCCATGTAACATCTTTTACAAAATGCTGCGAAAAAAGCAAAACAAAGTCCCATACAAAGGCCATTCAAAACGTTATCTAAAAATGAGATCTATATAATCGTCACGTATAAAATCTCTATCCATCTGTCCGTCCGTCCTCTGGGGCTCGGGACAAATTGCGAAATTAAAACTCCCATGATGGTATCTGCGAGGGTAGGTGCCAAGGATTAATATTCAGAGACAGTTTTACTGTCATATTAAATTACAGTTTGGATTTTGTGGATGAGGATAGATTTATAACTGTCTTTGGAAACTGTTGACAAACTTGTAAAGCTTTGATCAGCTCGTCCGATCTGTTGAATCACAAATAGAGCATCCATCAATTGGACTTCTTGGGCAGACAGATGAGAATCACATTAATATTATAACTAGCTGCGCCCCGCGGCTTCGCACGCGTTGTTCCCATGGAAACGTTAAAAGGTGATTTTCATCCCACGGGAACAGATTTATGGGATCAAAGGTGGCCTATGTTTGATTCCAGGAAAAGAATTACCTGTATGCAAAATTTCAGCCAGTTCCGCCTAGTAGTTTTGGCGTGAAGAAGTAACAAACATACATCCATCCATCCATCTATACAAACTTTCTTATTTATAACTAGCTGCGCCCCGCGGCTTCGCACGCGTTGTTCCTATGGAAACATTAAAAGGTGATTATCATCCCACGGGAACAGATTTATGGGATAAAAAGTAGCCTATGTTTTATTCCAGGGTTAGAATTATCTGTATGCAAAATTTCAGCCAGATCCGTCCAGTAGTTTTGGCGTGAAGAAGTAACAAACATCCATCCATACATCCATACAAACTTTCGCCTTTATAATATTAGTGTGATATTATAGTTAAGTACATACATTATCATTTTCAAGAGCTCACAGTACACCGAGCTTGCATAAAACCAACAGTTTGACTCGCGTTGGCCTCCAGCAATGAATCCAAAGGAGCAGGCCAAAGGCCCCCTAGACTCCCCAGCCCTCCGCCGTGTCTGGCCGACTCCTTGATTCGACGAGGTAATAAAACACACGCGCTAAAAAACTGACGTTTCCATAGTGCCCTTGAGGGACCCGTCGCTACTGTTTTAGCGCAAAAACGCGGGGTCGGAGGCGGTGTAGGGACCACACTTGGGCACAAGTGAATCTGAACAGGAAACAATTTAGGAACTTAAATTATAATAATGTCTTGGATTTTGTTGTCTTCTATTTGATACCAGGTTCACAAATGTTATTTTAATTAATACCTAATATGTGTGAAATGTATGTGTTTAATAAATTAAATAAACTAAGTTTATGTAGTTGAAGAAAATTATATTCCAATAATAGAAATAAATTACAAAACTAGTACTTACAATTGAAACAATAGAGCTAACCGCTGATTCTTGCAAACAATCTACAGGTATTCATTATGAATGTAAGCGGGTTAACTACGAACCTTGTTTGTGTTGGAAGAACACCAACGTTTCATCCCTTAACGAGGGACATCTTCAGGGCGAGTACGGTGCTAGACGCGCGAATGAATTCTTCAAACTACGAAAGTTTCTCTAGAAAAACTACAGGTAGGTCAACTGATCTATATACTGATGCGCTGCGCCGAATGTATTTTATGTAGCCTAGCTACCTAATTTATGAGTTCTGAAATAAAATATTGTTTAATTGGAAGTACCTAGCCAAAATTACCTGTGACGTTTAATGTCAGAAGTAGTTTTTTAGTGCTTATAAACAAATTAGTAATGTTATTAGCCATTATAAAAACTTGCAAGTCGTTCTCCCCAACAATAACGAAATGCGTAAATCAACGTGAAATAAAGTTGTAACGTAACTTTAAATAACTCGCCACCGTGTAGATATTATCGTTAATTAGATATTCATAGCGGAAAATAACGAGTTTCAGTTACAGTGGAATAACTCACTTTTTCATTAACACTTTGAAATAAATTATGAAAAACTATTTTACGTGGCATCGGTATCTGAGCTATTTTTGTAAGTTATCGCCTGTTACTGGGCAGGAGGCCACGCTGGACGAAGGGAATGCTTAGTTACTTACTTTAGTTGTATTTTTAAGTGATACATACTACTAATAATAGGTAATAATAATAATAATGTTGGACAATTCACGGCATCATCTAGCAGAGCTTGTGTTGTGGCTGATATACTTAATACAAGGCATTACATAGATAGATATCCTGTTTTATCACAAGTTTGGATGAATGTATGGATGTATGGATGTATGGATGTATGGATGTATGGATGTATGGATGTATGGATGTATGGATGTATGGATGTATGGATGTATGGATGTATGGATGTATGAATGTATGGATGTATGGATGTATGGATGTATGGATGTATGGATGTTTGTTACCTCTTCACGCCAAAACTATTGAACGGATCTGGCTGAAATTTTGCAAATAGGTAATTCTAATACTGGAATAAAACATAGGCTACTTTTAACCCATAAATCTGTTCCCGTTGGATGAAAATCACCTTTTAATGTTTTCATAGGAACAACGCGTGCGAAGCCGCGGGGCGCAGCTAGTAACACATAAAAACAACCAGAATCCCGGTACAAACATCTGCATATCGTACAAACATTTATCCTAAGACAGGAATCGAGCAACTTCCTGCGTCGTTCTACCCGCTGCGCCACTGAGGTCGTCAAACATGAGTACGAAAACAATCCTGAAAACAACCAAAGTAAATTTCAAAAAACGTTCTTAAGCGCTCATTAAACCATACAGTACGAAATACTATTAGATATAATTTTGCAAACTTATCATTATCAATCATAATAATACATAAGTAATAGAACGTGGCCTAATAGCCAAGCAACGATCTCTTCCACCTTACACTAAAAGCCAACCTAAAAATATGCGAGAGGAAACAAGAGTCAAATCGACCAATAGAACCTGAAATTCTAAACTCAAATGCGAACCTGAATGGCGTGTAATCACTCTGTCTCTGGAAACCAGAACTTTCGCGGCCACATGTCAGCTGGACTCGGGAAAACACGAATCCAGCTCATGTTAATATTTGAGGTATTTTTATTTGAAATTTCCATTTACACGCCGGTCCTCTGCGGGGGGGTTCCCCCCTCATACATATTCATCGGATGCACCCCTCAAATACTTTCTCTGGTGCTATCTGTACGGAACCTCGGCAACTAATGCTTTACTTTGTAAATGGAATGATTTATGGATTGTGTTTATGATGTAAAGAGATTTAGAGGACTTGTTGATGCCCACGGCTGGGAATCTGAAGTCCTTGAGACAGAGGGGGTGGTCAACCATTTGTGGGGAAAAATCTGGTTTAGTCAAATGGTCCTATGGATTTTTCATTTGATCTAACGGAACCCTGAATACCGTAGGTATAGGTCCAATAACGTTTGTTACTTTAGGATTACAAAATAAGCTCATATAAGAATTGTCAAACTTTAAAACCTAAAAATTTAAACCTAATTAATTAAATAAGTAACATAATTAACAACATTTGTGATTATAACCTCTCCGCTGGTAAGGCAATGGGCACTAATCCTTGTTTTCAAAGTCAATTCCAATTATTATCAAACTAGAAATTCATTACTAATTAAGTCTTCCCTTCAATTTCTTCAATAGTGTCCCGATTGGTTATTTAGTAGGCATTCAACACCATAATACCTATATCTTTACTGTAAAGTAATAATGGCCGAGTACCTATACCAACCTAATTCCTCAGGCTGACGCGAAGCGGGCGGAAGTACGTCACACGCCGGTTGTGACGTCACGACGGACACCGGAAGTGACCGCGGCGCCGAATGCCGGAACCGGAAGACGGCCCAGATATCGTCTTACAGGTAAATGACCGATGGTGATTTTGTTATAGTTTGCTTGATATTGTTTGTGCCTCTACTAAAATTATAGGCTCCTAGCTAGAATGTTCTACATAAATAATCCAGGGGTATCCAACACTGAACGAAGCGGTAACATGCGCAAAACATAACATAAACTTTTCCCAAGTTTGGCTCATTCTCGCGAAATCTCTCAGCTTCCCGTCGTTCATAACACGATCAACAATAAGCCTTTTAATAATGTTGTTTTTATATCGACGCCGGAGGATCACGTCGAGATAAGGCGACGTCGCGAGGCGGCCCGCGTGCGCCCGATATCTCACAAAAACAAGAACGCATTACGACAAACCGCGAACTTGTCATAAATATCCACCTCCGGATCCCTCGCAATAAAAACAAAAACCACCGATATCCGACAAGACAAGGAAAATCCTCACAATGGTACAAAATGAAAGCAAAACTTAGCGTAATTAATTTCCGAGTACGTACTCAAAGCTTTTGTAATAAATCGTTTCATCCGAGTATAAATTTTATCCGACGAGACTTGTCGGTGCTGAACTTCAGCCGCATCGCCGTCCCGCTCGCGCGTGCGGCTCATTTGCATAATATTATATCACCTGTCCCTTTCGGGAATTCACAAATGATTTCCAGTTTCCCGCTTTTCGTTAATCACGTGTCTTAAATGCCTCGCCGACTCACAATCGAAAAGTGACCTTCCTTGCATAAATTAAGGTTGGGATTCGCGCGGTTGTATTCTTGCAGGGGTGTTCAACTGTTAGGTAAAGTTTGTCGAAATAATTTCACTTAGATATCGAGTGAGAGCGAATAGCCGACGAGTTGTCGAGTCAGGCTCAGATAAGAGGCAATAATTCTTAATCTTGAAGGGAAGTTGGCGACTCGCGGTGGGCACAGACATTGTTTTAGAACAACCATTATTTTATGGAGTTGAAAGAAGTTTTGGAGCTGGTGTTCGCGTGGAGATATACATAATGCGTACATTTGATGAAGTGTGTGGTTATTCAATTCAGAGGCTATTATTTACCAACTTCGTGACAACCGACCTTGTGTGCTTATCAAATAATAGAAGTCAAAATTAGGTTGGAAAAGTTTAGGGCACTAAAAGTGAGAGAGAAAGAGAATATATTACATATGTCGGCGCTATCTCTTTGTTTGATTTTGTAAAGCGCCTGCACCGGTCGAACGACGCTTCGACCCGCCCGAAGTGGGCGGCACCTACCTGGAAAGCGCGCCACTGATTACCTGCGGACCGCTGCGCGCGTATTTAAGGCGCGCGCTCGGCAGGAATGGACATTCTCGCTTCGGAGCTCGCTCAGTGCACACGCTATCGTAGTGCTCAGGCCTTACTTGTTGTACAAAATTGCTAATTATTGTAAATGAGATTATTTCGATTGTGATTATGATGATTATGATATAAATTATCGAGACTATAAATCAGAGTTTTCCTGACGATGTCTGAGCTACCTCCTACATCAGAAGTGGGATTGGACACCATTGTCCAGTCTATGCTCTGGCCTACAGCGCAAATAGTTTTGCATTATGTAAATCATTGCCAAAAATTCTACACCTTGTGGAAGAGGTGGAACAAGGCAACAAACTAACACCGAAACTAATGAACTTCGTGAGTTTCTAGGTACGATTCTGGCGCGTTTTAGCGCGCTGGAACATGCTGGTCCACCCTCGATGAGTACCATGTCATTGCTGCCGATGGCGCTGGTCGAGCGCACCATGGCGCTACCCAGTCCCACCGCTACCTGCTAGCCGCACTCGCAGTCCGCGGTGCCGTGCTGCTGCGCCCAGGGAGAGAGGTATCTGTGCCGGCATGCATTGCCAGCACCACGGGCAAGTCCACGACGAAAGTTTTGTCGTCACCAGGTGCCACTGAACATCTTAGTGTTCAGCGCGTTAAGCAAGGTTTGATCCATCCATTACTAATTTCGATTCAAGTTCACATAAGTTTGATTCTTGGTGCAAGGAAGTAGAGAGAGCTAGTTGTTGGGATGACAGCGAGTGCTTATGTCCGACAGCGAGCTGCCTGAAGAGATAAGAAAGCGAAAAAAAATAGTCGCTTAAATCTGAGCCAGTTATAGACTGAAGAGATAAGAAGGCGAAAAAAAATAGTCGCTTAAATCCGAGCCAGTTATAGACTGAAGAGATAAGAAGGCGAAAAAAAATAGTCGCTTAAATCCGAGCCAGTTATAGACTGAAGAGATAACAAGGCGAAAAAAAATAGTCGCTTAAATCCGGGCCAGTTAAAGACTGAAGGGATAAGAAGGCGAAAAAAAAATAGTCGCTTAAATCTGAGCCAGTTATAGACTGAAGAGTTAAGAAGGCGAAAAAAAATAGTCGCTTAAATCCGAGCCAGTTATAGACTGAATGGATAACAAGGCGAAAAGAAAAAGTCGCATAAATCCAGGCCAGTTGTATACTGAAGGGATTCTAAGTTGAGTAATCAGGATAGATTTGTCCAAACTAGTGAATTCGGGGCTATACAGTGTGTAAGGTTTGGTTGAACTAGTGATTAGAACATAGCTGAAAGTTTTGTAAAAGCTTAAGGGGACTAGGCAGCAATAAGATATGTTTTGTCAGGATAGACGAGCAATAACATTGTCATTTACTCTTTCTCAGATGATGTCCTGTAAGCCTACGCGAACGAGGACGTTCGCACGTCAGCATGGCCGTGTCGGCGCTATCTCTTTGTTTGATTTTGTAAAGCGCCTGCACCGGTCGAACGACGCTTCGACCCGCCCGAAGTGGGCGGCACCTACCTGGAAAGCGCGCCACTGATTACCTGCGGACCGCTGCGCGCGTATTTAAGGCGCGCGCTCGGCAGGAATGGACATTCTCGCTTCGGAGCTCGCTCAGTGCACACGCTATCGTAGTGCTCAGGCCTTACTTGTTGTACAAAATTGCTAATTATTGTAAATGAGATTATTTCGATTGTGATTATGATGATTATGATATAAATTATCGAGACTATAAATCAGAGTTTTCCTGACGATGTCTGAGCTACCTCCTACACATACATATTATATTTCTAACAAGTTATCACAATACCGCAATCTCCTCCAGCGGAATTACCCCGCTAACTGACAGATAACACCCCTTTAACTGCTACCCACATACATCGCGCCCGTTATGTCTTAGGGAGTCTTAATTACGGATCCACAGTACATCTCGAGTAATCTTCAACTGCTGAAGTTATGTTTGTGGCGAATTTACAGGTTCAATTGAAACCAAAACTAACGACCCCCAAACCCTTCCAAGTACTTTTAACCATCCTATAATAATGTAGGTGAAAAAAAGAAAACATATTTACTATTGAAAATGAAACATTTTTAACAACATGAATTTCAGGTTGACAACCGCTGGATCTGTCTCACTCCGAGCCGATGTTGGTTTAGCAGCTAGACGTAATTTCACCAGTACGAATAAAACCGTATATGCTGCCTGATTTTTACAAGCTTTTCTCACTAATGCTTCCGTTATTATATCTGTACATGTTTCGGTTCAAGTAACATTTTGACCGAGATTGGCCGAGTCATGCCAAGACGTGACTTAACTCTATCAGGAACGCTGCTCTTATTTTTGGTTTATACATAACGTTTGTTTTAGGTTTACTTACTACTTGTTTTAGGTTTATACATCACAATTAGATTTTTGTATTATTTTAACCGACTTCAAAAAAAAGAGGAGGTTCTCAATTCGACTGTATTTTTTCCCCCTTTTTTAAGTTTACCTCAGAACATTTGACTGCGTGGTCCAAATTTCCATGATTCTTTTTTGATGAAAGCTGGTGTTTTCCGTGTGGTCCCATTTTAATTTGGTTCACTTCTGACAACGGGATCCATAAAAATTCATGAAAAACTATAAAAATATAAGTCGGTTTATAGTTTTTTAAATCAAAATTATGTTATTATTATTCACTACAAAACTAACAAACTTACTGACATATACATACACTACAAAACTACAAACTTGATACTAGAACTCGAAAGAAACCACGACAAAAATAACTAAAACACACTTGCTTAGCGTCGAGTTTAAGATAAGTACTCGTTTACTTGTAAGCATTATTATAGTAAAAAAAGGATCTTAAAAAGTATACTTTTAATCGCGCTGAGCTAAACAGCGACAAACTTCCATAAACAGAAAATCAAAAGATGTCACCTCAAAAATGAAATAGCTAACATTTTCTTGCATGTTGAAATTATAAATAGGGGAGTAAATTTCCCCACGACTGTAGAGCAGAGCCCCTGAAACAGTACATAAGAGTACATAACAGTACATATCGGGTCCAGGAGGCTGATCAGGAGATGGATAAGAGAGGTTCCTCCCGGGGGACGCGGCGAGACTCAGGACAGAAGTGGAATGGAGATGGACTTAACAGATCTTCATAAAAAAGGTTCGAGTACGTGCACGATATTACAACTGCATCATTGAGTAGCGAAATGGTAGGCAACTTTTTAGGATAAAAACTAATCTTGACGATCAAACTAAAGTAAGTGATGAATGGATTTATTGTTTTACTAGTTTCTGCCCGTAATATTATTGTTTGTATGGAAACGTTTTAAGGTTATTTAAATTCTTATGGGAACTAATTTATGGGAAGATAAATAGCCTATGTTTTACTCCAGGCCTAGAACTACGTCTTCACAAAATTCTTAATTATTAATTCTTTATTGCACTAAAAAAAAACATACATAGAAAACATACAGTAGAGAAGTAATGGCAAAGGCGAGCTTAACCCTAAAAAGAGTTCTCTTCCAGCAAATCTTATTGGGAGAGAGATACAATATTAAGTGGAGATACAAAATATTAGTCCGATCTGTAGTTGTGACGTAAAAGGTAACAAACATTCAAACTTTCGCATTTATAATAATTAGTGTGATATCTTGGTCTATGAGCACAAGTCAACACTGCGATACTCTCTCCGACTGACGTGTGTCATATAAAGATACTGACATATTTCATTAGAGCTAAGAAACACAAACTCCGAAAATATGTTTTCAGCAATGAAAATGTCTTTCACCGCAGAGATATCTCAGAATGAAATAAAAAAATCGAAAATGTTTACCCGCAACCTCTCCACGCCTCCCTAAGCCTAAGAAACAACATCAAAGCCTCTACTAAATTAGACGTTTTGCAGATACTAAAAGATATTTAGCCTCCCCCGACCCGCGATAATGGCGCACTATTTTAAAGGGTTGTTTACACCCCGAGACGGCGCGGGGTCGATTTTTCTTATTTATGTAAAAGGAGCGTCCGAAATTTAACGTTGTTTTGTGTCAAAGTTTACAGAGTTTATCGAGGAGACATTCTGTTGACTCGCGCGGTTTGTTCCCCTCACTCACGTCTTTATTGTATTCTCTTTTGAATAAACGTAACCTCGAAATCATTTTGAACGTTGCTTCTTAGAAAAGGTTTACATCTAGATCGGTACTTACCAGTCTTGAATGACATTTCGTTGAATCGACCCATTTGCGTTCCCACTCACATATCCCAATAAACAGCAAATACATAAACGGAATACGCAGATTTATATTCCTCGAAGCGCACACCGAGGGACGTCCAATATACCCTCGTAAAACAACATCCAAAATTAAAAACACATCAGCGCCCCGACATCAAACATCAAATATTCCATTTGACAAGTGCGAGAGCGCCTTTGATCCGTCTTGTTTGGAATTGGACCAATCACGGGCCCTTGCGCGGCTGTGATTGCTTGAGGGACTGTTAATTACAGCTGACCTTTCATCTGGAGGCGTGTCAGGCTCCGAGCTGAGGAGGCTGCGGAGGAGCGAGGCCTGACCCGATCCATTTGGGGTTACTTTGAACCGAACTAACCCAATCCTCAAATACGAATCAGCCAAATATCCTATAAGTAGGTACAGTAGCGTTCATCGATGGGTTCCCCTTGCTTAGTTCAAAGTTAATTTATATCGTTCAAGAAACATTTTGATACATGTATCTTTCTCAAGATAGCAAGCTTTTCTATAAAAAACAACAAATTTATACCATATGAATCAAAACTAGTTTTGTAATTACGAGAATCAGAGCCCGGAACAGGCCAGCGATTTTTGAACGCCACTACACAATATTTTAAATGTACCTTGGAAAGTTGTGGATTGCGGAGCCTAGGCTCCGCAATCCACAAACTTACTGATTATCTAACAACACTCAACATAACTGCATACAAAAATCATAATAACTGTAGCATTTCATCATCTATAGAACATGTTTTTATGTCAAGTGAATGATTACAATCCGATATAGCAGAGACAGCAAGCGTCCAACTCGGCTGGTCAGTAGGTAGTTACCGTGACTCGGTGGAGTGCCAATTTGCCGGTAGTCGTGGGATGGGGTGCCAAAGACGTTTGCGGCGGGCAAGGGTTATTTGCGTGTCTCGGACGGAAATGTTAATTTAAGATTGTGCTATTGCCTTCCTGTACCTACTCTTGTAGATATTTGCAGAATTTGAGAGACGAAACTAATCACAAAGCTATTTGATCCATTATAGTCTGCATTTAACAAGCTCATCTAAGTCTCCCTTCCAATTAAGGAATGGCTTAGCAGTGTTATATCTTTTTCTAAGGTCAACAAAAGAAAACAAACGTCAATTAACAATAGTCAAAAATTGAAAAAAGTTTTATTGCCTATTCATAAAAGCAAAAATGAAAATTTCACAAATTGAATCTTTATTTATAATGAATCAACCGCCAATACTCGAAGCTATGATAATATTACTCAAAATCTCGTCAGCATTTGTTTTTTTTTTCAGTTTAAATACTTTTGCAATCGCATTCCAAACCACTGGCAGTTGATATAGCTCGGTAGTTTAAAGCTAACGATTGTCTTATGTTTTTTCATACGGTTGCGCAATTTCAACTTCAGGACTTGGCTGACGTTAGAAATGACTTGGCCCTGGAAGCCTACTCTAGTTCTTTTAGATTCGTACGTTTGGAATAGGTATCGTATGCTGAGTATAAAGTGCCATACTGCTTACTGCAAAATTTGTGTTACTCTATTTTCTATGGAAATTTGAAACTTGTGTTTACGTCCCCCTTGGAGCGCTATCACATTTCCATAAATCATTAATTTTGTTTTATAAAACTGTAAACCGACTTAAATTTTTATAGTTTTTCCATGTATTTTCATGGATCCCATTGTCAGAACTGAACCAAATTAAAATAGGACCACACAAGAAAAACCAGCTTTCATATAAAAAATGAATCATGAAAATCGGACCATCCAGTTCCGAGGTAACAAACATACAAAAAAATAAAAATTTAATTGAGAACCTTCTCCTTTTTTTGAAGTCGGTTAAAAATAGAGTACCTAGCGCAAACTCTGTAGTAAACAGTATGGCAGCTCACACTTGCGTACTGATCGCATGAAACTAAACTATTGGTTGGAAGATCTCAAGTAACGTGGTGGCTATTAGGTAACGAGTATGAATCAGTTTGCCCTGATTGCTCAGGGAGCCCCCTGATTGCGAGTGACCTCCGTAAACGGGCCTCTGGGGGCCCCGGCGAAGCCTTCATGTTCCAATAGCCTTCGCTAATGGAAACTGAGAAAATACTTCTAGCTTTATAAATACATTATGTTGAATGAGATGAATATTTCGTGATTGTGACCAAAGGATTTTAATTTAATATATTCGTAATCATTGTTGACCCCTGGCAACAAAAGAGGCATTTGTACCCAGTTGTACCTGTAGGCCTAGCACAGGTATTGTTGTCTAGGGTAGAATGAAAAAAAAATACGTCACTTTGTCATCTAATACGTAAAATGTTATCCCATTTCCATTCCTTTAACTTCAATAATTTAAAATATAAGAATGAAAAATATTTAGTAACAATTCCGCGAAAAAACCTTCTGCGATAAAATCTCTTAAATATTTAGTTCCCATGAATCCTAGAAAACCTTTGTTATATGGTTTACCTAAAATACATAAGTCTAATATTCCGATTCGACCCGTTGTTTCTTACATAGGAGCACCAGCATATGGTTTGTCAAAATATTTGAATTATGAATTGAAATCTAGATCTGGTTTCAATCCCAAATATAGTTTAAAGAATAGTATGGATTTAATTAATAAAGTTAAAGATATCAACTTATTGTCGCTGGATGTAGAAAGTTTATTTACAAACGTACCATATGAGGAGAGTTTGAGAATATTGGAAGGACATCTTGAACGACAACGAGTAATTCCGGCAGAAAAGGAGGAGTTAATATCTTTCACTAGGGCTTGTATGCAGCAAAATTACTTTCAATTTGGCAATCAATGTTACAAACAAAAGGAGGGGTTAGCTATGGGCTCACCACTGAGTCCACTTATAGCAGATATTTTCATGGATAGCTTTGAGATTAAACACATTATAGGGGAGTCAAAAATCTTATATTATTATCGTTATGTTGATGACATTATCATATGCTGGACCGGAAGTTTACGTCAAATAGAACTATTTGTTAACAAACTTAATACAATTCATCCTAAAATTAAATTCAAACTCGAGTTGGAAACCAATGGCTCGCTGAACTTTTTAGATTTGACCTTAACTAGGTTAAACAATAGGCACGATTTCCAAATTTACAGAAAACCGACTTATACAGACATTACAATACCGAATTCTTCTTGTCATCCATTACAACATAAGTTAGCAGCTTATCGTAGTTTTGTCCACAGATTGATGTCAGTACCCCTATCACGGGAGAACTTTAATAAAGAGATATCTATTATTTACCATATGGCAAAAAGAAACGGATATAGTAGGAATATAGTTGATGGTCTAATTAGGAGTAAACAACGTAACATTGTCCGTTCTTTATTGTACCCTGTTGCCCCAGATAGGATAAATAAATATGTAGGAAGTTTAACTTACTTAGGTCCATTAAGTGAGGGAGTTTCAAGGGCTTTGTCCAAAAATAAAGTACATGTAGCGTTCAAAACAAACAATTTATTAAAACAGATTTGTAACGGAAAAGATAGATTGGATAACAATAAGAAATCTGGTGTTTATAAGTTAGTTTGTGATGAATGTAATGGTGTTTATGTAGGTCAAACGGGTCGTAGTTTTCAGGTTAGGTATAAAGAACATTTAGCGGCTTATAGAAACAATCATCCAGAAAAGTCAAATTTTGCAAAACATTTATTAGAATCGGGTCATTCATTAAATGATAATCACTCATTTTCAATTTTACATACTTGTGATAAGGGATTTAGGTTGTCGGTCTTAGAAAATTTAGAAATTACAAAATACAGTAATAATACATTGTTGAATGAACTAAGTACAGGTTTGCCTCGATCGCCATTATTACGGATTTTTTCTAGAAATGGCGCGAGCGGTGATGTCACGGACGCAGGTAATGGGCGTGATGCGTCACCATGACTGTATATAAGGGGCGGTTTTGCGAGCGATGCCTCACTTGGCACGCGGAGCTCGAAGTGACAACATCTCTGGTGGGACTCTGCCGTTGTTGTTTGGCGCTCTCAGTGTCAAGATCGAGTGGTGTGGTGTCCTGATGATGTCTCGTGGAGAGACGAAACTAGTTGACGACTTGCTTTGATAAATGTTCTTTCATTTTGTATAAATGTACAATTTGTTAGATTTTATCGCAGAAGGTTTTTTCGCGGAATTGTTACTAAATATTTTTCATTCTTATATTTACAATGGATTTCCGCAAAGTAACGCCTGAATCTATTATTTATTTCAATAATTTACGCAATGTATGACGATGCGATGTCATATTCCCTTAGACAACAATCCACATGCTAAGCCGGCTGGTTATCTGAAATGAATGAAGTTATTCATTAACTAAAGTTTACATAAATGGTTATCATAAATTTGGAAAACAGAATATACGATCTAAAATTGTATAATTCGGCATCATATTGATTTTGTTAAAACGGACAACACAAAATAAAACAAAAGGACCACACAACATGAAATGTGTGCACTTCTAATTTAAAATAAATGACTAAATGTCGAATCATGTAGCTCCTAAAAAGAAAAACCTATTTTAATTGGGTTTTGTTAAATGAAAGGTGATTTCATCCACAGTGAGTGTGCTGAAACATGTCATAATAAGAGAAACATTCTTGCACCCGTTCGTACGTTATTAGGATTTTCAACAAACAGGAAAACAAACAGTTAAAATGATGACTGTGACTCCAATTTTGCGCAGTAGCAAGTGACTCACACGATGCAAGTGACCGTAAGTGGCTGCCTCCAGAGCAGCAGCAGATAGTCGATAGCAGCCATTCCCGGTAAATTGGCAGCGATGTGATCCACAGGATGCGTTGCCAACCACGCCGATACCATTAAGAGCTCGCGTGCGCCTACATCTCTATACAGGGTGCTCTTACCTTGACTGGAGTAAATAGCTCACATAATTTCAGGTTAATCACTATTGTAGCCCAATATGTTTCAAATAGTCGGCAACTTGTGCTTTTTTCGATTTGATAGGAACCTGAAAATCTTGTCTAAGTCAACAAATTAGAAATTATTCATGACAATTAGATTAGAAAGGAATCATGGTGTCCAGATGTGAATTTTATGCAAGAGATCTGAAACACAATTGGATTGACAATGATACGTAGAGTTTTAACGTAACGTGGTCTCATTACTCATTACATTAAGCGATGCATTATTTTTCGAAACTAAAATAAGATGAGTGTAAATGGAAGAGTAACGTTTTCAATATGAAGATGAGAATCAAGATGCAGCATCGCGAAACTCGCTAAAAATCGAACTCCTAAAACGGAAGGTTGTAATCGTAAAAGCCCATCACCCTGTCTCCTGGCAGCAGACGGACAGCTGAAGTCTAAGATCAATCCCCGACAGGTCCAGACTGCTACAACGTATTCATTTTATTTATTTTCAATACGACTCAATAAATTCCAACCCGCCCGGCGATTGTTCGCATTCAAAAACCAGGAGACATTGTTTCGGGCGACTTGCTTTATTTTGTCGACTTATCGACTGTCATACTAAATTAGATTGGAGTTTTTCGTGACGAGGTGGAATCGGCCTGGCTGTATCGGGCTTTGTGAGTGATGCCTGAAGCTTGGTAAATAAAGGCCATGCTTTTTGGTTTTCAATATGTATTTACAGTCACGGAAAAACAAAGAAATAACCCGTTTCAAGAAGCCAAAAGTCCCTGATATTCTGAAAAGCTTTTTGACTAAAATAGAATTGTCCGTTTGCACCCGAACCGTGTTCACTCCAAAAAGTAAAGCGCTTCGACAAAAAGTGCGCTACAACCGCTGCCATTTCAAGAAGGCCAACAATACCGCGAACTCCTAATCCAACAGTCCCTACAGATCTAATTAACGAAAATAATATAATTAATTGAAATTCCCGAGATTGCGGCGACAACGCCACTAAAAGCAAGTCTGTGTTCGCTTAAGGCGGGGGGCGCCGGGGACTGCGTGCGCGCATGTAGCCCCTTAATTAGTGCAACGACACGCCGCGCTCACACTCGCCGACACCTTAAATGGAGAGAGCTAAGTAGCCCCTGGAGGTGTTACCTTGTTTACATGCCTTGAGAGAATTGTCTTCCCTGAATAAACAATCTCCCTGCCAGGAGCTTCCTTTTTATTCGGGCTGATTCTTGCAGAAAATCGTACAAAAATACAACGCCCGAAGGCAAAATCCAACATTTAAACTACAGAACTTATATTGCTGAACCCAATTTATTGCCTAACAACTAAAAAACAAGTATCGACATTACATTTATAATTATTCTGACTAAATGTTCTCTAAACTAAACCTCTTCGCAGGCATAACCCTTTTTGATAAACACTGTAAAAGCAATAAAGTAATTTATTTGGGAAGTCACGCAATGTCCAGAGCCCTAATGGAACATCCGTTAACGAATTTTAATGAGAACTAGGTAAAAAAGCCGCTCGTTGTAGGAAGATCTCAAATTAATTTTTCACATCCGTCGTTTCAATCATTCCACGTTTAATTGGAACGCACACGTAGGGACGGGACATACCTACGGTACTGAACTTGGTCTTGTTTATTCATACTATATTTCTCATGTAAATTATGTACCTATAGTTATTTATTTTTCAAGACCATTAGTAAAATTATAGTATTAGATAAGTACCTTATACTATGGGAATAGATTTGAAAATTTTATGAAAATAATATTTGTTATGTTTATTTTAACATCTATGAAACATTATGAATGTCTTTAAATAAAATTTTGTTGTACAAAAAATATCTATGAAATAATTGGGTAGTAAGTGTCTATGTGATTATTCAAATAGCTCTTTAGGAAACATTTTGAAAGATTGGGATAGGAAAAATACCTAAGTACATACACTTCTTTAATACCTCCTAATCGAAACGTAGGTAGTTACGTACAATGAAGTTGTCTGCAAAGATTTGACATGAATATCGCAAAATATAAAATGATCCCATCCCTGAATGGATAACTACATACACATCCAAAGATCATATCACACGGGCACGTTACATAACACACATAGAATCGCGACTGCACCCAACAAAAACTTGACGTGGCATTGAGAGAAATAAAACAAAAACTCATATTATTCGCAAATACACAATACCACGGAGTCTTGGGCCGTATTACTTCATTCCAGAAGCTACTGTACAGAAATGCGAACAAAAACAATACGCCGATGCAATGCGGCCAACGGTAGCGAAATAATAAGATCGCACAACAAAATAAAGAAGTGCTCAAGACAAAAGGAAGGCTAGTGAAATAAGGCGAAAAGGTTTAAGGAGTGACGCGGTGTGGGTCCGTGCTCATTGTCTTGCACTCGGGGGAGCGCGACGCGCCGGATGCGGCATTTTAAATCTTCAACTCGCCTGAGACTTTCAGAACGGTAGTACAGGAGAAAGCGTACAAGACTTCAAAATACTCCAAGCACACGAGATACCAATGCATAATATAGTACCTACATTATACACCGAGTTGAGAAAGTGGATAATTCCTATCGAGTGTGTCATTTGAAACACCCTTAAACACTCGAGGTAAGAATAACATTTTTTTCCGAGTGATACATAGTGCTTTATTTATTACATTTTTTGTTTAAAATCATACAAATCACGTAAGTAAATTTAAATTGTAAACTCAAATGTAGCAAAAACTACGCGCACATACTACATTTTTTGCACATGGTTCTTTTTTTGAATCATTTTACCGAATATGGAAGAGGTTATATTATCATATATGGCAGGTATTGAGTAAAAAAATTGTCGTCTAAAAAAACATAAAAAAATAACACGTTATAAAGGAATTTCCACACAATTTTCTCTCACGCGTTTGGCAAATAAAATCCCATAGAGTTTTCCTCCCGGTTATCGGTACGCCCCGGCAAAGACGGATTTTCTACCTTATGTTTGGAAAAGGAATTAACAACTTTCTGAGCATGTGTAGTATAAATTAAATTTTCGTTACTATGTTTACCAATGGTTTCAAAAACCGAGTTTTTACATCTACTTATTTAACAAAAATACCAAAATGTGGTAATATGTAAAGTTACAAAATAAAGACATTTTGAAAATAAATGACTTCAGAATTATTGTCACTCATGACAAGGTATGAATAATAATCATGTTACACTGTGGGAAACCGTGGACAAGAGAGTTCAATCCGATTTCAATCGAATCACGCTTCGAATGACATCAAAAGAAATTCCAGCTTAAAACAACGTTAACATAATCGAATAAAAACCCAATACCTGTTTGAAACACACATAACCGTGAAAATGGACTAAGTGATTCTCCAGTCATCCGCAAATCGAGGAAGTCCCCACTCCGGTTAGGTTTTGCATGACAATGAGCAGTCGCCGAATCGGGCAGGTTGGACAATGTTTGGTCATCGCTACTGTTTTGGAATGTTTCCAATGATTTATTATTACATTGCATATTATTATTTTTTATTCCGTACCTTATAAGTTACGTAGATGTACAGAATATGCTAAGTTTACACTTTAAGACTAACTTTAAGAAAATACTTTAGTGTACATATAAAGCAAGAAAGTATATAATTTTAGCCCCAAAGTAAGCTGAGCTGGTGTTATTGGTTGTTGTTACCTCGTAAATGCTATTAAACTAATTATTGAAAAAATCATTTTCACTCGGATACCTCAACAAATAATAATGCCTTATCAGCACTTTCCCACATCACACCCAAGATATACTGGTTAAAAAAGGCTTGCGTTGGAACTGGTCGCGCACATCATTGTTGGCGATACCAGCCTTGGACCACATTGTGCCTCACGACATCAGCGCTCGTCTACGTCAAGATGCCCCAATAATGCCTGGTTGTATCCTTTTGCAATCGTCATTGAGCTACGTGATCTTTCCAATCATTCCAACCAGTTTTTGCTCAAATTGTAGCTATCATGCCACCAAATTCTCATTTCATCATTTGATGGAATTTTTATACTCTTAATTCCTGCTAAATCCTTAATTCTTCTTTGTTTCATGTTATCATTTTCTCTAAGCTTATCTTCTGTAATTTCTTAAGTTTTATTTCCGCTTGATCTGCCTCCCAGTTCAACAAATTACGAGTCGGTAGTATACTTGTTATTCACTAATATTACTCATATGTCCATAACTGAAGTGATTTTATTTGTTTTGAGGTATTGCATGCGACACATAAGCCAAAAGGGATAGCTACTGACAAACTCATTATGTCAAAATTTTCCGTTGTTGTTTACATTCCTTCATAGGGAAATATATAGTGTGACTCTGACTTAGGTACCTTTACAAATACGCTGGAATTTATGATAGATCAGACGCTTGCTGACTGCTGTAATGTCGTTAACAAAAGTCAAAGTCATTATTTGAAAACAATATATTTGATATCTATTTATGCTCAAAACTTGAGACACTTATCAACAGACTAGTTTGTGTGTGGTGACTACGGCGTCAGTTTCTTTTTTATCATATAAAAAACCACTATTTTTACTTGGCAAGACAAAAAACATTTCTTATCTTTGTCTAATAAACAAATTATACACCTGCCTATTCCAGAACTTTTGTAATTTAAGTAATAACTTTTCCGCTAAACGATACCAGATTTACAGCTCGACAGGTTCGCTCATATCTGTAGGAATTGAGTAAGTTTAGCGTTCGTGCTACTGCCTACACTTTACTTCATTCAGCATGTCACTGCATGTGCCGTCACGCTTAAAACAAGCTTTATTGCATTGGGTTTAGATTGAATATGGCTAAACGTATAGTAGTCTACATCTAGCAAATCAGCATTAGCTTAAAATAGTACTACATTGAGTTTTTCGAAATCAACGTCTTTTTTCTAGTAATCAGAATTAAATTAATTTGATTATAGGTATTTTGTTTCTAAGTGAACCTTCTGCTAGTTACTATGATTTGTTCCAGCGGCACTTCCTACGCCGTACCACCGAGTCTGTCGAATGCGGTTCGTACAGGTGTTGATTTAGCTTTCCGAACTTTGGCTGGATTGAACTTAGACGTGGATTTAGATGTAGAGCTTTCGATATATCCAGACATTTGTATGGATTCAACAGAACTACAAATATTGATGGCTACACACTGTCGTGACTTCTTTTTAGCCGTGGCGAGCATGCGATTGATATGAAGAAAGAAAGAAAGAAAGAAAGAAAATACATTTATTTGGAACAATTACATAACACACACATAACACGACAAACGTAAGGATTATAGATAAGTAGGAAATAAGCAAAGAATTACATAAAAACCAAGGAAAGTAGTACATAAATAAGAGAGGAGCATGTTAAAGGATGTTATATAAAGGGCCAAAAAGGTCCCT
Source organism: Eupithecia tripunctaria (assembly GCA_955876795.1). Lineage (NCBI taxonomy): Eukaryota > Metazoa > Arthropoda > Insecta > Lepidoptera > Geometridae > Eupithecia > Eupithecia tripunctaria. The sequence continues at coordinate 577,507 of OY041604.1, forward strand.
GTCTCAGCATTATGCCGCTACAGCCGAAGCTATAACGGCGCTGATTTTCTGACAGGTCCTGGTGTGGTGGCACAAAACTAGAATAAAATAAAGCAAAACATTTTAGATATTTACAGCAAACAAGATAGACGTATGGAAAAAACAAAACAAAAATAGTCTGTAGCTGGCCTAAACACATTTTCCGAAGCTATTTTTGTCTTTGGTTTCGGAATGTCAAACGTCATTAGCATCAAACGTCAAGTCAGATTTTCCGATTTTCCGATTTTCCCTCCTTTCGCAGTATTGTATTTCTCTGGAAAATTGGAATGTTCAACCAACGAAAAGAAAGAAAAACTAGTGCTTATCTATTTAATATATTACTACCGAAAAAATACATAAATTGTTAATATAAAACAACAAGTTTCGGCTTTTGTCCGCAAATTGAGTCGTCAAATTTATATGTCTAGAACATTGATATAATAATTTTGTGTTATTTTTATTGGTACATACCTATTTAAATATTTGCATTCGCAAGATGTTGTGTGAGGTCTGGGCACAGAGAATATGGTTTGCATGCGCAAGAGAGCAATCAAGAATGCAATACGGATGAGTTTGTGTGGACAGTGGACTGAGAAGGGGTAACACAAAGCGAGACAATCCCAATCTCACGCCCCGTCCGTGGCGGCAGGTCGTTAGAAGGAACAAAAAGGTAAGAGATACCAGCACAAGAAAAGAAAGAAATCAATTTATCAATTTAGCAATTTTGGAGCGCCAAGCCAGAAATAATGAAGTCTGCAATATTTTTCTTTTAGGGTACGCAGGTCGTAGGAGGTGGGAGGGGCTAATAAGCAAAATAAAATTTTAGAAACGAAGAAAGAAAAGTGTTATTTATGAGCTATGGGTGAAGCAACACGACGACAGGCTGCCTTTGTCGCATTTCCTCTAGGGCAGGATGTGCATAAAAAACAGGTTAGTGATGAGTTTTTGAAACAGATTTGAGATGGATGACAGGTACAGAAGGTTTAACAATAAGAATGTAGTAGAATATCTAAGCTGTAGGTAACACGGTTTTAATAATTTAATAAACAAATAGAATTTACAATCAAAAATTTTCATAAAAATTTATTTATATTAAATTTGAAATGATTTATGTACATTAACGTTCAGAATGATCTAATTTATTTATTCAATTTATTTATTATTTGATTGATGCTGTTTATATATATATATATATATATATACATAGATGCCGGATGGAATTAATCACTGGCTATTGATCTGACAACTGAGCAGTTGCCTTTTAAGAACTCTCCTAAATATATGAACATTTTTTACAGCACGCATTGGTGGGGGAATGATGTTCCAGCATTTCGAAGCTGCAAATTTGAAAGAGCCTCGAAATGCCATGATATACTCCTCATTCGTCAAAACAGAACAAAACAGCCGTCAAAACTATACGAATCAATCTTTTTTGTACGACTCAAGCAATAGAGTTGACAGAACTAAAGCCGTTCTATGAATGGGCTGGGCGTTCGTGTGCCGGCACCACGAGCCCATATAACAAACAATCCACGAAAAAAATGTAAAACCCTCACGCGAAACTACCATTACAAAATAACTCGGTCGTGTACCGAGTGATTCGATTTAACCGAACGCAAATGTGAGATGCTACCGACATAAAATCAATCGGGACGCACGCGAGGCTTAACACCGAAATAATGTAAATTATTGCTCGTAAAAGTGTCATTTTCGACGTTCACGTGACGTCAGAGCACGCAGCAACGTCACACATCCATCAAAACCACCAAAGCAAAGTCAACTTTAGAACAACAGTCGCAAAACACGAAATCTCTCGTATCAACAGGCGCATGTTTCACGGAATTTACGAGAAAATCGTTTTCGCTGAAACTGCCCCCGCTTTGTTATCTTTGTCATCGGTTAGACGAAGCATTTGCATGTCTGCTGCGGCCTGCACCGTTGTTTACAATATAAATAAACCTGTACCTACTGTTACGTGAAGTATGAACAATTCGGGACGTCGATTCTGATCAAATTCTAAATTGGCATTTAAATGTTGAGGCCCGCTGTCAGCGCGGGCAGTAAACCTGGAGCAGCGTCTGGCGTCGCTGGCGGAGTGACGAGGGTGCTCGCACACAGCGCGAGACGATCATTTACATACGAGAGGGGGAGGGGGATGCCTGCCCGAGCACCCGCGCCGCCACCGTGCTAGACAGAGACCACTATATTATTATCTTGTACTAAAAAAACGAAAAGTGGGCGGGGGATTACATTATAGTAGCGAAAGTAATCGATATTCTGTTTTAGTGTGAGGTTGTTAGACTTGCACCGCTGCAGCCTAAATACTGGCTCAGGTCACGGAGGGCCAGTCAGGTGGCGGAGAGCCAGGCTGTTCCGGGGACGACTCGGCCCGGGATCATAGACAAAGATAGTTTCATCATTTATATCGAGCGAGGGAAAGTCTCCATTCGTTATTAATGCCGGAGATTCCGAAGGGTCAATGGAGTGTCGAGGTGCGTTTAGAGCAAATGAGCCGTGGGGCATTTTGCGCATAATTTGGCGAGTGTCCTCGGCCGGCCGGACCGGCAGATAAACGACATCGGTTTTATGTTTCCGTAATGTGTCTCACAGTTAACTTGCGCTGTAAAGTAACAAATGGACTGGGAAGGGCTGAAAGATTTTACAACGGTATCCGGTGGGACAAATTGACCGAACCCTTTGAAATAACTGCCCTATAGTCGGTTTGGGATGGATTTCCAAATGTACTTTAGCAATAGCAATCATGCGGGAACAAGGACGCGAATGTTGGGTTACCTTAATAAATTGTGACGTCGGAGACCAGCCCGCGGTGATACCGGCCTGAGATAATGATGATAAAGTATAAAAACACTTTTAACGCTGACACTCTTTTGAAAACCCTCCATCAACCCTTCCTATCAAAATAACGTCAGACGTAGATAGAGCCCGTTACGTGACGTAACGTAAAGCAACGTCAAAATAGGGGAATATTTATATAGTGATAAAATCCATTTACGGCGGCGTACAATGCGGAAACAAACTTTATTTCCATGGCTTTCATATCTAGAGAGCTGCGGGATGGTAGGGTGGGGACTTGTCGATGGATTGTGTCGATATTTTTATCGAGCTTCAGGTTTTTGCATAAAGGTTTAGCTTTTCTGTAGGGATTTGCATAGAGCGTATACCATCTGCTATTTTTTGAATTCGGTCGAGTGTTTGGTAAACTTGCTTTTCTTCGAAATTCTATAGGTAGGTATTTGATATTTTAGTGTATGTAATGTTGTTGTTACTTGATGCTCCTCCATGTCAGTTTTTTCTATAAACATTTATTTTCATATTTAAACTTTGGCTTAGATAAGGTCTCTAACTCAAAGTTCTTTGTCCAGATATGTTCTACTCAAGAGTAAACCGCTCACAAGTCCCATCCCTACGTTTGAAGCCACCCTCAGTTTTTCCTTCAATTTTCCTTTTGCGATCTCCACTCACTTAATTGACGAGGAATTTTGATTGGTCCGTACCTAGCCGGAGCCGCCATATTCCTATGCATCCGTCGCGACGGTTCTCTTTTTAATTTCAGTCCCATTATTATTCCGGTCTTATTTTTAATGGTTAGCTTCGTTATTGTTCCGAGCACTCTCGATATTATTTTCTCCATTTAATTGCTCCGTGTTTTCGCAAGATTTCTGGATTTCGCTCGAGTGCCCGCCGTTTTTACTGCTCCTGTATTTTTAAAGCTCATTATAATTTTTGATTGTGAGTTCTCTTGTTCTGTGATGCTGTCGTCTGGAAAAACACTTCTGCCAGCCACCATTTAAGCTCCAATGCTGTTTCCACTCACATTGTTTTCTCAAATACAGTTTTCTTTTGATTCTGCAATCTGCATACTAGAAAACCAGAACGGCAAACAAAAATACTAGAGCAACCAACAAATCCAATACAAAGAAAGCAGTAACATTTCAATCGAAGTGCAATTACTCGTCAGCGGCGGTACACTTGAATGGTAACCGATTAAACGGTACGTCCGACAATATTGACAAAACTGCGCGCGCACCTCTACACACCAAACAAATTTCATTTATACCCCCCATTGAAACGTCAGAGCGCCAGCATTGTATGCTCTTCCGAGGCTAAAGAATAGGCCCACGACACTTTACTGGTATTTTTCTTCATTTATGGACGGTGCTATATTTTTATACCGCATTATTAGAAGTGGGAAGATGGACTGCGTCGACGCTGAATGACTGCAAGATAGTGTATTTATTTTAGGTTCAACTAAACTTTTTCATATTTTGGATATACTTGACAACTTACTATAACTGTACAGCAGCCATGTTTAGCAAACTGCAATCGGGTACATTTTTCAAATGAATGAATTAACGAGAATGCTGTCACGCAGAATTTGATTCTCTTCTAATCAAACACAGCCTGAATGAATTAAATCAAACCAACAAACCTTACGTCCTTACGAGGTTTCCTCGCATTCTTCCAAGTTTACGTCAGAAGCCGCAAAATAATTGCAGCTCCATAGAATAACTCTCCCGGTGTATCCGCGGGCTGCTGAGATGGATGCTCATTGAGGACTCCGTAATGTTCCATTAACGACATTAAGATTCCAACCGCGGCGTCGCTCCCGTACCTGTTTCAATGAATGAGAACTTACATTGCAACCTCAGTACTTAGGTAACATATAAAAAATATTGATCTGATTAATCAATACTAGGTATAGGTTAACAATTATGGTGCTGGTGTTTTTGCTACGAGTCACAGATTTGACAGAAGTTTCATTGAAGCGACTTGAGGCTTAGGAACACGTGTACTGTGTTCATGTTACTCCATAAATTTATAATTTAGAAAGGGAACATAGATACAAACCAACTGAAAAAACAACTAAGGTTTTCATTGTTTCTTAATGCTATGTTTTGGCCGGCTAGTACCTATACCTATTTCGTGGAAAGCCACAAAAGATAATTATTCTGTACCAATCTCAAACTACAAAATCTTTTCTGCAAGCTGTGCGTTGGAAATCAGTCAAGCAATCCGCATTTAGACAACTTACCTAAGTTTGCAAAACAAGCACATCAGCGTTCAAGTCTCCATCTTGGTTCGAGACGAGTCGAGCTGAGGCAGCGAATATCAACCGAACTAATATCTCTGCGGTAGCTAGGTATAGGTACCTACTGCATCCGGCAGGTTCATTAACCTCCCCACCCTCCCATAGTACGTACTACGTACCCTAGTACTACCACTTTATGACTAGATTATTAAATGTCTCGGGAAATTAATTCAATGGTGTGTTTGGGTGTTTGAAGTTTTATGGTTATAAACAGATTCGAGGAGTAGGGATTTCTAGAAGATTCAGCTAGCAGTGACAGCATGATTAATGGTCATTTTATTCTTCATGGTTTGTCTTTTACGGGTAACAAGGTCGAAATTAACAATTTGTGGGTTTTTGGATGAAGTGGATTGTGGGAAAAATTTGGGGAAACACTGTTACGACCGATTGTGAGGAGAATTTGTCCCAAAGTCCAAAAATCTTTCAACTATTTACTAACTCATAATCATTTTAGTTTTCACTATGATTAAATAGTGCAACTTGTAACACAAAGGGAGGCATATGCCCCGTAGTGGGATTCAGCGGGGTAAAAGATTAAACACTCAAATTATGAATTGCAAAACAATAAACAACCTGAAAAGCATTCAAAAAACCTAAAAACCCTTCCACAACCGTCTGTGGAAACAAACCGGCGTATTTTTCATTAGTGGAATGGTAATGAGGAGAAGTCGAGCACCCAAACAAAAATATGCAAAGCGAGCGAGCCCTTGACACCGGCCCTACTTCAAGACTTCATTATAACTGAACAATACCCGTTAGAGTAAGGACGTGCTCATCGTGGGCTCGCAGGTTAATGTGTGGCATCAGATTGGAAAAGAGAAGTAAGGCTGAGGAAACAGCTGGTGATGACAGCCAATTCTACGAATGCTTGTGATAAAATCGAGGTTCAAAAACTGTCCCAGCAAGAGATGATAAATCAAAATTGATGCACCCAATCTGGATGCCGGTGATGATAATAACAACGAACAGGACACAGACCGTAAGACACGTCTAAGAAGATCCATGAGAATCAAACCTCCGACGTTCGGATCGAAAGCCGTGGACTCCGACTACACCACTTCTCCTACGCACTCTCAGCTGAAAGTCATTCCAACCAGCACCTTACACGCACACGCCTCCGACACGTGTTTACAAACAACTAATTAGATGTGTGTGTTCGTTGACAATGGCGCTGGTGTGGGTGGCACCGCTGTGTGCGCCAAGGGTTCCTCATGTAAAATGCATAAGATACGCTTTCGTAAAGTCTCGCGCGCGTCTCGCTACGCACAGATGTTCCTGTGGCCATGAAACTGAAACTGAACGAGATCGATCATGAAATATGATACAACTTGACGTAGAACAAAGTATAAGATTTTATTCGAGTTAGATGAGTCCCTGTATTTCAGAACTGGTTAAATAATTGTTTACCAGAAAATAGAATTGATTATTATCAATCAGAAAATATTTTAGTGGTCTTGAAAGGTCTGTCGTTTGTAGAAACTGTGGTTTTTCTGTTAGAAATAGGATTGATCACAACCCTGGGTATCCATACTTAATCCACCTACTCGCTTCGCTCGATGTCTCGCTAATGCATCGAATTCTGCGTTCTGCAGTAGACCCATCTAGTTCCAGCAGGGCCTCCAATTATTATGCTGCCAGCGGCATCTCCCCACTTATTGTATAACTATTCCATGACCAGAACAAAACATCACTCTAACCCACATCCGTACAATGAGTGTGACCTTATTCTGTAAGCGAGAAAAGTACCGCGCGTGTTTCGAATCGCAATAGCAAGGTCGACGCCCTAGGCAGGGGGGTAGGAGGTGGATTGTTCTCACCTTCAGACAAAACGTAGCTGAAAACACAGAATTATCTGGTGGAAGTTTGTTCAGCCATAGGCCGCACTATTCCGCGGTGAGCTGTCGCGCGTTCGGCTAGTTTATGACTGTTTGCTGCAAGGTTGCTGCACTACACTGGCACTAAACTACAGCGGTTGGCTTTGTAAACATTGGAACAGCTCATGCCTTTAACTTTAAATGTTTCAAATGTGGAATGGTTGATAATGTGAAAATGATAAAGATATAAAGATTATTGGTTATTATAGTTTTACAATGTGGGAAATTTCTACTTTCCCCTATAAATTGATCTAACGGCGCTTAAGCCTTACAAAGTTCCAAAAATTTTCGACTCCAAAGGTAACCGACTTCGTGGACTAGAGGTTATGACATCCTCTTTCTGAGGGGAGGATGTGGGTTCGAGTCCCGTCGAAGCCGAACATTTGGGATATTATTTGATTAAGATAATATCTTGACATATTAAGTCGATGGGTGTTCTCCCTTATAATGCTACTGAAATTGTAAAAATTAGTGCAATGGACAATAATTATCGTATCAACATAAAGATTAACAAGATTAACAAGATGACAAAGAGGACACTGGTACATATTCTCGAACAACAACGACTAGAGATCACCCATTCCACATCACATATCAACTTAAGCCTATCTTTCCGTACAATATTGGGCAACAGCTAGGATTTGCGTAGCCTTGTAGCGAGGCCGTAGTCATAAGCTGGCCAGAGATTTGCAACGTTCCGCCTATCGATCCGGTGACCTCATTTTTCAGGCCACTTTACAGCGGAGCAGAGTGAAAATTACTGCAAGTTTACAAGGTTACTTCTAACTTGTTAAGAATTTATCTATACAATCAACTTAAATAACATTTGTTCGGTGCGGTAATAGCTGTGTGGTGCTGGCTTAGAATTTGTAGCACTCCAATTCTTCCCGTGGGTGTCGTAAGAGCCGACTAAGGGATATCCACCGGGGGGCGGGCAGCAGCGCCAGCGCCCCCTGCAGAACAAATCTTCCACCAAACTGCGATCCCCAACCCGCATGCCTAGCGTGGGGATTATGGGCATTACCCCCCATGAGGTAAACGCCAATAAGGCGTTTATCAGGGGGAGGCCTGCGTCCAGCATTGGACCGATACAGGCCGTTGAGCTCGAGGGTGAGGTTCGGTGCGAGCGAAAAAAACATTAATAGGCAGAACTGGAAATACTTCTGTAATCTTTCTGTAACTTTTCTGATATTTCCGTGGAATTGCAGAAACCCTAATTCCGAAGGGAAGGGCCAAATATCTAATTTCCTGAGTCGGAAAGTGATAGGCCCCGCCTCCGAACGGGTGAAGCTAATATCGAGATACCATCGATGGACAGTTGGCACGTGAGCCTGACGCACTTGCCCAAATTAAACGATCTGCTATCTTTGCCTTATCTTTAGATCATCGCAGAAATCTGTTTATAAGCCGAGAGGAAGGCTTGTCGATTGCCGAAATTTGACGTTCCAGACGCCTTGTTTCTTGTGTTGTGCCAGTGCAAATAAATAACAGTTTCCTGTTAACTTAATACTTATGAGCTAATAACTTCGGCTTCGACTTGAAACTATTTGAATCCGTAACGACGTGTATGAACGACCAACAACGTCGACTCATAAACAAAATGGACAAGCTAACAAACAAAAGACTGCTTAGGTAACCTCTACCTATGTCAAGTACCTTTATAAATATAGCCTTTTCTTCTCTACCTCACGCACCTGCCTCTGGCCGCTTTTTCTAGCCCGCAGAGCGACCAGTGGCCGTACAATGTACAGGCGCGACATCTGGCGGCGGCGCGAGCGGAATAACAACGAGGCGACTTTCCATCGCTTGTTAAGTATTCTGAACGAATGGCGAGCCGCCGTCCTACGAGGACAGGAGATGATATTTGAAGAGTCAGAGTCAGAGTCAAATCGTTTATTTCTTGACAATTACAAAATAAGACTGACCAGTCAATTTTTTTATTATAACTAACAGCGGCTCAGCTTGATCAATAGTAATTACTATCAAATAAGAAATAAGGTGCAATTGACTCTAATTCACTTAAATTGTTTGTCCACTAGCGGATGAAGTGAAAAAGAAACCACTAGCAAGTTTATCGCTTATCAACCAATACAATCTTTCCATATCTAAGTCTAAACATAATGAGTATAATATATGTAGTTCTAGCACAACTAATTTATGTTCCCACATACTATTGTCGGTGCGGAATTAGGCGACACCGGCCAAGCATCATTAATGTCATCTATGGAGTAATAGGCTTTCTTAATAATTTTCGTTTTATGTATAGTTTAAATTTACGAATAGGGAGCTCAGTTGCTTCAGATTAAAGCTAGTTATAGAATCTTATGAAGATAGTGAAGACAAGTTAAAAAATATATCTATCTGAACCTCTAATTGGACTGGGAAAAACGATTTTCTAATATTTTTTGCTCGAGGAAACAGTTTGGCGTTTGCTCTCTTGCTTAAACCTCTCTCCACTAGAATCAATAGCTAAGAGCCATCTAGAGTTACAATAACAAGTGTGATTGTTTTTTTTTAAAGATGCATTGAAAACCCCTCATTCAATGATGTCTTATCCAGACTCGAAATGAGTATAAATATATTGTCGCCTACGCGTATCACCGGTAGGACAGCATCCTCGCTGCTGTCAAGTGCACGGACGGGACGTCAATTGTCTCCAAGGGTTTTATTAAAATCCCTTTTTTGTTTCAGCCTGACGCGACGTGCGGCCGCGGCCCAATGTTGCGGAGACGATGTCGTTTGTTGCCGGGTTGTACTTGGCACTGTGGCCAGTTACAGGTATTTGCTCATTTTAGTTTATTTTCATAAACATATGTACATAAAATCATGAATTACAAAACGAAAAGCCTATAATAATGTAAGTTATCGTGTTGGACTCATCAAAATTAAAATTACACTATAATTTTCGTCATATTTTGTTTTCCATTTCTGAATATATTTTACTTGTTGTGTTTTGTTTTTTAATTTTAAGTATTTCGCACTCGCCAAAGCGAGTAGGTAAGTACAACTTTAACATAGGAATATCAATTTCCCATTGACACTGAAATAATGTGAAAGTTTGGATATTTATTAATTTTCCACCACACTAGGTGAACCTTACAAAACTTTTGCTATTAATTACTAGTTTTATCTACAAGAAATGTAAAACCACGTCCAGAAGCCAGTAACATCATATATGTATCTTGTCTCTTCATGCTCGGCTCTCTATCAGATAAACCTGACTACAGAATGTATCAATATCTGCCTCGAGTCTAGACTAGACAGTCCACGGTCCCAAGGTTCACAATTATAAGGTCCTGCCCTTCAGTCTATCACCCTATAGCGCTGGTGTAGCCAGCAGCATTCACAATGGCATATCGCAAATACTTTGCTAGATACTTCTCTTTAGAAATATCTAGCAAAGTCTTTGGTGACAGTCGAGTCGGGAGACTGCAAGATATCGACAGGTCCAGTTTATGTTTTTTTTAATTCTAATAAAATTACAGATTTATTGTTGATTAAAAGAAAATAACCACACTTCTAGAAAGAGGTATTTATGAAAAAAGCTTAGAATTCGGAAGGCCTTACTAAAATTGTAAAGCTACATCTACGTGGAAGGAGCCCTTTATAGCTTTGTCTTGAAACGTTGAAAACTATCATGGATTGGTACTCGTATTAACAAGCCAAAAACTAAACCGTTTTAAGTGATTTAGTGGTCTTGCCTCTCATGTTCCCTTTTCATGTGCCATGCCAAAGCCGTTAGGTATACAATAATTATAGCGTATTCTGTGTACAACTGAGTAATTTCGTTACTGTTTTGGATCTTAGAAATTTATGCAAAGTTATCGTGACCAAAATACTTGATGGAGCGAAATTAGCGAGCTTCGGACGATGGCGGCAATCAGCCGGAGATTGATGAAGCTTACCAACGCAGATATAGAGCTAGCTATGCAGAAGAAGGGTTCCAGAATTATGGCATTTATAGAGAACACTAGAACAAACCTTACCTCACCTATTTTACTTATAGAAACTAAGGTGTCTCCATCTCAATCCGTTGAGAAATTTTTAAATGCGGTGCGCGTACAGCTTGGGAAAACAATTTTAAAGAGTTTATTTAATGTTTAATAAGTTAATTTGATATGATTATTTTTCATAGTTTAATTAAATTTAGGTTTCCACACACAGTGCATGTATATTATTATGATGGAATATATAAATATCAAATATTTGGTATAGAGTTGTATGGCAACCCTATTTTTACAAAACATTTTTTTCATTCATTTTTAATTATTTTTGCCTAGCTCAACAGCTTTCACACATTTTTTCAATCTTATGCTTTAATAATTTAAGTTAAAATGATTTAGGATCAAAATGAAGCAGATTCTATTGGGAAAATATGATATACAGAATAAGTACACCCTACACAAACAATACAAGTATGAATACCTAATAGATATGCTGACTAAATGGCCGATTTTATTTTTTGTTTCAGAACAAAGACAACGACAACTAAGCAAGTCATGAAGAAATCTCAAAGTAATTTGGCTCACACAGATCCTGAAACATGCAAACGCAACTGAAACAAGGGCTCACGGAAGTTTGAAACAAAGCAGAAATTCAAGGAACCAAGAATACTTTACAGGGAACAGGTTCAAGGCTGCGCCGGAAGATCGGGGAAATAATAGAACAATGATATGCGTACAATTGGACAAAGATACGGAAACGTATATAGTTACGTCATGAGGAAAACAAATGGGTCGTATTTTAAAATACGAGTGTTAGAACAGTCAATTTTTACGAACCTGTTACGTATTTTACTGTTGGGCCAATTTCTCCTCCAATTCTTGCGACACTGGTCACTGGTCTTGTTGCTGTAAGACTTCAATCTCGTCACACATTTTAAATCAAAACGTAATCCTCACAGCACTTCGAGTAGCTCCCACCTTTAGGAGATATACATCATCATCATTTGTATCCATGAGTACCCACGTCTATTTTTGTATATATAATTTTAAGAAGTTTTAGAAGTTAGTTAAGTTATTTTTTGTTTAAAATATTAGTTAAGTTGCTTTGATTTAAGCGCATACTGCGGCCGCCTATAATTTAGAGAGCACTAGACTTAAGAACCTTGCCACTGTATTTTAATTTTTATTGTATTATCTCTAGTTGGTAGTCCTAATAAATAAATAGATAAAATATAGTAAATACACGTAAGTAGGTAAACGAGCAAATTAAAGTAGAGCCCGTAATTCCCATAAATAACGGGAAATCCTGTTAATCATACACATTTATAAACTACCAACTAAACCAGGATTAGGTCAAACTACGTACCAATTTTTTTACCAGTAAGACGTTGGAATGTATAATAAAAATAATTGACGTAAAACTTATTGTCGAAAAGTCAATGTAAGGTCTGGAAACGATCTGAAATTTTTCTAGCAGAGGAATAAATTAAAGTAAAAAAATGGAGAAGTCTACACTACATCTACATACCTAGTCGTACCTAATAGATACGGGCTGATGATAATGCTAAAACAAATAAATAACAAGCATTTTAATTAAGCTCTGATTAGAATGAGTGCTAATATTATTACCTAAGCTGTGTCTAACGTTTTAAGTACCCAGTTAATTGAGACCTTAGGTCTCAATTAATTGGTAAAATATAGCCACAATTTTTACCCAAAAGAAACAACGAAAAATCAGTTCTCCGCTTCAGTTCAGTTATCGGTCCCTGGGCAGCCGTTCCGTCATACCGACACCATTATACAGCTATCCTGGAACCCGGGAGATGCAAACAACTGTAAAATGAGTATAGGCACTGAAAGAAACCAATTGGGCAACCAATGGTAAAGGAGATAGCCTTGACCATTGGTCATAGGAAGGTTGGCTGATTGCTATTCCTCGCAGGCTGCTCAGGGCCTTGCCTTGCCACAACGTTAAATCAATAAATGACAATCATAAAACCAATACTGCTTTATTTCAATCCTAAACTAGTTTAGGGATCTGTTTCACAGTGTCCGGATAAGTTCTGCATACGTCCCAAATAAGCTATTTGTGACTTATCCGTTGGTTAAACATGGTTACGTTTCACAACTGCCAAATAGCGCTGTCGTATAAAGTCGTCCGTAATAACGTTTCTTATAAGGAACTTTAATCCTGCAAATAATTTATGTCTTAGATAATTATTCAATACTTTAACCGGACATTGTCAAACAGACCCTAATCTATTTCAGGTTTCATAAAAGCTGAAAAACTACAATTGGAAACTGTCATAAACGTCTGGCGACGCGACGGTGCAGATGCGTGGGCGAGGCGCGCCGCTCCCCCGGGTGGCGTGCAGCGGCGGTGCCAGAGCCAGCGGATAGATCGTCTCCAGAAGCGGCTGTCGACGAACAAAGCAACAAAATCCGTAAAACTTAAGGGGGCGACGACACCGAGCCCCGAACTGCGCCGCTTGAAATGTATTCAAATATATGCGCGATTAATTCAGCGGGCATAGCCAGCGGGACGGTGTTAGTAGTGGCAGCAGTCTCGCTTTCTACGCCGGATCGATGGGCCGTGACCTTCGCAATGCCTCTTATTTGGCTCCTGCATCGATTTTTTTAAGGAAATCAGCGGATTTTCGCGGATCGTAGCGGATAATGAGGCGCGAGCGGCGCCGCGGCGGCCGGCGCGACGCGCCGCGCCGCTGCCTGCTCGGGAGATCCGCTCAGGTGTAAATAAACAAGTTTATTTTGTATTTTATTTTATAAATGGTTTAGTACTTATTTTGTTATACCAGCTTAAGCACAGTTGAACCAGTTGGTCCTAGGAATATGGTTTTTACCCTGTAACAAAATGACCATGGAATAGCAAATGGTAGGTATTCAAAGGTCATGAAATAAAAACTTAGCTATTTGTAACAAAATAATGACAAATAAACAAGTAAATAGATGCTAGGTAGGTACATTATTTCCATAGAAATAATGAAAATGCTAAACCTGCAAAACCAAGCAAATTTGTCGCATGAGTAATTCAAACGACCATAAGATTAGAGCCTCACAAAAGGTGCGTTATCTTTTATGACCGTCGTAAGGACACATTGACTAGGCACCTACTTCCAAACGTCTTCACCGTACAACATTGTTCGTTGAATCCTTTGAAACCAAGGCACAAGGCCTAAATTGATCCATTTTTCCTTACGATTATGATCCCTGGAGGAAGCAACTACAAAGGAACTTATCAATACCCTTTCTATACATTTTACAGCTTCAAAAGAAATGGTGCCCTTGTAAAATGGTCTCTGGAGTACCGAGTGCTAAGTATACATAATGCTGTAGAACAGCGAGGTATGCTGGGCGTGTAGGCGTGTGCGTGAGACGTGACAGCGTGTGTGCACACGTGTGCGCGTGTGCGTGGAATGCGGTACACAGGAGTAACGCAGTTCGGGGCATGTGGTGTGGCGTGTTATGACGTCATTGCTGATATGTTTTCAGAATACATTATGATAATGGAGTGCTGATGAAGAAGGTGACACTGATCTGCAAAAAAAAAGAAATATTAAAATAAAACTTTTCTATTAAAGTTAGGTTAATCTTAGTAAAAGTTACCTCCCAGAGTGATAATTATATAGGTAATTAACCCCCAAATACCTACTCAAATACAGATCAAACTTGAGATCAGATAAAACCACGTCTCGTCAAGTCACGATTTTTCAATAAATCTTTATTGAAAAGTGTCAAAAAACCATAGTTTAGTTATCAGTTTATCAATAATTTTGAAATAAACATTATACACTGAATGCTTATAGTTAAAACTGGCATAACTCAAACTTATATCGAGATATTTTCCGAATAAGAATCATATAGGACTCAGAATATCACAAATCATAGAAAAATTTCGTCTCCTTTGAATGCTATTAGATTTTCAGTCTCACAAAATAAGCAACCGCTTTTCCTATTTCCCTGTGCCAGAGGAAGCATTTTGCCCTATACACGCACACATGGGCAATGCTACGTGCCGTCGTCTTGGCAACGGCGCGCAGGCGCGGCACCGCCCACCTCCCCCCACCGCCACCCCCTTCTAGACCAGACCAGACATTCTGTACGATTGGTCATCACACACCGTAATGGGTGTCAGTGCCGTGTCATCTGATTCCCTTTTCTGTGTTGCTGTTGGAAATTATGACATTGTTTTTTGCAGGTTTTTGAACATTTTTCTGTTTTTCTTTTTTGGTGTAGGTACCTACTCCGTTATTAGGTATCACTCTACAAAAGCTCTTCGTAACTATAAATATACTAAATTATGTCAATGGTTCAAGTTTTTCTTTGAAAAATCCCTGTCATGTAGCGCAAAAACACTTGGAAGCGCGTTCTTACAATGTTGCTTCATAATAAATCATCTGAAAAAAACTATAACTACCCACATTGGTACACTCATACGTACATTGCAATAAAAAGTAGCTCTATGGTGCACGTAGTTTAGGACCTCAAGTGTTGGAACAGTTATAAAAGTCCACCAGCGCCTCCTAGTTGCTCAATATCTACTCATTTGAATAAAAGGTCAGGTCCACGCGGTCGCCTACAATTTATGCTGTTTCAAGGAAAAGTTTACATTTTGAAGTTGTTATTCATTTGTTTTGGCTCTAAATACGTTTGGGTCATTTAACACATCTACGAATTTCTATACAAAAAATATTTCTTTTGGCGACTTAGGTTTGATGAAAATGACTACTGGAACGTGATATTGTCAAAAAGAAAATGGGAAACATTTTATTAACTATTTATAAAAATGCCGAAATCAAAAAAGTCGAATATGATAATTACCTAAGTATAAAATCCGCACAAAAACAAAATGTCTTAATTCATGAAACACTAGTTTTGTTTACACGTTACATTACATTACTTACTACCTATACATTTTTCATCCGAGACCATTAGTAGGTACTTCATTTTGTAATCCATTTATGACTATGTCAAAACAAAAATTAAGAAAAACCTAGGTATAAGTATACCTATGTCAAAACAAAAAAATGGCTTGTCAAAACAAAATAAAAAGTGTAAGCAATAACTTTTACTGTCGATAGCGATTACGTTGATGCAAATGATACCACAATTACGGAGGTGGAGGTGTGCGGTGCGAGCTGTTTACATTTGAATAATCTTTCACGTGGAATTACTCATCAGTTTAATACAAGATGAATGAACAATTTTGTAAATTGTTGTTAATGGAATAAGAATTTATGTTATTGATAATTGATTAGGTACCTAACTAAAGTGTTTCTATAAGAATTTGTTGCGGCTCTCCTTTTTTGCAAACCTCATAGCAAATATTAAATAAGTTCAAAAGAGTTCTTAAAGTTATTTCTTACTAACTGTAAGTTGGTACGACCGTTAGAAACCCATAATCAACTCTCAAAACACTACCAAACAATATTTATTAGTATCGTGCTAGGAACCTATCAAATTACCATAAACAAACAAATAATTTTCCGTACTTTCCACTGCGAATGAAAATTCAAACATCAATACTCCCATAAAGATTTACAAAACGGAGCCTAAACATAAACACAATGGACATACAGACACCACCTATCTGTACAGACGCGGGCAGTCGCATAGCAACATGTGCGAGGGAGACCGCCCTATACAACAGAGAGGGACAGCTACGCACACTCACGCGCGCTTTTCCCACCCACACAGACGCAACAGGGAAAACCATACGCACACAGGGATGTCTAAGTGTGCGTGGCGGGAAATAGGACGTCTGTATAAAATGTAGAGTCGGTATAGTCGGAGTATGAGTGGAGCGATAGTATGTTTAGATATGCATAATTTTAGAGATTTCAGACTGAAATAGCTACCGATTGCTGCGGGCAGGTGAGTTCAATGAATCTAGTTCTACGGTTCAATGTTCTGATACCGGTCAAATTAGAAATAGCAGAGTATTTTGTAGCTCTATCTTTTATAGATTCAAGCTTAGGAACTTGACCTACAACGTTCATAAATGGTGACAGACTAAATGCATGGTTTTTTATGAAAAGTTATATTTAACTATCTAGTTTATGCAGTAGTTATTTTATCAAGCTTCTATGGCGACCTTTTTAGCGCAGAGGGCGAAGGTCCGCCTGCGACGCAGGAGGTTGTGGGTTTGATTCCCGCGCCTTTGCAAATGCTTGTACGATCTGCAGATATTTGTTTAGGGTGTTCTGGGTGTTTTAATGTATAAAAAATATATCTTTCTATGTAATGTTTTGTATTATGTATATCAGTTCTTAAGTACATAATATCTCTAGTACCCATTATACAAGCTCTGCTTAGCTTGGGACTAAATAATGCTGTGTGCATTTTCCAACATTTTTTTATTGTAGACATCAAATAATAGTAGAGTACCTACCTACCCTTTATTATTAGTCACAGGTCGCCAAAAGTATTTAAACTCCTATAAGTTTTATATATTTTTAACTTAGAAGCTACTATAACAAAATTAAGTTACATCATCCTTCGACAAACATTAATCTACAAAAACTTAATAAAATCATACAAAAACCTTGTTCAAACTAAAAGAACCCACAAAAAGACGATCTACTTTGCATAATCCACTTAAGTGCAATAAATACATTCATAACCAAATTATGTATTTAAGTTTGTTTACCAATAAACAGCATTCACAATTTTACAACCGTTTGTGAAGTTGTAAAAGAGGCATTGCGGAGCTTGCTGACAATCGATTCATTCACGATTCAATGAGAGTAGGTAGGTACCTACCTACCTATAGTATAAAAAATTATTTAAATTTAAAATCGTAGTACTACGCCAGACAAGCGCCCTCTAAAATAAACACGAAACAAACTTTTATTACACCGTCTACGAGCAACTTACGTGTCTCGCTTCGGAACGAGCCTTCCTACATCCGCACCTACTAACTCCATCTCTGGACGAGTAGCAGAACCATAACTACCCGTGGTTCGTACAACATTCTATACAAAAATTATAGAAATGCATAATTCATAATAATTATTAGAATTGCGTAACGCTGTGTGAAAGCAAGTGTGGTTATTAGCAAAGGAAATGAATTCAAATGACCTTGCTCCATTAAAGCGGTATAAATAATACATGAGGCAATCATTGTTTGGCTGAGGTAGGTACAGCTTTTTCAAAGTGCTGTGCTGGTCTGTGGAGTGAACTTCTCACTGCATACATTCCTTCTTAATGGGCAATATGCACGTAACTCGAAATCAGGCCAGATTATTATTAATTTTTATAAAAAAAAACAAAAATTTATCTTTGGTATATGTAGATTTTGGTATTTTTAAAACTCAAATTGCTTGTAGCTCGCTGTTGTGTATATCTTCTGTAATTCTTATGAAAATATTGGTAAATGGTAATAAAAGGCAGTCTTCAAAGTGGGTTTGTACACAGTTAGACAATCTGCCTAAAATTTATGTGTTTAAAAGAAGTCCACGTATTGTCCCATCGAATTTGGAAATACGGAGAGCAGAAGTTTAAAAATTAAATATATTCCCTTATTAAATTAAAATTGTTTGTGTTGTATAACGTTATTAACAAGATAATTTGTGACCTTGAAAAAATACGTTCAGTTGCAGTTATTCGAAGTATTTTGTACAAAAGAATAATATAATATAGAAAATAAGTTTTATATATATAGGTATAGGTACTTTTCCATAGTATTAAGTAGAAAGAAAACCTTGTTTTTGACGATGACGTCATAGAAGAGCGTATTTTATAATGAATTTGTTTAATCTTATTCATGCACACCTTAGTTTAAACGTTACTTTGTTTTCCACAACTGTGTCACTTTTAAAAATACTGTCTATATAGACAGTATTTTTAAATTGACATATGTCAATTTAAGGAAAAAATACTATAGGGAAAGGCACTAAAGTAGATAACTAATACATTTATAATATAGCACTCTAATGTAACAGTGTAATGAGATCCCGAAACTTTATACATTTAGGTAGGAATGATTCGATGTGGGTTTAGACCGTAAATTAGGTTCTAAGCATATAGGTATATTATGAGAAACCTATTTATGAGAAATAGGGCAGTGTATGATTTTATTTCATTTCTTAGAAACCAATGTTTTAAATAATAGATTCAGGCGTTACGTTGCGGAAATTCATTGTAAATGTTTTGTTAATATACATACTTTAGCTCCCAATAAACTAACCAACTACATTGTATATATTTAAGTGAATGTTCACTGAATCCTACATAAATATAAACAATACCTACAGTGTACATTCACAAAAAGTGTGTCACAGTGACTTTTTCAAACTTTAAATCGTGGAATATGGCTCAACTGTTTTGTTTATACATTATATTCAACGATTTGAAGTTTCAAAAAGTCAGTTATCTATCAGGCAATCTCACAATAATTGTCGTGTTCCACTCCGACTCGGTTCACATCGATTTGCGTGAACCCACCGTGAAATGAACCGACGTACATACGGACAGACAAGCCAGGTGTATATACGACACGCGTGAGCGACTCCGTCACGTTATTTATTACATGGTAGGTCAGGACACTGTAAAAACCATTGTTAGTATGTCTACGGTATTTTATTGGCTTACTAATGTTAGTAACATAAATATTATTTCTTTAATGCTACAAAAGCAGTACAAAAGCTGTAGAATATACGTGTTCTTGTGAACGTAATAGACCTGAAAAGTATAAGTGTAATGGTAGTTTATTTAGCCATAATATTCTGCTTTTTATTTTGCTATAATAAAACAATGACAAATCGATCACTACTGTAATGCTATGCCGGAGCAGATGAAGTCAAAGCGCTGGTCTTCCATTGTGACCTTATAACCTAAGAAAGATTATAGAGGGTGTTCGGCACAACGTTTACCATGTGGAAACTGGAAAAAGACACCACAGTTGAAAATCTTTAAAAGTATTTGAGGGCTAAAATACCTTTGCAATTGGTTCTTGCAATTGGTTCTACCAACCCCCAATTACCCTTGTTTCTAAAGAACTAAACTACCAGAACAGATATTTTGCCGTAAATAATAAATAATTATAAAAGAGTGTAAGTTAAGGGTTTATTACTGTTCAGTGAACATGTCCCGCTTAGTAAAATAAACATAATAAAATGTAAAATAAAACCCAGGTCCGTCCGACCAACAATCTGACACGACACGACACGACACGACACAGGTAAGTCGAAGATTATAACAAGTTATAAAACAAATACGATAAGAATTATTGTTTTGAATATGTAGGTAGTTTCTCACAATAGAGTGAAGCATCGTTTCTCTACAGTTTTGTAAGTACCTAGGTACCTAGAATAGTGATGTATTAATTACTTAGGAAGTCTAAGGATTATGAAAGTAAGGGAATAGATAGTGTACCTGTGTTTCCGCACACACTTGTGCACTATAACATATGTCTTGCTAGTCTACGATGAGAATTACTGCCGTGGTCGAAATTCCCCTAGGAGGTCGTCACATCACATTTAATAAGTACCGTATTATAATATAAAGTAGAATAATTCTCTCTGTGAAATGTGGTGACTAACGGCCTATTCATAATGAGTTAGCAGACCTTTAGCTGCTCACTAGAAGACTGATTGCAAAAAACGTTATTCATAATAGTTTGCAAACGCTTGCGGCGACTTAGCAGCCCGCTTACCTGTGCTAGTGATTTATAATGCATAAGGCCCTAATTATATAAAACTAATAATATTTCCACCACTAATGTGGTGACTAATTATTACTCACAACATTTCACACTTTGAAGATTTTATTTATAAATACTAAATATGTGTCAAGGAAATCTAGAGTTGTCGGAAGAGTTCAGTGACTTTGGTCGAAGCGCTACCGGTACGGGGTCAAACCGTAACATTTGTCAAATAATTTTCCAAATCCTACAGAGATTGCTCCTTAATGCCCACGTAAACTCATAAATAAACTTATAAATTAATGAAAACTAATATTTACAGTTGAAACAGTCAAAAAATCCGTCATCTTACATCTAGACTTGTTTATTTCAGCTACATTCATAGTATTATGTCTTACGGTATGCTGCTGTGGGGAACACTAATTTGTGTTGCAGAAGAGGTCTGTTCGTGAAATCCATAATATGGGCCTAAGAGAATCCCTACGTGATAAATTCAAAGAAATAAATATAATGACAGTGCCATGTCAAAGTCTTAGGTACTATAAAATATCACATTATCTAGAGGATAAAAAGCTTAGAACGGATCTTGCTCCCACTCGAAAAGTAACAACAGGCTAAAGATTTTTTCGTCGCTTCTTTACTTTAGTCTACATACCGAACTGAAAGAAATTAAAAATATCACCTTATTTCCTTGTCAGTGTTTGATTTTATAACTTGACCTTTTCTAAGTTGATATTTATTATAATTTATGGAAATATAAATGAAATTTAAAACAATGAGCTAACTGCAGACTGATGCAAACAATCTACAGGTAACTCAACTGATCTATATCAATATCAGTCAGCCCGATATATTGCAATCCCAATGCGCTGAGCCAGATACTGACCAGCTCTCGGGTCACGCGTCGTTTCGACCAGACGATAAATAAACTAATTTTATCTCCATAAACATAAAAAAGTATATAGTGTTGAAGTCTAAACAGATAAAATATACCTTGTGATCGTGTGTATGAGATACGTAAGCTATATAAATGATTGTTCTTTAATTCTTTCAGTCAATGAACCTATGTACCGTCAGAGCACATACAATGCTAGACAAGGCAGTATCACCGTGCAAGTGGGCGCTCCCCCCAGCATGTCTTGGAGCCGATCCCTCGGATGACAATACAACATTACGAGGTCATCAGCGAGCAGGCTCAGCCGTGAAATGAACTTCTCAGCCGACGACGGCGGCGGCGCTTAAGGCCCATACACCAGTGAAAGTGGCGCCCCCAATTATTTTATTTTATTATTACGTTAAACGCAGCAAGTTTTAAAAATCCATCTTTCAGTTTGTGGTATCTATTATAAGGTTTTTATATGCCTCTGTAATAGTTTCATTTTGTAAAGCTTAGGTAGAGATACGAAATTGCGTTTTTTGCCCACCA
Organism: Eupithecia tripunctaria; assembly: GCA_955876795.1. Classification (NCBI taxonomy): domain Eukaryota; kingdom Metazoa; phylum Arthropoda; class Insecta; order Lepidoptera; family Geometridae; genus Eupithecia; species Eupithecia tripunctaria. The sequence continues at coordinate 599,540 of OY041604.1, forward strand.
AACACTATTCTTGCATCTCCTCCTAAACTATATGAGATAAAATTATTATAGGGGTATTAAAAAATAGCTTATACCACAAACTGAATGTAGGATTTTAAAAAATTCCTATGATAAACGTAAAAATATGATAAAATAGATATCGCTGTCATATTGGCTCGGGTATGCGCCTTAACTTCTTTTGATAGGCTCATGCAATCACACTAATGTTATAAAGATGTTTAGATGGATGGATGGTTGTTACCTCTGCGCGCCATAAAGACAGAACCGATCGGGCTGAAATTATTGAATTTGCATGCAGGTAATTCTAATCCAGAAATCAAACTTTTTATCCCATAAATCAGTTTCTACGGTATACAAATCAAGTTAACGAATTAGAAAAAAAGTAAGTAGTGTTTAAAACAATACTGACCTTAACATAACATTTTAGTCATTTAGATAATATTTTAGAAGAACCACCAGCGATAGGTAGAAATTTTCAGATTTTCATTTAATTCGTAGTATATATGTAAAACAGATCCATAGTTTATTTATGATCTGCAAACTGCATCTCATTGTTACGCAAATCAATGCATATTTAAAACGTGCCATTATTTTAATCCCTACAGCCGCGCACATACGAGTATCCACAGACCTGTACCTCTATAGACATAAGTATAAATAGCAATAAATCCTTGTGTTCGTGAATACAATTAGCGCGATCCTCTCGATCCGGCCCGGGGGGTGGAGGGGCGCGGAGGGGTTGAATTATAAATTCTCTGGGAAAGGTGACAGGTGTCGCCGTAATCGCATGAAACCCGCCGAATCATAGTCGACCTGCGCCAACTATTCGCAAAGATTATGTGACTGGGGCGGTAGTACAGGGCGGGTGTGCACAGATGAGGCAGCTCGTTGTGAAATTACTATGAAAAACGCTCGGAAATAAATATGGGTAGTTGTCCTAATTTTTGATCCGACTAAAGAGTGCAATGAGACCAATAAGCTAGATAGGGCATCGTAGTTCGGGGTATAATTGTTTTTCAGGCGGCGCTGCTGCCCGCCCCTGATGGATGACGATGGCCCCTTAGTCGCCTCTTATGACATCCGCGGGAAGATTTGGGTTGGTCCAAATTCTAAGCGACGCGGCAACTCAAATCAAATCAAATCAAAAATTAAACTAACCAGTCAAGTTATACCTCCAGGTATATTCAAAGGGAGTCAATGATGCATCAAAATGTAACAACAAAGCTTTTAGATTTCGTGTCCTACTTTTGACATTGAACATAACTCTACCACCTCACACGCAAAAATCTTAAAGCCCCTGAGGTTTATACAAAATCAACTTGCGATTCCGAAGCGGCCGATCTGTCCACTTCTCTGTGACGTATAATTGCGGGTAGCCGCGTATTTGCGCAGCGGGCAAAGTGAAATAACATGGTGCAGATAACGGCCCGGCCACTATTGTTTTTGTATATCATATACTATTGCTTCTGTATAATACGACCTATTGTTTTTGCCGTTTTCCGCAACGGTGCACGGTCGGGTTTGGTACACTGAAAGAACGTAATAAACGTCGAACATGGAATGTACCATCAAAGGCATTTCGTACATGTAGTATTTATCCAAAACAGTGGCCACCGCATCGCTTTCAGATCGATATTCTACGATGAAGGTAGATCTAGGGTGGTATTAAAAATAACAATGCAATTGAATCGTCTGAACAAATCCAGAACTATAAATATACGGTTTTCGGATATTTCAGTTTATTTGTTATTTAAGACCTTCTTTCTTGCCAAAGTTCATGATCGGATACTATATGGGAAGTAGGTACCTACTTTAAATAACCGAATAATATGTATAAATAATAATGTTAATTAAATAAATGAAAACTTTGTCAATAGGGAATATTAATTGAGGTAAATTAAATACCGTACGAAAATTATGTGGCTTGCTGTCGATGATTGCTTAGATATCTAAAATCACTTACAGAAACTAACTGCACTTTGTAAATACATAGGTACCTATTTACTGCACTTTGTAAAAAGGTACTTATTTACTTAACTTTTCCTATTGATCCTTATCATTGTTACCTCGCCACATAGACTCTACAGACCTAGTGCGAGGGACAGAGACCAACTCTGACACCACGATATTTATTGCGGCTATTTTCTTAAAGTTGTCTTTAACAGACAATAAAATACAAAATACCCGGCATTATAAAATTTTATATATTATGAATTAAATTTTCCTGAAATACCATAATACATAGAAATATAAACCGCATTGGGTTTACCTGAATCACATGATAAAGTTTCCTATAAAAGGTTGTTGTAAAACCAACGTGCCATTATTTTGGTAGCAGCTGTTTCAGAGTGCTGCGACCATTCCTCTTCAGTGCGCGCTCTCGTCTACCAGCACGACGACGATACCTTCGTCTCTTTCTAACTAAGGAGATTTGTTTATTTAATAAAAAGGTATTCCAACCGCGTACACATAAACCGTGGAGGCTTGAGGTAAGTTATTGATATTCAAGAAGTTCTTAAGAGACGTAGCATGATATAAAGCCTGAGGGTACATCGTGGTCTACGGCAGAACGGCTGTAAGAGGACCTATGGCCACTCTTCAACTACGTGTTTAAACCCCATCACGTCTCTAAAACTGTCCACAAGAGCCAGCGCTCAGCGCATCCCCCAGGAACATATAACAAAAAAACATTCTGATGCAGCCGTTCATCAGAACATCTTCGCCTAAACGATGGTTCAATGTTCAAAAAGAACATTGAATCATCGTTGAGGCGAAAGCTGAAATAAGGTCACAAAACTAAATAACATATTATATACGTAGTCATTTGCTGAATGGTTCGGGTTATTCCAGTATTCCCCCTCGACGACGTGACGAGGGGGGAAATTCCCTATAATAGCGTCTCATTTCGTAATTCATTTAAATCCATACATATTTTTATGTGAATCATTCCTGCACGTAGCGGTCTGCTGAAGTACAGTCAACGTGAAATCTCAATCTCATCAGTCCCACCAAGGTGATGATTATGAAACCTCTGGGTGCTCCTTCACTACGCTACAACTGCTGAGGACAGCATCTGCAGCAGCATATCAGCTGTGTTTGACTTCTCCTTACCACGACCTCACTAGAGAACCTGACAGACAAGCCATATTTCTAATCGTTGGATTTATGGATGTATGAATGGATGTTTGTTACGTCTTCACGCTAAAACCATAGAACGGATCGTTGAAATTTTGAACGCTGGTAATTCTAATCCTGGAATCAAACATATGCTACTTTGTATTCGATAAATTAGTTCCCGTGGGATAAATATCACCTTTAGGAAGCCGCGGGGCGCAGCTAGTTATTCAATAATATGCAGTTTTGTGTCTTGTTCGCAGTTAAGATGTGTAAGGTAATGGCGTTCTGCGCCGATGTGTTGGTGGTAGCTGGCGCGCCCCCAACCGGCCCCGGCCGCTCTATGGCCTCGGCTGCGGAGGCCCCTACGGCTTCTGCTGTGGAGGCCCCCGCCAACACTAGCGCGGAGGGACGCTCCACATCCAGCATTCCTGTCTACGGTCGTGAAATTAGGTCCGCGGGCACTAAATAAATAATGCTGGATAACACACCATCATCTAGTACCCATAGATAGATCAATTGAGCTTCATTAAGATTGATTACAATAGTCTACAGTTAGCTCAATGGTTTTGTATTGAGCTAACTGCAGACTGTTGTAGTGTAGTAATTGTAAAGACTAGTTTTAATTTATTTATATTATTTGATTGTTATTTTGTTTGCCATTCAAGACTGGATAACTGATTTAATTACACAAAATTTTACATTGATATAATTATATTTTTATTATACATAGAAAACACCCAAAACCAGATCGTACAAACATTTGTCCCTAAGGCAGGAATCGAACCCGCCACCTCCTAAGTCGCAGGGTACCGTCGCCCATTTCGTCATAGAGATCAAAATTGTTTCCTATCCTTGCGCATCTTAAAGTGCCGAAAACTGGCGCAATTGTATTTTAAAACCTGAACCTGGTATTATCATTGACTAGTGGATTAATCTTTTGAAGCCTTGATTTTATGTTCTTTCAGTAGAGGTACTCCACTAGAAAGAACACAAAATCAAGGCTATCTACTTACGTAGGAATATTTTCGGTTCATTACAACCTTGGTTATATTATTATGGCTATTATGAATAGGTAAGTGTCTTGTAGACCTTCGTGATACACCGTCGGCCAAATCTCTACTTTCCATCAGATGAGATTGTGGTCAAACAAAGGTCGATTGACTATTAAAATATTGTCATATGGACGTTAGACATACACAGATTACATAGCCACCCTAAAGCCACTTCCGGCTGTCTGCTATTGGTTGACTGGCCGTTTCCGGTCTAAATAGGGTGGTTATGAGTTTGAGGTTATACGTGACGTCATGCTGTGGTAAATTTGATAAGAATTATGGAATGGATATTCCTACGAGAAATATAATTGTAGGATTAGTATAACTTGTAAAACAAATTATATAAACACCTTGGTAGACTTTCTTGGAATGCGAGTAGTTTCTCTGTAAACTAACTGGGGTGTTAATAGTAAGTTTTAAGGAACTCTTTCTCACTTTGACACCCCTAGCTTTCTAGGGGTGTCAAAGTCCCAACTTCCTGAACACAGGACTAGTTAAACATACTTGTAAGAAAAATAACAACAATAATATTTAACTGCCCCGAGATTTGAACCCGGAAATTCATTATTAGTAGGTTAACACACTATCACTTATTGATGACTGCCATCCTTTGATCAGGTATCCACCGCGTAGCGAGGCCGGTGGCCTCTTGGTTGATGCCACCACCACATCATAATCAATCATTTAGACAGTCAAGAGTCACCACTTTTCCTGGCCTTCTCCGGGATCTTGTTACCTACTCAGCGAAAGCGCAGCGATTAAAGGTTGGGAGACTTTAACACTCCATTTCTTCCCATGGATGTCGTAAGAGGCGACTAAGGGATATCCACCGGGGGGCGGGCAGCATCGCCCCCTGCAGAACAATTCGACCACCGAACTGCCCCATATCCCAACTGGCATGCCCAGTATGGAGATTACGGGCATTACCCCCTATTAGATAAACGCCAATAAGGCGCTCAGGAGAAGGCCTGCGTCCAGCAGTGGACCGATACAGGCTGTTGAGGTGAGGTTGAGGATATGTACTTAAATTTCTTAGTTAATTGTTTATTTTTCTGTCTTGTCTGTTTTATTTTAATTGTCTGTGGTCTTTAAATTATAAATTTAGTACCATACAGCGTGGCACATTTAGGCCTGTATTATGAAGCTTGCTACGGCATCGATCTATGTTTAAGGACAGAACGGATACCTTAGCTCCCATACAAACGTACTTCCCGCTTCATTTGGAAACTACGTTTCCGATCGTATTGAAATTTTCCATACATAATCGGATGACAAATAGCTATGTTTGTAGTGTTTTCGTTTTTTAAAAAACATTATGATAATTAAATGAGAGTGAAACTAATTTACCATATTTTGACCACCATATCGAGTCATTTTCAAGCTATTTTTTATGCATGTTAGACACCTTTATTCGAAAATCTGTCACGCTGCAAACATCCTAAATATATTCACCATTAGAAATGAACAAAAATATTTCTGAAATCAGTCGTTTATTCAAAATGAATCGCAAAGTACGAAAAAATATAAAAAATTGAGAAATTCCTTCAAATTTCTGCAACCGCTCGCTCAAACGCGGGGGGCAATGCGACACAGGGAGCACAATTCCAAAATAAGGCGAATGCCGCGGAATGGCCAACACGATGCGATTCTACGTGAAACAACAACAAATGCACTCGAGCCGGCCGCTGAGATTTGGGAGGGGTTCGTAGCCTTCTTAAGCAACGCTTTTCTATGGCATAAACGTTACTCAAGCATAGCTCTATGACTGAGCAAGCTTTCATAATACGGGCCTTAGACCGGTCGGTATGGAAAAGTCTGAAACTATAAGACATACGAAGTTCTCTGCTTAGGAACCATGTCATCGATTTTAGTAACAAGAAAAACTGCATTCATACTTTATAAAAACCTTGTACCTACTCAGCTTCGGAATCAAACCCAAACCTATTGAAAAATAAAACTAACACTATTTATTTATTATTTATATATCAATTAATGACTAAATAAGTACCTACTATGAGTGAATGCGCTAAATATTTAACCCGCAAAGGTTTTACTGATCCAATCCCTGAAGATGTGGTGCTAGCGACCAGGATAGATTTATTTATTTATTTTATTAGTTCGTTTTATTGCCTCTGTAATTAGTTCCATGTTTATTAAGTAGTAGATACGCATCGCGAGGGCGACAAAATCTCAAATTGGAAGTCGTTGGGAAACGTTGCCGTCAGTATCGGGTGTGTGTTCTGGTCGTCTTATTTAAAATAAAAATACATATTTATGTAATGTATTCTATTATGCAGGTATATCAGTTATCTAGTACCTACCTCGTCGTCCTTTGAACTTACACCGGGATTTTTTCTTGATTATTGTTCATCATCGGGTTATAAAATAACCGAATGTTAGTATTGCCGACCTCAGGGGCCATAATTTCCTAAGTTTTAGAGCCTCAGCCTGGTATTTGTCCACTGCTGGACGCAGGCCTCCTCCTGATAAGCGCCTTATTGGCGTTTATCTAATGGGGGGCAATGCCCATAATCCCCACGCTCGGCATGTGGGTCTGGGATCGCAGTTCGGTGGTTGAACTATTCTGCAGAGAACGCTGCTGCCCACCTCCCGGTGGATATCTCTTACTCGCCTCTTACGATACCCACAGGAAGAGATGGGATGGTGCAAATTCTAAGCCAGCACCGCTAAGTTTTAGAATAGATAATCTATCTGCACACTGCCAATGCGTAATTCGTGTAACGGTATAATATTTAGTCAGTTGCATAATTAGCGGCGGAAGGAAGCCGCGATCAGAGATACATGCATTTGCATACATTAGGGATGCGCGCGCGGCGCCCGGGACCTCTCACGTGGGTTCGGGGACGATTCACAACAAACCGACGACGGTTTTGGTAAGGACGATAATAATATAACCTGCATTCTTAAAGAATGGGATTGAGAATGACTTTATCTTGCACGCTATCCCGCTCAGATAATATTCGAACTGAGCAGGACGTCATGAGAGATAATACTTTTAAATGCATCATGGTTATATTAAGGCGCATGAGCCAATCTGACAGCAATTCCTATTTTATCATTATTTTACGTTTATCATAGGAATTTTTAAAAATCCTACGTTCAGTTTGTGGTATCTACTATAAGCTATTTTTTAATACCTCTTTTATAATTTTATCTCATATAGTTTAGGAGGAGATGCAAAAATAGAGTTTGGTAACCAAAAAGCGCAACTTCGTATCTCTTCCTAAGCTTTACAAAATGAAACTATTACAGAGGCATTAATAAATAGCTTATAATAGATACCACAAACTGAACGTAGGATTTTTAAAAATTCCTGCGTTCAACGTAATAATAAGATATAATAGTTGGGGGCGCCACTTGCGCTGGTGTATGGGCCTTAATACTAAAGTTATTTACAACGGGATATTTACAAAAATTAAATCATGGTAAATATCCCGTTGTAAATAACTTTAGTCATGAGAGATATTAACGATTCTTTATCGAGTAATTATCGCCCCGTATGTAGTTCTTAGCAGAGCGACTGACACACTTACCTGCTAGATATTTCCAACCACGTTAACCAAAATCTTCCTAACTAGTTTCGTGACACAACAAACCCGTCACTCAGCATTACCAAAAGCAGGCCGAGGCGGCCTTATCGCCGTACATTTCACCAGCTAACCGCCGTGGTTAATTACCGCGAGTAACGACAGGGGGCGCTAAGGTGCCTCATGGCGTGACCCCAATCTGTACAATCACGCATATTTTAATAGACCGTTTAAATCATTTTTGACAAAAAAGGCTTTCTTAATACAAACAACTAAAATCCATACATTTCCTCATTTAACATCTTGTAGTTTTTACACACACAAATAAACCAAAATGGAAGAGTAGATTCCAATACCTACCTCCTTATTCCTACAATTTTTTGTTATATATCCCGTGCACATTGATTAGTTACTTCTGAAGAATGAGCCCTAGTATGATTTTAATCTAGCCACAACGTGGGTGAATGAGTTAATAATAATAAGAAATAATTATTCACAAAATATATTAGGAAAAAGGTTAACAAAAGAGTAACAATAAGTTATTCTAACGTTTAACGTTCTAACGCCCTTAAAACCGCCTGAATATAACTTAAATTGCTTAACTTATTCTAAGAACGTATATGTTACCTTTCTTATTGTCTGTATATGTATAAGATTTATGGAAACACACTTCGTTCTTGTGTTCTTTAGTTTGTTGCACTTCATTTCACTAGGATTTATTTACTCATATTATAAAGCAAAAACTTGTGACGTCGATGCTTTTTAACCGACTTCAAAAAAGGAAGAAGTTCTCAATCCGACTGTGTTTTTTTTATTTGAAAGCTGGTGCTTCCCGTGTTGTCCCATTTTTTTTAGTCCAGTTCTGACGATGGGATCCATATAATTGAGGTCAGTTTACAGTTTTTTTAAAACAAAAACAAAGTCAATGGCGTCGATTTCGAAGCTCGGACGATTGGACCCCTCCGATCGTCCGAGCTAACTAGAAAGATGCCCACTGCTGGACATAGACCCCCGTCTATGTCCAGCAGTGGGCTTCGTTCCGCTGGGAATATTAAACGACAGTGAGACCAGGAGATGAAAAAGGTATCAGAAAAACTCACGTATATACATATATATCTTTTACTACGGCTACTTTTTACTTTTAGTGTATGAATGTAATATTGTGAAAATGTGTGTACATGTTAACATTTTCAGGGTTTATGCATGCAAGTTTCATTTTCCACCATAACTTTATAGTGCCTAAATAGATTTTGATACGTCAGTTATTTGCATCATACTAAGTGACTAGTGGCTTTGCATATTGTTTTTATCGTGCTTTTAATATTATATATACAATAAAATACATAAAGGAGTTTTTGAATGATTTACCACCAGCAAATAACTCTCGTAAAAACTAGTTGTTGGAATAATACTCGACATAATACCGTATTTTGATAATATACAGAAAATTATGAATATAAAAGTAAATTGGAAACATTACTATAATTACTAAACATTGTAACATTTTCTATTTCCATGCGTCATGAAAAAGCGAATGAGTTCTTTGTTGTAGCGGCACTACCTACCGGTAAGGTGGTGATTACACACCATTATCGCCGTAATGGCGCCCCCTACCGTCACGGTGGCTAATTGCCTTTGTTTTGGCGTTTCTAGGGGTACATTACCTAAGTATACATGATGGGGCAGCAATGGTTGAGTTGGCTTTGAAGGTATATAAGGCACCGTCATGACATCGTTTAATAAATACATAGTTAAAAGAGTTTAGTTTTGACTTCGCCTTTTTATACAATAATGTCTGAAAGGTATCCGAGCATCGACAATATATCAAATTTATTACTTGCTGAACTCTGAAAACTGCCAATATTTGATTTTACTCATATAATAAGAAAACCATTATTTGCATATCACACAAACATTTGTTCCTAGGCGGGAAACGAACCAGCACCTCGAGGCACCCACACATACAGAGGTCGTCAACAGGTCTCACACGAGACCACATTGGAAACGATTACATGCGATGATGCGACTAATGGTCGTAAGTTCTAGATTTCTTAAAAGCGTATTTATCATCCATAGAATACAATAGAAAACACTTTACTGTTTATTAAAGTCTAAAAGAAACTATTTACAACAAGACAACATAGCAACTAGCGACAATTGGCGGTCTTATCGCTCAAGAGCGAATGAGTCACGCATCTTATATAAAAGTTATGAAAAAGCTAAATAAAACGTCTTATTATACTAATAATGTTAAACTCTTTCTAGGCTTAAAAATCATCAGCATCGTCAGCCTATATTAGTCCACTGCTGGACATAGGCGTCCCCTAATGAGCACCATCGCGCCCTGTCTTCAGCTTGACGCATCCAGATTCGTCATCCCACCTGGCCGGAGAGCGTCCTACACTACGTTTGCCGGGGCGCGGTCTCCACTGAAGAAAGTGGTCGGTTACAAATAACGCACAATAATAAGCTCGTATAAAACCCCGGTACGTAACACAAGGCACGATACTCATATGCAAGTATTTAATGTTATAACAACAAATGTATTCTTCGTGCAGCGTTGTATGAATAATGAATCCTGGGAGTTTGTATGAGAGTTTGTATGAGAGTTCTCACCGAGCTTTATTGTTTGAACTGTTACGTAGGTGTCATACACACATAATACTTAGATACTTGCACTTGGAATCGGTTACTTTGTTCTTGAACTCTTGATCGGCTTTGAAGTTTACAGTTTGGGAAAGAAAGTTGACTTTGTTATGCATATTTTAATTAGTTGAGACTGTTATATAGGGTGTGACAGTGTTATTTACAAGGTAAAGTAGTGTTGTGTGTTAGGTATCTGAAAGAGCCTGTTTATCATTAACAATCGATCTACGTATACTTATTCATTTTCAAAGTCAAAGTCAAAGTCAAATCGTTTATTTCTTTAGACTTACAAAATAAGTACTTAGACAAGTCAAATTTTTACTATATAAACAGCTTGATAAGTAGTTATTACTATCAACAAGAAATAAGGTGCAAGGTGCATAAGGTGCAGTATAAAACAAATATCCTCTATTTTTAGGTCTCTTCTTTCTAGACACCATACCAAGCCGGCATTTGTGATGTTAATTTTTTACTGTTTTGAACCTTAATATTTATACTTTTTTTAATTTAGAAATTATTTAAAACAATATCTAAATCATAGCCGGTCTTGATTCAAGTCACGTTTCCAACGGCGACGAATGTATGAAACATAATCATTTTCTTCATTTGTTTTAAAATAGTTACGTGACGGGAAGGTTACGAGATCGGAAGGACCCACAAAACTGTGTCCCAATCAGCTGACAGCATGGTTCCTAATTTTTACATTCTGTACCAATTACCTTAAAAATGCCTCAAGCAAGCGCCGCCATTAGGAAATAAGTTGAAGTGGAATGCCCTATCAACAGAATCTGGACAGTTTCAATTGCTGAATTCCCAAACTCTTGAATCTCTTACAAATCCTATCACGAGAAAATTCCCTGATTGTGCCGATAGAAGGACCAAAAAGCTTAGACAACACTATTTACCCAACTTTTCCAAGTCAACGAGTTTTATAGATCTACCGAATTCGGACAAATCTCGGCCTCGACCTGACGCAGCGCCGTGCTCTCTTCACATACATAGTAATAGTCACCAGAGTCGGCAGTTCATAGATAGCTGGTATCAGTAACAAAACGGGCAGGTTTGTCCGTATGTCCGCGAGGGGTCAGCGCATAAATATGCATGAGGAACGGCATGCACACATGACGGCAGCGGATGTCAGGCCGTTTCTTTGGGAATTCGTCCACAATGACTGTTGGCTTTTATACTTTGTGACTGTAGAAATGTTGCTTGGGAACCGTATTACTGTAGTTTGAAAGCATCATTGTCATCGGCCTGTTTAGTTCACTGCTACAACGTTTCCTAAGAAGCGGCATTAGGATTACATGCTAAAACGGAGACCAAGACGAGGTTTGTTTCCTCGATATCTACGATGACGAACTCTCAGCATCACTACCATCATGTCAGCTCGTCAACCCACATTCCCCTCTGAGTAAATGCCTTAAATTATTTTATTTTTTATTTTATTTTTATTTATTTGGGAAACACAAAGCTTACACTACATAAGTAACAATACATAGAATTAGAACAAATTAAGCTACAACAGTTTCCGCTCGTAGTACAAAAAAAATACATAATAACTGAACTAGTTACGTAAAAAATAATAATTTCGTGCCTTGTTTATAGATTAACAATAACAAAAGTTGCAAGAAAACTGAAACAAGAATGATATGCCTGTCGTCAGTATTCCATTTGATTTGTCATAATTACAACACTTGGAAGGCGTATTAACTGGCGTAAGCAATGAAGGTGATAAACCTACACAGAAACAAGCTGGTTCAAATAGATTCTCTTGGTCACCTTATACGACGTACTAGGATTAGAACACCATAATAATAATAAAAAAAAAACAGCTCAAGAGCTAAGCTCAAATGTATTCGGTAGAAAGTATCTATTGTAGACCCCGAGTATGTACTCAGATATTAATCACGTCTCAAGTACCTAAAAAAATTGGCAGATTTTAATTGACAACTGACAAACCTCTGCCGACAAACATAACGAAATATGTTGGCAAAAGCGATAGATAACAAAACTAATTCACAGTTTAGTAACGCCATCTATTATCGAATAGCAGAACTGATCGGCATAAGAAAGTTCCGTTTATCATAATGTTTTATGAAAATTAATGTCTTGGAATCATTCTTAGTATAAAGGAAAGACTCATACATAGTTATGATTCTATTTTTAAAACCAACGCAATTTAAAACTAAGTAAAGGTAGTAAATGTTGATTGACCCACCGAAAAGTAAATTAGCAAACAAAATAACCCACAAACTATAAATCCAAACAAAAGTCTAGTTTATTTTTAGATGACTCGGTCCCGCAAAACCGTTGGAAATACGTTGGTTTAGGCGCATGTGTCTAATTCCATCCGTGCTCAGTGGTTATGAAATATATGCAAAGTTATGCGCTTCCCGATATCAGCCGATGTGGGACGATAACTCCCACCTACGGGACAAACCTGTTATTTTCATATTTTAAAAGCAAGCTGCTGATAATTCTAGTGAAATGTTTGTAAAATAATGTGCACTTCCTATATAAATTAAATGCTTTTTTGCAGAGAAGCTGAGAGTAAATAGCGTAGGTAGATCACATATGCAAAGGCTCTTTTAGACACTACAATTTCAACGTACGGTTCAGAAATAACAAATTAATGATTTTCTTCAGCATTGAAATTAAGTTAATAAGATTAAGTTGTAAGATTCTAGATATAGAGTTTGCTCTGAAATCAAAAGACAAAAGATTTTTGCGATCACATATCATGAAAAAAATCTAGAGTGCACACAAGGCACTTCTAAGACCTTGTAGTAGACGGTAAAGGAGGAAGTAGTTCTTCCTCCTTGTGTGTTGTTTAGAGGAAGATACATGTGCAAGGAAGTGGTACCAGTGTCAGCGACCTCATCCACGTCGACAGTTGTTATCTGGTCGGTATCTTCAGAAAGTGGCTGTTTAGAAACAACGTCGATTGTCACAACGTACGTAACGGCTCGGCCTGAACTCGGTATCACGCTCCAAAACAATCCTCCTGATTAACGTGGACGGACTCAGGATACGTTAAGAGTTAAGAGGGTAAATGTATATTATTTACCACTTTAATTTGTCAGATAAACGCACTGTGTTTGCATGCATTTGTTGGATTTAATCAGAAAATTCATGGCGTAAAATTGTTACGAAATACTAACTGTTATTGTTTAGTAATTTCTCTCATAAGAGTAATAATACGAAAAAAGTGGAAGTGCTAGTTTAACTACTAGTAACTGTGGTTAAAACAAAAACGAGACTACGCTTGAAATAAGATTCCTTTATTCTGGCTTGTATCTACATAACACATTATCAAAAATCAAGAACCCATTTAGCGCTAAAAAACTTTGCCTGTCAATTTTATGGTTTTGTTTCATTTCGCTTCAGGATTAGTCCAACTTATTTATTTGTAAAGGATTACAGTACAATACTACCTTGCTAAGCAAATAACTTATATGGTCATTATACTGATTGACTATCCTATCCTATCCTACGATACACCTACCTTACATTATTATATTATAAACGCGAAAGTTTTTAAGAATTTATGAATGTATCGATGTTTGTTACTATTTCATGCTAAATCCACCGAAAGGATCAGGCTGAAATTTTGCATACAGGTAATTCTAACCCTGGATCAAACATAGGCTATCTATTAACGTATCTCATCGGCTTTTTATCCCATAAATCTGTTCTCATGGGATCTTACTTTAACGTTTCCATAGGAACAACGCGTGCGAAGCCGTGGGGGCTAGTTTTAACAAAGTAAGTTTTTGAACAAATAACGTACAATGAATGAACATTATGTTGATAGAGCGAAAAAATATGTATCTGCCTATTATGTAGATACTTTACCATAGAGTAGATGATTAATTTATGTGGCAGGTATTTTATTCCAACCCTAAAGATTTAGGCCCACTCTTATTTCATAATTTTATCAGTTTTCTTATTCAGAAGCCCCCGTTACTTTGTCCTGGATACGTCCGCCACAATTAATATGCAGTGCGTGTGAGCTGCCTACATCCCCGGACATAATCAAAGATTAACCGAGAGCTCGCCGCACTTTACCGCTCTCCGGTAAATTGTTTACTTTTAGTGCTAATGGGAACTGAGAGGCAGATAGCCTCCTTTATTCAGCTAATCCGATTGTGGAAATAAATAGGAGAAAACTCTGAAAAAGAGTAAGATTTTATTCCCAATTTAGCGTTATTGAGCTCGGGTTGGAAGTGTAAATGAACGAAATGATGACGTCAAATGAAGATAAAGATAAAGATACATGAATTAAATGAAGAAACAATTATTTACATATTATGGAACCAAAGTTTATATTCATTAATTTATGGTTTAATTTCCTGCACTTATGAATAATTATAGCGTTCATTATATTCTACTAACTTATATTGAACTTCATATATAAATACATAATTAAGTATAACGTCTCAGCGAATGCACTAAAATTTGTTAATAGAGTCATCAACTAATGTAAATAATTTTCGCTTTACGTATTGGTACTTGCATATAATAATTCATATGCATATCTTTCAACAAACAATAAAAGTTCAATAACCTTAGTGAACAAAACTAAAATGGGACTAAAGCTCATTAATATTCAGCCAAAATAAGTCTTCACAACAGATGAAAATTATTCCAAAAGCTGACATACCTGCAAAATGGACCCGTCCCATTATTTTCCATTATTTAAATTTTAAATCAACGTATCGGTGTCGCGGAAACTTTTCAATTTGGATCCCGGAATATATTAAAAGAAATTAATAAATGGAAAATAAAAAACCAGCGGGACAAACAGAAACTTTTTGAAATTAATTAATTCAAATGAAAACGACGAAAAAGCTACTGTTAAAAGCTTTATTTTTAAGAACAGAGTTTATATTTTTATTGATAATATGATAAATGTGCCATACTTTGGTTTTAAATCAAACGTTTTCTTATGGATTGTGGACTGGTACAACTTCTTCTTCAACTTCAACAGCCTATATTGTTCCACTGCTGGACGCAGGCCTCCCCCTGATAGGCGCCTTTATTGGCTGTTATCTCATGGGGGGTAATGCCCATAATCCCCACGCTGGGCATGCTGGTACAACTATCCGTACTTAAATGCAAAGTTTTTGATTTTATGATTTATTTACAGACGACAGCATGTTATAATTACCTTTGCCGATTTATTCAGTTCACCATCTCGCTAACAGATGGCGTTTTGTTACCGCGACAACAAGCATAGCCGAGTAGTTACTATTATCATTTACATTGCTGGTTTTGTCACCTTAAAATTGAAGAACCCAAGAAGAAGGAAATTATATTCTTCTCAAAAGCAAGTAAAAATAAAACATAGGTAGGTAAGGTAACAATTTACATAAATCCACGACGCGAGCAAAGATCGCGCCGCGGCTTTTTGTAGCGAATGCTAATCCGAAGACATTAGCGAATGAAGATAACAGCGGGATTAAGGCATTGGCAATGGGGGTATGGTAATTGGAGTAATTAGCCGGCTCTGTCACCTTTGCTGAGGGCTTAAAGATGTCGCGGAGTCTTGGAAGAAAGTGTAAGAAAAAGATCTAGAGAATCTTATCAATCATTGCAGTTCTTCAGCTTAGAGTTTGGAACTAATGGAAAGTTTTAAACTAATCCACTTCTATTCAAAAAGCCAAACAAAAAAACCAGTCAAGACATAATAAATTTGAAAATAAAATTACCTACCTATAAGACCATAAATATTATGGTCATACACAGCCCATTCCAATAACATTTCAGTTCCATTTCATCCCAACCTCTTACGGTATTGAATGAGACAGTCCAATCCCGCTCGTCACGAACTAAAGCATCCCCGAGAATATTATCAATAAAAACGCATTGATAAAATAAAGGGCCATAACAATATAACATAACGGTCAACCGGGACCATAAATTCCCTTTTCCCTTCTTGGCCAAAGTCCAGGGTGCATAGTAAACAGGTTGCCTTAATTTGGAAATAAGATGGATTAGACATCGGCTAGTCATTTATCAATATTGACTTGCGGTTTTGTTTATTGTTGTTTGAACTATTGCAGGAAATGTGATGCTGCTAAGCTCTTTTCATATTTATTGTCCGAGCAAATTATCATTGAACAATTCTTGAGATTATTTTATTTGGACTATCTTGTGCCAAGCCACCTAAAACTGTTATTGTATTACATACTTACTATTGCGGCAAAGAGCTTACACTAATAAACTTAGGTTCAGATTATAACATAGTGGAAAGCAAATCGACAATGCAAGCAGCATCGGGCTAAGAAATGTTTAGGTAGGCATTACCCTATGCTATTTTAAAGTTCTCTAAATAAAGTGATACCTTTTCTACCCATCCTTTGACCAGTGATCCGAGCTACGTTGTATGTATTTACTCAGCACCACCCCCCTTGCCCCCCTCCTCAATATGTTTCTGTCTTTCGTTTGTCAAAGGGACTTCACGGATGATCGGAGCGTATTTAACATTTTATAAAATAGCTGCTTTCACGCTTCTGTAGTTTTCAAAGTGTTCTTCTGTGTTGGAAAAAATGTGATTTATGTTCATGAGAAAATACCTGAAGAATTGTATTTAGGCATAAATTTATTTATGTATTTGGATTGGATTATTATTTTAATATGGAGAGTTTCCACACGCAAAAATAAACCATTTATCGTAGTATGTAAATGTCATGTTCTTATGGTATGTCTTGAATTATCCTATAATTATCCGTTGGGACCTACCTAGGTACCTACGGATGATTATAGATTAATACAAGAACCTACCTAACTCATGATTCGTTACCTAATCTTTTTCAAGAAGTTGGTTGTTCTTAAAACGTAAACATTGCTGTTATCTTTTCCCGAAATCTAAAGATTCTTTATGCAAATCCATAGAGATACCATAAAAACCAACCCCTTAATTACCGCGGCGAGCATCTTCGCCGTCTTATCAAGCCATCCCGCAATCTCCACTGTTGTTGCCAAATTTCCGAAGAAAATTCACGTAAAATAAGCGCTGGGTCGCTCATTACGAGGGGTCATCAGTATGCATAATGAATGAGGAGAGCGCCATCTAGCGGCGAGCGGCGGAACTGCGTTACGGGATGAAGATGGATGGCTCGCGATTGACGAATGTTGTTGCTGTTTCGTTTGTTTCGGGATATTAATTAAATGCTTTGATCCGCTTTTGTTTGGATTTACGGGAATTTCAGTCATTTGTTTTTTTAAGCAGACACTGATACACTGCTCTAAGAAGGGCCTACACCCTGTCTAAAGAAGTATCCTTTTTTTGCATAATGCACTAATTTGAATTTCTCTAATTGTTGACAAGTGATTTTCAAATTCAAGTATGAAGTATTTCATCTCTATCTGTCAAAAGAAACTTTGTCTAAGAAATACCTACTTCATTTTGTATTTAAAATCACGTCTCAACAATGCACCACTATGAATTTCTCTAATGGAATTAAAATTAAGAATTCATAGTCGTGCATTATGCCAAAAAAGATACCTCTTTTGATAGGGTAGGTAAGTAACGTGCATTAGGTAACTTTGATTAGTCAAAACAGTAGCATAAAGTCTAGGTTCTTTACTATTATTATCATCATCATCATTATCAGCCTATCAGTCCACTGCTGGAGCGCCCTGTCTTTAGCTTGACGTATCTGCATACGATCAGATCGTCATCCTACCTGGCCGTAAGGCATTTACTACGTTTGCCGGGTTACAATCTCCACTCAAGAACACGTTTACCCCAGCGGTTGTCCGTTCTTCGCGAGGTATGGCCAGCTCACTGCCACTTCAGCTTGCTAATTCTTTGAGCTATATCGATAACTTTGGTTCTCTGTCGGATGTATTCGTTACGAATCCCATCCTTCAGAGAGACTCCGAGCATAGCTCTTTCCATAGCACGCTGAACGACTTCGAACTGGTGGACCAGCCCTATCGTGAGTGTCTAAGTCCTTCTTTAGTTTTCAAGCATTGCGGTATGGTACTAATATGGATACATAACATTATAACAAACCATATCACAATAACATCCAAAATATCCCTAAAAAGACATTATTCCAGCTATAAAGATAATTAACCACCGAATACATCACGACCTCTATTTCATACTTGCTGTGATTCCCTTAAAGGCCTTCGTCAACCAACTAAATCCAAACTTTACTCTCGCAAACTCGACCTTATTCCCTTTGCGTTAGGGGTGTCAGGAGGGTGGTAGGTAAGTTTGTATGTCAGTACATAAGGGGACTATAAGTAACAGAGGCGAAGATGTCTCTGGTCGATTTATCACGGTAACTTTATGACAAGTGGCCGTCGGCGACAGGATGCTTTTTAGTGCGCGTCTAAGTCGCTTTTCTAGGGGATTTCGGAAAGATTGGATGCGATTTTCAGTGAATTTCTATTATTTTTATTACTGTTTTAGTAGAAAAAACATTATTCTTTTTAGGGCTCTACCTCACCGGGACGCTATGGCGAAACTTATGGTCATTTATAATAAAAATAGATAAAATATTTACGTTCGCAGACAAGAATAAAATTATCTTATCTCGTGCAATAAGGCTTCCTCAGTAGGTTGGAATGTCTTGTTGTTCTCTTAAGTACTACGCAAGGTTAACATTGAACCTTAAAATAATTATAAAAGTGGGTTCATAAATAAAAATTACTTCCAAACATGCAATCTGCTGGACTATTTGGCTAGGTGATAACCCACCCTACTGTTGAGAAGGTAGGCATCTAATGTCAAAATGAAAAAAAAACAGCAGCACATCAGCATTACAGACTCATACAGCAGAGCAAAGCAGCCAGCGTCTTAGGTACGCTTTCGCCAGATATTGACATTGATCAGTTGAGCTATCTATAGATTGTTGGCAACAGTCTGCAGTTAGCTCAATTGTATCAACGTAGATAATAGTTTTAATCTACTTCTATTATTTCATCTTTTTCAATAAAGTTTAGTAAGTAGTTGTTTGTTGCACTCACATTTTAAAATGAAAAACAGAAGTGACCCAAAACTGCCGCCTCTCCTCTTCCCAATCCACAGACTATGCAAATGCGCAGAGGGTCCAAAGGTTTTTGCCTACTTTCCGCAGTTCCGCCCATTTGAATACCGGAGGTGTTTAGACACAGGCGCCGAACCCGCGACTGTCAGCGGTAGTTCAGTTCTGCTGAGTTACAGAGGTTGATTTAGATGACTTTGTAATGAGGTAAGTTTTAATGAGGACAGTGGCCGAAAAGTAGGATCACGTTTGATCTTTTATATGTAGTGGATAAAGTGTGATGGGAATAAATAGAATTCAGAATTTTTGAGGAAAATAAATACTACCTATAAGATTCTCACAACAAAAATAGAATATTAGTCGTAGTATATATAATATAAAAGTTAAGCTACCTTTAACTATTTACTCTTTTTTGTCTGATATGATCCACAGTATACAACGAAAAATGTTGAGTTATTTCAATATTGTAAACCACATTATACGCCTAGAACAAATAAGCCTAAAACGCTTTCTGAAGATTATTAATCGATTAGTACACTTACCAGATAAAATAATTAAATCTAGGGTTTTGTAACAAAAAAAAATAAACTAAAACCCGACCACGGCCACCGGTTATAACCTATAACCACCGATGTAAGCTCAATCAATGTAATTATGTACATATATGTATGCAATAAATGAATATGAATATGAAGTATTGATACGAATCAATCGAAACCTCATTTGTTGAAATCGAACGAGTAGTTTCAGCGCTACGTGGAAACATAAAAATCGACTATATACTCGTACAAACAAATATAGGCCAACCTCATAACCCTCCTGTGTTGGTCGGGTAAAAAACGTCAGCCAAAGTTGTTGTCAACACAGAGTCAATAAATGAAATCCCTCTAATAAATTGCCAAACAATTTCTCTTGGAGACATTTGCGCAAAATAAAAGTAACACCATAAATACCAGTCCCACAATTAATTAGAAGAGTGGAGTGTTGCCCACTTGTGGTGCAATCGCATTAGCCGTGGGCGAGATGATAATGTGGGATGGAGAGGT
Source organism: Eupithecia tripunctaria (assembly GCA_955876795.1). Lineage (NCBI taxonomy): Eukaryota > Metazoa > Arthropoda > Insecta > Lepidoptera > Geometridae > Eupithecia > Eupithecia tripunctaria. The sequence continues at coordinate 619,951 of OY041604.1, forward strand.
CGCATCGCAATGAGACCCACTGCTGAAGGAAAGAACCAGGTATGTGACACTTTAGTTTACGAGTAGGTATTATTAACGTAGTCTGATAATGGTGTTTTGGCTTGCGATATCTAAGAATGGCATTTTTTTTCGAACTGTTAAGTTTAGGGTCAAGTTATTTATCGCGTTTATTTAACTTTTTCCCCTACGTTTATATCCGATATATTACTAACAACAATGTGTTTAGATAGCGTAAGTTTGAAAATATTTACAGGGTCAACAAACAAGAGATTTCAAGCTTCGGATGGCTGATATATTATTTCAAGATTTCAAAGCACAGAAAATAATTATGTAATGCTCCTACACAATGTAACTATAGATATCCAACTACAAAAATAATAAAATTGTCTTTATGTGTGGTTTCAGTATCATCAGAATATTATAACTGATACTCAGAAATTGACCTAGCCATCCTTTAATCAATTGTACAGGTATTTCAAATACACATACAAAATACAAAACAAAAAAGTTTATAAAAATACCTTATAAATTATGTAACAGTTTGTAGATTTACTAGTTTGTGAGTGGGTATGACGTTTAACTAAGATTCCCGCACTAGGCTAAGCCTGTTTCGCGGAGAATCAAATACTAAATTTCTTTACCATGATAGAGTCATGATAGTATACTAACCAATTATAGACAGAAAACAAAAGCTAACAATATATAGGTAAGTGCTACCATGGCCATAAATGAACTACTAAAAACCTACTACCGTTACTACATCAAAAATAGCTATAAAATACAATAAAACTAGGACTAACTGGTGCTTCCTTCATTTCTTTTGAATATAGGCAAAATCATAGCATTGTCAAGAATAAAAATTCCACTACCCCCTTCTCAACAAAGTCAGTGAAGTCAGTAAAAACCTCAGCCTCGGCGAGACATGAATAGTCATGGAGCCCCAAGCTTTCATTAAAGCCATCAGCTTGACTGTTTACCTTGTGTTTACGACTGTACACCGACGGGACAGAAGATTCTGTTGATGAGTGTACTGCTTGATTTTCAGATTTTGGCAAAAGATAACATAATTATTTGAACTCACTTTATTTTGGTGGCATGATATAGGATGAAATCATTAGGAGACTTGTGTCGATAATTCACAACATATTTTTTTTACTAAATATTACTAATTTTACTTCGAGACGGCGTTATCATCGGCGTTTATCATCAAACAGTTTAGTTAATCTTTGCTAAGCTCGTGAATTTAAACTGAAATCAAGTGTCTGTAATGTGCATAAATGAATCTCGTAGCACTTTCGTAGCACAGGGGACGCGTTGAAGTCTTTTCAACGGACACCAACACAAATTTCTCATCAAGCATTTACTTTCATAATTAACGGTTGCATATTGATTTAAAATTGGACGTCCGAAATGCTATCAAGAACTACGGTACCACAATGGCGCCCTCGCTAAGTCCTTCAGCTAACAAGTAAAATTCGTGCAACTTAACCTTTATTCTTTCCTCTCGCTAAAACCGTTTCCTTATCTCAGCTGCTACATAAGCCGCACTCACATAGACGTTTTTCTCTACATAGACATATCTTTCTACATAGCTACATAGTAGCCTCATCGAGTGGGCGCCTTCGGAACTCCCCACTCGTTTCAAGATTTCAGGGAGAAACGAGAAAGGTTTGCTCGAGAAAAAGCTATTTTTGTTGCTGTATTTGAACTAAAACTCTTATACATTTTTAGAAAGACATCAGAAGCTTCAAAAAAGAGTTTTATTTTTGTAGTTTTATCACTGTAGCCACAATGTACTGGAGCATTTTATGTGTAAACTTTGGCAATAAACTTGGGTACAAAATGAAAGAAAACCTTCCGTCATTTTCCATCACTAATGAAAAGTTATTTTCAGAAACCCAAACAAATAAACCGTAAAACATTCTCAGTTCATTCCCTATCAATAAAACCCGAAGATAGACGATAAAAAACTGCAACACCTTAAGTAGCAGCATAAAACCCAGCGATGACCGCACCTTAAGCAACGACAACAGACACCCTACCCCGAATGTTGTAAAAGAAAATACGCCCCTCAGCAGAACACTCGAGAACCCGCTTGTTCATGTATGAATTCACCACATTAAGAGTCAAGTAGGATAAAAACGGAACGCGAGCAGAAAGCTTTGAAAAATATACCACTGAGTGATATTCCCCTTGGTCTTAAGTGTTGCTTTTTGTTACTGTCGGAGGCAGTGAGGATGAACCGGACGGTTTGGAGCGCGGGATGGTATGTGTGTGACATGAGGCATGGGCTCGCGCGGTGGTGACATGTCTTGTAGATGTCACTGTGTATCTAATATAGGGCTTGTGTGATATATCTTGCTAGATATTTAACTCAGCACACTAATCACACTAATATTATAAATGCGAAAGTTTGGACGTATGGATGGATGTTTGTTACTGCTTCACGGTTACTACTACTGACGGATCGGGCTGAATTTTAACATTAGTTAGTTCCCGTGGAATAGAAATCACCTTTACGTTTCCATAGGAACAACGCGTGCGAAATTGCGGGGCGCAACTGCTAATAATAGAAGTAGAAAACAACAAATAAGAAGTTAAATAACTTCTTGATTGTGGTTTTCTAGCTTCCTTCATCCAGTTGCCAACCCATAAATCCAGCGAATAGTACATACTGTATAATAGCCTGTATGGGTCCACTGCTGGACGCAGGCCTCCCCCTGATAAGTGCCTTATTGGCGTTTATCTAATGGGGGGTAATGCCCGTAATCCCCACGATGGGCAAGCGGGTTGAGGATCGCAGTTTGGTGATAGAATTATTTTCCAGGGGCGCTGATGCCCGCCCACGGTAGATATTCCTTAGTCACCTCTCACGACACCCACAAGAAGAGATGGGGTGATGCAAATTCTAAGCCAGCATCACACAGCTACATACTGTATAGAATGTACCATTTGCTGGTAATGAATAGGCAGAGATGGTAAATAAATTCATCTGCCAGACCAAACGCAGAACTGTAGAATCCAGCTCTAAATTCCGCGGTCAGCTACTAGAATAGGAATACAATATCCATAATGCAGAGGTTCTCCAATGTATATTGTAATTCACGCACTCGGCCAATAGCTCTGCGAGATAAAATAGATTACCATGGCGCACGTGGCGAAAACTAGTGATGGTCACTAGATCTAGAGATAAATCGGAAAATATTCGGAAACCGGTAACCGAAGATGAAATGAACCGTCATTACATTACGTTCGGTTTATTACATAAAAATTGTGATGTCTTAGTTTCTCCGGCATTCAATTAAATAAAGAAATCAAGAATTTTATACAAAAGTCGATATTTACCTAACAAATTTGCTGTTGCTGCAATGGTTTACTATTAAATTACTGAGATTATGGTAGATCATTTGAGAAATCATAAAAAACTGAATTGCTCGTAAAGTCTTCGAATGAGAATGTAAACAAAAATGCATGAAAACAAAAATACACATAAAGCTAGTGTTATGGTTATGAGTTCCAGATAAGATACCTAAGCAAAACAACCGGAGGTTGCGGATTCGATTTCGTCCTCAGGACAAATGTGTGTACGATCTTAAGATATTTGTTCAAGATGTTCTGTACATTTCTTTACGTATACTTAATAAAAAATATAAATGTATGTAGTGTATTGTATTAAGTATATAAGTTTTCTAGTATCTACCCATAACACAAGCCCTGTTTAGCTTGAGGGTAGATAATGCTGTGTGAATTGTCCAACATTAGTTATTCTTTATTTAAGATACCTACTCAAACACTCAAACCCGGAGTGAATATCTGCAGATCATACAAACATTAGTCACGCGGTGGAAATCGAACCCGCAAGCTTCATCCACTACGCCACAGACACCGTCAGATGGCATTTTTGCTCTTTCTTAAAGGGGATTTGATGATTTTTGTATGATAGATAGATAGATAAAACATTTATTTGCAACTGCAACACACAATACAAAAAAACACAATAAAAGGGAGGTACAAAGAACATAAAAATAACTTGGAAAATATATCGGTACATAATTTCCTTAAACATTCAGACAATCAAGTACGAATACAGTATGTGTGCGCTGCAGCCTGACAAAAAGGCAATACTCAGCACAAAGCTTTGCTCGAAGAGCAAACACTGATTTTCAGTATTACCCTCTGAGGCGACCAGATAAACGAGAATAATATGAACCTATGTATGGCGGATTTGTTTCTACATATTTGGCTACAGGACACTAAAACAAATAAAAAAGTTCTACAACATAATGTTTTAAAGCATCAGGTTCTGAGATATTCACAGATGAAGAAAAAGTATAGTTATTTTCATCTGTGAATATCAGGAAACCTGACGCATTAGTCTGTTATTTTATAAGACTTCAATCCAAAATGATAACGTTTATTGCGCGCTGAAATTGAAAGAAACAAAATGGTGACCGATGCTATGGCCAAATTGTTCGAATCCCTTAATATTTTTTTCAAAAATCTTGTAGAGAATCTGAAATCCCAACACCATCCCAGCCCTTCCGTGAACAGTATTCAGTTTAATTGGATACAAAAGATGTAATAAGGTTTTATGCGCACGTTACGTCTTCATCCGCGGGCTGTATGCTAAGGAGGAGGTGGGCAGAATACCAGATATTTGGGTAAATGTATGGAAATGCTAGTGGGAAACAATGTCCGGATATTGGAGTGACCGCCGGAATATTGGATTTTTATTGAGTGGGTATTTGATTATTTTGAATATCATTTACGTTATTGTGTAACAGTAGAACTTCGTTATTTTTGTATAATTTTCAGAACTTGTTCATTAATTTAAAATTGATTCAACTTTGGTTAACTGACTTTTTTTATCTGGCATGTTTTGTCTCACGTTTGGGCAATGGCCACAGACATTAATTACTCTTTTAAGAATTCTTATGTTTTAAAAATAAAATAAATACGGTAAAATAACAAGCGTAGAAAAAATGCTTCAATATTTTGCAACAAAAAATTGCCTTAAAGTCTTTACTCTATAAACTTTACACAGGGTTAGGTATTGGTATTGAGCGCTTTTATACACGGACTGCAAATCTCAAGTACAAGTACGGATGGCGAGTTACCGACTGCAAGGCGAGCCTTGCAGTCGGTAACTCGCCATCCGTGAAGAGTCCTTACCTAACGCTGTGTGAACTGTGTGAACGCAGGTTCTGTCCCTCATCACGAACTGAGACATCACAATGTTTATGAAGACGCCAGCAGAGGTATTTTAATTCGGATGGCAACGGATGGTTTAATCGGAATGGCCGTCGGATTCGATATTCAGAAATTTGACAAATCAAAATAGCGTTCTAAAGTTTCGTCAGAATAGAATTCACATTCAAATCTGACGTCTTCGCTTCGGAAACAAAACGAATGAATTAAAATGCCCCTGCAGGTCTAAATACTTAAACATAGGACCCTGTATAGGTCCTCGCTTATTAAAATTTAGGTTCGGTAATTTTTTCACTTTCATTATTTTTGGCTTGTATTTATCGATACCATATTTTGCAAATTGATTTCACCTGCTAAATACTACTGGTCATAAGGTTCTCCATGGACTCCTTATAAGTTTTCTGATGATCCTGCTTTAATTCTCCAACACGAAATTTCGTGTTCCGTTATGGCCAATTGATGTACTCTAATGCACCGAATTAGAATAAGTACCAATTAGCAGAAATAAATGAAACTGATTAAAATTCAAATTCAAATTTAAAAATGCTTTAGTTCCATAAATACAGTAAATGTACACTTAGAAAAGGACAACTCATATTAAAAAATATACTGACAGCGGAAATAAAGTGGTATTTTTGTATATACATATATTTCGGCAGCTTCTGTTTGTAGACTAAAGTAAAGAAACGACGACGGAAACTTTAGCCTGTTAGTTGTTATTTTTCGAGCTGGAGCAAAATCCGTCCCAAGCTTTTTATCCTCTAGCTAGATAATCTGATATTTAATCGTAAGACTTTTTAAATAAACCTGCCACCGCAACCAGGTTCGCCTCTAAGCAGAAGCTACAAAAATCTCTCAGATTAATGTCACCTGCCTCCAAAACTTCCCAAGTTGGATATTTTGCATAAAATCATAGAGAATGGCCACGACATGAATATGGAGTTCTCTTAATGGAAGAAAAGAAGAGGTGTTAATCTTAATACAACTTTGAGGGATCGGAGTTTTAATTAATACAATCAAAACAAACAGGGCCCGGCTTTGAGGGCAGGGATGGCGCCCTTTTAATAAAGGGAAAAATTAAGGGTTGAGGGTGTGATTTTTGGAGTTGAACAAGTTTTTGTAAATACAGGGAGGTACTGATTTAATCTAGGATCTAATTTTTCTGTTTTTTTTTTCAAGTCTTGTTCTGAAAATTTGCGTAGGTACCTAACGATTAACAGTTCTTTGTTCCTATAATAACTAAATAGGTATTATTTTATGTCTTTTTATAATGTCTTATAGGAATATTATTATTGTTGAAGTAGCAGATGAAAAAATATAATTTGCTTTTGTAACTTACCTACTCAATAAAAAATCTATGTAGTGTATTGTATTATGTTTATCAGTTATCTAGTGCCCATAACACAAGCTCTGCTAAGCTTAGGATTAGATAATGGTGTGTGAATAGTCCAACTGTATTTATTTATTTATATTACCAAAATACAGTTTGAGAAATTTGCAAGAGAAGCAGCGAGCAAACACTTGTATCCTTAGTGTACAGTCCAGCCCTGCAAGTCTCTCTGCCCCGACGTCTTCATCAACCGCTGAATTTAATAAAACCTCACCTATTAATCTCTACTGTAAACTCATTTTCATTTTGAACTTGCTTTTCTCTAGTGCTCGTAAATTATGAGAATTTTCCGCGGCGTTTTAAGAAAAATATAAATGCCTATTCTGGTAATAAAGTGCTGTGATAAAAATTTAATTTAAAAAACTAAATTGTGTCTATAAAATTAGGATTGTTACTGGCATATTTTTTGCAGTAAATTTTTTTCTAATTGCTTTGTTTGTAACTCTACCTAGCGGCAGAGTTAATTACAAGCTCATTACAAATTTTAAAATTGGAAATTCTGAAAATAAGAATTTTGATGAAAAAAAATGTACCTCTAGATGATGATGTTTCGATAGATGGATGTTTGTTACTTAAGCATTACACTAACACCTATTTAGCCGCGCACGAGGGAAATACCAATTTTTCTCTTCAGACTAAAGAGCTGTTTAATTTTTAAGTTTAGTGCTAGTTTCATTCAGCTTTGACTTTATTTGTTCTGTATTTTACTTTCCCTCTGTGTTGTGTGTCCCTATGTGTGTGCTAAATAAATGTCTATTCTATTCTATTCAATAATTACCGAGACCGAGCTGAAATTTTGCAAATTTTTTGAAATTTTATAGTTCTAGGCCTGCAATAAACCAAAGGCTACGTGTTATACCATAAATATTCCCATGGGATAGAAATAACTTTATGCCTATTTTATTCTTTTCCATAGAAACAACGAGTGCGAAGTCGCGGGCCGAAACAAGTTAAGCATAAAGCTACAGTTAGCTACATAGTAAAATATTCACCATCCGTCGAACCTCATTTAAAAACAGCAACCGCCAAAAATAACCGTATTCCTTAAAAATACTCGCAAAAAGAAAGAGTAACCTGTTAAGAAGCGCTTCTTCACCCCAATATTAAACTAAAAGCCATCTATGAATACCAAATGTACAGACAGACAGACGAAACGCTGAAATATAGCCTCCGAACTGCTGAAATTTACATGAAACATTTTAATATTGCCCGCGGTTCTCACCTGCGGTTTTTTCTCACGCCATAAAAGTACTTACCAAAAAGTTAAATTTTATATGCCTGCTGTCTGTTTATGTGCTTTTTATGTGGCGAAGGGATGAGACAACTTTGTAGGATTCTTTATCATATCTTAACTTGAAGTACGAGTAGGAAGTTGTGGTGTAGGTATGTAGAATTGTAGATGCTTCACACTGAGAACTCCAAAACTGCTCGAAAAAAGTGGGTTTCATATATTTGATTGTTTCTGTGACTAAATTATAAAGTTTTAAAATAAACCCACTACCTATTTTATTTTTATCACTTAATATAAATAGTTTTACAAAAAGAAGTCTTCAACACAAACGTACAAAAAATACTTAATTACCTTCAAAGGAATTATAATGGCTTCTTGATCCTGATTTTTCGCATCACTACCTCCTTAAACAGTGAGCTACAAGGTGATATAAAACCTCTTCGGTTCGCAGCCATATTTACGAAGAATGCTGGCCAAAATGTGACAGACATTTACTTTTTATCATTCGGATTTCGAACAGCTTTCAATCAAGTTGAATTGAGAATGTTCGACGCATTCGACGCGTCCTTGCAACCGCGATCGATGTTCCGATTTCAAACTGCGACAAAAAGTTTAAAATTCTAACGAATGCTGGCTGAATTTAAAACATTTTGTTTGCAAAAACAATTGGATCGAGAGAAGACATGATTAAATGTTTAGCTCTGCTAAAATGGTAATCCTACGCTTAGTAGCCTTGATTTTCTTTTTGAATCAGATAAACATTTTTTACTCATCTCAAAACTTTACGTTATAAAATACGAGTAGCTTAAATGTTATCTCACATTTAGGTAATTCTATCCATTAGCAATTCATTTATTTATTTATTCATACCTATAGATTCGACAGGGAACGCTTAGTCAAGTCAAATAGATTCAATACATTTTAAAACACAAACAACTCAAAATAGGTCCACAGATAAAATACTATCATGGCTAATAGCATTGTCAAAATGTAAAACAAAATACTGTTCAAATCAAGTTTTGGGATAACTGTGGCATTTTTATGTCTTGTATTGTAAACATGTCTATGCTTAACCTAGGTACTTAAAATTATGTGAACTGTTTCTAGCGTAAAGTAAATTCTGGTAGATGTGTTCGAACCTTAATCATTACACTTAGGTACTTCACTAAAGTCTCGACTTAAGTAGAGCAGGATTGCTCAACCTAGACTCTACCTAAAACTAAAAAGTAAACAGAAGACGGCGCTAGAAAAACCTTGCAAATCAGAGCGCGACCCCACAAGGCTAGGGTGCTCACAAAGGTGGCTCGGCGGCACTTCGCACAAGTTATGCACATAGCTTACCCCGACGACACCTGACGCCCTCTTCACACGGCAGAGGATCCGGGGTTCTTTGGAGCTGTGATGTGGAGGGAAATAACGAACTAGGTAATGATGAGAGGTTTTTAATGAAAGAAAAATATGGTTTAGTCTAAAACTGACCGAATTACTGTCAGGTTTATACATTTTCATTTTACTGTGGGTTTGTTGCGTCTTGCGATGATTTTTGATTTTTCTACCAAGTAATATACCTAAGGGTACGACAGACTTTTCTCAACGATGGGATCTATCGAGCTGATTAGGTGGATTACACAAACTTTCCAGCAATGTGTTAATTCAGCTGCGGTGATGATAGTGAGTAGGGTCTTATCGCAATAACTACCCTTTTTGTATCTTCCATCTAAAAATCAAAGATTTCAATCAAATAAATCACAAAAGCCTTCCCTCAACAAACAATCAATAAGAAGTAAAGTCAAGAGGACTCGTCTGAAGGCTGACCCCCATCTTTCCAAATATTTGCGGAAACCATTACAATTAGTCAGTCAAACACAAACAAGCGAAAAAGCCCACTGAAACAATATCTGCGTTCAATCAAGACTGGTATTTTTGCACGTTACTTATTCATGGACATTACTTATGCATGCAGCAGCGAAAATATTACAAGATTTTAATGAAAGAAATATTAATTTTAAGGTAAGTTTTCTCTGCGGTCGCGGCGCCGGCATAAGTTGGGTATAAATACTCGCCGCGAGATTTTCCACAAAATATGCGACGCTGAAAATTTAGTGCAGCATTTTGTGAGTTATTTTGGGAAAAGGTTTGAAGTTTATATTTTATGGCGGCTTTTGAGATTCATCTCGTTGCCTCTAAGATTGTATATATTTTGTTGTTCAAAGTAACCTAAACATTGTTATGAAAATATATATCTATATTATAATGTAATGTTTAATTAAGCTGTGTGGTCCTTGCTGGCTTAGAATTTACACCACCCCATCTGAGTCTGAGTCCCCATCAGAGTGGGGATTATGGTCACTACACCCATCAGATAAACGGGGGAGATCTGTGTCCAGCGGTGGAGCAAAACAGGCTGTTGTGGTAATGTTTAATATAGATTTCAAGGTTCTGACTGAACAACACCACCTGTTCAAGTCAATCCACAGTTGACTGTGGAATGAGTTAGAATTTCAAAAAACAGTAAATAGCTAGTTCCTAAATAAGAATAAGAATAAAATGTATTTATTTGTACCAACAACAGACCCTTTTATACTTTTGGACAATATAATTCCTACTTGAAAAATTAAGTCCGGCGGCACAAAATGGTCTCTGCCTCAGCATGGGTTGGTTGCTAGCAAGCTAGCAGCCAACGCTGGTCTTCCGTCAGATCCATTTTGTTGAAATAGTCACCAACTTATTTAAAAGTAAGAAAACATTCACTTTCCTAAAATAAAGTATACACTTTGAACCCCAAGTCATTATTCCTTGATCAAATAGGTGCAACAAAGTGCCTACATAGCCTGCCTCCTTTAATAATCGTATCACTCGACGGAAGCAGACAGGGACATGAAAGTAATTTAGAAGAAAAATGTATTCAAACATAAGTACTTTATTCAAATTTGAGAGCAGTTGAAGCGGAAAAATATGAATATGATTTCCACGCACTTTGGACAAGTTCCTCGGATCGCAAATGAACCATATTTCGGGCATAACACCCGCATTATTCAAAAATGCGGGGAGCCGGCTGTTCACAGGGCGGGACGAACCAACACGACAACTCAGCGGGAATATTCCCGCTGAGTTGACGATCTGATCGTTCCGTAGATATCTACGGAACGATCAGATCGTAGGATGTGGTAAGAAATTTAACAAACAATTATCGGCGACATTAATAAGTCATGTGTTTTTGTGGATTTTAATGGTCAATATTGTATACTATATCAATGTTTTTTTTCTTTGTTACTGTATTTTTGTAACTCAATGCAAAAAGCATAAAGCATAGCATTGGATACCAAATTTCACCATATAGAGAAGTAGATACTTAGTATTTACTGTTCGCACCTAGGTATGTCTAACGTTATAATAGGTTTTTAGTTACGTAGATAAAACAGGCATAAGTATCAGAAGTGGTTTAAAGATTAAATTGACAAGTAGACAATCTTTATAGCACTAAACTGTATGCTCTAAGTATTAATGATCCTATTTTTGTCCTTAGCATGAAACATTTGATGTAAATACAAGTTAATAGTCGGTGTGTGAATAGGCAGCTTTTATTCAAAATAAGTCTTAAGAACACTTGGAGAGGGAAGCCTTAACTTTTTATCTACATTTCGTCGCTACAGCTAAATGAACTGAAATCGTAACGCAGATGCTAAAGTCACCGTTTTATTTTGTGTTACTTATGCGACATCTTTTTGATACTTGCCTGCGTTTTACGGGTTAAAGTTAACATGGTTCAGTATCAGTTATGGAACATTGATGCTGGAAAATTCACTCAGCATTATCTAGCCCCAATCTCAGCAAAGCTTGCGTTGTGGTTACTCGATAAGTGATGTACATAATACTATACACTACATTATATACCTATGTAGTTTATTATACATACCTAGACAACATCCAGAATAGTCTGCACTCCCCAAGGCGGGAATCGAACCCGAAATCTCCTGCGTCGCAGTCGGATCTTCGCCCGCTGCGTCACAGAGGCCGTCCAATTAAGTTATAGGACCTATGAAATATAATAGGGCCATAACGAATGACAAAACTTCCGGAGGCCTGTACCTACCCAGAAGTAAGAAAAACCTGGAGGCGAAAGATGATGACGATATAGGGCAGACATGTACGTCTCAAATTAATCTGATGATGTTTCTAAATTTCTAGAATATATTTCAGGATAGCACTTTTCTAAGCAACTAAATATTGAGCATAGCTGACTCACAGCCGTAACAATTTAATTTAAAATAAAGTTAACTTAAACTTTTCAATTGACGGTTCAACAGACCCCAGAATAGGGTGGAAAAACACTGCAACTTTTATTTCGTCGTCGCGAGTTCGTGTCGTATGTAAATAGGAGAGGGCCCGTTGTGTGCCTTGGCGCACCCCGCAGTCTAATGACGAGGCTATGATGATTTCTGACGGTACTGTATAAAAATTCTCGAACTGTTGACACGAGACATTAATACCCAACGTGGAGGAATGGAATAAAAAGGGATTCAAAAATTGCCGAATGGAAGGAATTAAAAAAGTATTAAGCAAAAACTTAGTAAGCAAGTAAGTTTTGTGGCTAGAAGATGCTCTGTGAATTGTTTTATCATATTACTAGCAGTGACTCGCGTTTTACCAGCGTAGTTCCCGTTCACGCGGGAATTCCGGGATAAAACATAGCCTATGTCACTCCCTGGGAAGTAATCTTTTTAATGATGATAGAATTTTTTAAATAATATGGTTTCGGAGCATACAAACAAACAAACAATCAAATCTTTCCTCTTAAAAATACAATAAGTATACCTATAGATTAAGACCAGCCTTATCACAGTAAAGATACAAGAATATCAATTAAGGCAGTACCTACTTGGCACTTAGAGTACCAAGCTAGTCAGGCTTTATTTTTGTTATTTATTTATTGTTCTGCAGTATCTCTACCTATTCTAAGTCGGAGAATTTTGCTGCAGATCATACCACGACCCTTCAGATGGATTTTTCATATATCAATCGTCTATAACAGTACACAATATAAAACCTCAACCTCAACCTCAACAACCTGTATTGATCCACTGCTGGACGCAGACCTCCCCCTAATAAGCGCCTTGTTGGCGTTTATCTAGGGGGGGTAATGCCCATAATTCCCAAGCTGGGCAAGGGGGTTGGGGATCGTAATTCGGTGGTGGAGTTGTTCTGCAGGGGGCGCAGCCCGGTGGATATCCCTTAGTCGCCTCTTACGACACCCGCGGCAAGAGTTGGGGTGGTACAAATTCTAAGTCAGCACCACACATCAACAACTAATATTATTATCAATTAAATTGTATCGATGTTAATGTCAGTAAGTGCTGCTATGTCTCGTTCACCCGTAAAAGAAATCCTGTAAAACATGTTTATAAAGTATGTGGAGTAAATATCAATAAAACTGAACAAGTTCGTGATTTAGGCATATTACTAGATGTAAAACTAACATTTTCAGATCATTTTGAATCAATTGTTAATAAAGCTTATAAGATCTTAGGTTTTGTCTTACGAGTAAGTAAACCTTTTTCGGATATTACATGTATAAAACTACTCTACTATTCATTTGTCAGAAGTATCCTTGAATACTGCTGCACTATCTGGAACCCGCACTATATAACGTATATTAGTAATATAGAAAACATTCAGTATAAGTTTCTTAAACATTTAAATTATAGAAAATTTTATATTCCCCAAGACTACAAAGACTCTACATGAGTCTTTGTAGTCTTGGGGAATATAAAATTATATCATCATAATCTTGTGAGTCTTGAAAATCGCCGTACACTTTTGGACATGGCTCTCCTGCACGGCTTATGTAACGGATACGTCGATTGCCCTGAACTCGTCAGTAAGATAATGTGTTTAAATGCCCCTATTACCCGTACTAGACATACCAAGCTATTTTCCGTTTCGCACTCATCCACAAATTATGCACAACTTCATAGAATTTATATTAAGAGATTAGATTAAACTGATTTATTTTATACAAGCAAGGGAGGTTTTAAAAGGGATATTATACACATATTAGAGGACACTGCGTAGAGAGTAGGTAGGTACACTTACACATTCTTTTAGCACTTGTATTTTCTATCATTTTTATTTATCTTTTCAATAATATATTGTAATTGTTCAGTTTTATTGTACATGTATCTTAATTAGTATTATTTAAAAAAAAGGGTTTTGATAGGTACCTATACTTATATGTCTACATTTGTAAATAATACTTAAATAATATTGAAATTTGCTTTTTGACTGTCTGTTTAAAATTATCCAGCTATAAAATGTAAATCCGTTATTGGTCGTAAGAAACACATGTATTTTAAGTTTATGTAGAATAAGGACTGTGGATTTTGTTAAATAAATAAAATAAAATAAAAATAATAAGTCAAAAATGGCATTAGAGCATTATCAGCGAATTGCGTTTTCCTTTTCAACAATGAAAACTGGGATCCCAGACTTAATTACGTCCAGTTTTTTTCAGAATCTCTACAGCAACCCAGCAACCAAGACCGTACCTATTTTTCTTACCTCCGTATTTCTTATAATCTTATTTCCTTAAATAACAACCCAGTGTTTTTCCGTCAGCCGCAGAACAAAACGTGGCGATAGGAATTAATTTGAATAATTGGGGTCCGCGGATATCCATCATTTCCTATCGAGCTGCCCGCTCCACTAACAGTCTGCTTGTTATTCTTTTCGAAGGAAAATATTCTTATTTCTTCACTTTGTGGGTGAGTAGCGCCGTCCCTGAAGTTATATATTGCTGCTCGCGAAACTTGAGCTGAGTTGTTAAGACGCAGTAAAGGGAAGATTGCATTTTCAGAAGACCGTGTTGAAACTATTGAAAGTTTTAGGATAGCTGACCCTGAACAAAACATTTTTGGTCACATATTGATTATGATTCTATAATCTAAAAATATATACATTTTTATCATTTATTTCGGTTTCAAAATTACTTTTTTTTAATAAAGCTATGTCAAAAGTTCCAGTTAGGTCATCTCGCATGATTGAGAATGTGGGGTAGCCTTTCCTTTAAAATTAAATTACTAACTTAATCAAATCATAATCTAACTGTACATAAGTTGGCTACAGCGATTAACATTAAACCTAATTAGCAAACTACGTATAGTTGTACAATGTACCTGAATTAAAAGATCTGAATCACCCATGACACCAAACATGTAAGATTTGGATCACAAAGTTTTAAAACACATTATTCATCACAAAATCGTGCTCAGTTATTAAAGTCAAGTCCATACAACAGCGCGCTGCGTTGCGTACATATTTTTCAAAAAAAGCACTACCGAACTTTACCACGACCCCACAAGATTTTTTATTCAGCTCCTGATTGCATTTAAAGCGAAAAGAATAAATGAAGATAGATAGCGCACCTGCAGTCTTTCAGGTAGTGACGGGCTGACGGATACTTCCTCGTCAGCTGCCCACGGCTGGGAGTGGCCAGGCGCAGGCTTCTTATGTCAGGTGAGTTGGGACTTGAGCTCTCTAGAGGTGGTTGTCTTCATAGGCCAATCACAAAAGTTAATCGCTATGATAAATTGTTGATTGAAGAACATTTATGAAAGACATAACCTATCTCTAGAGGTATGTACCCTCTAGAAAATTACTATTATTTAATTTCTTTCCACTAAGAGTTGTTTATTTATTCTCATCCTTTGAAGCAAAAATAAAGGTTTGCAAATTGAAGTCCTGATGATCTAATAATACAGGTTTACCTAAATTTGATAAAGCATTAGACTTCACAGCAACTATCATAATAAGATAGGTATTCTATTCATTACGTTTTCGAAGAACAGAAAATAACCAAAGTAGTTATTCGTTTAAGTCATTGATCACATGATATGGCAATGATAGGATCTATTTTTTTTTATCTTCTTTATTTTGGGGAGATTTAATCATTGGAAACTATATCAGGCCCGTATTTTATCAAAATAACTACATACCTACTACTTAAAGCTAAATTACATTTCAACTAACCTAAATAATGTATGTAACTTGCGCATCACAAAAAGATTATTTTTGTTCCTTCGTAAGCACCTACAAGCAAAAGCTCACCAAAATTAAACTCTAGAAGGGTGATAGGTCTAAGGGTAGATAGGTGACCGCTTGCAATTCCTTGGTTCAATACAAAGTCACCATGAACGGAAAATCGACGATAATAAACAATGTCTTCTTTATTCGCAGCGTATTTGTTTCCTGTTCATTTATCCGGCAGATTTCCGGCGCCATCCATCATCGTCACGAGATCCGCGGAGAAATGCCGAGGCCGTGCGAAGGAAATATGGTAATCGAAGTAACCTGTGTACCTTACCAGGTATCTATCGGTCTTAGAGATAGATTACAGGGCTGGAAGTATAAGGCTGTGTAATAATGCTACGCCATGTATTGTTCTCGATTTGTTATGGCATTATTTTTGGGTTAGTTCCATTTTCACCCTTCTGTCAGTTGTTACTTAAATAAAATATATAATAAAATAATGTTGGACAATTCACACAGCATTATCTAGCCTCAAACTAAGCAGTGCTTGTGTTATGGGTACTAGATAAATGATATACATAATACAATACACTACATAGATGGATATTTTTTATTATGAATAGAAAACATCCAGAACAAAATATCTGCAGATCGTACACACATTTGTCCCGAGGCGGGAATCGAACCCGCAACCTTCTGCGTCGTAGGCGGACCTTCGCCCACTGCGGCACAGTGGTCGACAACATAGATTGTCATCATCATAGTTAACCTAAGAAACCTATGAAACTACCAATCAGCGGTATCAGTTCCTTATGAATGTAAACGGGTTAACTGCGAACCTTGTTTGTGTTGGAAGAACACCAACGTTTCATCCTTTAAGAGCGCGATCTATGCCAATGACCTTGCTCAAATAGGCGTTACCAATGAAAATTCCCCGCACCACACCTGAATTATATCACGCAGCGCGCACCAACATAAGTATAAGTATGTTGCATACAATACAACAGATACCGCCACAGAATAAGTACTAGTAGTTATAGCCGTGCGCTGCCGCCGCCGCGCCGCCGCCACCGCATGGCCTCTACAGATTGTTTATTACATTTAATAACCGACTTCAAAAAAAGGAGTTGGTGCTCAATATGTTTGTTACCTCAGATTTTTTGACTGGGTGTCCCGATTTTCATGATTCT
This sequence comes from Eupithecia tripunctaria, assembly GCA_955876795.1. Taxonomy (NCBI): domain Eukaryota; kingdom Metazoa; phylum Arthropoda; class Insecta; order Lepidoptera; family Geometridae; genus Eupithecia; species Eupithecia tripunctaria. The sequence goes on from OY041604.1 coordinate 636,995, forward strand.
TTTTTTATATGAAAACTGGAGCTTCGCTTGTGGTTTCATTTTGATTTGGTTCAGTTCTGACAGTAGAATCCATGAAAATTCATGACAAATATGTAGGTATATAAAAATTGCAGTCGGTTTAGTTTTACCCCACTGGATTCAGTATTGAGTATTAGTTATTAGTTATTTTGACTATCACACTAATATTATAAATGCGAACGTTTGGATGGATGTATGGATGGATGTTTGTTACCTCTTCACGCCAAAACTACTGGACGGATCTGGCTGAAATTTTGCATACAGGTAATTCTAATCATGGAATAAAACATAGGCTACTTTTGATCCCATAAATCAGTTCCCGTGGGAAGAAAATCGCCTTTTAACGTTTCCATGGGAACAGCGCGTGCGAAGCCGCGGGGCGCAGCTAGTTCAGTATAAAGAGAATAACCACCTCCCGCTGCCTATTTTGTAGCTATATTCGATTTTTTTAAACCCTGCACAAATGATAAACAAACCCGCAGTACCTACTTAACCTAAAATTAACTTTCTTGTTATTTTTGAACATAACATCAAGGAAGTACTTGCTGATTTTAAGATTCTTTGTTCAATAAATATTGTCCAATTATATCTATTATATTCTTTATCTCGACTCCAAGCATGTGCATTTTAATTTATGTTATTGGAATGTGTTGACATAATTTGCAGCTTTATGACAAATAGATCATAGCTCTGTCTCGAATAGTACCTACCCAAAACTAGTAGAAAGTAAGTAAATTAATAATTGAAGTAATTGAAGAACCTACTGTTAAAAAAACATCAACTGCCCCTCTTTTTTATTGCACCCTCTCTAGTGGCGTATTATTGAATAGGAAGAAAAATTTAAGTGGATTTGAGTCAATTGTAGGGTCATTGCACTAGATTCCGACCATTTAGCGAAGACTTAAAGGCCTCAAAAAAAAATCAAACTGGTCAGCCTTGTTCGAAATGATACTAATCGGTAGTCTAGATATCTAAGTTTTAAATACACAAAGAGTTTTATAGTTATGCTATAAAGTTATTTTTATAAAAAATAAACAATCGGAAATGAGTAAAACTTCAGTTTTCGACCACGAAATTTCTACGGACCTGAACACGCTTTCGACCGCTTACTTAAAAGGTTTTCATGGAATAAAATGCTAACAAAGTTTTTATTCTTTTTTTCAGAAAAGTTAATTGCAGAATATATTTTTTTTATAATATTTATTATTTGATTTTACAAATCATGTACATGCACATGGTACATCCCTATGCGACGTGATATAAACCTTCGACAACGACGCGAGGACATCGAAGTCCGCTACTCAATTTTCAAGGGAGTGACTAGATTTAATTACCTGGGATGCATTGTAAGGGACACTAACACAAGTAGCAATGGAACCAACATACCAGAGCTAGAGCTAGAGCCCAGAACACTCACCGATGCAGTGCAGCGCTACACAAAGTCTTAGTGCCCAGGCTCCTCTGCCGAAGAACCAAGATCCGCATTAACAAAACGATCATTCACCCGATCTTGATAATAGTGTGAAGCCTGGACACTCAGCCAGAAAATTGAACACAAGCTACTAGTGACAGAAAAAAAGTGCTCAGCAAGATCCTAGGTCCAGTAGCAGTCGGATCCTGGAGGTTACGGAAGAACTGAAAGATCGCGAAACTAGTGGCCGAACCCAACATCATTGTCGAATAAAATCACACAGGCTGCGCCGGCTCTGCAACGTGCTACAAGTGGAGGAAGATGGGGCTGCAAAATAATCTTTCCTTGGAGTTCCGGTTGGCCGACGACTTGTCGGTCGGACCAGATACAGGTGGAAGGACGAATTGGAGAAGGAACTTCGCTCATTTCAAATCTTCGCAATGGACAGGATGGAGGCGGGGCAGGACAGAAGACGGTGTCGATCTATTGTGTCGGAGGCCTAGACCCACTTAGTGAGTGTGTGTGTTTAACAAACCTGCTCCAGCTATGCAGATCGCACTTGATACGATCTTGAAAGACAAACTCACAAATCCCTACACAATTTGGTCAAAACGCTGAGGAACAAGGGTATGAAGCCCAGCCAAAAGCAGTGCACTTGCATGAAGTCGAAAATTTAGACAAGAAACCACCCAAGCGCCTTTGTCATACAGGGGTCAGACCTTAAAAAAAAGGGATGTGAAGATGGTAATACGCCTTCAGAGCGCTTTAAAAGAGGCAATAAATGAAACCGAGGGACGATTCACTCATTAGTTTGGTTATGATCATCAGGCCCGTATTATGAAAGCATGCTCAGTCATCATCGATAATATGCTTGAGTGATGCTCATGTATAGTTTTGAGTAAAGACTAATTTTAAAACAATACTTAGGCATGAGCTCCCAAAATCTACACTTACTTATGTAACTCTCAAGTAAAGTAACAATGCGTTCTTTTCTTACCGTTATTACGTTTTATTGAACGGTTACTAAATATTAATTCAGTTAAAAAACATATTGTGAAAGTCAGGTTGATAAGGTCAAGGAACCGCACTCGCCCTGAAGATGTCCCTCCTTGTTTCAATTCACACCTAAATATATTGTCATCAAGATCTTTTAATGATTTTGGTATTTTATAATAAATTTTACGTGCCATACTGACTACAATTTTTTGTAGGAAAGCTGTTTTACTGTTCGGTATTTGGAGTTTACTGCTATCACATCTATTTATTACTACAAAATCAGACTACGCAACTCTGATTTTGAAGAAATAGACGTGAAATGAATTGGTGCCATTTCAAATAGAACATGAATATAAATAACGATGGAAGCGTTAGTGGAAACAATTTAAGTAGAGATTTTTCTAGTGCAATTAGCTAAGTAGCATCAGAGTTTCGTTTAATAATAAAGATTCACTTAAGCAGTGCTAAGTTGAGTAGAACTCAAGTAATGACTGCATAAATAATGCTTGGGAAAGCTTTCATAATACGGGCCTTAGAACGCACGACCGGAGGACCGTTTTGTCAAAACCGAGGTATACGCTGAGACTTGCTGAGACAAAGGACTTCTATGGCCATTTATACGCTGCACATGCACCTTGTCCATAAATCAACGAGAAAATCGTAATTCTAGGGCTATACCGACGTACTATCCCAGTTATCAAAATCAACCCATAACACAAGCTCCTAACCTTGGAGTTAGGTGTTGTCGTGACACACACGACGATATAGGTGCACTCATAAAATGTGAGTACTAAAATACTTCAGAGCTTCTGAAGGCCGGAGAAGTAGAGGTGGGTATTTTTCGTTTTGACGTTTGGTTTGACGTCCAAAACTACCAGACAAAATAGAAAAGGTAGTTTCGGAAAATGTGTGTTAGGCCGGCTACAGACTGTTTTTCTTCCGTCTTTCTTATTGTGTTGTAAATATCGTATGTATGTAGTAATCATTTACTTTTCTATGTAATAATCTTCTACCTCTAGTTCTCGTTTTTTTATAAAATCTCTTCCAATTTTGTGCCACCACTCCAGGACCTGTCTGAAAATCAGCGCCGATAGAGCTTCGGCTAGTAGCGGCATAATGCTGAGACAGGGACCATTTTGGCCCCTTATATAACATTCACTTAACATGTTCCTGCTCTTTTATTTATGATCTACTTTCCTTTGTCTCATTATATGTATTTCTTCTCTTTTTTTTCTACTGACTGTACACCTGTAATGTGTGTTATGTAATTGTTTCCAAATAAATGATTTTTCATTCTTTCATAAAAAATATATAATATCCGTTCAACTGAGCGAATCTATCTCTCGCTTACCTTAGTTTCAACGAAATTAATCTTTCGCTCATTTACCTCATTGATTCATTTTCGAACCTTATCATTGCTGAGCGAAATGAGCGAATGAGTTAAAACGAAGACGACTGAGCAAGGCGAGTGATTTGATGGAGCGAAATGCATGATGTCAGATACAACATGAAAAAAAGAGAGAGATAGCAAGGCTAAGCTCAGACCTGTAACAATAATGCAAAAATGTTTGAATGTAATTATTTTAAAAGTAATCGTCATCAGTATAGCGCCACCTAGCTCAGTTGAACGCGACATTACATTTTCTTTTTTATCTTTTGTTCATGAGCTACTCAACTCAATAAATATAAATAAATAAATAATATAATATATAATATATATAAATAAATGAGTGAAATATATCTTTAAATCAAAAAGTATATGTAATATAGTATAGGTATAATTATATCTATATCACTCTTGTCATTGGAGTGGTATGATATGCGCATTTCTAAGGAGAAGCCCTCGTTGTACAGGAGGTACAGATCCTTTTTAATTCCGTTCTTCATTGCGGGAAAACTACACAGGCATGTTACGCGAGCTTGGTGGGTCTATTATAGGATACGGGATACGGGCAATAAATAAATAAATAATGCTGGACGATTCACAATACGATAACATTTTCCTCAAAAGCGCTAAGCCATCGTCTTGGCTTTGTCTTTTTGCTTAATTAGATTTTTCTCGAGGGTAATTATTCTTGTCCATTACAAAAATATTTGATTTCTACTGAGTCTCATACGAATTGGCCGAAAACGAAATGGGGTTTTAAGGCTTTTCCTATTCCGGCCACATCATTTCTTCGAATAAATTAAAGTTGGATGAAAACGAAACCATAATTCTAAACATGGTGGCCGTTATCGGCCACGCCCAAACAGATGACCAAATTTCCTATAAATAACACGGTAAAATGGGGGCCGAAAACGAAAATTTAGATTATTTCGGTTGACATTAGTCTAAACGATAAAAATATACTCTAATAACATCGAGATAAGTAACAGAATGAAACATAAGTATTCAGTGTCCATTTGTACTTTCTTCCCCCCCAGCCGAGATGTAAATTTTTGATGATTTTCAACTTCCAATTTCCGACCACCCCATTTTCAAGTAATTCAATACAAAAACCGAAACTAGTCGGACGGACAGACGGCTAAAGTTGCAGTGTGCCGGCCATATATGGTGAGATATATCTCGCAAAGAACCAGGCAAACCTTTGGGGTAAACGAGTTCTTCAGTGGAGACCGCGACTCGGAAAAATTAGTGTAGGGCGCCATTTGGCCAGGTGGGATGACGATCTGCGAAATACTGCAGGCAGATGCTGGATGCGGAAAGAAGACAGGGCGCTATAGGCCGATGTCCAGCAGTGGACTCGTATAGGCTGATGATGATGATTATGAGTTGAACCGGAAAAAAGAAAAATATAAGTACCTCAACTCACTGGTCGTTGCACAATTGTTTAGGTATAAACAATTGTGCAACGACCAGTGAGTTGAGTCCTATGGGTACAAAGACAATTAATAAAATATTGGTAGTACCTACTTACCATGTTAGTCTTTGTATTCTCATCCTGTATTTTATTTTCAATTACGTTTTTTACGATTCTTTTTATTATACCTATTTTTGCGCACAGAATTATTTACAATAATAAATAAAATAAATAATGTTTGGCAATCCACACAGCATTATCTAGCCTCAAGCTAAGCAGGGCTTGTGTTATGGGTACAAGATAACTGATATACATAAAACAGTACACGACATAGATAGATATTTTTTTATTTTACATAGAAAACGCCCAGAACGCCCTGAACAAATATCTGCAGATCGTACACATATTTGTCCCGAGGCGGGAATCGAACCCGCAACCTCCTACGCCGCAGGCGGACCGTCGCTCAACACGCCACGGAGGAATAATAATTATAATACCTATACAAAACTATAATCACCCCTTACTAAACATTTACCCTACAACAAACTAACAAATAAACCCGCTGTATACTAAAAATCGTCAAATAAATAAATTTCATGTTGGTTCCGCCACGAAAAATAATATTGCTGTTAAAAGTAGCACAGGTCCGTTCAGCACAACGTCTCGTCCCGCACTGATTGTAGGGCCGGCAGAGGGGCGGCTCATGTGTAACGTTGTATCGATTACGTAAAAAATTCGTTAAAAATAATTAGATAATTTATTTGAAAAAGTGGGCGGAAGAGAGTCTCCGTAACTTTTTATTCTACATGGTGATAACTTTAAATAAATCTTGTGATTGATAGTTTAGGAGAAAAAGAGTTTTAACGGAAAAAATGGATGGTACTTTGCACTATTATTTTAGATACTTAAAATTGGAATTTCAAATTTTCGGCTTAAAGGTAAAATGCCTTGTATAGCATAGCTTATCATATATTTTTTTCAAACCTTTTTCTATAAAGAATAAGAAGAAAAACGGATTTAACTTTACCCAATTTACGCCGATTCACCTCTATCTGGGCCGTGCTCGAAGCTACGCGCGCATCTAGAACCGCACTCGCCCTAAAGATGGAAGATCACGTTGGTGTTCTTCCAATACAAACAAAGTTCTTGGTTTACCCGCTTACATTCATAATAAATTCATCAGCTACGAAAATTTTACTGGTAAAACAGCATGTATCAGTTTATAGTTCTCATATGTTACAGAAATAGTCGTCAAAATATTGGTCAAGGTATCTATTATCTACTTTTGTTACAATACAACCAGTTGATGAGAGTCAAGTATTTAGACGTGACATTTCGTGACAGAATGTTTTAGAAGAACATCCAAACCGAAAAGTTTGTTTGTTCTATTGCTAGATTTGTTCATTGGTTGATATTGCTAGTCTTAGTGGGCAACAACGGGTGAAAGTATGATTGAAAATTGTGTGCAAAATGATGTTCTGTTATTATAATGTAGAATTGCAACATTTTAGAATCCTACCTGCACGCGGTAGCAGCCAACTAACTTGACAAATAACGTAGGTAATAAAAAAGTCAAGTGAAATCTGATGTGTACCTACCCATGTCCACACCGGAATCCACATCAGATTTCAAAAAAACGATAGAAGACTGAAGTAATTTAATAAAGTGGCAAAACACGTTGTCAAACACATGGAACACAATTGTCTTTTATTTCCTAGAGTCAATTAATCAAAGCAATTCAATTTGGCGTATCTTTGTACGAGCGTACAAAATAAAAGTCCCGATTAATTTCCCCCTCGCGCATACATTAGGCACTGTTTGTTTTTGCTACATTAACATTTTTATGACTAAACTGAGAGATTTCACTTACTACGACATTACAAAGATGCTTTGCCAATACTGGAAAGTCTTGAAGCTCTATTTCTTGGAGATAAGCTTTAAATTGCGATGACTTTTTGGTTTCTGGTTATGGAAAGATTGTAAGGGAAGACGTAGTGTAGTCTCAGAAATAGTTTAAATGTTGTGTCTGCTGCTGTAATGACTCGCCGACTTAATGTCTTTGACTTGTTTTGTTGTGTATTAATATAATAGCTTTGGTCACACTTACATTTAGAGCAAGAACGACTTCCGAGAAAATTCGCGTGCAAATAAAAAGTGTCTAGATCAGAATGATGCAACCAAAGCTTAGAATTTTTTTTCAGAATTTAGCAAAAACATTGATAATACGAATCACCGTAGTCTTTAGTTTTTTGTTGAAAGGCTTACTTGAGTGAGCCGTTTAAAATATACGTTTTTCCATGTTCCTATGCAAATGATTAAAACAAGAACTCCCCACATATAATATCGCCCGCACTTAACCGTAACTCACAAGCTTGCTTGCAAATTACGTTAGGTCGCTCTAATGCCACGTAAATTAAGTTCAGTCGAGGGAACACAATTATGCACAAAGGATTCCACCTGCATAAGCTTCAAAAAGCACCGAGACCACGAAAATGAACTTCCAAAAGCATTTAAGTCCAAAAATCACGTTACAAAGTTGGACCCGCTTTGCTCCAATCTGCGCATACATTACGTGGAACCTCCACGGAACTGAAACAAAATCATTATTCAAATCCCCTGAATAATGTTTTCAGGAATCGAGACAGAGTTCTGTCGTTTTTGAATTTTAATACGGACCTCTAACAAGTTTTCAGTCAAAGGAAATCGGGTAGTGGCACCGCGCCTTGGAGCGGGCGGACGTAATGTTTTCTGCTCTACTATTTCATTTGACGACGGAAGTATCAGTCAGCGTATCCTGGTAATTTTCAGCGTAATTTTCAAACTTTGCGCGCTGGACAGAAAATATTATTGAAATAGTGTTTCATTAAAACTTTATGAAAACTTCAAGCAAATATTGTAATATACGAGAGCTAATAATAACTTAGCTGATTTTAAGTAAGATTTCATCATCTTTTTGAAAGAACAGTTCAATTTTACTGTTTTGTAATTTTTCTTGTTTATGGATAGGTGAGATGTCCGCTCCACCCCAGCGAGACAGTACCGAGGCGTCGTCGTCCGATCAAAGCGAGGCCGTCAAAGGCGCCGCAGTGTCCGGCGTAATTAGCACCGCGTCTGAAGCACGTGCCGAACTTCATCCTGAGGTACTCCTGTTTACTGGGAGAGGATCAGACAGATGGAGGGAATAAATAAAGTCTGAAGGAATAAACAATATGGGTAAAATAACAACGTTAGATTTACTTTACTTTACTCGCAAGTGATTTGAAATGAACCATGTTTTATTACTTCTGATAAGCCAAAAAGAACGGTTATTGCTTGATACACCGTAGATTTTAAACTTATCACTTTCTTGGAATCACAACCCTTTTACCACATTAGTGAATACATAGGCTGTTCTTTTTCTGATCTGCATTCTTAGTCGAATTTTACATTTATTATACATAGGTAACTATTATTTTCTTCAATACTGCATACTTTATTATGACATTAATGTAATAATTATGTCAACGTCGAATAATTTTAACTAAGTAATGTTTAGAATTATCTTACACTTGAATGTATAAATTAACTTGCTACCAATGTTATTTAGTGTAACGAAATGGTGAATAAATAAATACTGAAATACTGAAATATCAGCCGACTTTGATGCATAACATTTTAGGTCACATTTTATACCAACAAAAACTCCATAAAAAATAGAGTAAAGTAAAGTAAAAAATGGTAACTATACTATACTCGCAGGTGCTTTGCTTAGAAATTGACCATGTTTTATTACTTTCTTATAACACGGTTTTTTAAAAGCCCAAGGGAAAGTTTATTGTTTGATTTATCGTAGAAGCTAAACTTATTTTGATGTATGACATTCCAAACCATATTTCATCAACTATTGGATTTTTCAGATTTATTTTGTACTTAGACCTTACTTTTAGACCTTTTAAGGTTTTAGGTTTTCTGCCGAGGAAGGCAAATATATAGTCTTATGTAGACGATAATTTGACGATAAGGTGAAAACTATGAGAATAGTGAAAAGGTGTTAGGCATTAAAGTGCTTTCAAACTGTTTTATTATTTGCCTCTACTACATATATTATATAAAGTAGAGTAGGATCTACTTTGAATTCGCTCGCTGGATTACGCGCCCCTCGCTCCTAAGCGGATTCAAGCAAAGGAATATCAATGGGCTGAAATAAAAGCAATAACACCTGCGCATAAGAAAATAGTTTACCTGCCTTTTACCTGAGATGATGTAGAACCAAAAGCAAACTCCTTATTGTATGTATGGTTACATACATACAGTAAATTTACACTAAGAAAAGGTTAAACAAGACTCGTAAAATTAAACACTAATACGGAAATAAAGTGATATTTTCGATTTCTGTCACTTCGATACGTAGACTAAAGTAAAGAAAAGACTTAGGACTCGAAAATGATGGGTCATAAAATGGGAGAAGTTTTGTCAGGGTATTGGAATGACATAGCAAGGGAGAGTAGTCATGATGACAAATGGCCAATGACTGGTGCTAGCAAACAATCAGCAATAACGAGTGCGGTTCCCCAGCATTAGGGAGGGTAATGTCGGCGGCCGCGGCACCGGCCGTGAGGTGGCACCCGAGCGCCGGGCCGGTCACTCCGTCATTACTGCCCTCCACCTATGAAATATTTATGACGACTCCTATAATAACGTCGGCGACGATATCATTATACTTTGTGATGGGGGTGTCGGGTGGGGCGGAATTTCTGAGCGGCATCGCGACGCATGCCTCACTTGCTTCTAAACAAAGTCGCTCGCTCGCGATCCGGATTGCAGCGGATTTGTGCGCAGACGCGGGTGGACCGTATCTACTTGGTAATTAGCTCCATAATCGGACTTGCAGATGAGCTGATTGTCAAGTTGAATGTATAAAAAGGCCCTTTTTCAGCGATCGCTTGCATCGGGCGGGCGGTGGCGGCCTATAACGTATTTCGTGCGTCCCACCAACCACCAGAAGTTTGCCTGTTCATAAATAAACGCGAGCGGTATTCAACAGCCCTTGGTGCTGTATGCATAACGAATTTGAAGGAGGCAAACTTGGAGGCTCTGGCTCCGGGATGGAGTATAAAATTCAGTAACAACATGGTGGAGCTTTTCATTCGACGGCCCGCTGCCGGTGGAGACATAGCTCCGTCACCAGCCACCACTAATTACCGGTAATTAGCCACCAGTGTCTTCCACTTCAGTAGTACCTACGCCGAGCGTACCTGGGTTCTATAGTGTTGTGTTGAATAGCGGGCGCGAGTGAAAAGTTCTTGCGCTTTGTGAAAGTCCTAGTTAGTGATGCAAATGTGTTGTGAAATGAGTGGATAGTGTTGTTGTTCCGCCATCTTGGAGGAGCTGTCACCGTGAGTACAGACACAGTGGGATGCTCGGATGCAGACAATGGTTCTGCGGCGGCCGCCAGGCGGCGTGCGCGTCGCATTCGGGCGGAGGCCGTCGAACGGACTGCTTTGAATATTTTTGCATGATCTTCTAGATTTGTAATGACTAGATGTTATTGTAATGCGGATATTGTATGAGTTAAGGTTCATAAAGAGATACTTTCTTGCAGAAATTTGGAACTTTTTGTCTATGCTTAAGGTCATGTGTGGCCAATGGTAGCTTGAAGCAGTCATTGCGTTTTCTTCGACTTCTGAGAATGCATAATCTTAGTTTTTTTTTTTCAAGGTAGTCAAATAAATATACGAAATGTATTTCTGATCAAAAAATACTCCTAAATCAGATCTGCATTGAGCTTGAACCAGCCAACGTATGGAGATGACATGTCATTCAGACAACACTCGCCGAACTTCACAAACCTACCAAATTGAGCCTTACGCCACTACAATAGGATCGTTAAACTAGTTTAACCCTTGCCGACGTACCCAAATCGGCTTGGTGGCGCGGCGACGTGGAAAATGACGTGTCAAGCGAGCTGCACCTGTGACGTCATATTAACACCTCGAGTGCAAACCGGAAAAATACGGAGTTTGGGGATGACGCTTTTGTGATTCGAGGGGTTGACAGGCCGTTATCTATTTGCGTATCTGTGAGGCTGCGGGTTTATTTACACAGATATTGGAATAATTTCAAAAAGACACGGAGTAACAGAATTTTAGCAAAGCCAATTCAATGATAGTTTTGGTACTGGTTGGGACTGAATAACAAAAGGGTTATGAACTGCTCTTAGTTACGTAGCGGTACCTATGCCTGTAGCATTCCTTCAAATTATATCAGTGGCGGATTAGTCATATAGCAGGAGCAGGCAAATGCTACGGGCCCCGCGCCTTGATTGGGGGGCCCCCGCCTTGGGCCAAAATAATAATAAAAAAACATTATAATCATTAAGTAGGTACTATATCAGCCCATATCTGTCGGTCGACTACTGAGATATGGCTTTCTTCATCCAAATGACGACGCCGCAAATAAAATCCTATCATTTTTACCTACGTACCTTAATTTAACTATGTTCAGGGTTTATTTAGAGGAAACATTTAAAGGTTAGTTTTCTTTATAATACAGTTCCGGCTGACTTAAAATTAAACTTTTACTCAAAGAGATGAAAAGATTACGGCATAATATTAATAAAATATTTTCAACACTCGCCATGGCATTATAAACATAAATATTGGAAGCTTCCATGGTTCTAACTAGAACTATGTTTGGCTCGAAGCAATGTCTTAAAGCACAAAGAAGCAAAAAAACAACATGGATGTACGAATACGAAATAAAACGTCAAGTGAGAGTTGGACACGTGCATCGACCGCCACGCCCCCTTACGACGCGACGACCAGAGTTCTTTAGCAAAATCGACACTGTGTGACAGTTTTTTGTCACGTAGGTTCCTACCTAACTCCATATTTAGTTATTTTATAGATTTTGTATTTTTTTTTACTTCATTTGCGCCCTGATTCTTGCAAAATTTCATGATTCTAGATCAACAGGAATCACCCTATCTATAGGTTTTATAGGGTAATTCCCTTGGAAATGTCAAAATATGAATACGGACAAATGAATATAGCTTTTGATTGTATTGATGAAGGTGTTATTGACAATTTGATGTTAATTTCGATTTGATAGCTCAATGCGTTCCTGGGATAAATCTCTTGACTGGCAGGCAGACGGACAACAGAGTGAGGGTTCCTTTATAATAAATAAATAAATAATGCTGGACAATTCCCACAGCATTATCTAGCCCCAATATAAGCAGGGCTTGTGTTATGGATACTAGATAACTGATATACTTAATAATAATAATAATAATAAATAATAATAAGTTTTTATTTCAGGAAAGGTTTACAAAGTACTTACATAAAACTTGTCTAAGGTTATACATGTAAAAGATATTTCCAACAGTAGTAGGTACTTAGTAGGGAAAACCTTTGTGGATCGACAAGATTGACTCCTTGCTCTAAGTTTTCACTTGTATGTAGTAGTAATACAATACACAACGTATCGTGGTTTATTTACTAACATGCTCCACGCTGGATGGATAAACCATAGTCATAGTGGTAGGGTAGACCATAGCATCAACATCGGAAATTCAAGAGGCCTTTAAAACCTAACAATAGGCCTATAATGGGCTAAAAGGCTGCAGGCTGCATAATGATGACACAAGAAAGAATTATAAGTTTAAGTCGCGCATGATATTTGATTGATGATGGATGATGATTTATCAGTTCTGCTGAGACTATTGGTTCAACGATGAAATATCATTCGTAGATATCTGCCAGATTCAAGCTTACTATGGCGAGCGTTAGGATTATGCCATCATTGTTTGGCGGCTTTAAACAGGACGTCCTATATGAACAGCGTCACTTTAATTAATCTCCTTGCTTACCGGTGGCTGGAATATAGTTAGGATGGTGTGTACAAATGTTCAGTAATTTAAGAGTTACTTATCTATGGGGTTAAATTAAACGCTGCCTGTTAAATACACACCGAAGTCACCGTTGTCGCCGCCAACACAGCCGCCGACGGGTTAGATGTTGGCGCTTAGTTGGGGTCATGTATTGGTGACTTCACATCTAGGATAAGTATATATATATTTTGTGCTGTGCTTCACATCAAGCAGTCAACCTCAACCTCAACAGATTGTATTAGTCCACTGCTGGAAGCAGGCCTCCCCCTGATAAGCGGCTCATTGGTGTTTATCTAATGGGGGGGTAGGTAATACCCATAATCCCCACTCTGGGTATGCGGGCTGAGGATCGCAGTTCGGTGGTGGAATTGTTCTGCAGGGGGCGCTGCTGCCCGTTCCCCAGTGAATATCCCCCAGTTGCCTCTTACGACACCCACAGGAAGAGATGAGGAGGTGCAAATTCTGAGCCAGCACCACACAGCTACCAGTCAAGGTTAGGATATAATTGTTCTGTGCAGTCAGCCCACCACAGCCGACGGGTGTGTAACATTGTCGCAAGCACGAAATATTTAATTTTTCATAAAATATTATTACATAACTAGCTGCGCCCGCGGCTTCGCACGCGTTTCTCCTATGGAAACAGTAAATGATGTTTTCTATGGGATATAAACTAGCCTATGTTTGATTCCAAAATAAGAAATATGCAAATGCGTAAAGCTAACCAGTGACGTCCTCCTCTCTCTCCGTACACATTGTGTGACCAGCAGGTTCTATAGTGATACCTGATTATGAAGATTATAAACACGTCTGTAAACCTAAAAATATAATTATATTGAAAATTACAACAACTTTTGACATGTGGCACAAGAAGTTATCGGGCATTGTTGCCAAATTGATTCCTTGAAATAATATTAGCGACATCAACCCGGGAACATCGGCAGTGTTAACTTTAGTGTGTAGTGTACCTACCTACTACCTGTCTAGACTCTAACTCTAATACAGTTTTATGAGGACTTCGCGCAAAAGTAATGGACTCTTTCACTAAATAGATTAAAAGTTTACATTCCACGAACGTAAGAAGAATTGATAACCCTGATCTAGACATAAGTGCCTATTATCGCCCATCGGACGAAAGCCTCTCAAAGTTCACGGGTTCGAAGCTCACAGGCACTATTTCACATCTCAAGTAGCAAGTCGTGTCCGAGCACACCGTTCACATGGTATTTGCACAGGTAGCCGGTAATGCGTGGTCCTAGATAATGGCTAGATAATGGGTGGTTGATAATGGTAGGTGGTGGATAATGGGTGGTTCCGGCGCGCCTGCGGCGTCTGCCCGCGCGCACGGCTCGCGCTCATCCCACGGTGGTTAACCTAAAGGATGCTCAAGTTTATTCAATCCTTATGTGATAACCTCACCTTAACATCCTAAGTATATTGATCCACTACGACGCAGACCTCCTCCTGATAAGCCTTGTTAGTCTTTATCTCATGGAGGTTATTCCCTAATCAGTCTGGGTTTGGGATCGCAGATTCGGTGGTAGAATTGTTCAACAAATCTTCTATCTTTTCAATGATTAGATTTCACAATAAAAACAACTTAAAATACAAAAATAAATATATAAATATTTCTACATCAATAGAGAATACTTAAAAAAATATTAGCTTTTTTGAAGTCACATGCATATTGTGTTTATATCTAGTTTGGTATCGGCGTGGCTAGTCATTAATTTTTCTGAAAAAATTTCATGGTCAAAAAATCTCACGGATTTGCTTATGATGTTGTTTACTTATATTAGTTCCTTCAGCTAGATAGATCCATCTACCGCCCGTGTGAATAAACATTGTCGTATTCAAAAAGGAGCACAGTATAGTTACCCTGCTATCCAAAAATCAGCACACGCTATATGCAGGGAGCCGCGCTCGTGAGATCTGCGCCCGCGCAGACTGTTTGCACAGCCCACAGAATAGACGGCAGTAGCACGTATTCTTCGCGATTATCGACCGATCGGTAGATCACGACGCGCATCGTAGACAAAAATACTTATTGTATGTAAAGTAAGGAATAAATATGGCAATAATGTACTACTAGCGACACTCCGGACAAAGGGAGGTTTTTTTGTGGGATTTGTTTTGGTAAATGCAGGGAGATATTACTTTTATCTTTAGATTTATTGAAACTATTGTGTCGAGTGAAAACTGGTTTAAAATACGTGTGTTTCGGTACGAATCACAAAGCCTTTATTTAAATTCATTTAAAGTTTTTGCTTGATATTGTTTATTGGTAATTTCTACGAAATCAAACACAAAGAAATTCTTTGTTTCTGTTTTCGCACCATGTATTGAGTGATTTTCTGATTTTCAAAAGTTTATAAGTCAATTCCACTATTGAATTATGAAAGTCCATCATGTCTGTGTCGTAACTCAACTTTTAAAAAATAATAATATCAAGCCTTATCTTCCAAATCTTAATAAACATTTGATTTTGTGTGTTTGATAAAAATGAATAGAGAAAATTAATAAGTAGGTATGTCACTTGTTCATGCATTATTTGTAATGTATGTAAATAATTAATAGTTTTCTAAATAAACACTTTCACATAACATGCAATTGTCTTATGATTTGGGCACCCATTTTCGGGTGAAGGCCTCCTCCATCCATCTCCACAGAGTCCTGTCTGCGGCGTGTCGCGTCCACGTGACGCCGGCCACGTGTATTCTTTACAAAAGAATATAAAACTTTATTTGTCTTATTAAAAAAAGACGCAGAATTATATAATAAATTATAATACCGCTAAGCTTAAAAACATTATACATAAAAAAGTGACAAAAAAAAATTCAAAAAATAACAAAAATTACAAATGTTTGGTTCTTTTTAAAAACTTCGTTTGCACTTGTTCAAATGTCCTATATTCCGTCATTTCACTTATGTTAACGAAGTGAAATAAACTGAACTTAAATTCGTTCCTTTTTTCTACGCTCTCGATGTTACCTTTTAAATGTCTTTTGAGAATTTCAAAGCCACATTTCCTCCAATCTGTACACAAGATCATAAATCTAGAGAGACGGGTCGTTACAGTACCTAACCTCTAACGGGCCCGGTTAGGGAAACAGCATTTTTATTTAAATCAACCACTTAGCTAATAAAATATGTGGTTCAGAAACAAAGAAACGGGAAATGGGTGGACCGGGTCCTTTTCGGTCCTTTTTCCCCAAGTTTTCAGTTTCCGCAGTTTTGTGGAATAGACAAAGTAGACAATAAAAAGGTTGGCCTCTTTTGTCAGCGCTGCATACGCTTAACAGATTTATGGGGAGATGTAGAACCTATGTGTAGAACGTACCTAAAGTTATCGTCAATGCACTAAAATAAGAATAGGTAGGTACATAATAAATAATAAAAAATCAAAGTACAGGTTCCCAGTTATATACCTTATCTCATTTAAGTTATTATTTACATTCGACATTTTTTTATATTGATTTTGATTCGTTCCGTATTGGTTCCGTCTGCGTTCCACAAAAAATAAAAGTAACGGGAGCACTTGGGAAAAAATGAGATTTTGGGTCAACAATCAGATTTTTTTAGTTATTATAGTTTTACATTATGGGCATGTAATTTCTAAAAAATCAAATAATATCCTTACGGCGCTTAAGCCGTTCAAAGTCCCAGAGATTTTTGACTCCAACTCCAACACCCGTTTTCGTGGTATAGAGGTTATGACTATCTGTAGTTAGGTATAGAAAAAAATTATCTCAAGCCAACACGAAACGATCAACCTCGCAACAATCATAGATCAATATGGATGGATATAATTGTTCTTTATATTGGTAGTAACCTAGAAGCTGGTGATTTATCTAACCAGAGATATTTTGATCGCGACTTTTGTTCCTATGTAGGTTGTTGTTAATTTAAATGTAATCAATCCCTAGATCTATTAATGTTTAATTAATACGTTAAGATTGCAACTTTATATCTTTATACTTTACTATAGGTACATGTTTATATACAGTAAATTCTCAAAATCTTGATTTCATTGTGTGCGTAGTATTTTTTAGGTTTTTACTCGAATTTAACATACATTTAATCAGTCGCTCATCCCGGTTCCCAATCCGAATGTAGATATTCAATCCCCAGCCAGACGGAAAAATGTTGTTCGCTAAATATGCGCGCCATTAGCATTTGTTTTGTCAAAGTTTTGTTCTCCGCGGATCCCATTAATTTGTTCAGAGTTTTTTTGCTTCTTTAAACGAATAATTTGCTAAATTCAGTTAGGACTGACAACACTTTTACGGTTCTTTTAAAACGTTAAAAGGGAACACCATTAGCTACAAATTGACTTTCTGGGTTTCAAAAGCTTTTTATTTTTGGTACTTTTGAAATAAAACTTTTATTTTAATTTGTCTACCTATTGCGGTGAATGATATGCCCGCTGGCAGACAGACAGACGGAAAGACAAATAAACAGACAGCGGAAACTTAGTATTAGTTAGGGACCTCTTGGCACCCTTCTAATAAAGATTCCTGATGGTTTGATTTAGGACAACGGAACTAGCGTTAAAGCAAGTAGGTTAATCTGTTGGTGCTAATATCATGAATTCGAAAGTAATTTGGTCTTAAACCTTTTCACGCCTAAGCCTGAACGGATTTTAATAAAATTCGACAGGGACAGACGGTATTCCGGGGACGGACAGGATGTCACTTTTTATACCGGCAAAAAGCGTGCAAAGATAGTTTTATATAAAAATGACTATAAAAGTGTATAAGCCACCTAGCAACATAATTGCAGTGCCAGAGCGGACATTTTACATATTTGTGGTCTTTTAAGATCCATGAGCAACATGTTTACAATATTTAATTGATTATTGAATATTAACTTCCTTCACGCAGCAAGATTTATGTTAATTGATTTTGTTTTAAAAAAACTATAAACCGACTTCAATTATATAGTTTTTTCATGGATCCCGTTGTTAGAACTGGACCAAATTGAAATGCAAGAAGCACCAGCTAAAAAAATAATCATGCAAATCGTATCACCCAGTCAAAAGTTCTGAGGTAACAAAGAATGATTTTGTGGATAGATACCTATTTTGCAATGAACCCCACTACTGAATAATTAAACCAATAACTGCATACCTACTTAAATGTTTTGTTATACTGAACTTGATTCTAGAATCCAAAATATGATGGTGATGAACCAAGACATTTGTGTAACAATGATAACTTTACTCAAACGGTTAAGAAATCGAAATTGCTAAAGACTTGACTAACGAGTACTATAAGTTTATTTTTTAAACCGAAAATCATTTTCATTATAATGTTTTTTTATTTTATTTCTGAAACAATTTGCCTACGAGTAAACAACAAGGTAACAGCAATGTAACTTCTAAAAATTAAAAAAAATCAACAACTAACTAATTCACACGAGCATCAAAAAACGTCAAATTTCTTCATTCATTAATTAATAATTAATAATTACTACCTTATTTTTCGTAAGCTCCTTTTTCGTAAACGAATGAGACATGACAAAGACAACATTTTGTTTCGACTTTCTGTGATTTCCTACAATGCCATTGCCGTAAAATAAGTTCTTTGGTTTCGTAACCCAATACGTAATTTAGGTACTAAAAAGAATTTTATTTTGAGTACTAAAAATATCTAGTATTCTGAACTCAAGTCTATGCAGGTACACAGGTACTCATTCAAGTGAAATAAATAAGACATAAAATGTATCTTGTACAAAGAACGCAACGAGGCGAGCATAGCTTATCCCGAGATGGCTATCTTCTATCCCATCTATTGTATCACTTTTTGCTGCAAATACCTAGGAACCATAAACACACGTAACTTAATTAATCTGGCATTGCCTGTCTCGAAACACCGTGCAGACAAACATTATGTTAATACAAGCCAACTTAAATGAAAGCACTATTTTCACAAGTCCGCAGTTCTAAATTACTTCACAGGTACCTAAGTATAAAATAAAGTAGGTAGATAAAATGGCTGCTGTCATCAAACTTTGTAGGATTAGAGAGAAAATAACGTGGTTGGCACGCCTTCCTAGCTGGGCGTGGTGGGTTCGAGTCCCGCCTCCTTTTTTCTCCAGCTTACGTAACTTCGGGTCCTGTGGGTGGAGGGAGGACATTTGTCTTCGGTTCCTGGGATTATTAAATTTACCCGTGGAATGGCGCAGTACATACACAGAACAATATATCCTAACAGCGGGTATATAGGAGAAAGATATAATGGCTATGTGGTTGGCTTCATTCCTCTTGGGAAAATAAAATGTGTTTGTGAACCGCCATCGGCACAGGCTATTGGTTAAATATTTGTTTTGAGCGCTTCTATTGGAAACATGTTTTGATCGTAGGTAGACAATGGAACATTCTAGAAGCGCACGGGCACGAGTATGGGGCAGAATGATGTAGGTTACACAATACTAGTTCTAATTTGTTTCTATTCTGTTATTGTAATATTCTTCGTAAATACAAGTTATTCGTGATCTGATCTAGTTGCTCTCAATTATTTTTATATAATTTATAAGATACATAAAATTAGGTGATTTTTTGTTGAGTCTTCAAAATTATAATTTATGAAAACTTGAACATGTTCTGCCTGCACGCAAATTTTCTGGATAAAATAAAGCATTTCTCTGGTTACAAACCTTGTTTACCTGTTTGTTAACAAATAGTTATGAAGGGAAAATATTGATTTATATTATATTCATATTTTGATAAGTAATTAATCACAAAAAAATTATCCATCATCATATCCAGTGACCAATGATTCAGTGCAACAAACATAGATTTTTAAACGTTTAAAATTGTTGTTAATGTAATATTTAGTTAGGTAATACCTATTTTATGATATTTACCTTCTTTTTCACCTGAACTTCAGTGTCATTTTGTACTGAAAGTTTTATTTCTTCCAAAGTTAACTTCAATCAAAATAAACACCTAAGCAACCTAACCTAGCCTAACCAAAGCCCACCATTGTAAGATGACTTTTACCCTTCTTGCATTGAACCAAGCAATGATCTATTTCATAAGCTGAGCTGCCTGCACTCTGAGAATTTCCTAAATCCGTGCATGCATTTACAATCCTATGCGTAATCAGCGAGTAGGTCCGAGGCTATAAAAGCTCCGCCTGCGCGCACGCACCTCGCACTCGGGCACCGGCGGGATGTAAGTTCATAAACATTTTTAGCTATTTTACATAATTTCTTCATTAAAATATCTATGACTAAGTATTTTTTTTAGAATCGGTTAAAGTGGCTTTTTCAGTTTTTATGAAAATACGTTCCGTTTTTCATGTTCTAGATTCACCCACGTGGTTTTGAACATCGAATTTAATTCATAGATTTTAAAATAGTGATGAGAGTGTTTCAGTTCTAGTAATTTTTGTATTCTTTATCACTATTCTTTGTAATCAATAGTCAAGTAATTGTCTTCCCTTCTTAGTATTTATTGTGGAAAAGTTATTTGCTGTTATCGTCATGTTTGTAACACGTTGTCTCTTTCCAGCAAGCCAGGGTCTGCGCCACTGCGGTCACTTGCATCACGGCAGTGGTAAGTCTAATCCTTCTGTATCTTTGCCATCCTTGTATATTTTCAGTAGATTTTTTGCCCACGTGTGTAGTTTTTACTGTTTTGTAATACTAAGCTGGTATTTTCGATTTATATTGATTTTATTATTGGAAACTGGTGAAACTGGTGGCCCTTTATTAACGATTCCTTACTTTGATTACTCTCCCATGGGCAAGGCCATGCTCCAGGCCATAGCAAGGAATTTTCTATGATTGTCCACTAGATGATGACCGTGGCTTCCCGCGCAATTTGTCTTTTAGAAAGTGGCCAAGGTGCTATTGCGAGACTCAATAATCAGCTATTCTCAGTAACAAATACCCAACCAACATGTCACCTATAAGTGGAATGTTAGTAACATGGTAATTTGCTAACATAATATTTTCCTCCAGATGAAGGTGGCGGCAGTTTGTGCCCGGTGTCGCGGCCGCCGACGTCTGATAGGACGCCGCCCGGCCGCACGCTGGCCGCGCCGCCGCCGCTGCCGCGCCTCCGTCCGAGGCGCGCTCAGCGGAAGGCGACCAAAATTGCATGCATGTAAGTACACGCGTTATTGTTACCCTCACACAGCTCCCTTACATCCTTACCCTCACGAGAACAGTGGACATTTTCATAGACTTTCAGCCGAGATCATAATCACGACTGAAAGATTTCCACTGTTCGCTTGTGCACGGACCGCATCCAGCGATTTATTACCTTCACCAGGTTGTTGGTCCGGCACGTGGGATTATAATAGTAATATAGTAATAATCATAAGCTAACCTCCTTAATCATCAGTATTCACCCTGGACGAAACTTATAACAGCGGTGAGCAGCGTGGGCCGTTATTGTAAGTTTAACGTGCTATTTCGCTATCATTACCAATATTTTAAAGATAAACATTTGATTGTTGGTTTGTTTCCATTGAATAGGCTCCTGGACCTTAACTACTGGAGTGATTAAAAAAAATCTTCTATCGTTAAAAAGCTTACTTTTCAGGGAGTGACATAAATTATGTTTTACCCCGTAATTCCCACGGGAACGGGAACTACGCGGATGAAACCGCGAGGCGCTGCTGTAGTTCATAAATTGGTCCAACCCTTCTGATTTTTAGATGGTTTGCTCTCTTTCGGAGTAATATTAACTTGTTTAATAAAGATTGATTTGAAACCTCCAATATAATGCGTCATTGTTTTTGTTCGTCGGACAGAAGCAGTTTCTATAAAATATGTTTTTTCTGTTTCAGGAGTCGCTTCAATTATACACTTGCGGTGACTAGCCCCTGTTTACATGATAACATGACTCGCGGTTCTTTTAAATTTTAAATAATACCTTATTTCTATCACTTTTCGTTCATCTATACATGTCAATCCACTTGTTACATGCTTTCCGTTACTTTGTTTATTTGTAAGCATTTTTCTTTGTTATGTGGGAAACTGTTGAATGGTCAATGGTCAATAAGTTATATTTACGTTAATAGGTTAAGATATACCGGTTACTATAAGTTTTTTGTTTTTGTTGTCAGCATTCATAACGAGCGAAACCATTTTTATGTACTTTAGATTTAATTTGTTTTATCTTGTATCACGCAATGTATCACATTATTGATTGACATTTCGTTAGCTTATATACTTACCTTATGGGTTGTACGCGGGACTGGTCCCTTATAATTATAACTTTTAGAACATTTACACTTTTCTTAAGCTTGCTTTTTCAATACACTGTTTCTATATCGATAAAAAACTTTTATTTTTCATCATACCTACCCCCTCCCTTAATTAAACTCCGATAGATAGATATGTAGATATTTCTAAAATAAGTATTCAGCCTTCGCTTAACAAACTCGAGGGGCAAGTATATTTGACGTTAGTAACGAGATATGAGCGCGTAATGTCTCCTTTTTCCATACCCTTCAGGTCCAGACAGACTTACACTGGTAAAAAGGATTTCTTAAAATAAGAAAGAGCAGATTCTCAAAATATTTGGTAGATTCAAAACCATATTGACCAAGATTAATAAAGTATTTTTACTTTAAAAATACTACTTTTCTTGTTCTGATACTATGTTATTCTCAACTTTGTTCTAATATTTAGAGAAATATCTTCATTTCAAGACTTTTTTGTTTATAATCCTATAATTAGACTTTACTTAGAATAAGAAATGTTATTTTCTTACACTAAATTATTTTTTTCTTAAATAAATCACAAATTTCTTGGATGAAGATGTATGTATCGTAAGAAAAGATTCCCTTAAATTAATAACGAATATATTAAATCTGAAGAATAAATTATTTGTAATTGTGAATCTGGTAGGTGCAAAGTTTACCGAAATTTTAACTAGATGTCACTAGCAATTGTGACCGAGCTCTAGATCGCGCTGACGAAAACGCAGGGTTCGGAACGACGACCTCCGGAGCCTGGTTTTTATTTTGTGAACCGTAAACCTTAAACAGTCGGATTATATCCTCTCCAGTGATTTAACCATTGTTTCAATTTTGGAAGTCCAAGCTGATCCCACCTGGTTAGGGGAGTCCATCGGGACCACAGGAAGCGGGCACCGAATTTAGTTGGTTTGGCAACGTAGTCGGCCACGCCATTTTGTCGAGCCCCCCTCACTAACACCAGAAATTACTATTCCTAACAAATTAATTTGTTGATTAAAGATAATTATATTATTACTTCAATAATATTTTATCTATGTATGAAAAAAAAAATCACTTGAAGACCGGACTCTCTTGACTACACGAACAGCTAGTCTCTTATGTTAATTAATTTTTTTCTTGGATTGAATGTTTTTTTCTTGAAACAAAGAAATATATTTAAGACGATTTTTTACTAATTAGAAGTGAATATTCTCTAACGTCTATAGGGAGAGGATCATTTTCTTGGATCTAATAAGGTTGCTTTGATGCAAAGTAATTTATCTTTTTTCAAGAAATCTGTTTTTACCGTGTAGAAAAACCAAATACATTCCTATATACTCTGATCAAATAATCGACCAAAGAAATCTATTTGGTGAATCCCATATATTGTGAAGGTAGTTTATGAGGTGGACTGAGTAATCCATGCTTAAGTATGTGTTACATCAGCGATAAGATAAGTAACGTTCAAAAAGTATTCCTTTAGAAACGTCTGATATTTTTAAAGGTTTTTGTGTAAACAGAGCTGTAATATCGTCGCTAAGTGGGCTCTTGAACCGTCGACTACATTATACGCCTGCATCTCATTACCACTCCCCGGAGATGTTGTCGCTTCCTACAAATACAATCAAAACTATACCAAATACAGAGGAGAATAATCTGTAAAAGATTGAGGTTTTTGTGGACATAGCTATAGATGGCAGATGGCTAATATGGCTATAGTTAATTAAACATTTTGGTCTCGTAAGACCAAGACTCGTAGCAGCTCGTAGAACTCGTAGCAATATTCGTAGCATAACCTAATGAGTTTGAAGCTTATGGTAAATAATCACACTAATATAATAAATATTATAAATGCGAAAGTTTGTCTGGATGTATGGATGGATGGATGAATGTTTGTATCATTTACACGCCAAAGCTACTGAACGGATCACGCTGAAATTTTGCATACAGCTACCCTTATTCTGGAATCAAACATAGGCTTATCCCATAAATCAGCTCCCGTGGGATAGAAATCACCTTTGAACGTTTCCATAGGATCAATGCGTGCGAAGCCGCGGTGTGCAGCTAGTTGGTACATAAACTTACTTATTTCTTAACCAACTTAATTAGATCTCTCGATCAAGGACTATTGAAACTTATGCATTTTCCTTTTGTTTCTGCCTTGGCCCATTTTAACGATAGTTTTTATTTTATATACCTAGTAATCGCTGTGTTTGTGTTATTTTGCCTTGTGATGTTTTTTTGTTTTTATTAATTAAATCCTATCTGTATTATATTTTGTCTATGGTTAGGTATGTAGCTGTATATTGTATTGTCGTCACTCATATGGACCCTACCTAACTGAAAACCAGTGCAGCATAGGGCAAATGCTCTATACTGCAAAATGCTGAGCTAGGGTCCTTTTTTACCCAATGTACCTATTGTTAGATTTATGTACCTACTTATTCGTTTTATATGACCTGTTAATTTATGTATTGTACCACTCTTTTTGTCATGTACCTATTGGGTAAACAAATTTTTATCTTTTAAGGATCTTGATGCTAAGAAATCAAATAAAATTCCAAAAATTCTCGGCTTCGACGGGTCTACAATACAATAGCCTCAGTATTCTTAAACTCTCAACTCGTCCAAGTGGTCCGGTGTTTTTCCACCGCTCCCGTGTGCGTCAGAAATCAGAATATTTTAATGTAAATCATCTGTTACTTGGCGGCCATCTTGCGCGAGCCAAGAAATACCTACTTGCAAAATAACCGATATTTAACCTTAGAACTTTGAGAAGTTTTCCAGAATATTATTTTATGGGGGAAGATAACATTTTACTACTGATTCCAACAATATACGCAAACTTTTGACGATTAGGTTGTATTGTTAGTCGATAGTCTAGTACCTAGGTACCTTCCTGTGACGATCTAGCTAGAAACCTAGAATAGCCTAGGGTGCTACTTCTATAGCATTTACCTCAACCTCAACAGCCTGTATTGGTTCACTGTTGGACGCAGGCCTCCCCCTGATAAGCGCCTTATTGGGGTGTATGCCCTTAAATGTTTGATACGTGCTACGTGAGAGAAACCAGAAGTTGATAAGATACCATAGTACTTACTCTGGGTTAATCGTCATCATCATCAGCCTTTATTAGTCCACTGCTGGATATAGGCCTCCCCTAATGAGCGCCGTAACACCCTTCAGCTTGCCGCATCCAGCATCTGCCTGCAGTCTTTCGCAGATCGCTCACCGATATCCCACATGGCTAGACTAGAGCTCGTCCTACACTATGTTTCCCGAGTCGTGGTCGCCACTCAAAAACATTTTTAACCCAGCGATGGTCTGTTCTTCGAGGTATATAAGCTTTCCTATTTTCTTACCAAAAACAAACACTTCCCTACCAACTTATTAAAATATATTTGTTAAAGCATTTCTCTGATCTAACCTAAAACACTTCACCGTGAAATAAATCAATCCTCCATCCAATTCCATTACACACGCATTTACATAGAGACAGGACAGGTACAAATGTGAACACAGGCGCTTCATAAATTGAAATGAGATGAATTAAAATATAAATCAAAAAAGACGCGTTGCGACGAAATTGGAAAAATGTAGCGCCACGTGTTTTAGCCGGCGCTGCTTGGGGGAAAATTGTTGTTTTAGAAAGTCATTAAAAGTTGTTTTTTAAGTCGCAAAAGGTATTTGGGTAAGATGTGAATATTTAATACCTTAGTACCTACTCAATTAACTTAGGTACTTATTTTAGGTTAAGTAAATTATAAAAGAGTAGCTGTTGTTTGTTCCCATGGAAACGTTAAAAGGTAATTTCTATCCCCGGAAACTGATTTATAAAAAGGAGCCTATGTTTGATCCCAGAATAAGTATTAAATTTCAGCCGGATCCGTTTAGTAGTTTTGGCGTGAAGAGGTAACATCCATTAGTGTTATAAAGATAAAGAATACATACGTTTTGACAGTCATCTTGTACGCAATAATAAAAAATATCTATCTATTTTGCGTATTGTAATAAGTATATCAGTTATCTAGTACCTATAACATACGCTCTGCTTAGCTTGTGCTGTGTGAGTGTGTGGAATTGTCCAGCATTATCATTGTTATAATTAGCATTTTCGATTTAATTAGATAGGTATAAACCTACGCATAATCCAACAATAGAAAAAATTAAAGTGTTTTTAAAAAAGAGTTTAATGATTTTATAATATAAATTAATAGTTTGTGCCCGTGGATTTGCACGCATTGTTTCCATGGAAACGTTCAAAGGATGGAAATTATGTGTTTTATTCTAAGTCTTGACCTACATCTATGCAAATATAATTTCACCCCGATCCGGTTGTAGCTTTGGCATGAAGAAGTAACAACCAGTCATCCATCCATTCAAACTTTTACATTAATTATTTTATCAGAGTGTGATTTTAAGGTTTTTGTTGTATAGTTCGTAAGTTAATTTCTTATTGTGATTTTATTTTAGCATATCTATTGGCCTAATAAATCCCATGAGCTGTCACCAAAATGTAGATCTCGACGAGTACTATCCCTTTGGAAATTTGGCAACATTTGCGGCTCGTAGAGATTCGGGCTAACCGACTTTAAGCATTGGGGTATAACTCGTCCGAATCTAAAACCTTTTGGTTTTCGTTTCGGACGAAATTTACACTGTTTAAAAGTGAAGAGGACATTTCACCCGAATATCTTCGCGGACGAGTTTTAGATTCAAAACGTACCCTAACTTAAATGTATCCCCGGGACAACATAATAAGACATTCCTTAGACAGATACAAAGCGGAAGGTAATCGCAATATTCAGTCGCTTATTATTCTCCGGCGCGTTACTACAGCCCGCGACTCATTTAAATAAACATTGTGAAATTGAAAGAATTACGCGGGGGGCATTATTGCTTTTACTGAATTACCTGAGATATTGTGGAGATGATTTAGTGGGTCTGTCGCGGGACTGTTCCTTTAATATGTATGGAAGGAGGGATTATTGGGATTTTGTACCAAGTGTGGGACCAAATCACACTAATATCATAAGAACCAGAACTTTTTATTTATTCTTATATTATAAATGCGAAAGTTTGGTTTGTTACTTATTTATTTACGTCATAAATAACTACTCAATGAATCGAGCTGACAAATTTTGCCGTGGGAACCAGTTACCATTTGCATGGATATAATTAAAGACCCTTATTAATCACTGGGTGAGGTTCACAGGTAGCAAAAAAATCAAATAAAAAAACACTGGCACAGAAGGATTATCATGAACAGTTAGGTAGATACCTACCTGTTCATTTCACTCACCAAAGATATTAGCCACAAGCTACCGCGGCTTCCCCCGTGTCCATTCGTTTTACCTACCCCTAAAGAACACGGGTGTTTTTTTAACCAGAGTGTATTTTTATTTGATGTTTGTGCTACAGGTGAACTCAGCGGTAATATGTGTGTCTCATAAATCATATTTAATTTATCATAATTTAATTTGTCCATAACATTTTGCAGGTCATAAAAAGTTGCAGGTTTTGTTCACGTTGCAATGTAGTTTCAGGTTGAAATGTACTAATTAGTTTCGGGTAGGTATTGTGATATATAATATGTAAGTATAATTAAATAGAACGGTGTTTCGGCGAACAAAAAAATATTCCTTTTAAATGCCCAGAGGTAGGGTAAAATGTTCTTTCGTAATGATAGGTCTGTTATATATATACGTAGTTTTATTTTATATATTTTTTCTTTATCCCGCGCCTCGCATACTATATATTGGTATTGGTTGATGAAACTTCGATAATGTTGCAGAGCCACATCAAGGGTCGCTCCTGTTCTGCCTCTGTGTACTGACCAACTAACCGAACCACATACCCGATCGGACGACGGTGGCAGCCTAAACTATATTTTTATTTTATTTAATTTTTTAGATACATATGTATATGTTTATAACATGAAATTCCTTTTATTCCTATAGGTACTTATTCATCTAGGTATATTATAGTATTTCCTGTTTTATTCTTTACCAATCCAAATGTTCGTGACGACGTAACAAGCCTATAGCCCGCACTGAAAACCAGCGCTGGGTGGACACACTAGTGTTCATCCAGCAGAACGCTAAGTGGAGGCCATATTTGCCTAAGAATTTTCAGCGCACGTAACTAAGAGAAAGTTTATAGATTTATCTAGTAGCATAAGTTTTCGTTTTCTGTGTATGTTTTATTATGTGTATACTTTGTACTGTATATACTTTACGCTGACGATGTATGCCTTATGTCCGATAATATGGCACACCTCCAAAGTTACGTTGACGCACTTCATATATCTTGCCAACGGTTTGGATTGATCATCAGTGCTTCCAAGACTCAAATCCTCAAACAGCCACCAAGAGGCAGTCATGCTGACACAAGTACACTGAATCTGGATGGGAAACCACTGGAGGAGGTTTCTCACTTTAAATATCTTGGAAGTACTATTCGACGCGATAACACCTTGGCTTCGGAGATACCTTCACGCATTGCAAACGCCGCTGCCAATTTCGGGCGACTCACTGATCGTGTGTGGAAATCCCATGATCTAAAGCTGGAGACGAAGATAAGTGTCTACAAGGCACTTATCATCCCAGTCCTGTTATATGGCGCAGAGGCGTGGTGCCTCTACAAACCTGATATTAAAAAGCTTCACACGTACCATCTCAGGTGTCTAAGATCCATCTTAAGGATCAAGTGGCAGGACCGTATTCCTAATTCTGAGGTTCTGCGTCGATCCGGAATGTATGGCATGGAAGCACTTCTTATGCAACGGCAACTGAGGTGGTTTGGGCATATCCTTCGCATGGATGATCGCCGTTTACCTAAAGCTATCTTTTATTCGGAGTTGGCAGAAGGTAAGCGGAAACACGGCGGCCAGCATCTGCGTTATAAGGATGTGTTCAAGCGACACCTGACTGCTTGCAATATTGACCCGAGGTGTTGGGAGGAGCTTGCTTCCCAAAGGTCATCTTGGCGATCTACTATCTACACCAGCATTAAAGCATTTGAGGAAAATCGCCTCGAAACGCTAGACGCCAAACGCCAGATACGAAAAGATAGACCAAAGCCCTCCTACACGTACACCTATAACTCCACGGGGCAACTCTACTGCCACGCGTGTAAAACTAAGTTTGGTCTGGCGAGCCATATTAGAGCTCATGATAGGAAACACAATATCTAGGGTCGCCGTCGTCGAAATCGATGAGGAGGTCTATATATATGTTTTATTTTTAAGGTCATTAAAAATATTTTTCTTTCTTCTTTCTTTACTCTGGACTCAGGCATACCTATCAATAAGCAAATTAGTATAACGAGTGTGTTATGATTTCAAATAACCAGCAATCAGATTTCTTCGTTTGATCTTATTATCCTTTCTGCACCTACCATTTATAAATAACTAGTGCTTCACACGCGTTTTTTATAAATCATTTTTCTTGGAAAAAACCTTCAACGTTTAAAGGTTTTTTCCAAGAGAAATGATTTATGGGCCTATGTGTTTTTCCAGGTTTCTCAGTTAGGTAAGTACTCTCCTACCACACTCAAATCCCTTGTCTCAGAAAGCTTTCAGACTATTAACAACATCATTCTCCGTTCCATTCCATCCAATTCAGGTTCCGTTTTATTACCTCCACCAAATTACTGGAGAGCGTCCTATCTACACTTAAATATATCTGGTCCATCCATTACGAAGCTCTTCAGCCAAAGTGCTCTCAGCAAAGTATACTTGACACAGTTCCCTGGCTCCGCCCAGCCGGCCGCCCACTCCACGCCCCGCCCAGCCATCTTGCCTCAAGATTTCCTTTTTATCTCGGAGATATATTTTCGTGGTCTGAAACCGAAATTCTGAAAGCACTGGCTTTGCTTTTGTAGTTGGAAATGTATTTTATTTTAGAGGGAATTTTAGTTTTGTGCAAAAAGAGCTTGCGGTTTGCAATTTATGGTGGAAATCAAGTAAAGAAAGAAGAAAAAACTCAGCTGCTTCCAAATAATTGGCAAATACAAAATTCTGCTTTTACTTTGTAATGTCAGCATATACCAAGGTACCTACAATAAAGAGTTATGTATCTACATATCTAGAGTTCTATTCAGAGTTTATTGTTCTCTAAAAATCTATAGAATGCAACGAAAAAACAAAAGGTAACTTAGTCGATCGAAACTAACAGGTTTTGCCACAGAGCTTCAGCTTCGCCGTTTACAAAAATTTACATCGGCCTAATGCATCTCTTTTCTAGAAAGTTATATAAAGTTTCTTCATTTGCCAAAACATTTGTAAAGAACAGGTTAATTCGATTTTAAGCTAGACTAGATTCTTATCCTATCTCTTCCTTTAAATAAAAAAATCTTTAATGTCTGTTATACTAGAGCGAGACTTTCTAACACAAGCATTTTTACATTAATGAAAGTCTCTACTACGGTTATAACTATAACTATAGTAAAACTGTAAGAGATATATCATTTAGTTTATTATAAAAAACAGGTAAATAACTTTTGTGAATAAACATGCTTGACCGTAGTCGGTATGTAAAATATTCGAAATAGAATAACGTTCAAAAACTTAAAGGAGAACAATCACGTTTCATACATTTTTGGACCAAAAGTTGAAAGTGCCGGCCAACGAAAAAAAATTACACATTTCGGTAGAACATAACGTCTCGATATTTTTTTGCTATGACGGCTATGTTGTGCTATTATTATTTAAGTGGTTAAATAAGGTCAAAAATTCGTAATTTCTGATATTTACTGAAAAATCGATATTTCACTAACTAACCAAATGAGTAATTTTTTATAAGGATATCAATGACTTATATGAGTAAATAAAATGTCCCCTTTTAAGTGCATAATTCAGTTATTTCTAGGCAGGGCGCGGGAGGGTCAACTCAACTTTTATACTTCGTAAGTCGTAACGAATTCAGTCAATAATAAGGTAAGTGATTTACGTGCGGAGCCTTAGGTTCATTATAAAATATATCAAGATATCATTTACTAACACAATATTAACTTATCTGGTTATAAAAATTGTGTATTTTGTAAATACAACCTAATAATTGGTAAAAAATAATTGGTAGTAATTATGAAATATCGATTTTTGACTTGAAATAACAATTCATAAGTTGCACCTACAGCTTAGCCTTCATAACAAAAAATGGTGCTAATATTATGCTTAAGCGGAATACACCAAAATTATTCGTTGGCCGGCACTTTTGATTTTTGGTCCAAAATGAATGATGTCCTTTACAATTTGTTTTGATTGAACAAATCGTCAATACGCTCATTACATTTACAAATGAATAACATTTTCAATATCTGTCTAAAGAGATTGACATTTAGTTATTTTAACTGTTACCTTGACCGGTATTTTTGATAAATTTAAGGAGCCATACTAACAACACTTTTCGGCTTTAATTGACGTTTTTGACACAAATTTTAATAAAACATCAAAAGTAAACCAATTAAAGAGGCCGCTAATTATCCAATTATTCTTTGGTGAACACCAGCTTGCGAGTGACGATGCCCTGACTTAGACTCAAAACCATTAATACTTTTACTTTACGTCCGGTGACGCGGCGCGGCGGCGGTTAAACACATGTACGCTAACAAGATCAGGAACCAAACTTTATTATGTGGGTAGATATATTAATGATACATAATAGATTCAGGCGTTACTCTGCGGAAATTCATTGTAAATATAAGTAAATTGAAACTTTTGGAGTTGTTACTAAGTATTTTCATCCATATATATATTATGTCGGAGACGGTGTCACTAGGCGTCTAAATTATGGAATTTCACACATCGCTTGTAGCGTGCGGGCATGGTACTACGCTATTCCCATACTAAAATTTTGTGCCTATTGTCAAACCGCACTCAGGGTTAATGCTAAATTTTTATGTAGTTTTAGACCTTGGATAACAGAATTTTTTATATCCCGAAAACGCATCCGAAGTCATATTTCATTTATTTTGCTTACATGTACAATTCATTCATAAATCTATGTGAATTAGTTGTAATTATGTACATGCACCCTGGAAGGGCACTGCAAACTTGAGTTCGAATACATAGTTAAAACATTAAAATATATTTATCAAATATTATAAATTAATTGTCAATCATAATTAAAAGTAATACATTAGATTTAAAATTAGAAACTAACAAGCCAGAATTTTTTGTCAGTCATACAAAAGTACCTACCTAAGTCGGGAAAAAGCTACTCGTATCATTAACGTATGCTTGAACATTCCATTAAACAGTTTATTGTTGATAAAAACTGTCTACGTTTCTAAAAATGATAGTCTAAATTTTCGAAAGCAGTGTAAGGTAGACTTAGTTAACCTAACAAAAATAGAACATGTTTGTAAGGCCTAAACAAAACCTATCGAACACAACTCCATCCCCCACCCTTCACAAGATTGTTTCAAACATCCCAATAAACCCTTCAAAAGGAAAACCTCAAATGAGATCATCAATATTTGCTCCTCGATCCGCTCCCAATCGGATACGTGATCGAAACCTTCAAACACGTGCAATCGTTTCTTAAAAATAGCGGATAAAGAACACAGGTCGAGTCTACTTTCATCGCAAAACGAGAGATATCAAAAAATACACGGAGCGGCCTCTCGGCGCTTTATTAAGAATAAATTTAGGGAGGACGGAGAGGCTGGGCGTGGACCAAGTCACGGGGGATCGGCGGTTTTAAACGGCTAGGAGTAGGTATCGAATTATCGATCCGTTTTTATTTGTTTTTAGGTAGGTATTTGATTGTTATTTTTCTTGGTCAAAGAAGCCGAACTTAATTACTAACTGTTTTTCTATACCTATTGGTTTTATGTGACATTATTAAGATAAGTTACTTTTATTTAGGAGAGCTGTGGATTTGGATAATCACTTGGCGCGCGAAGCTCGGAGTGGCAACATCTCTGGTGGGACTCTGCCGTGTGTACTGATGATGTCTCGTGGAGAGACGAAACTAGTTGACGACTTACTTTGATAAAAGTTTTTTCATTTTGTATAAATATATAATTTTGTATAATTTGTTAGATTTTATCGCAGAAGGTTTTTTTCGCGGAATTGTTACTAAATATTTTTCATTCTTATATTTGCGTAATCAATCAATAAAATAAAATTATAAATTCGAACTGTCTGTCTGTTATTTTTTCTTCCCTAAACGGCTGAACAGATATTAATAAAATTTTGCAGGGAGGTAAATAGTATCCTGGAGACATAGGCTACTAAAAAGCGCGTACGAAGCGTGCTGCCAGCAGCTTCGTAAGTAGCCTATGTCCATCCGAGGAATACCTTTCTGTCCAATCTATTAAGATCCTTTCAGCCGCTTCCTACGCAAGAAAAGGTCACAGTCAGTTAGAGTTATTTTCGACCTATGTAGTGCGTAGTGTAGGACGCCCTCCGGCCAGGTGGAATGACGATCTGTAAAAGACTGCAGGCAGATGCTGCAGACGCTATGGCGCTCATTAAGGGAGGTCCATGTCCAGGAGTGGACTAATATAAGCTTTTGATGGATAATCAATAATCAATAATCATTTATTTAGTAAATTTCTAGAATTACACGTCACATTTTGTGCATAGGTTAGTACGTATGTAGGTACTACCATAGTGAAAAATTAAATACAAAGCAATACATCATTATTAACATAAGAGTAAATACAACAATGAAATAAAAATAATAATAGTAATAATCAAATATATAATAATAACAATCTTAAGTTTAATCTAATTTAAGTTAGATAACTTATATTGCATTCAATTACGTATACCTAAGTAATCCATGTACTTATACAATAGGTAATGCGTCACTTTTACAGGCTAGGAATTCCTCGTAGCTGTAAAAGCTTTTGTCAGTGAGCCAGTGCTTTGCAGTGATATTGTCTCGAACGACCCGCTTCATCCCGTCCCCTGGAGCAGGTCAGCGCGAGGTGCCTATCTTCAGACTAATGCATTTATGCAACAGGCCCGCCGATCGATACAACGCGTAATTTCACCGAATATTGCGAGAATCGCCTTTATTCTTTGAAGCCGTATTTATTTTAGATCCGCTATACATCAGGCACACTTCATTTATCATCGGATCGAAGAAGGCTCGCTTTATGAGGTGTCAAGTAGAAACTTGCGGATATAGTGCTGCTGTGATGTTGGGGTGAAAGGAAATTATTCTCGATATTTATTTAAGGACCCTGTCCTACTGTATAGCAAAGCCCTTTCTTAAATACCTTTTGATCTTAGTTGGGATGCAGTGGGCCAGGCATCGCCATCTCGGATTTATCATAAACAGATAGATGATTATACACATACATACCTACACTAACCAAATTCGATGTAGAATGTCAACAAACTATACCGTGTCCATTTTGAATAAAGCATAAACGTAAACAAACCGCCCATACTTAACCTAAAATTCACTTTGTTGGCGCGTCCTTTTATACGTAATTTACATGACTTGTCGATTTTAGATCCTCCCTTCAATAAAAATTGCTCGACGCCAAGCAAGTGAGATTTTGTTATTTGTGTCGTATTTTGTTTACTAACATGCTCCATTCAAAGTGGACAAACCATAGGTATAAATCACTTCGTTGCCACGTCTTTTTATACGGAATTTACATAGCTTGTCGATTTGTGATTCTTCCTTCAATAAATATTGCTAAGAGATAATTAACTATCTGAAACTAAACGCCGTAAGTAAAAGTAAGAGAGAACAGTCCTTAATTGTTTTTTGTGTAGAGGATTGTTTACAAACATTCGAGAGATCGAGTTAGCTAAATTGTGTATAATTTTATATCGTCCATTGAATTACTTAAGTCGTAGACATAGAGGGTACCTACGTTTTGGAGCATAAAGGCCATTGATTTATTAAAAAGGAAAGATGAGGTACTGGTTTCTCGAAAGTGGCAACCTCAAATTGTGTAAAATTGTGTGCTCCCACCTCAGTCACCGTCTGACCGGCGCGGCGGCGGCATGGGCGGTCGTACTAGCGAGAAATATTGTTGTCTCGGTCTTAGGTACGTCTTTCCGTCTTTGTTGTTCTTTGTATTGCACAGGACTGGAAATATAACTGTGAGCGTCCGTGCTTGCGTGTAGTTGTAACAGATGCCAATTTTTGAGTAAGCGCTGGGACAACGTAACCTATCTTCCCTTTTTAATTAATCAATGATATAGGCAGTAAGAATGTTGTACTCAATCTCAGTACTTACTTAAGCCTTTTTATAGAAACGAACTAGAAAATCCTGCTTTTATCTCTCCTTTATCGTAAAGTACAAGTAGGTATCTACTTAGAAATATATACATATTTTATTCATTTCAAGTAGATATGTGACTAGATAACATACAATCCACAATAATGCAATTGTTACATAATAAATCGCTCAGACATAAAAACATAAACTATCTAAAATACTTATATAAGCTTATCTATACTAATATTATTACTTAATACATTTTTAATGTAATTTAATGTTAATTTTAGGTCTTTAGTTCTTTGTACATAAATTATAATTAATTAGTTAGTGTGATTGGCAATCGCCGTTCTAATTAATAAAATAAATAAATAAATAAATAAATAAATAAATAAATAAATAAATAAATAAATAAATAAATAAATAAATAAATAAATAAATAAATAAATAAATAAATAAATAAATAAATAAATAAATAAATAAATAAATAAATAAATAAATAAATAAATAAATAAATAAATAAAATTATAATGAGGAAAGATTTGATTGTTTGTTTGTTTTGAATAGTATCCGAAAGTATTGGACCGATTTAAAGATTATTTCATTATTAAAAGGCGCACTTTTCAGGGAGTGACTAAAAGCTATATTTTATCCCGGAATTCCCACAGGTACGGGAACTACGCGGGTGAAACCGAGAGGCGCTACTAGTGCAATATAAACACCTCACACCTTGTATTAATTTATCTACGCACGGAATGATGCTAAATGTGGGCATTCATTTAACGTGAAGCTACTTACCTAAGATAGAAAGCTAAGCCTGATTGTATTCCCCTAGTTAGAGACCCAGCATTTTTACCTCGACAAACAATCCAAAAGTAAACAGAAAGGAAAGGAAAAGAAGTGAAATAAGCCTTAACAAGCAGGAATCCGATTTGCGAGAGAATTTGAATAAGTCGGGCAGCACTCCGGAAGTTTTGTCTTCTTGCTTAATAGGGGTATTCAAATTCTTGCCTCTTATTTTTAGATCCGTTGAAAATCTTTTTAAAAGAATAACGGACCATTTTTTAAAGTAAGTTAGTGAAAAAGAGGGTTTAATCAATATAGGATTAACCATCACAAATTCATTATGATCGTCTTTTTTTATGTCAACGAAGACATTTTAGAATGAAACTAAACTAAAACTGATAATGATAACTTAGGTACATAATAAGATAAATCAACAAGAAAATTAGGTAACTACTTATAACAAAAAAAAACTTGAACAATGTATACCTACTCGCAGGTGCGTCGTCGTAGCGAATTAAATAGGAAACATACGAGAGACAATGAAGTCTGTCAAAACCAATTTTTTTTGTTTCCCCCTTTATTTACAACTAGCTGCGCCCCGCGGCTTTGCACGCGATGTTCCTATGGAAAACGCTTATAGGTGATTTCTATCCCATGGGAACTGATTTATGTGATCAAATTATGTCTATTTATGATTCCAGGATTAGAATTACCTGTAAGCAGTCCGATTTGTTCAGTAGTTTTAGCGTGAAAAGGTAAAAAACATCCGTCTATACATCCAAACATTCGCATTTATAATATTAGTGTGATGTGATGTGATGTAATCTACGATTCCTCAACCTCAACATATTGGCCCACAGCTGGATGCAGACCTCCCCTGATAAGCACCTTATTGCCTGTTATCTCATGGGGTAGTCCCATAATCCCCACGCTGGGCATGCGGGTTGGGGACCGAAATCTAGGATTCTAGAACAAAGCAAACTGCCAGTACCTACCTATTCTGTAAACGTCCACTATAATCGTCAGCTGGGTTTGCCCGCTGCTGCAGAAACCCAATGAGCCAACCCAAGGATGAAGTACTACGGATAAATCAATACGCGTCCATAATTTCCTCCAAACTCATCAAGTAATGGCCCTAGTTACAAATGTTCACTACTGGCACCACATTCAGCACAAAACAAACTCGACTCATGTCCGGTGACGGCGTCGCATGACATGACACACAGCTGGATTTGCGTTTTACTGCGATTAGTTATTAGCCTAATTTCAAAAATATACAAAAGGCGAACTTATAGGTATACTCGTAGCTTTAAATACGTACCTAAAGTATCAGATTAAAAAATTCTATGATTTCTTTAGGGATACGAGGAAAAAAGTTTAGCTAATCAATTTAAAAAAATCTACGAATTCCGTAGCACCTCGTAGAACGTGCTAGACTTTTCTAAATTTCAAAATCTTAATAATTAATTTTGTTTTGAAAAACTATTTAATAAACCGTCTTCAATTTTTATAGTTTTTTCATGAATTTTCATGGATCACGTTGCAAAATTAAAATGGGACCACACGGGAAGCACCAGCTTTTATATAAAAAAAAAAATCATGAAAATCGAACCACCCAGTCAAAAGTTCTGTAGTAACAAACAAATAAATATAAAAAAATACAGTCGAATTGAGAACCTCCTCCTTTTTTGAAGTCGGTTAAAAAAAGATTAGCTTTCCTAGATATATCGTAGCACCTCGTAGAACGTGCTACGAGACTTATCTAAATTGCAAAATCTTAAAAATTTACAGACACTCGTGTCGGACAACTTACGGACACTATTCTCTTTCGAACCTTTTAGAATTTATACCAGTAGCCAGCCCCATGCGATCTCATTATGACCTGATGGTCATAATGAGACGGCACTCAACACGACCATTGGGATATTGGGATAATAAAAATACATCGAGACCCAATCCATCTAGCAAGTGCCAATTCATTAGAACCGTCATCAATCTCTGAGCTTTTTCCTAATGCCCCTCGGCACAATGTGCTTACCATAGTTACACGAATGCCATACAAATACCGCGGTTGGGCCACAATACTGGCGATACAAACGTTCTGTCGCGTCACCTTTATAGGCGATTACGTTTTCTTCAATACAACACGGAGGGTGGAAATTCGGAGAGGGTAAGTTAATTGGGTGAAGTGTTGAAGAATAATTTTGAAAGTAATTACCACTGGAAAATACTAACAGAGTATAGGAAGGCTTGCAAAGAACACAATATTCCTTAAATAATTCTATAAGATCGCTGACGCTGGAGGATTATGTTTTGGCTTTTAGGCAGTTTTAGGTTCATCTGTTTCAGTTTTACTAAAACGCTTTAAAATATAGGTGGAAATTAGTTTCTGCCCGCAGTTTCGCATGCGTTGTTTCTGTGGAAACGTTTATAGATGATTTCTATTCCACGGGAACTGATTTACGGCATAGATTCACGCCTATATGCAAAGGTAACTCCAGGATTGAAATTACCTGTATCTATGAAAAAATTCAGAACGATCCGCTAAGTAGTTTTTGTTTTGTTCGTTCAATAGATTTTTTTATATTATAAATACGGACATCCATACATACCTTTTGCGTTTATAATATCAGTAGGATAGGTGATATTTAAACAACACAGACACATGTCTGTATTGAGTTGTGCCGAACCCGGAACACTCAAAACGCTCAAAAGTTTTGTTATTTTACACCAAAATGGGTATAATAAATAAATAAATAATGCTGGACAATTCACACAGCATTATCTAGCCCCAAGCTAAGCAGAGCTTGTGTTATAGGTACTAGATAACTGATATACATAATACAATACACTACATAGATAGGTAGATTTTTTTTACTATACATAGAAAACATCCAGAACGTCCTGAACAAATATCTGCAGGTCGTACAAACATTTGTCCCGAGGCGGGAATCGGAACCGCAACCTCCTGCGTCCCAGGCGGACCTTCGCCCACCGCGCCACAGAGGTCGTCAATGGGTATGTTTGTTCTCCTCACATTCTGACGTGATATCCTAAGTATGAATCATTTTATGGGTCAGATCATAGATACTATTTAAATCTATGGGTCAGATCTATCATCCTACCACGAGAAGCAGTTACGGTCGATTTTGACAAATACACAATTAAGGCAGTTAATATATCAATATATCTCTGCTTAGCTTGGGGCTAGATAATGCTGTGTGTATTGTCCGGAATTATTATTATTATAATAAAGCTCGGCCATAAACATGCCATGTCCACCGCCGATAACTTTCGTCAACTACCCTCAAAACTGTCAAATCACGTCGATTAGTGTCCCGTGCTGTACGCATTGTTGACGCCACAATACCAACCTCGGGTTATACAAACCAATCATGCTATGGACTGTTGGTTACCTGCCTATTTAAGGATTTGCAGGGAAATTTGGGGACAGTTTGTCCGGAAAAATCGAGGGGAAATCATTTTCCTAAGAAAACTCTTTGAAGTGGTTAAAAAATTAGGAGTTTGTTAAAAAAAATATTTATTTGAAGATATATTAGTAGGTACATCAATATAATAAGGCAGGGCTTATAAGTATAGCGTCGTGTGCGATTCTTATTAGGTCTACAAGACAGACAAGATTTCAAAAAACGATGTTCAAAATCAAGTTGCAGCCTTAGGTTCAACTGAATAGATTTAAAAATACTGCGTTCAAAACCTGTGCTAACTTAGTTCTACAGTTTGAACATAAGTAGATCATTAAGATAGGCCTTTCTAATAATGGAGATCCAAACTGAACCTCTAGACTTAACCACCAACAAAATACCTTCCAAAAC
The DNA here is from genome assembly GCA_955876795.1 of Eupithecia tripunctaria. Classification (NCBI taxonomy): domain Eukaryota; kingdom Metazoa; phylum Arthropoda; class Insecta; order Lepidoptera; family Geometridae; genus Eupithecia; species Eupithecia tripunctaria. The sequence continues at coordinate 677,101 of OY041604.1, forward strand.
CGTCACCATCGACCTGAAATTCCTCTCCGGTCTCAACGACCACCTAGCCAAGCTTTACGAGAGAACCAACCTGGTCTTCAAGGAAGGTTCCGGACTCACAGACCCGTTAACGAAGCTGTATGAAAGCAGCATGGCTTTCAAGGAAGGGAGGTCGATTGTCTTCAAGGAGGGAAGGAAGAGTGTTCTGCCTTGTCAAGTGTGTTTGAAGACCTTTGATAGACCTTCGCTGCTGAAAAGGCACATGAGGACACATACTGGTAGGTAACTGTCTTTGATTGAAGCCTAGCATTATCATAAAATATTCGTATATTAACAAGCATTTTATGATAGGTTCTATCTTCTGTCCGTAGCTGCGCACGTCTTTTTAGGGCTCCATCTCGTCGTAATCGAAACCCTTCGTCTGTCCAAATATAGTACATGCAACTATACCGCCGTTATAAACTTGAAATAAGAATAATAAAACATTTCGTGCGCCTGTGCCATGAGTAAATTACTTTAAAATTGTACTTCAAAATCGTTATTTATCTCAAGATTTGTGAAAGCTACCTTTATATTTAGGGAAACGTTACGTTCTTTTTATCTTGAATTTCGTGTTTTAAAAACACGATTGGTGATTTTTTTCTCGACGTATTTTTTTTTAATAATAGAGAAATTTAAGTTTTGCACATCTTTTGCCATTTATCCCAGGAACAGCACGTATTTTCTTCGGTTTTTGTTTTGCTAAGAAACCTAAAAGTGTATTTCTTTAGTTATGTACTCAGACAAAGGAATTCCTTTGTCTGAGAGTTATGTATTTGAATTATTAGATTGGTTGTTTTATTAGCTTGTAATTAGGTAAAAACCGTTTTGGCGCATAGAAAATTCGGTGCATTCGGTCTGTGCTCTGTAGGAACTACTTCTCTCTCCTATTTTTTACTCGCGAGAAAATCATATTGTCACCCCGCTCGAAATTCGTTCGAAAACGCTCGAAGGCGTTATTGCGCACTCTTAAGAAAATAAATTAAAATTATTGTAAAAATAAAATGAAATTCTAAAATTCTTTACTCTTAATTCTTTTATGTACACAAATTGTGATGTCGAAATTTTAAAAGATACCTACATTATATTATCTACACATTCATGTGGGGGATCAAATGGATTCAGTTTGTACATATCAAAATAGTTCTTACTTTAATTTCTTTTGTCACAGTAAGTAAGCAAGAGCTTACTTTTGTACCAAACGTCCGAAAGTCTCAATAAATTTTGCTCATTCATTACTTCTGGTTGGTATTTTCGTTGCGTTTTTTTGGGAGGTGCTTGGTAAAACACTACCAGGTACCGGGTACCTACTATACCAACCCACGCCGCTCCGCCACTGCACCAGTAGTAGGTTATACTCAACCCAAGTTAAAGTTTGCTCATGTCTCTCTCAAGTCTTATATTCACTTAGCAAGTCATCGCAAGCAAGGCCAGCTTTTAATAAATAAATTTGTTTTAAAAAACTATAAAACGAATTCAATTTTTATAGTTTTTTTCATGAATTTTCATGGATCTCGTTGTCAGTACTGAATCAAATTAAAATGGGACCACACGGACCAGCTTATATATAAAAAAGAATCATGAAAATCGGACCACACAGTCAAAAGTTCTGAGGTACCAAACAAAAAAAAAATACAGTCGAATTGAGAACCTCCTCCTTTTTTTGAAGTCGGTTAAAAAGAAAACACTAACAGAATAAAATGTTGTCGTAGGTGAGAAGCCCCATATCTGCAACTTCTGCAACAAGGGATTCAGCACGTCCAGCTCTCTGAACACCCACCGGAGGATACACACTGGTAGGTAATACGTTACCGGCTTAGAATTTGCACCACCGCCCTAGCTCTTCCCGCGGGTGTTGTAAGAGGCGACTAAGGGGCAGGCGGGGGCGGCAGCAGCACCTTCTGCAAAACAGTTCCAACACGGAACTACGATCAAACACGAGTACCTAGGCTGCTTTTTTTCCCATAAATCCGTTTCTATGGGATAGATAGAAATCACCTTGAGCCATTGAATTATTAAAAAGGGAAGATGAGGTACTGGTTTGTCGAAAGTGGCAACCTCAAATTGTGTAAAATTGTGTGCTCCCACCTCAGTCACCGTCTGACCGGCTGCATGGGCGGTCGTACTAGCGAGAAATATTGTTGTCTCGATCTCACTTCGGTCTTAGGTACGTCTTTCCGTCTTTGTTGTTCTTTGTATTGCACAGGACTGGACTGGTGTTTGCGTGTAGTTGTAACACATGCCAATTTTTGAGTAAGCGCTGGGAGAACGTAACCTATCTTCCCTTTTTAATAAATCAATGCCATGAGCTCACAAACTTGTCTTTGCCATTTGGAATCTGTAAATTGTGTTTTTGTGGTGTGGTGTGCTTGTTTACAAAAGTTCAAGTCAAATATGATTGCCACAATAAATTATAATAATAACAGTTAGGTTTAATTGACAAAAACACTAATTTTATCTACTCTAGAGTGCGTGCGTCGTCATTTTGCTAACGCAAGCATTCAAAGAAAATGCCACGCGTGCCTACGCGTAATTCTAAAGGCAATTCCAAAGAAAACTAACAAATATACTAAGCTGGAGATAATATGTATATCTTTCTTACTTTCCTAGATATATCTCCAGCTTAGTCTAGTTTTTGTGTTGTTTCCTTTGGAATTCCCGACGTTTCAGTCGTGGATCTACTTAAACAATGTGTGTTTTCGAACGTTGATCAAGTGGATCGGTGCGGATATACGATAAATACATATTATTTATCGATAAAAATCAGAAAAAATATACTTAATGTTGGCTCTCCAAACAAAGGCGATCTAATTCTTTTTTAATGAAAAATACGAGCTAGATAGTCTACGCTAAGAAAAAACATAAAAAATACCTACAATTTCGGTACAAAAGCCTAAACAATATTTTTTTTGTAGTAATTAAACAAAAAACTATTGTTATTTATATATTTATTTTTTTAAACGTGTTTTATTCCAGGATTAGAATTACCTATATGCAAAATTTCTGCCCAATCCGTTTAGTAGTTTTGGCGTGAAGAGGTAACAAACATCCATCCATCCATACATCCATCAATCCATCTATACCGTATCCATCCAGCGTGGAGCATGTTAGTAAATAAACCACGATACAAATAACAAAAACTCACTTGCTTGGCGTCGAGTTTCAGATATAATTGTAAGCATTTTTTATTGAAGGGAGGATCTAAAATCGACAAGTAATGTAAATTACGTATAAAAGGACGCGCGAACAAAGTGAATTTTAGGTTAAGTATGGGCGGTTTGTATACGTTTATGCCTCATTCAAAATGGACACGGTATATACATACATCCATACAATCTTTCACGAATAATATTAGTGAGACGTGCAGTCCGTGTTTATAGCCATTACATGTTGTGATGCGATTGTTTTTTTGCTGCAAATAAATATATTGAATGTTTGTTTGTTTGTTTGCAGGTGAGAAGCCGCACAAGTGTCCGGAGTGCGGGAAGTGCTTCACCGCGAGCTCCAACCTGTACTACCACCGGATGACTCATACGAAGGTAACTAACTAACCATAAGAATGTTTCTATAAAGTTTTGAGGGTTTTAAGCGATAAACTTGCTAGTGGTTTCATTTTCACTTCTTCCGCTAGTGGACTAAAAATTGAATTGAATTAGAGTCAATTGCACCTTATTTCTTATTTGATAGTAATTTATTTATCAAGCTGTTTATATAGTAAAATGTTGATTTGTCCAAGTGCTTATTTTGTGAGTCTAAAGAAATAAACGATTTGACTCTGACTCTGACTCTGAATACATTTGTTCCAGAACAAGCCGCACAAGTGCGTGTGGTGCCCGCGCTCCTTCCCGACGCCCGGCGAGCTGCGCGCGCACAGGGCACAGCATGGTGTGCACAGCACGCATGCTGTGCACACCTGTGCGCACAGGGGATTCACTCACTAAGGCTCGTCACACGACGTCCACTCCGGTTCGAGTCACATCGTCGACTGCAATTCACTGCTGTCGGACTGCAGTCGGCGGCAGTAGTCGACTGCAATTGATTGGTAGTATAAATAATATTCTGTAACTAGTCTAATAGACCGACCCTGGTGTCGATTCTGATGTTTTAGAATTTGATAAAGTTAGGAACTAGGAATGTCAATAATACATTTCGATTCCTTAATCGATTATCAAAAAATCCTTATTTTAGCAAATTTTTATGTCAAAAAGAAGATAACTATTCAATTTGAAAAGCTATCGTCTATTTAACATTCGTACCTAATTCCTATTTTTTTAATCGAACCGTTGTTGTCCAATAAGAGATTTCCGGACTGGGAGCTTACTTCCGAGATCCTTGCAAATCGAATTGAATAATAAAATACAGATTTAGTAATAAAACTGTAAAATATAAAGCAAGTTAAAACTTAAATGAAAGCTAATACCAGCTTAACATAATAGTTTTCTATTATATAAGAATAATAGAATAAAGCAATTACAATACCAGCTTTAAGTTTAACAAATTTATTTACACTATCTTACAATTGTTAAGTACAACTACTGCATAACATGAAATAAGATCAATGACCTCGATACCTTACCTATGTGATAGTAATTAAACCACCTCAGCTTTCTAATTTAAATTACTTGACTTTGTGTGTGAAATAATTATCTATTATCTATCTTTACCTATCCTATCCAATTTTATTGTCATTTTAAATGTATAAATCCTTTTCCTACATTAAGACCTAAGCTGTATACCATGTACATGTGAGCAAAATAAATAAATACATTATATCTTCTAGAATTAACTAAATAAAACCAACATTATCACTTACAAACTATTTATTCCCCCTCATTCCCCCCAGTCCCCTCGCCCGTCCCTTCCGTCTTTTGTTTCTTATCTCCGTTTTCGTCGGACTCGCTTAGCTTCCTCTTGTGATAGTTGTTTTGCGCGGCTTGCTTGTCGCTCGAGGTGTCCACCTTCAGCAGTTCCCGCAGCGCCATGGTCGCGTAGCAGCTCACGGGCAGGGAGAACGTTAGGAGGAGCGCTTTGAATTTACCGTCTGAAAAGACAAATTATATTAAACAATTTGTTTTAGTTGTAGTGACAAAGTTTAGCTAAACTAAGCTTGGTGGAATGACAGAGTGAACACGGCTTAACTGTTGAAAAAGCTGATTTAATGAAACGCGTTTGCGCGTAGTACTATAAGTTAAACTGTCTGAGTACATCAAACCCCCATTTTTTTGTTATTGCAATAATTTTGAATCCTCCTTTAAATCGCCGATCTTCATGATTCTTTTTTATATGAAAGCTGGTGCTTCTCGTTTGGTCCCATTTTAATTTTGTTCAATTGTTTCAAATTTCATTAGTTTTCATGGATCCATGTAAATTCATGAAAAAACTAATGAAAATAATAAATTGAAGTCGGTTATAGTTTTTAAAACAAAATTAATTATTAGAACACATGATACACATTATTTTCGCGACACAGTTTTGTTAACTATTGCGCGCATTATCGTTTCCACACCAATTGTTTATTTCCCCTGTACTTTGTTCCAAATAAAGATAATTTTTTAAGATTTTTTTTTATTTTCAACTTATAAGTACAGTATTTTTTTGTTCTTAATTTTGTTTGTAGAGTTTGTTGATTCCCTTCCATTGATCCTCGACTCGACCTGGGTGCTCCCATGCGGTCTCGCTCGATAGTTTTACTCTAAAACAGTAGAAATGAACGTAATGAACTGTGGACCGCAAAACCCACAACCCGAAGGCATACGACCCTGACCACGTACCAGAAGTGTACTTAGGTGTGACGTCACACGGAACTATACCAGGGGCCTGATTCCACAACACAATCGCCTCACTATGACACTATTATCGCTTCATTATCGCGTAACAATCACCGCCATTGAGACCTTTTGGTATTCTACTAACAATATTTTTTTTTGTTTATGCCATATCTATGACTATTACGAGTATGATTATATGCCCCACCACATTATTGACACGATATTATAAGTCATAGAGATTGTAATCTTATGGTAAGAGAATACCAAATAAATTTACGACTAAATCTCTATCTTAATCGTATGGCGCCATTATAGCATTTTGTTTAAAAAATAGTGGAATTAGACCCCTGTGTGTCTACCATGAGTTGTCACAGTTATCGCCTGACGTTACTACAGTAGTTACGTAAATACTCATTTAGTTATCCACAGCGCATTTTAGTACCCAACTATCCGCTAGAGGCGCTTTAGAAGTTTGTATTGTAAAGTCCATGACATTGAATAAGTTTTGATTATGTTACACCTCTTTAATCTATCATAGGCTAGTCCACAAATGACAATGCATTCTTAGCAGCTATATTTTACCTAGGTAAGTTAACTGTGATAATTATATAATATTATTAAGATTTAATAATGACAGACAATGCCATTTTACAGCAGCACCAATAATTATTATTTGTACATGACTCTAACGACGCCCATTTACAGCTGATCTATTTATTAATTTACCTTTTTTATGTGTACAAATTATTAAGTAACTTGATTATTTTTCTGTCTTGTCTGTTTTATGGCTTCAAATTTTAAAATATAATTTAAGCAGCATTATATTGTATAATTAACGTCTCCAAGTGTGCCTTGTGCTCCTACGGCGAATAAATGAGTATGAGTATGAGTATGAGTATGAGTATGAGTATGAGTATGAGTATGAGTATGAGTATGAGTATGAGTATGAGTATGAGTATGAGTATGAGTATGAGTATGAGTATGCGTATGAGTACGAGTACGAGTACGAGTATGAGTATGAGTATCTATATTTTATCAATAGTATACAAAGCAAAGAACCAGAGACACCCATAAATGATTATCTAAATAAATCAAGGAACACAGGAGATAATTCAGGTTTTCATATGCATCATAAACTAAATAACAAATATTCACCAAAACCTAATAAACAAACATCATCAGATGTGTTTTTTCGAGAATAATATAAACATTTTATTTCAAAACATGCAAAGCCTGTGTAATAAAAGGCATCTTATAGAAGCCGCTACAGAACAAGATAAACATATTCAAGTACTATGCCTCTCAGAAACCTGGGTCACCACTGTAAAAAAAGACCGACTACGCGTGGAAGGGTATAAAGTAGCATCCTCCTTCTGCCGGTCTAATCATGAAGGTGGTGGTGTTTGTATATTTCTTCAAGATCAAATTGAATATATAGAATTAAAAGAAATATGTAGTTTAGGCGTAGAATATATTATAGAATTAAGTGCTATAGAAATACAAAAATTAGACATAATATTAATCAACGTATATTGGCCAGATAAAAAGAGACAACCTGATTTGTTTTACGAAACGCTAAACAAAATCCTACAGCTTTTACGGTTAAAATTCAACAAAAAGAATATTATAATCGGGGGTGACTTTAACGTCAACGTATTAGACCTTACCGCCTCAGCAACGCTTATTGACCTTATGCATAGTTTTAACTTCCATCAACACATTAAAGAACCTACCAGGATAGCAAGAACAAAGAAAACAGAAGACATAAGAAGTTCCTGCATAGATTTAATATTCACCAATTTCAGAAATAAAGATATCAATGTTTATACAAAAGAATATGGCTTCAGTGATCACAAGGGAGTTCACATAAGAATACCTACAAAAAAACAAGAAATAAGAACGGTATGGCGCACTGAAAAACGAATATTTAATGAACGAAACATACAGTTATTTACATTAGAATTAAGGAAAATAGACTTCAATTCTATCATTACGGAAGGAAAAAATGTAAATGAAAACTATAAGATATTTAGTGACACAGTTAAAAATATTCTTGACCGATGCATACCTAAAATATCAATAAAAATAAAAACTAAAAAAGCAAAAACATGGTTAACTAAAGGGATAAAAATATCATGTAAACATAAAAGAACATTTAAAATTCTAATATCGCAAATAAACGATCCCATTTTAAATAATAAGTATAAACAGTATGTAAAAACTCTTAAAAAAACCGTAATCAGATCAAAAAAACTCCAAAATATAAAAAGAATAAAAAACGCCGATAATATAGTAAAAACAATGTGGCATATAGTCAAGGAACAAACTAATAAACTCCCATCCAAAAATAATAGAAACATAAAACTTAAAATTAATGATGTCATTACAGAGAATCCTATGAAAATAGCAAATACATTTAACCTATTTTTCTCTACGTTAGGAGAAAATGTGAATAAACCTCAACAAAGTGGACGTCCAGTGTTATCAGCAAGCGAAAATTCTATGTACCTAAAACCAATCACACATAAAGAAACATTACAAATTATCCGTAATCTAAAAAACAAACGAAGCTGCGGGCAAGATGAATTACCACCAATACTAATAAAAAAATGTGCAGAAGAACTAGCTCCACCATTAACGTCCATAATCAACCAATCTTTTACAGAAGGTGTTGTCCCAGATCTTTTAAAAATTTCAATAATTAAACCCCTCCATAAAAAAGAAGATAAATACAACCAAAATAATTACCGTCCAATAGCACTTCTCCCAACTTTTTCAAAAATTCTAGAAAGTGCAATGTCAAAAAGGCTCTATTCTTACTGTGAAACATTTAAAATACTAAGCGATTCTCAGAATGGATTTCGAAAAAACAAATCTACATCACTAGCAGTATATAAATAGATACATGAAATTCTTAATATTATAAATAATAAAAATTATGCCATAGGTCTATTACTAGACATGAGCAAAGCATATGACAGGGTAATTTATGAAATTTTATTAAAAAAACTAGAGGGAATCGGAATAAGGGGTATAGTCTATGATTGGTTTTCCTCATATCTACAAAACCGGACTCAACAAGTTGAAATAGAACATTTTAACTACCGCACAGGGCATATAAATATAGTAAAATCTGAAACAGTTGTTGCTAAGAGATCAATACCCCAAGGCAGTGTCCTAGGTTGTATCCTATTTATAATCTACATCAATGACCTGCCCAAAATTATAGATGACCACTGCACTCTTTTTGCAGATGACATATCAATAGTCATACCTAGCAAAACTGGTAGTAATCTTTATGAACACCTTGATATGACTCTGGAAAAGATAGTGGGATGGCTCGAAGATCATAATCTTCAACTTAACTTCGATAAAACAAAGGTTATACAATTTCACCCCTACCAAAAAATTCCCCTTATAATTGATTACACTTTTCATAACACATATATAGAACCCAAAAATACATACCCTCTTTTAGGAATAAACATAGACACAAACTTAAATTGGAAAACGCATATCAATAAAATTGTAACTAAACTTTCCAGATTCACTTACGCCCTCTATGAATTAAAAAAATCAACGGACACAAAAACAGCTCTAAGTGCTTATTACGCTTATGCCCACGCCTGGCTCCAATATGGCATAATTCTATGGGGAAATAGTACTGATGCACAAAAACTCTTTATTCTCCAAAAACGTTGTATTAGAATAATTCATAACCTGGATACAATGGAAAGCTGCAAACCCTATTTTATTAAAGAAAATATCCTTACACTCATTGGTATTTATATATTTGAAATTTGCATATTTGTCAGAAAAAACTTAAACTTTTTCAAAGAATACTCTCGCCCTCAAAATCTTCGCCCCCATAAAAAATTAGCCGTCCCCTTATCTAAACTTAAAATTTTTCATTACGGAACCCATTCTATGTCAATTAAAATTTACAACAACATTCCCCAAGGAATAAAAGACGAATCACACTTTTTAAAATTCAAAAAGATGTTAAAGTCTTATCTGATTAAGAACAGTTTCTATGCCTTACAGGATTTTTTTTAAACAGCAATATAAATAAGTTAGATAGAGCTAGGTAGAAGACCTAGCTCAAATGCGTATGTTTCTAAATTTATAGTATGTAATGTAATGTTATATAATTTTATATCTTAAGAACTTTAAGGTAACAGGAACCTATGTTCCGAGATGCAGTGCCCCACCCGGGCTCATGTTGAAGCTTGAACCTAATTTTAAGACCTTATTGTACAACATGATCGCAATAAAATTTTGAATCTTTGAATCTTTGAATCTTTGAATCTTTGAGTATGAGTATGAGTATGAGTATGAGTGTAGACGAGAGTAATATACCAAGTAAGATCCCTGTAAGCTGGTTCCCCTCGATCTCGTCTCGGTCGGAGGCGATGAGGTCCGCGTACGGCTCGTTGTAGCGCACGCAGCGCCACGACACGTCGCGCGGCCGCACGCACAGGTGTCTGTACGCGCCGGACATACTGTAGCTTCTGCAGACAATACACTTATAAAGTTTTTTAAACTTACGCGATCAGAACACATGATTATAAATATTCACGGGTATTTATCGGCTTTATTTACCTATCTTTCCCGACGTTTCAACAGGTTTACACTCTGTCGTGGTCAGGGGATGACTGTTGAAAAGTCGGGAAAAAAGGTAAATAAACGCGATAAATACCCGTGAATATTTATAATTACACACTCATTATTATCAATAAAGCACAAATTTTAGCGTTTACTATTACTACGCAACCACAACAATTATCGGCTAGGTACCTACATTATATACACGTTGTCTGTTTGTACGCGATGTGCTTGCGATTTTGCTTTTAAACAAAAAAATTGAGCTGAGCCTATTTATTGATGTGCTGCAACACACACTAACTTTTCTTCCCTAAGTACTTACTTACTTTGTAAAGCGCTTGTCTAAATTATAAAACCCATTATACTTTTGTTTGAATTGTATCTCCATGTTAAGTATTAGTGTCTGTAGTACCAAATAAAATATTTATCTATCTATCAAAGTTTGATTGTTGTCTACGTGCATAGTTTGTAAGTCTAAAGAAATAAACGATTTGACTCTGTCTCTCAATGGATGGATGTTGGTCCAGGGATCACTTTTCAGCAGTAATTATTAGCAAAATTATAACCATATTCAAAGATGTTGAAATACCTTATTGAAATGAATGAAAATAATTGAAGTCAGTAAATATTTGAGACATCTTTTTTTTACTTCTCAGAATTCGTCTTCACTACATTACGAAGAACAATTCTCTTTTAATGTCTTCTAGACATAAACTTAATATTATTAATCATATTTCGCGGGACATAGAACTCATTGATGTGTAAAATGTAACAAAAATTATAATAAAAAAACATTGTAGGTACGACCTACATGGTATTGTTTTACTATTATTATTGACTTGGTGCGACCCACTTATTGCATAACATCGTCCACACCGCCGCCATGACTCAGCTACCATAGCACGCGCGCGAACCAATCACTGCTTTCATTCAGCAAGCGCGAACCAATCCCTGGTTTCGTTTTGAGTTTCAACTAATCACCAAGCCTTTCTATTTGGAACTATGGATTTGATTCGTTTTTTGAATCATACGTCATTTTGGTAAGTAGGGCCAGGTAGGTCCACTTTTTGTTCGGAATTTGTTCTGAATTCTAAATTAGACTTGAGTTTACCTTCTTCGTAGCGGTCATGTAATAAAGACAGGTTGAAATTATTAAACGGATGCGTACTCACTTGTGTTTACTCTTCAACATTAACGTCAAGCCATCTGCTTCCAACAACTCCTTGTAGTACTCCTTCAAGTTGGGCGGGTAGTCGATATTGTGCCCTGGCAGAGGCATTATAACGTCGAATATCGAATGCTGGCCGCCGTCCACATCCTCCTGCGTCAGTATCTTGACGGGCACCTTCGGTCTCTCCTGCGGTTTGGGTTTGCGTTTTGGTTTCTCTGGCTCGTTTGGTTTCTCTGGTTCCTCGTTAGGTTGCTCTGACTCGTTTGGTTTCTCTAACTCGTTCGGTTCCTTGTCTTGCACCGGGTTGGTTTGAGATTCTTCGCTATCGGATTCGTCTTCTTCTTCTATTTCTGTAATAGAGAGTAAGTAACGTTTAGCAGTAAGCCTACTTTTATTACCCGACTTACAACGGAGGAGACTTATGAGGTTGACACACTATGTTTTTATGTATGTATATGTAGCCGATTTTATGTTCCAACGTAGCAATGAAACTACTCGTCCGATTACAACAAATGACGTATCGTTTGATTCCTCTCACCACGACGGAGGTTAGGCTCGGTGACATCTGATATAATAGGCTTTTAACGAGACAACGGGGTTCTAAGTGGGGGTTGAAAATTCCAACTTTAGTAAATACGTGTGGGGCATAGTTATGAAGAGCGCAGTTGGTACTGATAATAACTACATTTCTTAATAAGAGGCAAATAATATAAAGTTTAAAACTACAACGAAAAACGAAAGAAAAGTTCATTAAATGATGAATCCAAAAATTGTTTTGAGCTTCTATGCTACCTGACGTTAAATATTTACCAACAATATTCCTTAGGTTTTGTAACCCCTTTGTATACGTATAAAAAAATGACCAGGTTTTTGAATCGGAGTATAATTCCAAACTAAGCTAAGCCCAGCTTTCGGTGTTGATGATGAGTATTATGTTTGAACCACCATTGCTGTGTGAATAAGGTCTTCTCTTTTGCATCAATAATCGGTCTAATGCGTCATCATTCATCCGACCCGACTATATCGTACGACCATAGATCGGCTGTCCCAAACCAAAGCCTTGTAAGAGCCATTGTGAAAAATTTACAGGAGAAACGAATGAAACTTTTTTACGTGCCTTTTCAATTAATTAGTATGATATTTGAGGAACTGTTTGTTCGTGATTAATTGTTCAGATCTTATTGTTTATAAGTAGAGACTATAAAATTCGAAAAACTGTTACGTATACACGTTTTATGAGACTTACTACTTAAATATTTTCAGACGAATAATCAAGAACCAAAATCAAAAACCTAGTATGGTCTCTTACTAGAATTTAAGTTGAACGATTGGAATAATTGAGCTAGTGCTCGTCACTAAAAACCTAGTAAAAGTATTGACCAGACTCTCCCTGACTTGACATAAAACGATAAACAATTTTTTTGATGATATTATCATTTTTAACGACTTAAAAAAAAGGAGGAGATTCTCAATTCAACTGTATTTATTTTTATGTTTGTTGCCTCAGAACTTTTGACTGGGTTGTCCGATTTTCATGATTCTTTTTTTATATGAAAGCTGGTGCTTCCCGTTCAGTTCTGACAATGGATTTTCATGGATCCCATCCATGAAAATCCATGAAAAAATTATAAAAATTGAAGTCGGTTTATAGTTTAAAAAAAAAAAATATTACTTGTATGAATATCTACTAAAAGGTGCAAGGTAAGAGCTTGATTTACAAAATTAAGCTTAATTTTACAAAACGAGGTTTGAAAAACAAATTCTTTGAGCCGGCTACAAATTTGACTCGAACCACTTTGTTTACAGTAAAAGATTTTAGAAGATAAACTCCATAATTTTTGGTCACTCTTTTTTCTTAGTCCAAGCCCGGCGTTCTGAATCTTCTATAAAACGCATCTTGTTCCCTAGAACTTTAGTTCACATCGAAAGTCATAAACCTTGCCTTGTGTTTTAATTTTTCTTACTACTAGGTAAAGCTTTTTATTTTGAGCTATGCAATCGTCTGCCCAAATATGAAGGTATCGACAGTCTCTTACTGCTCTTCTACAACTCAATATTTCAGCGACTATATTGTTAGCTTCCCGTCCAGCTTGACCATCATGCCAAAAACAATGCAAGTGGCTGGATACTCTGACTTCTTATTAATCGAAGAAGCAAATGTCAAATTAAAAATGGTAAGAAAGTTTACAAAAACAGCTTCTTTGCTTTGAGGCATTATGGGCAGTAAAATTACTTTTTTGTAAATTAGTTTACTTGGGGTGAATTTATCTGAATCGAGTCATTTTTGTATTCTTTTAGAGCCCCTATGCACTACGCATCGACTTGCTGTGTTTTGTGCGAGTATTTTTGATATTGTTGGTAGAAACATTACATCGTTTTCCAATTCAAAAACTTAGTAAACGCCAACTCCAAATTGAAAAAGTGACATTTACAAATCCAAAAACTTAGTAAGTCGTAATTCCAAACTCAAACACCTAGTATGAGCCCCATTTTCTAGGTATTTGAATTTGGAAATGTTACATGCTAGGATTTTGACTTTATTTTATAGTGTAGCAAATGGAGTTACTGGGATTAATGGGTCTCATAACTTTGGTTCTAAATGCGATAGAAATACGGGTGTTTTTGCATCACCTGCGGCTCAACATTCGAGGAACAATGGCGCGAAAAAACGTCTACATAAAATAATGGCTCATACTAGGTTTTGGTTTGGGTCAGCCGAGATATATTGGTAATTTCGTATGCATAATTTAGCTATCATCATTAGCTTATTAATCAACTGCAGGACATAGGCCTCCCCTAATCAGTGTCATAGCGCCTGTCTTCAGCTTAACGCATCCAGCATCGCGCATCGCCTGCAGTCTTTCGCAGATCGTCATCCCAAATGGCCGGAGGGCGTCTTACACTACGTTTGCCGAGTCGAGCGGTTGTCGGTTCTTTCCAAGATCTGGCCCACTGCCATTTCAGCTTGCTAATTCTTTGATCTATGTCGTAACATATATAAAATCGTTGTAACTTTGGTTCTCTGTCGGATGTATTCATTACGAATCCTATCCTTCAGAGAGACTCCGAGCATATTTTTTTCCACAGCTCGCAGAGCGACGGGACAGCCCTATCATGAGTGTCCACGTCTCAGCTCCGTAATCAATGTCGGGTAGGACACAATTTAGGTATAAGTACCTTTAATTTCCTTATTGTCGATAGCTACCAAGTCCCCGGCCGCAGGTGTGAGTCCGTGCCGCCGCACTCGCTCCGACACGCACTTGTTCCAGACGAGCGACTGGTACGAGTGCAGGTACAGCAGGCGAGTGTTCCGGGGAATCTGAGGAAAGGAATAGTTAAGTCTTACAGAACATAGGTGCATATTGTATAACCCTAAAGAAATATCGTTATTGATAGCTGAAAAAAAACTGCAGTGTAAAACCTTAGAGATCAAACGATCAATCAGGCCAAAATAACTCTAAAGAAATGGTTAACTATATTGACATATGATGTCACTGAAAGTCTGTTAGTAAGGACAGTTTAGTGATAAGTATTTTCTTTACTATAAATTATCTTTTTCCTCATCTTCATTCCTTATTATTATTATTTTTCTTAATTATTTCAAACGTTTTACATTTAAAGATATTTTGCTAGATTAAAGAAACGCCTTTAATTCATACACAACTAAATTAATATAACTATGTCGTCATTGCCTTTAGCTGAGAAATTGTTTTGCTGAAAATCGTTTTCAGATCCACGCGATACAGGCTACGCCTAGTGCGCGGATCATTAGTAATTTTAAAAGATACGGTTTACCATTGTAAACCGTATCTTCTTAAACTTGATAATTTTAATTATTGTAGGTGTGTTAACTTAATTAAGTTGTATAAGATTAAGATGTAAATAAACATTTTTCATTGTCGTAGCTAATGGCTTAGAATTTTCACCACCCCAACCCTTTCCGTGGGTGTCGTAAGAGATATTCACCGAGGGATGGGCAGCAGCGACCTTCAGAAGTCTAATTCGACGACCTTTGTGACGCGGTGGGCGAAGATCCGCCTGCGACGCAGGAGGTTGCGGTTTCGATTCCCGCCTCGGGATAAATGTTTGTACGACCTGCAGATATTTGTTCAGGACGTTCTGGATGTTTTCTATGTATAGTAAAAATATCTCTGTAGTGTATTGTATTATGTATATCAGTTATCTAGTACCCATAATACAAGCTCTGCTTAGCTTGAGGCTAGATAATGCTGTGTGGTTTGTCCCAAATTATTTATTTATTTTTTATTTTAATACTGTGTCGCAGATCGCAACGCCCTTTTGGAATGACATCACATGATTATGGCCCGTATTATGAAAGCTTGCTCAGTCATCGATGTATGCTTGAGCAATGCTTTTCTATGGCATAAACGTCACTCGAGCATAGCTCGAGATGTGTGATGTGCTATATGTAGGTAGATACACCTATATTTTATTTTAATATATTGTAATACTTTCTCAATGTTCCTATGAGAAATAAATGAATATAACAAAGGTTTTCAGAGTTCATACCCTGTGCAGAGCCGCCATGTAGTCGTTGGGTCGCTGCGAGAGCCCCTGCAGCAGCTTGGCCTCCAGCGCGGCCTGCAGCCGGCGCGGCACCAGCTCGTAGGCGCGCGCCGCCGCCTCCGCGCCCGCGCCGCCCGCGTGGTACGCGGCCAGCGCCGCCGACAGCGGCCCGCTGTACTCGCCGAGGATTAGGTCTATGGCCTGGAATGGAGAGACAAGTGCTTCATTACTATAGTCTCGTAGGGAAGTGTACAGCGCTGTCACGTTTCCGTACATAGTGTCTCTGTACTTATGTATGCAGTAAAACTGCGCAATGGATTTAATGCGGTTTTTTAATAGATACATAGAGCGTTTCAAGATAACAGCCGGTTTCTCGAACGCTTATTATTTTGAAAAAGTCAAATTGTTGACAATTTGTCAGGCTGTACACGCACTGCTTTTATTACTCGCGTGGTTTTTTTGCAGAATTCTGTAACTTAATGGAAATTCACTAGCGGAAAAATATGAATGTTTGGAGCACTATAAAGTTGTAGGTATAGCTAAAATAGCAAGGAATGTTATTCGTCGTACATGTAAGTTAAGTTAAGTACGCAGGTTATATTCCGCAAGATTAAAATTCACGCTGTGATATTCCGCAGTGCGTATATAACAAGCCGTTGACTATCCATTCAATGTGACAAGCGTTCGAGAAAACGGCTGAAAGCTTTATTATGTATAATATATCAGCAATGCACCCGTGCGAAGCCGGGCGGAACTACTTAGTATAAAATAAAGTAACTCAAACTTTATAGTAAACAGTATTACAGTCGATGGTTCACACTCAGCACACTGAGCAATCTATCACAAAGTAACAAGACAAGAGCCATAAATGCCTGACGCGTTGATAAACGAAAATAACGACAATGTTTTTATAAAACAACTAAAGATTTTATTAACCACAAAAGCTTACTACACGATTGACGAATATTTGAACGAAAAATAAAACTATTTATACGAGTAAAAAATTCCTAACCAGTTAACGACGTCCTTCTCTCTCTCTGTACATATTGTGTGCCCAGCAGGGTCCATAGTGAAACCTAATTATATGAAAATGTGAATACCTCTGTACACCTATGGAATATAATAAATGATTGAGGATTGAGTATTAAATAAGTACCTGTTTATAGTTCCCTAGCAAGAGCTGCCTGCCGATGTGGAAGGTGGGTATCTCGACCCGCGTGCCGAACCTCTGCAGGCCGTAGTAGTTGAGGAAGCCGTGCTCCGTCAGCTGCCTGCAGGCCGAGTGGATGACCTCGTCCGACGCGGTCACGTTGCGCAGCGCTATGCGGAACCTGTGGGTGCAGTGCTGATATGGTGAATACACTGGTAAAAAGGAATTCTTAAAATAAGAAAGAGCAGATTCTCAACATATTTGGTAGATTCAAAAACATATTGACTAAGATTAATAAAATATTTTTACTTTATAAATACTACTTTTCTTGCTCTCATACTATGTTATTCTCAACTTTGTTCTAATATTTAGAGAAATATCTTTATTTCAAGACTTTTTGTTTCTAATCCTATAATTAGACTTTACTTAGAATAAGAAATGTTATTTTCTTACATTATATAATTTTTTTCTTATATAAATCACAAATTTCTTGGATGAAGATGTATGTATCGTAAGAAAAGATTCCCTTAAATTAAAAACGATAATATTAAAAATCTGAAGAATAAATTATTTGTAATTGTGAATCTGGTAGGTGCATCGGGGTAAGATCGTATCCGAGTTAAGAACGGATAAATCTAATAACTCCCTAATCTAGGGTGTTTTTTAGTTGGCAACATAGTCGGCAACGCCATTTTGTCGAATTCCATGTTTCATGTTTTTCTTGGATTCCATGTTTTTTTCTTGAAACAAAGAAATATATTTAAGACAATTTTTTACTAATTAGAAGTGAATATTCTCTAACGTCTATAGGGGATCATTTTCTTGGATCTATTAAGGTTGCTTTGATGCAAAGTAATTTTTATCTTTTTTCAAGAAATCTGTTTTTACCGTGTAGAGTATACCTACATTCTGGGAAAAATAAAAATCTAAAGCTCGATAAATGTACACTTAAGCTGAACGCGCACATGTCTGCATCTCACGCGCAGATATCATCACGTGTTCATCCCAAGGAAACGTTTAAAGGTGATTTCTATCCCACGGGAAATGATTTATGCGATAAAAAGTCAAGCGTTTGGCCACTAACTCACTCTATAAAAGTAAAGATGTGGCCTAATAGCCTTTATGATAAAGGTGTGTAATCTGTTTATGAATGTAAATGAATCCTAGCGATAAATGAGAGATATTTGTTGTGCCTAGTATGTAGCTATTTGTCGAAACCTATTAATGATCACCATACAATACAATACAATACAATACAAATACTCTTTATTGCACACCAAGATACAGACATACAGAAAAGAAAAACACAAACTCAAAAACAGTTGCACAATGGGCGGCCCTATCGCTAAGAGCGATTTCTTCCAGGCAACCTTTGGATGGACACGTGATTATTGTACAGGTATAGACGGTGGCGTATAACAGACTAGTACACAGAAAAAAAGTACATAAATAAATATATTTTAATACTAAGTAAAAAGAATATAATATTATATACATATATATAAATATATTATATTAATTAGGTATTTGAAACAGAAGTAAGGAAGTGTTCATAGACCATATGTTTAAATATAGGTAAAGATTTAGCCTTTCTTATTGGGGTAAGGCATTCCATAGTTTGGTGGCATGTACGGTGAATGATGAACCATAGGAATGGAAGGGGCGGGGAGTTTGCAGCGAAAGGGTTTCAGTGGAGCGAAGGGGTCAGGTATGTGTTTGGTGCAAGTACTTGAACCGTTCTTTGAGGTACCGTAGTGCTAAACACTGTATTTACTTAGAAAGTATTGAACCGATGATGTTTCCCCTAAAATAAATATATAAACGAAGATGAAGCACGCTTTTCCAGAAGGAATTTATTTATCCTGGATTTGATTACAATTACCTGTACGCCAAATTTCAGCCCAATCCGTTCAGTAGTTTTAGCAGTTAACAAACATCCATCCATCCATACATCCTTCCATCTAAACTTTCGCATTTAT
The DNA here is from genome assembly GCA_955876795.1 of Eupithecia tripunctaria. Taxonomy (NCBI): domain Eukaryota; kingdom Metazoa; phylum Arthropoda; class Insecta; order Lepidoptera; family Geometridae; genus Eupithecia; species Eupithecia tripunctaria. Next base: position 696,319 of record OY041604.1, read on the forward strand.
AATATTAGTGTGATGTTATTATTATTACCTATAGTCTGTTCAAAATGAGGAGAGTCGTGGGAATTGAGAGCTCGCGTGTGCCAATTGACAACTTTTGTTGCGTTGACCTCACTGCTTTGCCATTGCAGTACGACTAAAAGTGTTAGTTCAACGTAACGCCACGACTCTTCTCTTTTTTGAACTCTTTGAACAGACTCTACCTACCAATGTAAAGACAATAAATATATTGAGTTTATAAGAATGAATAGTACTGACTGGTTCCCACTCAGCTTGCCCAGTGTGAGATGTTCCTTGTGGAAGGAGTAGTTGCCGATGGCCACGTCCCGCATCCCACGCATGGCCATGGCCAGCTTCTGGGGGTGCACGCGGCGTGCGCTGAACCACTGCGAGGTCTTGGCGCGCCGGTCCTTGGTACCCGCGTAGCCCAGGGTCTGGGGCTTCATGCTGAAACGTACGAACAACACTTGTACTTGATAACCTCCACCTCAACAGCCTGTATTGGTCCATCGATGTTGGCAACGCAGGCCTCCCTATTTATGTATACTAGCTGCGCCCCTGTTGTTCCTATGGAAACGTTATAAGGTGATTTCCATCCCACGGGAACTGATTTATGGAATAAAAGTATAGCCTATATTTGATTCCAGGATTAGAATAACCTGTATGCAAAATTTCAGCTAGATCCGTCCAGTAGTTTTGGCGTGAAGAAGTAACAAACATCCATCCATCCATACATCCATACAAACTTTCGCATTTATAAATATAAGTGTGATATATAGCGCCTTATTGTCGTTTAATAATCCCCATGCTGGGTATGCGGGTGGGGATCGCAATTCGGCGGTAGAATTGTTCTGAGTCAGAGTCAAATCATTTGTTCGGTCTTTGCTCAAATAAACATAATTAGTGAGACTCTGCTTGGAAATCGGCGAATGTCTAGGTACTGGTAAAGCATTATATTCACTCAAAATCTTTAGTCCTTCGATTTATATTATATGTTTTATTACTAGCGTCCTATGTTCAGACTCTACATCGTTTTGTGGTGACACAGTTAAGCTAGCAGTACGCGGCGCAAACACGTTTCGCTTATTCAGCTTTTTAAGTAGCCAAGCCGCGTCTCGCCAGTCATTCCACCAGGCTCTCACAGTTAACACCTACCCTAGCTATGGGTTACAGATAATATTATAGTCACTTCGTAGAGCCCCCTTTGAGTAGTCATATCCTAATTAAGGATTAAAGATAAGCATTCTATAGTAATTTTATGTACGAGTGTTGTGTGTTATCAATAGACTCAGTTAAAAATAATAACTCTTTTATTCCAACCAACCAACAATAGGTAAAATATAGACTAAAGAAAATAATACAAAATTGGTGACCCCGACGTGATCTAATAATATTGTGGGTTGTACAAAGTGAAAAAAAATGTGGAATGACTCCCTCCCGATGAAGTCCACACCTCGGGAGGTTAAATAAGCAGAATGACGCAACATCGACGCAGCGACGCCACGCGGTATGAAAAGGTGACGTCAGGAGATCCCTTTCCTGCCACCCAGAGAAGCCCTATGGAGGAGTCGGTCAGCAGCGTATGATGAAATGGCAGCGCATGGCCGGGGAGTGGTTAACCCGCGGTCCAGCCATTTACGCAACGAGGTCTAGCGGCAGATGTTAAGCAGATTTTGGAGCCAGCGATATCTGAGGTATACTCAATCCTGAAGAAAACGGTGTTTATACCTGCAGATTCACTCAAGCAGTGTTGGATTTCGAGATATGGCTCAATCCCACTGCGAGTGACTGGCATGTGATTTTCCTGCGCTACATGGAGACCATGATGGAAGATGACGGTGATTTTGAGGTGCTGGATGTGCAGGACTGGTAGACGCTTATTATTTGGTGTGCGTGCATAAAGTTTTTTTTCAAAAATTAAATTCAGTGAGCAAAAATTTTTTTTAGAGTCAGTGTTATTTCTTAGAATTTATCGCATAAGTAGAGTACCTAAACGGAAACACGGTAAGGTAACGTGAGACCTCACTCCCACATTGTAATGTAGCGAGCTATTTGCAGCGTTAGCGAATTTGCAATTGTGTTGTTTGAGATTATAATTATGTACTCTACCTGCGCAGTTTGAATATTAAATTTGATGTTATTTTATAATGATGATTGATTATATTTTTTTATTGTTGAAAAATTAATGAATAGTAATTTTTGGTAGTTTTTTGTGTAATTTGTTAAAGTTAAAGTTTAAATTTAAAGCAAATATTTTTTTTGTTAGATGAAGTTATGACTACAGTTTTTTTTGTCAAAAGTATGTATGTTTAGAAAATATAAGGATGTTTTGTGGACAGTAAATTTATATGATGTTGAAAATGTGTGTAAGAAATTGTTTATGCCGACAGTACCTACATGTATTATGTAAAGAAATGTTTTGATAAATGTTTTATTTGTGTAAAGAGATACAATTTTTAAAGTAATAAAAAAGTAGTTTATTGTTTATCACAAAATTATTTACAGTTTAATTTACATTGTTTACTCTCAAAAACTTTATTAAAAGATTTAGCTTTATTAGAAGATTAATGTTTGAATGTATTTTAAAGATTTAAAAACAATGTGTAATTTTGTAGACTGACTGTACTTTTCGTGTTCATTTGAATAAACTTTGATTGTATTGTTTGAACCTACTTAGGAATGCGACTTCGTAACACGATCGCATTGTTGATGTCAGCTTATTTGTGTATGAAGGCATAACCTTGTGTAACTTTTTAGACATTTTGAATTGTAAAGTTTTAAACTGGATTATAGGGATTGAAATTTTGTTTTGTATAAAATTTAAAAAAAAGGGGAGGATTGATGTGGTGACACAGTTAAGCTAGCAGTACGCGGCGCAAACACGTTTCGCTTATTCAGCTTTTTAAGTAGCCAAGCCGCGTCTCGCCAGTCATTCCACCAGGCTCTCACAGTTAACACCTACCCTAGCTATGGGTTACAGATAATATTATAGTCACTTCGTAGAGCCCCCTTTGAGTAGTCATATCCTAATTAAGGATTAAAGATAAGCATTCTATAGTAATTTTATGTACGAGTGTTGTGTGTTATCAATAGACTCAGTTAAAAATAATAACTCTTTTATTCCAACCAACCAACAATAGGTAAAATATAGACTAAAGAATATAATACAAAAGTTTAATTCTTTAGACTTACAAAATAAGCACTTAGGCAAGTCAAATTTTTACTATATGTATAAACAGCTTGATAAATAGTAATTACTATCAAATCTGCAGGGGGCGCTGCTGCCCGCCCCCAGTGGATTTACGGAAAGAGATGGGATGGCAAATCATAAGCCAGCCCCACACAGGTTAAATACTTGATAAAATAAAATTAAAAACTACAGTCCGACTACGTGAATGATGTAAATATTACCGATAGAAAATTATTCATCATTGAAATTTTTATATTCAAATAGTCGGAGGCCCAAGCTAATTAATGATGCATTATGCCTACAAAGGTCTTTCTTCGATAACTAACTCTAGAATATAAAAATTCAATGATAGATATATTTCAATTGGTAATTTATTTGAAACATCATTAAACGCCTCCTCCGTTGGTGGTTGGGTAAAAACTATCGTAGTTTGACGAATTCATTACGGATGTGCACTAGCCCGTAGTGCGCAACGCGAACCGCACTCAACCTGACGAAGTCCTTCGTTAAGGGATGTAACGTTGGTGTTCCTTCAACACAAATAAGATTCGTAGCTAACCCGCTTACATCCGTAATGAAACTTGGATTTCTTTAGATTGAGACTGTTATTTTAAGTACTTTTTTATGACTACTAAGGGATTATAAAGATTTTTTTGTAGGTTTCAATAACGGAAAAAATATTAGTCAGAGGCCACGTCCATGGTGTCGCAGTTCTGCTTGTGGACTATGAAGTGGACATACTTACTGCATTCTCAGTCTCTCTGCGATCCGGGAGGCCACGTCCATGGTGTCGCAGTTCTGCTTGTGGACTATGAAGTGGACATACTTACTGCATTCTCAGTCTCTCTGCGATCCGGGAGGCCACGTCCATGGTGTCACAGTTCTGCTTGTGGACTATGAAGTAGACATACTCGCCAGGCCACACCCACTTCACCCTGTTGTCTACTCGCACTGGAAACATAAAGAGAAATATCAAAAAGATCGTAGTGGATCTTTTTTTTTAAACTTACGCGGTAAAGCAAGAACTCTAGTAATTTAACTAATGTATATCTCAACTTTTTTTCTATTCTAGCTTAGAGAAATACAAATGTTTTTGTAAAATTTCAAATGCACTAAGCTGCTTAAGACAACACAATGAAACTAAATGAAAGATTACCTCCTTTCCTAAACTTCACAAAGCGCACTACTTTCTTGTCATCAATATTAACAGTGCTGCCGACTATTGCATCCCCATACGCTTTCTTCACGGCTTCGTGTATCTTAGCCCTATCTGCTTTTTCCATTGTAGTCACATCTATCTGGAACAAACGAATATAAACGCATAAACTTTACATCTTTACTTTTATTTTACTTCATTATAAGCAGATGGCAATCTGTATGCCAAGCCGGGAAAGAATAGTGGTCCAACCTTCTACTACCAGACTTTTGACAGATGTGTTACAACAAATGTTTTAAGAACAACCTAGCTTTTCTACATATAAATAAATTTAAATAAAAATAATTAAGTTCATTCAGTTTATTACCAAAACTGGCTTTTAATCAACTACCTTCAAACAGGTTACATTTTACTAATCTACCCTCAACTCTCAGATACATAACAGTCTTGATTGCAAGTAGGCTTGTACACAGAAAATATACTTACAGAGGTACCACTAGAGGCCTACTTGTACAGTAGTAAAATATTAATATCAATGTCTGCACTTACCAAGGTGTTGAACAGGGCACTTACTCTAATCAAAAACGCATTCTATCTGTAGTTAGTATTTACAATGGGAATATGTAACAGATTAGGTTTCTAAATGCAGCCCTGTGTTCTGCACATTTTTGTCACATGGTTTGCCAGAAGACAACATTTGGTTATTATTGTATTCCCGAGTGACATGGTATATTTTATAATTTATGAAGAAGTTAGTGTGATAAGTACCTCGACCAGGACTGGATAGAATATTTCCCGGCATGCTCAGATGGTGCAGCAACATACTGGCCGAACACCTTGTCAGAATTTTCAGAGCGTGCATCGCCAACAAATACATACCGCACAAATGGAGGGAAGTGAAGGTTGTATTTATACCAAAACCAGGAAGAAGTGACTACACACAACCAAAATCCTTCAGACCCATAAGTCTGACATCATTTCTTCTAAAAACACTAGAAAGACTTTGTGACAGAGAAATAAGAGACAATACACTCTCTCACAATCCACTACACCCCCAACAACATGCCTACAGCAAAGGCAAATCAACCGAATCCGCCCTGCACAGCGTAGTCTCACGAATCGGAGGCGGACTAACGGCGAAACAGCCGACACTGGCGGCCTTTATAGACATTGAAGGAGCTTTTGACAAGACCAGATTCAACAGCATACACAGAGCACTCACCAGATATGGGGTCACGCCGACCCTGGCTGAGTGGATAAACAACATGCTCAAGAATAGAGCAATACAAGTCACCATCAATGAAACCACAAGAGGCGTAGTAGTCAGGGGCTGCCCCCAAGGCGGTGTCCTTTCGCCCCTACTCTGGAACATAGTTGTAGACGAACTAATCCGCAAGCTAAACGGCCGCGGACTGATTACAGTAGGATATGCGGATGACCTCGCTATCCTAGCGACTGGATGTTTCGAGAATACACTATGCGACCAGATCAAGCTAGCCTTCAAAATCATTGAAACATGGTGCAACGATCACGAACTCACAGTCAACCCAACAAAAACAGAACTAATAATGTTCACAAATAAGCGACATCTTGGGAACCTAGCACTACCAAAATTGTTCAACACAGAGATCAAACTGAAAACTGAAGTCAAGTACCTAGGGGTCATACTAGACAGCAAATTGCTATGGAATAAACACCTTGACTACAAACTACAGCGTGCCACCGCTACCTTCTACCAATGCAGCAGAATGCTAGGAAAGACATGGGGACTTTCTCCAAAAATATCCATGTGGCTCTACACTGCTATCATAAGACCAACTTTAACATATGGAGCGATAGATTGGTGGACTAGAACGGAGCTAAACACCGTGATAACCAAACTACAACGCTTCCAAAGAATGGCATGCTCAGCGATTACAGGTTGCATGAGAACCACACCCGGTCCAGCCCTCAATATAATTCTAGACCTAGCACCATTAGACCTGTACATACAACAAGAGGCGACAATGTCGGCGCTAAGACTGCACACCATGGGGCTCTGGGGAGTCACAAGCAGCCCACATGCTCAGATACTAGACAGGGCTATATCATATGAGCCTCTCATAGCTGCTCCATGCGACAGAATGACCAGTAAACCAATATCAGACAAACACTATCAGATACAACTCTATGAGGATAAGAAAGACCAATCAGGCGCCCACGAAGTAAGAATCTATACAGACGGTTCTAAAACAGACACTGGTACGGGCGCCGGGGTTCACTCAATGGACCTCAACATAAACATATCGATAACGCTAGGAAAACACAGCTCCATATTCCAATGCGAATGTGCAGCAATAACCCACGCAGCTACAGCAATACACAAGAGAGACATAAATGGCCAACATGTACGCATTCTCTCTGACAGCGCTGCCACACTCAAAGCCCTGGAGAGCAACAGCTGTAACTCCAGGCTAGTACACGAATGTCACCTGGCACTAGAGAGAATATCCACTGCTAATCGGATCATTCTTCAATGGATCAGGGGACATAGCGGATCACTAGGAAACGACGCCGCCGACGAACTGGCACGGAGGGGATCGGAAACAACCATAGAAGGTCCCGCACCTTTCCTGCCCCTGCCATTCTCACTACTCCAGTCATGGATACGGCAAAGAACCAGAAAAATACACAACGAACGATGGTCACGCCTACTAGAGTGCAGACAAGCCAAAGCGGCGCTTCCATCAACCTCACCCAGGCTTACGAAACACCTACTCAACCTAAATAGAACGGACCTGCGTATCCTGGTAGGAACTTTAACAGGTCACTGCCCTCTTAACAAACATTTATTCACCATCGGAGCAACGGATAGCCCTCTCTGTAGAGGGTGCCTCAGCGACGACGAATCGGCTGCCCACGTAGTCCTGGAATGCGAGGGAGTAACAGCGCAACGAACAGAAATCCTCAACTTGCCGAGGTCACTCCGCGAGGCCTGTGAAGATCCCAGGAAGATTCTGCGCTTCTGGACGGAGTTAGGCTGGCTATGCTAGCGGAACGCATAATGGACCTAGTGAGAGTCCAAATGCGGAAATAGGAGTACTTCTACCAACCAACCAACCAACCAAGTACCTCGACATTCTTTGCACCCTCAGCTCCTACAACCAGATTGTTGATGTTATTCCAGGTGTCGAGCGGCAGTATCTCAACATTGTACTTGCACAGCAGGAGATCTTCATCAGCCTCCACTACATCCTCATCATGAGGAGGTTCAGGTGGAGTCAGGTCTGTGAGCTTTGCCACTTCGCCTTGCTCGCTTATCTCTGACACTTGGAAATCTGAATACCTGGAAAAGATAAGGTTGTCTTTATGCGGTGTTTAGGGCAACACACCCGTTGTTTGGGGGTTACATTCAGCTGTGGAATTAATGCTCAAAGTGTGAGTGTGAGTCTGAATGATGATCTTTCTTCAATAAAGAAAGATCATCATTCAGTTGGTCATACTTTCTATTCGGCTCCTTGCATCAATATCTACAGGACGGAATGTTGGGGCCTGTATGTAGGGTCGTACATGGGATTTCGTAATTAGTGCCCTATCTTCAGCTAAAACCACAATGAGTAATGAAAGTAGGTGCAGTCAGAAGTTTTTTAATAAATTACAGTGGTATGGCTACGGACCTCGACTTGATAATTCCGTTGAATCCTGCGTGCTGGCTCATGTACTCGGTGACTCCGATTTCAGCCTCCGCTAGCCGTTTACCGGGCGTCTCTCTTTTGACCTGAATTCCTGATGAGTTGTCTCGTACTTGCCAGTAGTGGCCGAAATCTGGCCGGTGTCCACGATGGTTACCTCTAAAAACATTGCCTCTTCGGCCACCTCGCCAAAAACCACCTCGGTTGGAGGTAGTACCTCGCATTTTGTAGTTTTCGGCCACAGATTTTTTCGGCTAACCTAAAAAAATATTTATGAAAATCAAAACAAACATGGTAAACAATCTGCCGCCGCGCCGCCGTTTACATTATTTATAGCTACCTATCAAAAGAACATAAATACTCCTACCTTATCTCATGTGGATGGAAAAGAATCCGAATAGTGAAAAATTTACTCAATACTTTTTACCTTTGGTTGAAAAGAAATAATGAAGAAATAAAAATAAATTCAAATTGCGTGCGTTCAAGTCTTCAAGAACATAAAATTTAGGTTACGTTCCGATTTACGCTTAATGCGCTGACGCGCGCATGAAGTCGTTTCGTTTCAACTTTCAGCGCGCTGACAGAGCGCCAGCGCACGGCAACGCCCACTTCGCCACGCCCCTCGAGCGCACGGGAGCGCACGAACTGCCTCACCTTTCGAGACAAGGCAGCTCGTGCGTTCCTTCAACTTCTTTGTGAGTGCTGTCCGAGCGTTTCGTTTCATTAATCGCGCCAACGCGCACCTAGCGCTCAGATGAATCGGAACGGGGCTTCGTGCGCGCATAGCTCGTGCAGTGCGTCAGCGCTTTATGCTTGAATTGGAACGTACCAATTCAAGCATAAAGCGCTCCTGTGCGTTCGAGGGGCGTGGCGAAGTGGGCGTTGCCGTGCGCTCTGTCAGCGCGCTGAAAGTTAAAAAGAAACGACTTCATGCGCGCGTCAGCGCATTAAGCATGAATCGGAACGTAGCCTTAATCTAGTTTTAGCAACATCTGAATCTATTTATACCTAAACTCTATGATTTACCTAAAGATTAAATTATGTAAAAACAAGAATAATCTAAGGAATCAAATTATCTATGCTAAAAAATCGAAGAGTGCACGAGAATGCAGTTGATGGCGGGACTCGATATTTATTCAAGGCTCGATATTTATCACCTGATAAAATATCACGCGATAATCAGAATAAACGGGTGATAATTGGGTTATCCGATTTTGATGATTCTTTTTTTATTTGAAAGCTATATGCTTTCCGTGTGGTCCTATTTTAATTTGGTTCAGTTCTGACAATGGCATCCATGAGGACTCATATTCGGAGAGTAAGTTTGAAGTTGCCTGATAAGCAGGATGAAAGTAATACTTTTCATCCCTAGGATTAAACGGAATTTAAGGCTTAGTTGTGTTGAGGTTAAGGATTAGTTGTGCTCCCTTTAGATTGTTTACGCTTTTGGCTGGTATTTGTAAGGATCAGTTGAGCTACCTGTAGATTATTTTACTATAGAAACTTTCGTAGAACCGCACTCGCCTTGAAGATGGGATGAAACGTTGGTGTTCTTCCATCACAAACAAGGTTCGTAGTAAACCCGCTTACATTCATAACTCAGACCAAGTAAAAAATCTTTACTTGGTCTGAGATTCATAATGAGTACTTGTAGTTTTACTATAGAAACTTTCGTAGTTTGACGAATTCATTATGAATGTAAGCGGGTTAACTACGTTATGCCTAATTTTCTAAAAGTTAAGCCGGTAAAATGCTTTCGAGGTTTTGAAAAATTCTTCGATAATGTTAACATCAAATTACGCTCGAGGGTAGTGAGAGATCTTTATCAAAGGATTGCAGTGATAACGGAGGAGCTGTTTACATTACATATGGAATTGTCGAGGTATCTAAGTGTTGATTTATGGGTAACTCTGGATGGTATGACCTTTAACAGGGCACAGGCTACACTTGAAAATACCAATAAAACCCATAAACAAAAACTAGAACGCCTTACAAAAAGCTCGAAGCAATCTATCTCCGATTGCTCCATGGAAAGAAATGTTGTCATTAATTTTTCATCCCAAGAACTGCAACAAGCTCTGTCGAGAGGGCTAAACTTCGCACCTACACCCAAGTTATCGTATTCTCTTTGCCTACACCTCAGAAAGTACCCGTGGAAGCCATAATCACGAGCGTGGAAGACACAATCGTTCGCAATAAGGTACCACCACATGATGCGGATTGCTTACGACAAGATATCGCAACAATGGTACGCTCGGCGAAGTTACCAAAGCCAAACATTCCGAAAGGGGAATTGAATGCCTTGAAGAGCTTACGAAGCAACTTGGATGTTCTGGTGCTACCGGCAGACAAAGGAAATGCAACTGTGGTGGTGGATACAGAGGCATATGAGCAAAAGATAACCGAACTTCTCAGTGATGGCACTACATACACGCAAGTCACCTACAACCCGACTACTAGAGTGACCACGAAGTTGAAGGAGTTATTGCTCACGGTATCCAAGGACCTGTACGATTCGTTGCGACCCCTAAACCCTACATCTCCTAAAATATATGGTCTACCAAAGGTCCATAAACCGAACTGGCCCTTACGTCCCATTGTTAGCCAGATAGACTCACCGACGTACAAAACAGCAAGATACATGGCGAACCTACTACAGCCGTACGTAAGAAAGACTTCCAGCTATGTGAAAGACTCAACGCATTTCACCCAGCTCTTGGAAGATGTCTTGCTGGAAGAGGATGAACGCCTGGTGAGTTTTGACGTGTGCTCCCTGTTCACGAATGTACCAATAGTAGACATTACAAATTATTCAAAACATATTGAATACGGCAGGAATACCTATTGAGTACATGAAGGTGATAGAGCACACATTAAGCAGTGGATACTTTTTATGGAGAGGTAATTATTACCTCCAGAAAGACGGGGTAGCCATGGGGTCTCCGATAGCACCAGTCGTAGCTAACATCTACATGGAAAGTTTTGAGGGCATGGCGTTGGAAAATGCACCCGTGAGGCCGAGACTTTGGTGGCGCTATGTGGACGACGTGTTTGCTGTTATACACAAAGACCACATTAACACATTGCTAGGACACCTCAATGGGATACATCCAAAGATAGCATTCACAGTGGAGTATGAGGAAGACGGAGCTCTGCCCTTTCTTGATGTGTTGGTTCAGAGAGTACACACGGGTCGGTTGATACATACGGTCTATCGCAAACCAACGCACACAGATAGGTACCTAAAGGCCGACTCGCACCATCATCCGTCTCACCTTGCTTCAGTACCTCGCACCCTTATAAATAGAGCTCTAAGGCTATGCGACCCGCTGTATATAGACAGGGAACTACAGCATGTCAAAGAGGTACTAGAGAGGAATGGTTATGGCTGGAGACAAAGCTGCCGCATCGCCAATATGTCCGAAAGAAAGCGGCCCCATTCCGCAGAGAGAGCTGTCGCATACCTACCTTTTGTAAAGGGGCTGACTGATAAGATTGGTCTGTTATTGCGAAGAAAATATAGCATTAAGACAATCTTTCGGCCTCATACACAACTACGGCACTTACTTCGCTCTCCCAAGGATAGGCAGCCGCTGGAAGTCCCGGGTATATATATGATCCCATGTGACTGCGGCAAATGTTACATCGGTGATCGACGAAGAGGAACATATCCACCAGGCTCTCTGAACAAATACGCGCCGTTAAGAATGTTGACACCAATAGCTCGGCGGTGGTGGAACACTGTATTGAGGAAGGACCATCGCATTACGTAGGTACGTTTCGACAAAGCCCGTGTCTTGTCTAGGGAAAAATTCTTCGTTCCCCGCAAGATACGCGAGGCGATAGAGATAGAACGATGGCCCAACTTCAACAGAGACAGAGGTTGGAACCTACCACCCGCCTGGAAGCCGTGTCTCCATGGGAAGTCAAATAGCGGTGTAGGTATAGAGCCGGGTGTAGATACTATTAGTTCTGTGTGGTGTGTACCCTGATGACAGCAACACCCGACACAGTAGATGACTCTCACGCCCTGCAGCATCTACAAGCAGCGCACCCCCCACCACCCCCGCCCCCGGCGGGCACGTCACGCGCTCAACGCGCGCTCACCCGCAGTGCTCGAAGGGATGCGGAACGCGCGCGTCTAGAACCGCATTCGCCCTGAAGATGTCCCTCGTTAAGGGATGAAACGTTGGTGTTCTTCCAACACAAACAAGGTTCGTAGTTAACCTGCTTACATTCATAATGAGTAGGTACTTGTAGATTGTCGCCTCGAATTGAAGTTGGGCGCGAACCTCTCCGATCCGAAGCCTTAAATTGATATGGATCAGTTGAGCTACCTGTAGATTGTTTACGCTTCCGACTCGTATTGATATGCTTTTTAACCATAATTACGGTTATAAAAAAGCATATCATTTTGGTTTGGTAATGATACCTAAGTATATTATTGCAAAACGAATGAAATCCGTAGGTAATAAATAGCTTCGACGACGACGATCCAAACCGGCGGCAGTTCTGTTTTTGCGTCTACACGAGATGCGCGCACAGAACTGTGAGATAAGAGCGCGCATCGAACTGCCATATGCCAGATGGAACTGTCAGCCTCTCGCAACTACACGTAAGTTTCGGAGCGCGCGGGATGGAACGCGAACGGCGCGTGCGTTTTCCCGCGGTCCGAACCTTACGTGTGCAGTGCAGGGCGCTATTGTATATTTAGGTACTAGGAGTGTAACTACGACTAACTAAACTTAACGGGGAAGATCTAACATTTTAAAACAACAAAAACCAGTCTTGTAAATGACGTGTAATTTTAAATACTGCAAACGAGAGATCTGTTAACATTTCCATTACATAATTATACTTAGGAAAGTGGATACCTACTGTTACAAGATCCTATTGAAAAATAACGTGTCTCAAAACATTCTCATAATTTAGAAGAAAATGTAGTTAGTACGAGTACTAACATAATCAACATTTAACAATTTTTTGAAGACTGTAATTTAATAAAGCTCTAGGTTTTACTATATACTATTGAATAAAATGCGTCTAAAACTATCAAAATAGGTTCACTCCAAAATAATCATTACAGTACATAACTTAAATAAAAATAATAACAAATACCTACATGCGCAAAGGAACATTAGTGTGATGTAGCATAATTTTATTAGCATACAGAAAAATACTAAAAACTTAAAATAATCATGATCCTATCTACAAATCTATAATAATTATCGCTAAAAGGATAAAAATCGACTGAGTGCGATTCATGAAAAAAGTCCCCTGGGGTGCGGCGATAATACCTATATCGTATCCATTTTGAATGGAGCATAAACGTAAACAAACCGCCCATACTTAACCTAAAATTCACTTTGTTGGCGCGTCCTTTTATACGTAATTTACATTACTTGACGATTTTAGATCCTCCCTTCAATAACAATTGCTTACAATTATATCTGAAACTCGACGCCAAGCAAGTGAGATTTTCTTATTTGTATCGTACTTTGTTTACTAACATGCTTCATTCAAAATGGATAAACCATAGGTACTTGATAAACTTGCCCATCAACATGTAGGGTTGTTCCTAGTTCCACTAAATTCACTATTAACTTTAACTCTACGGTCTCCATGGGACTTATTTCACGAAACATACCATTCTAATAATTTATGAATAAATGTAGCACTTCAAAAATATATGTAAACTATGTTTATATAAATGCAAATCATTACAGAAATAGCATACAATACAAGTTGAAGCGGAAACACACGTTCTTAGGTGTCGTGATGCGCCAGAGCACCGATAGGGTATCATACATTAAGGTAGTAATGTTTCGTGGAATCTATATATTTTTCTGTGAATTTCTTAGACACACAAGTATAATGTAGGTCTACTCTAACCATAGTAAATGTTTGTTTGTTTTTTCCCTCTAGCACGTGACGTCACGACACGAAGTATGTTTCCGCTTTTAGATACAGAGTATAGCTAGTAATACTAAAAGTAATCTAAAAGTACAGTCAGGACAGGACTCTGAATTACATCAGTCCGTTTTGGAAAATTGTTTATTTATTCGAGATTTTGTTCGTTTATATTTGATCACAAAACATTAACAAAAGAAGTTAGTTATTTTGATAAAGCTGCCGTAAAGTATTCGCTAGTGGGTAATACTAAAATATAGATTGTTCTATGTTGAGATCTCCACCTCTGGCTAAAATATATCTATAACACTATAAATATGAAAATATAATGACTAAAAAGAACCAGAAATTGCACAATGGATAACTAGATATAACGCACTGGGTCTTACACTCAATATTATATAAAATCTACATTACTTACAATATTTTCACTAGAAAATTTATTTAGAATATCATCAAGACAGCATAATTTAAACATGCAAATCGAATTGTGTCTGTTGAATGCTTTGTTTTGTACTATACATTTCTAATTCTCAGTTCTAGCATTGAATTCAGAGGTTATAGAAAACTAAAAGATAGTCTCGGAAATTGACGATATCTTTTTAAGGATCCACAAAAACGACGGTAAAAAAGCTTCTCTTGGCAGTGGTAGGATAGGTAAAAGTTCCCAAATACATTGTTAGAAATATGACACAAAAAGTTCAGAGATCTTATAAGTTGGAAGCAAGACAGTGCTGATAATTTAGAATGTAAATGCATTTTGGTCAACAATTTCAAAATTGAAATGTATTTTTATACAATGAGCAATGATTTTAACATTCAAAAATGTCTTTATAAATATAAGTTTATGACAACCTCCATTAATTCGTATTTTGGCGTGCTCAATAGCCATTCACCGTCCAAAATCATCAAATCAATTGTGTATCATAGTGAACAAGCTAACTTTTAATATATCATAAAATTGGCAACAATGAAAATATCGCTTTACACATATGAACACACTCCACACAACTTCACACAAGTACATATAAACTTTTAAATAGATCTGATTAACAATGACTATAATTCAAACATTCTTAAGTTTCAATTGCATCATTATATTCATTATTTAAGATATAAGGCAGTAGTGATTACATGATTCGATTTGACTGGATTATTAAAACCTAAGTGAGTATTGTTTTGTGAGGCAATGCATAGCTATCATTTTCGCGTAGGGATAACTGCTTCAATCATTTCTACTGGATTCATTTCATGTTTTGCTTTTTTCAAACATTTTAAACGATCAACACTCACACATATTTCATCTCAGTTGTATTTGCTGTAATTTAAAAAATATTAGGGCATATGATAAAATATTAACATGATTTTAAGTTTTCATTGCTTGATATATTGAAAAATATTATCTTTAGTAATCAACTTCTGTAAATTATAAAATCTGGACACTATGCCTTGTAAAAATCGTATCAATCTCTTCAATAACATAATTATAAAATATTACTCCTCCTACAGCTATTTATCGTTAACACCTCCTGTAAATGGTCACAAGCATACATACAACTTTCAAACATCAACCTTTCAAATTTGTAAAAGCATTACGTTTCTATTGAGCTGAGAGCTTTATTATCACATAAATTACTATCAGTCGAATGCAGCACTAGCTTTTGCATTGGGTCTATGATTACTTTACTGTTGTCTGTTCGTACATCCTCCCCGGCCGCCTGCGCCGGCGCCGACTCAGGGCTCTCCTCGGCGGTTTTGTTATCAAAATACGGGAAGAAGTCATAGTGAGTTTTACCGTTTGTGATGGGCTTCATTTTCTCTGTCTTAAAACACCTCTGCTTCTTCATTTCCTCGTTTTTGATAGACGACATGTGGCGTTTGGAGAACTCGTCCCAGCCCAGAGTAGACTTGCTTTGGTTCGAGTCTTTTCTGAACGAGCTGGAGGGAGTTTCTGCAGCAAACTTTTGTTGTATGTCATTGATCTGATTGTGGTTCTCTCTCGTGGAGACGATCTGTCCGTAGACGGGCGTGCAGTACGTTATGTCGGCGCTCTGGCTGCTCCGATTGTCTTTAACATTGTTCTGATTCAACTGACAGTTATTCATGCCCGAGTCAAACTCTGACTTCTGGCCGGCGTTCATGAGTATCTGTTTGGAAGATTTCACTTGTTTCTTGTCTTGAGTCTTGTCAGTGGAGACTTCGTTGTTCTGTTTGTTTCTAGAGTTAGTCTCCTCTTCGATGTTATCCTCACCTCCAATACCATCTATGTCATACACCTGGAATAGAAAATAAATATTACAAACTACATTTGAACATCTGAGTTTTTATAAAACTGCATAAGTCGATGAACTTATGATTCTGCAAAGAAAAAGATAAGACTGTGATTAATGTGATAATGGCAGTAACATGCCATGAAGATATTGATTTTAAAACATGTCAGATGACAAAATTTTAGTTCCATGCGGAAATCAGGATCATAATACAATCATATTTCATACATAGTACATATTCATTCCTGGGTCTAAGTGAATGGTTAGTTTTTTTACAATATGAAACAAAAAAGTTAAAAAAAACTAACATAATATAATGGTGTCTATTCAGGTGTTGCCAAAACTAGTGGTATATAAATTTACAATGACAAGGAAACAATCCTACTATATGACAATAAATATATTCAATAATCTACCAGAGGATCTAAAATTACAGGGACTTAGAAGACGAATATACAGGGTGGAGAAAATTTTTGGCCCCTTGATGGAAGCTACCGTTTCTTTTGTAGTTAGAAGGTTTTGTTCTAAGGAACCTTTTGTTTTATTTTGAAGAAAACAATATAGTCATTTTTAGTTTTTTGACAAAAAGTACGGTTAGCCCAAAAAATTACATTTATCAAAAAAAACAAGTTGGTCTTAATCAACTTTATTTCCAACCAGGAACACTTTTCCCAAAGTAACATACCAAATAAAATCGTAAGTTTTGGCAATAATTTAAAAAACAATTCCCATACAGTTTTCTAGGAAAATCGAGTAAGCGAAAACAACAATGTCAATCATTCAATGGTTCTTCTCAATGGATTGGATCAGCAGGTTGCGGGCGATGACGTCATTCCTGAAGTATTGGCCCGCGCCCGTGCAGATCCTCAGGGCGACGTTCTGCAGCGCCTGGAGCCGGTCTCTATTCGTCTTGGAGACGAGGGCATACCAGGCTGGTGCTGCGTAGGTTAGTCGGGACTGGGACCGAACGTAGCTCTTGTAGACCCGCGCTTTGGTCCTCAGAGGCAGGCGAGATTCCAGGAAAAACGAGTAACAGGACAGGTCGGAGGTCGCGGGCGCATGTCGACCGCGCGCTTAGTGTAGCGCGCGGTCGACTTGCGGCTCGATGCCGAGGTACCGAGTGTGATTTTGGAACACAGTAAAGTCAGCATAAAATGGACAGAGAGTCGATCCTGTCCAGGCAAAATTATTGCTGACAAACTAGCAAAGGAAGGAGTGAGGCAAACCCCAACAAAACAGGATATCAATCTGTCAAACCCGCCCACAGCAGAAGTCAAAAACAGACTTAAACTAAACTCGGAAAGAGAACACCAGAAACTATGGAAGCGTCGAACAGACTATACACTCACTAAATTAAAATTCCCTGATGCTCAATAGATTAACAGCCCCCCACCCGACACGCAAAAAGGGCCCACCTGCGGCCTTGTTGTGGAAACCAGCCCATGAACAAGTAACAAGCCAATGGTAAGAACAATGGTGGGCATCATCACAGGTAACTGTGAACTGCACCATCACCTTTATAAGACTGGAGCCACGGACAGCAGCCTGTGCTGTGTTGTTCTACGTTCGAACTGTTTCCAGAAGGAAGAGACCGTGGAACACGTTGTGGTACACTGCACGGCCACAGAGGAGACAGATCAGACTAAAGACAGACTGAGGAGCCTTGTAGAGGCATCAAACCTATCTACACCTACAGAAAAGCTAAAATGAAGCTGTCAATCGCCAAAGTCCTGCTCCAGTACTTCAAGGAGCTGGGCTGGTTAGGTTAGCCTGATTAGGCTAGGGGACAATGCACAAGCACTCCCATGCCAGATGTCAGTGCAGATCCCAGTTACCCCACATAGAATTAGAATTAGATACCAGTTGCTTGGCAAAATTTATTCAGATCTATTATCAGCCGTTTAGGTGTGAAAAGGTACTAAGTAACAAAGACAGACAAGCAGATAACTTTTCACTTTTATTATATTATATCTAGGAATAGGAATTTATTAAACTTAACAATTTAAAACTAAAGGAATCCAAAGTTTTTCTAGTTTCTAATATTATGGAATATCATCTCTAAAACCACATCACACAGACGAAGATACGGATAACAGGTAGTTTTCATATAAACTTATAGAAAAGAGTATAATGTAAGCTCATGTATTAATGTGACATACCATGTGATGGCTGGCAACTCAAGTGACAAAGCTCCCATTAATAACAAATAACCAAATACCTCTTTTAATACCTTATACATGACATCTGAGCTCAGTCCTTTTTCTCGTTCCCTCTTGTTTTGAATAGCAAGCCACACATCTTTGAGCTCCCCGGTGAGGTCCCGGTCCTTCAGGATGACTGGTGCCCGAGCGAGCACTAGCCCCGGGTTCATGGCCTCTATGAAGTCACAGAGGAGGCTGACTAAGGCCTCTCTGTCCTGGAATCAAAGTTATAATAAAAGGATTTTATTGATATATATTATAGATATAGCATGAGAATAATTATTACCTAATATTACTGTCTCACTGCTGGACAAAGGAATAGAAGTATGGTTAAGGACAAAAATATTTTTTAAGATCACAATGTAAATGTAACACAGGTCAAAGGCCAATTCTAAGACACATGACAAACCTTTCACAGTAAGATCTTCATTCAGAAAATTTAAACAATCAATTTTGATATTCTTAGTAGGTACTTTCCCATATTTGAGACAATAATTGCAAAATTATTCAACACTTAGATTTTCAAGACATATATTATAAGTAATGCACCTGTAGGTGCAATTAACACTTAGATTTTCAAGACATATATTATAAGTAATGCACCTGTAGGTGTAAGCAGGTTAAATTTGTGTTAGAATAACACCAACATTTCATCCCTTAATGAGGGGCATCTTCAGGGTGAGTGCAGTTCTATGTTTTCTATGCAACTTAAAAAAGTTTACCTTTGAAAGAATAAAACAGTGTACGAGCTGTAATTGTTTTATTCTCTTATTGTAATTTGCTAAGAGATAGTTATTGTTTAGCTTACAGAATTACAAGTAGCGTTCTTCCCATTCAGTTTGAGAATCTCCGGGTTAACCATCACAGCGAAAACCAGCAATGGAGGCCGCTTGCTGTTGGGACCACAGCCTTGCTGCACCTGAAAGTACAGACAAACCATATTCCTTATGCATTCTATATATAGAGTATACTATAGCTGTGACTACTAAAGTCAAGCTTTAAATCATTAGGTGCTATATAGCACCATGGACAGTTATGGTTTCAAGTTGTGTTTCAACAAAACATTTAGTTAGTCAATAGAATGTCAATGACTATAAATTATTATTACTGTCTGTTTACAAGTTTGAGGCGATTAAGTCGCTTATTTTCTTACTATCAAAAGAGACAAAGTACCTACACAGTTATCAATGAGATGCCCACCTGCATTCCTCCATATAGAGGTATGGGATCCGTGGTCTGTTTTGGATTCGCAATTTTTTGCCATCCTAGTATGTTTATGTAGAGTTTCTCTGTGGTATCCTTTATAGTATCCTGAATGCACATGTGAGGCTGTGGAGGGTTCTTGAACTGTCTGAATGCCCGAGATCCGCGCCCGTACTGCACCGGCATAGGTCTGTCGGGAGAGCTCTGATTCTCCATGACAATATCTCGCAATACTACAGTTATTACGGTAAACACTCAAAACATCCAATGAGAAAACCAATAACCCATTATGACATAGTGCAGCCCACTGTGAGTGTAATGAACTTAGGATGCTATTTCTATCTTCTATTGATTATCTTCGCTGGAGTCTCTCTCTCAGTACCTACAGGACCTAAATTATTCTAAATTCGTTTTGATAATTATTTGATTTCACGTTTGTTTTATTTGAAGGCTTGAAAAATAGATCAATCAATCAAAACGAAAATGCAAGCACAGAAAAAGAGAAGGGACAACGTCCTGTCCTGCCTGTCTGGTTGTCATGTCAGTTTAATGTCCGGTCCGTTAGGATTAGACTGTTCTTTCTTTCTTCTTCTTTCTTTCTTCATTTAATGGCGTCTACGTCTGGGTTGACATAATTTCGCCAATGTCCGTAATATTTGAGTAAAATTAAAATATAAGCAACGTTGTTCGGTAATAAAGATAGATAAACGAAGTGAATTCTTCGATAAAATGTTTATCAAAAAGATATAAGAAAATTACAAAATTATTGGCAACGTTGTACGGTAAGGTTTGATCCAAAGAGAATCAAATTGATAGATTGTTCTTATGACTCTTTTGACATGGACACTGGCAGAGTTGTGGCAGCTAAGACACAGCAAGCCATGAAATAAGAAGTTGAAGTTGATTATACTGTTCTGTGGTGCCATGTTGTAAAAAAGTTTTCTACCAAATAATAAGGATAAAAACAAAATTAAGAAGTTTTTAATTAAGAGAAAAGTCTCAATTCACCAAGGGACCCAGAGGCAGGCAGCTTCTGCGAGTAGAAGTCGGGGTAGAAAAACCTCGGAGTCCTTCAACGTTTCGCACGAAAAAACACGGAGCGTTTGATTTGAAAAAAAGCCTGATTAAAAAATATAAAACTATGGTTTATCCATTTTTAAGCTATTGCATAGCTTCTATCGCGGGCCTTGAGCGCGGGGACCGAATCCAGAAATTCCGTAACGAAAAAACCTTGACGTTTGTCTCTTTAGTTCAGCAACTCGCCTCTAGATGGCATTGCAATAGCTTTACCGCGGCAGTCCCCGAGTGCCACACGTCTTTTTTTTTTTAAGATTCTATGAAGACGGGCGGCGGCGCGGCGGCGGCGGCGGTGTGGCGGTGGTGGTAGCGGTGCGGCGGAGTATTATTGGAGTAGGTATTTATGTTCCTTGCGCTACATTCTGGCCACAGATATCAGAAACTAAGACTAGACCTCTGTGATTCTGGCTGTCTGGCTTGCATGGAGTGTTGACCATTTTAATCGTAGGTATGTAGGTACATTATTGGACAACTCTACTGATTTCATACCATAGAAGAAAAAAGCTATAGAAGTATGAAGAACGCCATCTCACTCGCACTAAATCGAGAACGACTTAGGATTCAAGCCTAAAAGAAGAAATGAGATAGAACGATTGGTTTTGTGTCTTATCCGCATAGCCGGCTTTTTGCAATGTTTAGCTAGTTGATCTGCCAAACAAATTTCCTTGGAGACGGACAGACCTCGTCAAATTGGTGAAAATATTCTTGTTGTGGACTGTTATGTGATCAGAGTGTGTCGGTGAGGGTGTCTGCACCTTAGAACCTCAGACAAAGGAATATAAAGACAGCTTACGGTGAAATGAAAAACGAAGCCGTAGAAAACCGTGCTCACCTTGTAAACACACGCGCTCACGCACACAAATATCAACCAAACCGTGCGCAGTGCTCGTCAGTACCCGTCGAGGCACGAGCCAGGACACTTCGACGTGTAAATAGATAACTATGGTTTCCTGTGCAGTGAAGAACTGTAAAAATAGCAGCAGAAAGGTCAAGAAGTCGGAAGGAATAACGTTTCACTGAAATAACACCGTAAAACTTTCTAATAAACACTTGTTTTTGTTTTACTTGGAACACAAAACCTCAACACTATGTTGATATCAAAGACAATGACAATGACAGTGACATAGAGCACGAATGTTACCAGCGTATGATTTCAGATTTCCCCAAGCTATTTGTTATTTTTCGCTTCAAGGGTTCACATAATCACAGGGTCGTATAGAGGGTATCTTCTTGAATCAAAGGAAAAAATTAATAACCCCCCCTCTCGCCCCTTTTTTAGCCCCCGTTGTATATCTCCCAAACGGAGTGACTTGAATTAAAAAAAAATAACAGCCGTGTAGACGAATACAAGTCACTTTTTTAAGACAATTTTTTTACACCCCATGCCCCCCAAACTCCTCCCCCTTTTTTGAGTACTACCAAATAGAGGAGATATCGAGGGGTTCTGATTGCAGGATTGTATAAAGGGTATCTTCTTGAATCTAAAAATAATACACCCCACCCATTTTTAGCCCCCGTTGAGATCTCCCAAATGGAGTGACTTTACAGATTTTTTTTTTCACAGTCATGTAGAGGAGGATATTTTTAGTCTTTTTATTCGGGTGGAGCATTAGCGACTACGGGGCACAGAGAAGCGAGCCATGCCGTCACCCTTCACACCCCCAGCCAACAACCCACTTCCCGGGTTCCGGGGGGGCTGGAGGCGTGAAGATCCAAGAATTTGATATGGGTATCATGTTCGAGTAATAAGGATTACGAATTTGATGACGGCGGGCGTGGTTCGCAATCCGACACACTCACACTCACACTGCAAGGCGAGCGCAGCGAGTCTTGCTGTGCCTAGCCTCTCCTGAACCCCCTCCTTATCCAAGAATATGATATGGGTATCGTTTTCGACTAACATTGGGGTGGAGATTACGAATTTGATTACGGCAGGCGTGGGTCAGATCGTTTTTGGCTCAAACTTGGACAGTACGAAAAAGATGTCCATTTCAAAATCCAATTTGGCTGACATTTTTAAATCGTGGTCTCCTCTCTTGGTTATCGATTTCGATCAAATTGAGGGTGTAGGTTAGGTAAAAGGGGAACACAATTAAATAATAAACAACATACACAATTATTACATAACCACCAGGTAGCCCTAGTTAGTAATATTAAAATTCAAGATGGTGGACATTCTTTTTATTTGCCGTTTTACATTATGGGTAAGTATCGATCGTCTCCAACTGAATCGAAGGTGTAGATTTCGAAAATGAGTTTGCTTTAGAATTCAAGATGGCTGAATTTTTTTACCCAATGAGTATCGTTTTAAACAAAAATTTCATCGACAGTGCTAATCACGAATATTTTTTTATTATTATAATTTCGTCTCTCATTTCATTCCTAAAAATAAACAAATCCACACATCATTTATTATACCATTTGTTTATAAACATACCCGACTTCTCCTGATCGCCATCTATCTTTAACCTAACCAATAATACTACTTCCCAAATTATAGGGAGTTTTTCTTTCAGATGGAAACACTTTCACGCACTCAACTATAAAAAAGTGGCTACATTTTTTAGTTCACCGTAAGATGTCTTTATATTCCTTTGTCTGAGCTTAGAACGAAAAATTTCAAAACCAACGATGATGCGGTGAAGTGTTTTCAGTTGTAAATCGGATGGTGAGGCAAACGTGCCGAATTCATCATTCAAATCAAAGGTATACGTTCTTTTAACTTTAAATACGTAAAAAAAATACTGTTTCTTAGATTTTACGAAAAGACAAGGATCAAAAAAGTAAATTTTTGGTTATTTTAACCTAAAATTACGAAAATTTAGGGTTACCTGCACTCGACGATGAAATTCCCCAAATGTCGCATTGAAATGTTTTTGAGTAGGTACATCCTTAATGAGCATAACATGCATGTCAAAAATGTTTTTATTTGTTACAGATATCCAGAAAACAACACTCGACGATTGCTTTCGATAAAAGCGACAGATCGCAATAAAAAAAATATACTTTATTAGACGTTGTTTTATTTCTATGCTTAAATTAAATGTTTGCTGACCGACGACCTCTGTGGCGGCGCAGCGAGCGAAAGTACGTCTGCGTTGTAGGAGCTTGCGGGTTCGATTCCCACCTCCATCAATATATATCTGTTCAGAGTGTTCTGGATGTTTTCTATGTAGGTAGATATGAGGAATAAAAAAATTATGTGGTCTATTGTATTAAGTACTAGCAGCGCCTCGCGGTTTCACCCGCGTTGTTTCCGTTCCCGTGGTAATTCCGGGATCAAATATTATAGCCAATGTCACTCCCTAAAAAGTAAGCTTCTTAGTGATGAAAATTTGTTAAATCGGTCTAATAGTTTTTGAGCCTATTCAATCCAAAAAACAATCAAATATTTTCTCTTTATAATATTTGTATAGATATCAGTTATGCTACCCATAACACAAGCTCGGTTTAGATTATACGTACCTACACAAATTAAGTATTTTGTATTAAATATATCAGTTATCTAGTACTAACCCATATCACAAGCTCTGTTTTGCATGGCCTATTACGTTAATTATCTATGCCCGCATATATGTACCCCAAGTTAAGTCCATATATTCAGTTAGTACTAGAAAAAGACTAGGTACACCAGCTAAAACGATTGAACATAAAAAGGTATTAAAGGTTTGCTTATTATAAACAGGATTATAAGGTCATAAGTAGTAAAGTAGCCAGTAGGTCCAGACCAAGTAAGTTATGTTTACAGGCTGTAACAAAAAATAAGTACCTAAAACCACCAATTAAACCCATAGTATATTTTTTCCTACTAGCGTAGAAAGGTACCTTTCTAGGGTACCTAGAAAGAATGGCTGAATTCCCTGTTCTGAATTTGTATCTCCAAATGTATGAAGTGGAAAATCGCAAATCTAATCCAATAGATATTTTTAGTAATGTCTAACTGGAGCTGGTAAAAAAAGTTTAGAAGAGTAACGTCACTGTTTAAAGTCTTTACTAGACTTTAAACGGTGCACTACTATACTCTAGGGTTTCACATGAAGTTAATAAAACGTAACGTGTACGATTACAACACAAAATCGTCAAATGACGCAGACGATCACGACGACAATACAGTGCTCGAAATAATTAACAATATGGTATGTTAATCCTAACCTAATAATGTAGCATTTCTATTTTTTCTTGTAAACAATTCAGAAATTGTTAACAGAGAGTCAAATTAATCTGCTTGTTTGGTTTCGCATTTTTTCAATGTGAATCAACAGATACTGTTAATTTATTTTTTCAATAAAATTTCATTTTAAATATAAGCTTTTTTTTATTTTTTATGAGGCTTTTACAAAAAACAATTTCGACAGAACCTCAAGTATAGGCTAGAAAGACATGCATAATAATCATAAATACAAGCGTCTCTGTCGGTTGTTGTGATAATTTGCAAAGTTTAAGGCTTTGGGGACTACAATACTAAAAATATAGACAAATAAGTGATAGAAGTTTTAAACTCTCATGTCTCTGAAAAAAATTGAGTGATAGATTTTTTTTATTGCATTACTTAAACATAATTAACAAACAA
This sequence comes from Eupithecia tripunctaria, assembly GCA_955876795.1. Classification (NCBI taxonomy): domain Eukaryota; kingdom Metazoa; phylum Arthropoda; class Insecta; order Lepidoptera; family Geometridae; genus Eupithecia; species Eupithecia tripunctaria. The sequence continues at coordinate 721,564 of OY041604.1, forward strand.
AATAAACATTACAAAATATGTGACAATTGGCGGTCTTATCGCTCAGGAGCGATCTCTAACAGATAACCGTGGATGGATAGGATCGTTGAATTGAATATGGGGATTGCACAGAAAGCACAAAAAAAATTTTAGGGGTTTTTAGGGGGATTTGAAAAAAAACTTGGAGGTAAAATTTGGTATGGGTTGGCAATACTGACCAATGTTTCTCAGTACAGTAATTCTCAGTTGACTGACAGTTCTCTTCTTTGGTTCTCTTCTCGTTTCTCGTTTATTTATTTTGACCGTGGATCTGTCCGTTCGTTTTAGCAAAATCATTTTGAGGCAAAATTCATCTAGTTCTAGATCATAAAACCGATCATTTCTGTTAGCGAAGTTTATGACACTCCTACACTGACACTGGCTGAGTCGTAGCGAAAAGCAAGCGAAGCCATAAAAAAGAAGTTGAAGTTGAAAGAGAATACAATAACTTCGTAAGCCGTGGATTTCGGCAAAGAGAATACAATAACTAGGTACCTACGTAAGAGATTTCGGTTCGACATCATTGAGTCGGCCGGCCACATTCTGTTTTGATTTGGTCTTGTTATTTATTTGGTCTGAGCATGCAAAATGCAATCTTTCAACCAATCCCAGTTCAGTGAATTAAAACAGCCAATAATCGATAGATTCTCATGTCTTTCGTATTTGTTTATTTTGTTGACTTTGTTGTGTTGTGTACCTACCTACTATTTTGTAAAGGCAGGTCTTCGGAACGATCCCGAAAAAATACAAAATATAATGGTTACCTGTACTGTAACGACATGTAAAAACACATCGGGCAAGATATCAAAGAACAAAGATGGGATTACGTTTCACAGGTGCGAAGAATCTCTTGCACTCTTCCTCGCTATTTTCCACTATTCCTTTCAAGAAATAACTTGGACAATGTATTTTGTAGGATTCCCCGTGACAAGACAAGACGTAAACGCTGGGAGGTAGCAGTGAACCGAGAGCTTGGTTGGACTTCTACACCCTCTAGTACAGTTTGCTCTAAGCATTTTGAAGCTAATGATTTCTACGTGACTGAAAGTGGACTGCGGCGCCTATCGAGGAATGCCATACCTTCTATCAATATTTCAGTAAGTAAGCCAATATATATCCCAGAAATGGAGCTTAATAGTGTGCCAAAAAAGCATAGGAACTTGATTCCTCCTTAGATAATACCCGGTAGGTTATCATCTCTTTTTAACCAACTTCAAAAAACAGGAGGCTCATAATTATTATTATTATCTTAATATTATCAGTGCAAAAGTATGGATGGATGGATTTTATTTTATTTTATTTGCTTTATTTGGAAAACAAACAGTTTAACACACTTTATAAATAAACTTAGATTCTAACTTTTAACAATTTATATGTCCTCGCATGTAGAAGCTAAAAGGTTGCTCGCTTGTGGAGAAGGAGTGATAAATAATGATTATAAAAACAATAAAATCAGTCCTGTACTTTTAAAGAAAAAGGTACCTACAAGAAGGTAAACTATGAGTAAACCCTCAAATAACAGAACTTTGAATAACTAAGTACCAATAATTGAAAAGAAATTATACACACAAGACAGGAACTAATATACCAAAAATACAGATAACAATTTTTGATACAAACGTGGAAGGGTAACTACAAGGCTGTTTGATGTTGACCATCCAAAATTAGGATGAAATCAATTTATACCGTCATAAACTATGTTCATATACAGCTAAAACAGGAAAAAAAGTATATATTGGAAAAATACAAGCTTCTAAACTTCAGAATCAGAATCAGAAATATATTTATTGTCAACTGTTGTACTTTGTATTTCAACTCGAATTTTAGCTTAACTTTGGGCGAAAATAAAAGACACACGGGGAAAGAACACTCTAAAATGAAAGGTTTACTAGTTTAGTTATTAATTCGTTAAATTACTTATATTTATTTTGAAGAAATACATTCAATAGTTTTTCTATGATAATATAACCCTTGTGCTAAAGTCTGTTCGGTGGCATAAATCATTGTGCATTTCATTCTATCGCGCGGGTATGTCTATAATGACAGGGATAGCATTTAGGCCGCGCTCACTGATCACAAAAAGTGTATGTACTCTTAAGATGCTAATGCATCAAACCAGCACTTTGTCAGGAGTCTGTTAACTCTCTGTGATTTTGAGTCGAATAAATCTAGTTCGGGGATATCAATCAAACCGTTGAAGGTAGAGGAATGCTCTACTGAAAAAGGAGTTTTGTCCATAATTAGTGAGACTGAATGGAATATCTAAATAAATTGATGGATGGATGTATGTAACCTCTTCACGTCAAAAGTACCTACTAAATGAATCGGGCTGAAATTAGTCAATATTTATTCGTTTGTTTTTATGTTTCTTACCTCAGAACTTTTGACTGGGTGGTCCGATTTTCATGATTCTTTATTTATTTGAAAGCTAGTGCTTCCAGTGTGGTCCCATTTTAATTAAGTCCAGTTCTGACAGTGGTGTCCATATACATAATTGCAGTTGGTTTATAGTTTTTTAAATAAAATCAAGCAGAAGGCCATTAAAAGTACTACAGAAATAAAAAAGCATACCTATATTTCCAAAAAGGCCTTCATCAGTTTTCAGAAATCTACATAGATATCTGAAGAAAGTCTGCCCTGCTGGGCCACACTGCCTACTTGTGGTTATAACTTTTATCAACAGTATTTAGTGTTTCCTAATACCATAATTATCATACCACCATACCTAACGAAATTTTAAATCTTTCAGGCAGTTGATGATGCTGAGCAGACTATACTGGGTAATTCACAACATCCCTTTGTAGACATACAACCCGAAGACACGCAAGAAGTCATAGATCTGAAGTACAAAATACGCAGATTAGAAGTGATCTCCGAGAACAGAAAAAGACAAGTGGACTTATTGAGGCAATCCAAGCAACAGATGAAGAAGAAACTGGAGGTGTTGACCCATATGGTCAAACATTTAGTGCAGAGTAAGAGGAGTGCACGTAGACTGGGCAATCAATGAAGACAACGTATTTGATGATGCCTTATAGGTTTATCTGTTCAGTTAAAACATATTAACGCTTAGATATTGTAAATATTGTATTGTAAATTTGAGATAGAGCCCAAATATGTAAAGTGGCTGAAAGTCAGCCATAGTTAATAATGATCGAACAGCAAATAAGACATCTCACAGAGGAAACTGAAGAGCTAAGAAACCAAATTGTGGAAGACAAAAAGAAACTATTATAAAGACAGCACAATAAAACGCAGATAAAAAATGAGCGAGCAATCCATTTCAAAATCCATCATCATCATCCACCACTAGACTTAGCCCACTGCTGGGCATAGGCTTCGAAACGTCTGAAAATGTAAAAGTTGCTTCAACCAGGGACTATCTGGAATGTACTAATCAACAAGAAAACGCTTATATGTATTGTGTGACTTTTATGGTCAAGATTATAGCTAAGTTTATACACTCAAGCAACAGTGAATATGACTCTATTCTTATTATTGCTAAGCCTGGTGCTCCTCTAAAAGAGATTGTGAAGAATATATCATTGTATTCTAGCTAGAGAACTCTCACGAAGGGTTGACATCATCAAAAACAAACTACGACACGAATAACAATATCTCACTTGCTTTGCGTCGTGTTTCAAATATAATTGGCAATTTTTATTGAAGGGAGGATCTAAAATCGACAAGTAATGTAAATTACGTATAAAAGGACGCGCCAACAAAGTGAATTCTAGGTTAAGTATAGGCGGTTTGTTTACTAACATGCGTCATTCAAAATGGACACGGTATAGACACGGTGCGATTAATTAGAGATTTATGCACGTCAAAAAGAATTAAATTTCAGCCTTGCCGTATCTAAAGCAATCTAATAAAACAGCGGAAAATATAAATGAAACTATTTACAAAATCAATCAATTCTTGTATAAATTACGTGACGACTACTGGAATGTCAATAATTGAAATAAATACTTGTATGCCTAGGTTTAAGAACCTGAGAATTAACCAAAAACGTTTAATCAGACACTTATACAATGAAATTCTACACAATTTGTCATATGAATTTAATCACGGGTATAGTTATCCGATTCCGTCTAAAAGTGTCTACCCTGTAAAGTCAACCAAGAGCTCAGGATCAGAGGACCCTTTTTTAGGTCAACCTGTATACCAGATGAGGTCAACTTAAAAAATGTAAGGGCTAATAGAAATAGTTTAACTTTCATGCATCAAAATTGTAGAAGTATGAAAAACAAAAATCTATTATTAAATACTATCACTAAAACCTACAAACCAGACGCACCTACTCATATTATCGTAAACACTTTTAAACACAAATGACGTAAAGAGTTTTATTATTAATTTAAGAAATGTATTGCAACAGACCAGCTCTCGCACGAATATCACTGAACTAACGGGAATACAAATTAATTGTATATCGGATAAGTTGCTGGCAATAGGTTTATATACTCTTTTGTGTGAAAATGTATGTATTATTATAAAATGTAGACATAAGAATTAATTTAAATTTAGATATTATTATTTAGACATAAGGCAATCATGTAATTTTTTGACATAACTAGGTGCTCCTTGTGTTCCTATGGTTGAAATAAATGAAATGAAATGAGATATCAATTAATATTGATTGTTAAAGTAGTTGCAAAATAAAATACAGTTGTATAGGTAAACTATACCTAATAGAAATTTCAAATTAAGTAAAAATGTAAATAAAATCGTTTTCAAGTTCAGTTCAGCTCAGGTTATTAAAATACTTACCAATCAAAAGGAATGTTAAGTTAAAATGTGTATGAAAAGCTTAGCATTTACAGACATGAACAGTACAAAATATTTAAATTTAGCATTATAATCACTGTAGGTATAGAATATTATAAGCTGTTCTATGATCGTAGCTTGCCCAAAAAACCGGATTATAATAAGAACAATAGAAAGAACAATCAGTAAACCAAAGTGGATCAGGAGGTAGTGTGTGTAGTGATGATGTGTGTAGTGATGATGATGATGATGTGTAGTGATAAAAAACTAAACTTACTTTGGAAAAGATTAAAACCCAAAACAACGAATAAAACATGATACCTACAATTTTTTTGACAAAACATTGAAAAAGATATTAGTAGTAGATTATAATAAACATAGAAAATGACCAGAACACCCTAAACAAATATTGGACAAATGTTTGTACGATCTAATACCACCGCGCCATAGAATTCTTCAAATAGCAAAAAGATACCTACCGAAATCTTTTTTAAACCCTAGTCAGAGTATTTTTAAAGCTAAAATAAAACAATTTTGAGTAAGTAAATGCTATTAAAATTGTATTGACTTTTTATTTGACGATCTGAAACTGTAGGTAACCATCTACCCCATAATCATAATGGTCTTCTAACAAAAAACAGCTGCTAAGTAGTGTAACTTCTGTCTGACTTATGTCAATAGAAGAAGACAACGAGATTTCTTAGTGTGCTATGTTAGCACCAATATTATAAATGCGAAAGTTTGTATGGATGTATGGATGTATGTATGGATGGATGGATGGATGGAGGGATGTTTGTTACTTCTTCACGCCAAAGCTACTGGACGGATCAGGCTGAAATTTTGTATACAGGTAATTCTAATCCTGGAATCAAACATAGGCTATTGATCCCATAAATCAGTTCCCGTGGGATACAAATCACCTTTTAAAGTTTTTATAGGAACAACGCGTGTGAAGCCGCGGGGCTCAGCTAGTTATGAATAAGGGGGTTAATTCTTATAACAATCTACTTAACCCTAGAGTGGGCGCGCTATGTCAATTTTGCCGCCTTTGGTGAACGTAATTATTTTTACAACTACTGACGTGTCAAGGTCATGCTTTCCAGTAGCTGCCCTTACTTTCTTCATCTACTGTGTCGTAAGTGTGATCCCACTCACAATAAGTAAACCAACGTGCAAGTGCACAGAATATCACAGGAAGAGAGGTTTGTTGCCACCGGGTATCGCGTTGCGGCAAATTTGCTCTGCTTATAGCTAAAACTAGAATTTGTATAGTTTTTATAATCATTTTGTAACTGTTTTATTATACCCAAAGCAGCTGACTCGCCCTGAATGATTATCATTCATTTTGCATGACTTTTTTCCTAGCTTACAAAGTAAATACTGAACTCTTGATGTTATGAAGACTGTTTTCAAAAGACATCTATCTCTCTGGCCCTAACCAAACCAGATATTACCAGATGTTGCCTCAATACCTACATTTAATTTACCATTGGGATACCAATTCGCTTTGTAACACCAAAGATAAAGATTTTTTTATCTTTAGGAAGGCAAGACAAGAAAGTTAATGTGCCATGACTATTGTGTGTACAACAAATTGTATCAGTGCCAAGGCTGTTTTGCAGAAAGATATGCTAGTCAAGACGATTACTTATAATTTGATTCTATTGTAAGTTTTTTAGATTTTATGGTGATAAAGAATAATTTGCGCCGAAACGACGTATTTTTTGTTTCAAAGATGATTCTAATTCAAAGTCAGTCATAGATTCTAATTCAAATAATGTTTTTTTTGAACCCCTAAAATAAAAAAAGGTTTATTTTTAACCATTTTTTAACTACCTATACATTTGCAGAATAGTTAAACATGGGCGGTAAAATGCTCCCCACGCGCCCACTGACGTTCAATGGCAAAGCGCGCCTACCCGGTTAATACAATTTGCATGCCTAATATTATGAACCTGTACGAAAATATTTAATAGAGATATAATAATAAGCAAAAAAATAAATCTTTATCCTTATCTTCACCAACCAATCATACCTTTTTTTATGGTTTTGCTTCTTGGAAACTTACCTACGTTATTTTGTGATTATATTTATTATTATTATATTTAAGTTTTTAAGTTTACTATTTAAGTAAATAAGTTATTATGTTCTACTCGCGTGGTGCTATCTACATTCAAAGATACCCTCACATTTCTTTTAATTTAACTCTCCACGAAAATATCTCGTAATACCTAACTGACGGTTCACGGCCATACCTTCGAAGCTTAAAGAAGCTCCCGTCGAATTAGGTACCCATCCAAATCCAATAGTAGGTACCTAACTAAGTAATAGGGTAGGTATATGCATGTGACTTCAAAAAAGCTAATATTTTTTTTACGTATTCTCTATTGATTGATATAGAAATATATAAGTGAGTTGGGGGAGGCCTATTGTGTGAGACGCCTTCCCATCTTCCGAGGACATCCGTGATCTTAAGAGGCGCAAATATTTGCATATTTGCTCCTCTTAAGATCCGCGGTCGTCTTGACGACGGAGCCTACACATTTGCTCCCCTGGAGTCAACACCCGTGGTCCGTGGGGTACCGAGACTCTTTTGAATTTCAAAAATCTGAGCATCTGGTTAAAACGACGCGTGACCCAAGAGCTGGTGATCTGGCGCAGCGTATCAGCATTGTCATACAGCGGGGCAATCGATTACACCTCACACCTGCGATTCGCTGATGACATAGTCTTAATGGCGGAGTCGCTGGAGGAGCTGAACCGGATGCTGGACGGTCTAGCTTCAGCCTAATTGTGACTTTGTTGAACCAAAGCAGTCGCCGAATGGTGGCTAAAGAAGAGGCTACAGCAGTTAGCGGCTGGATGGATAGATTGATTTGATTTGATTGTAATTTTCTTACAAAGAAAACAAGATTAGAATAAAGCACCATGCGACTAAGTAAGTACCTAGTACCTACCTAAGTACCTAGTACCTACCTAAGTACCTACTAAGTAACTGACCACAACAGTTCGATGATAACTTATCGCGCTATTAGAAACCATGCGATAAACCTCGAAAGCGGCTAGCGAGGTGGGGGCTGCCGCCGCGCCAGTACCGCCGCCTCTAGTGAACGGTGTGCATGACTCTCGACCGAACGTTATCACCAATCGCGATTTCTTTTTTCCAACACGTTCCAGCTGTGATCGCGTTATGTTTTCCGAACATTGAAGTGCATGTACCTACGAAAATGTGACTGTGAGTTAGAAAATGGGCAACGTAAAGTGACGTAAAAATGAAAATGCGAGTGAGGATCACTGTTGTGTGTTTGTGCGTGTTTTTGTTTGTGCGTGTGGGTTTGTGTGATGATGAGGAGACTGGGGAAAGGAAGGATGGCAAGGCTGCTTATCTGCCAGGTATGTGACTATAAAACTACTTTAATTAATACCTAGGTTACGTTAAATGGTACAGTCAGCGTCGAATTTATATGAGCGTCTAGAGTAGTCAAAATGATCTGAAAAACATGAAAGCAATTTAATATACATGTCTACCTACGCAGTTCGAATCATCATATTGTTTTAAGCACCCAAGGCTTTTAAAATATCTTACCACTCATTGTTTCATATTTATACCTATGAGCAGCCAGCGTGTTCAAAATTATTTTAAACAAAGCTCTCAAATAACGTTGCATATAGGTAGGTACTATTCACCCGAAAGAGTTTACATACTAGGTACCTTTGAGAGCTTTGAATGCTAAAATAATTTTGAACGCTTTGACTGCTCATATAAATATGCTTACATATGATGATTCGAACTGCGTTTATCAAATTGATTTTATGTTTTTCAGATCATTTTGACTACTCTAGACGCCCATATCTATTTGACGCTGACTGTACGTTACATATTATAGTGTTATTCCCATTTGTCTAGCTTTGACATTTTGAGTCATTAAAAATTGTATTAGATGACGCATGACTTTGTTTACTATTTATTATTATAGTTGCTAGTTTGTTTATTTCTTGTATAAAGGCTTTGAATGCTATTGCATAAAATGCTCGGTAGAGAATACTGAAAGGTAAACCGGAAGTTTCAGGTTCTCATGGGGAAATCAAGTTGTGCACTTTATGTAACTGCATTGGGAATAAGAAACGCAGTCCAAAGTCATGAGGAGAAATCCTACTAATATTATTAACGCGAAAGTTTGTAACCATGACATGTATTGTATGTAAACATGTTTGTTGCTCTTTCACGCAAAAACTACTGAACCGATCGGGCTGAAATTTTGCATACAGGTAGCTCTAGGTCTGGAATGACACATAGGCTTTTTATCCCATAAATCAGTTCCCGCGGGAAAGGCGTGCGAAGCCGCGGGGCGCAGCTAGTGATACATAAAGATTACTTACCTGTATAACGAGATGGAATGGAAACTATTTTTTTAAATAAACGCCGTATAGGAGCAGGATTAAGGATACAACATTTTCTTCAGGAGATTATTAAAAATAGAGTTAATTTAAAATTCTGCCGTGATCTTCTATTACATTTTCATTATCAGGTAGATACTTGAAAGTCATATCCAGTCATGTCCAAAGACTACGTTTTGCGGTCGTTAATATTCAATTTCACCGCCACTTTCTTATCACAGAAAATCGAAAAGAAATCGATTCAGCTATTTCCGATGGATTTCTTTATCGTAATGGCCGATATTCTTGTTAAACTAGGTAGGTACTTACATCGTTTGTATAGACGATAAAGAGAAAAGATTGTAAAAGTTCAATTCAGGCTGCTGTTTTAGCATAAATGCAAAATGTCTTCATCTTAAAATAGGTTTCACTAAATAGTTCCAAGGAATAGAGGTAAATCAATAAGGTTTGGCTGAATGAGCAGCATTTATTGACAGGAAACGGGTAGAGATCACCACAGAAATAGAAAAGAGGTGGTACCAACCGAGTAGAAATAATAATGGTATTGAAAGAGCTTTCAGATTCTCAAACAAAAGATAAGCGTGCCCACGGTAATAGTACATTGTTACCCAAGGGATGATGGTAACTTATTTAGTCCCGAGACGGAGTTTGGCGCCCGAGCAACCAGAGCGTAGCGAGGGCGCTAATAGCTCGAGGGACTTAACAAGTTACTCTTACCAGAGGTAAACACTGTGCTTTTCATCACGAATACAAGAAAAGTAAAAATAAATATGAAATAATTGAAGTAATACCTGCTCAACCTCATCAACAGCCTGGATTGGTCCACTTCTGGTCGCAGGCCTCCTTCTGATAAGCACCTTATTGGCGTTAATCTCATGGAGGGTAATGCCTATAATCAACAATACGTTTTTGAGTTTCCTCACAAGCGCATAGGTACGTAATTATTATGCACTAACCTATGCCTATAGGTAGGTAGGTAGTACAGAGACCAAATGTTAGGATGCTTTGTTTGCTGTGTATAAAGGCTCTTATACACGGACTGCACGACGAGACGTCGCGTCGGCAAGTTTCGATCGGTTGTCTTGTGTCGGCAACTTGTATGTAAACATGTTTGTTGCTCATTCACGCAAAAACTACTGAACGGATCGGGCTGAAATTTTGCATACATGCAGTTCTAGGTCTGAAATAACACATAGGCTACTTTTTTATCCCATAAATCAGTTCCCGTGGGATAGGCGTGCGGAGCCGCGAGGCGCAGCTAGGAATAGAAATAAAGCACTTTGATGTTTAAGGTACCTACTTCTTCCGCGGTGATAAGCATACGTTTTGTGAACTGAAGTCTGAGCCTGAGCTAAGGCCGGGTTCTTCTCAACATTACCTATTATTATTATTACTAACTCATTTATTTTCAGATTAAAATCAATAAACACGTACAAATTACAAATGTCACAATCATATCTAGAGAATTAAATAACTATACATTACATAAACAACTGAGTTCATAAACAAAATGAAATAAACATTTAACAGTTAAATGAGTACTTACTAACAAAATAAAGTTTAAATAGAGCTAGACGCCTCCGCAAACATACCAGATGCGCTGCAAAATCAAGGCAGCCGCATCAGCATCCTGAAAATATTGTTGTACTGGATACGTAGAGCACTGGCTGCCTGGCGGGTACAGTTGGAGCCACAGGCTACTCGAGTAAAGGACTGACAAAATGCCTTAATAATTATTTTTGTTTTAAAAAACTATAAACCGACTTCAATTTTTATAGTTTTTTCATGAATTTTGATGGAGCCCACTGTCTGAACTGAACTAAATTAAGTAAAATGGGATTAGAAGCACCAGCTTTCATATAAAAAACAATCATCAAAATCTAAAAATCGGACCACCCAGTCAAAAGTTCTGAGGTAGAAAACACTAAAAAACAGTCGAATTGAGAACCACCTCCTTTTTTTGAAGTCGGTTAAAAAGTGTGACTTTTACTTCTCTCGAGCACCGTGCGAACCTACGAGCGATCATATTTCCACGTACAGCCAGCGCTCTACGCTCCCTTTCAACATCTTTGTCATCACATAAAGAGTCATCCTATGCCTTTGATAGTTCCTTAGTATAGCCTTAACCTAGCCCTAAGCAAATTCATGAGCACTAAGATCCAAGTACCCATGTGTGTTGAGTTTACGCATGAGCAATGCGTAAATGAAAAGCTATAGGGTCATTGCGCCTGTTTGCGTCCAATTAGCGGAGTTGTCAGATTCAGATATCGAAAAAAATATACTTTTGTGAGCTCTTAAGAATAAAACTGATTTCACCACATAACTAATATACTCTATTTTCACATGGAAAATAGACTTTCTTCTTAAATTTAACTGTTAATTTTAAAAAAATATTTTAATCCGAAATACCTCATTTTACCAGTTCTCGTCCAAAAATTCCAGTTTGCGACCCTATATTGCCTAGTTCTCGACCACCATATATCTGATAGGAAACTAACTTATAATAATCATAATCATCAGCCTGTTTTAGTCCTCTGCTGGACATAGACCTCAGAGTCCTGAAATCTTGGTCTTGTGGTCTCGTCGTTGGGAACGACGGGTATGTGCAACGTATAATCTGCCATAGAATGTCCTCTCATCGTGCATTTTAAGTTTCGTCAGGTGGCTCCTGCCAAGCTCCTGAGTGAATACTTTGTACCCTCGGTTCGGATTTGTCTGACGAAGTCACTTAGGTGGTTTCCCGTCTTTTTGCCTTCAGCCCGAAAGATTCATCCGAGAGTTTGGATTGCTTGCCAGTACGCTGCTTTTGGCAAAACTTGATGCCCTCGTTCTTCAACGTTTCAACCAGATTGTGTAGGGTCTCGTCAGCGTCATCAGTGGGATCCAAGGCAGTGAACCTATTCCCGAGAAGCTGTTGTTTTGTCATTGCCTCGTTTGTTGGTTGCATTTAGGAATTAGGAAGCACCGCGGGCAGTTGAGGTTGGCTTGGTATGGTATGGTATGGTGAGTGTACTCTTTTTTCCGCACTGAGACTCGGGATGGTCCATTGTGCGTGTTTGTTTGCTAGTCTAGCCAGCCTAACTCCGTCCAGAAGCGCAGAATCATCCTGGGATTTTCACAGGCTTCGCGGAGTGACCTCGGATGGTCACGGATTTCATGTCGCTGTGCTGTTACCCCCTCGCATATCAGGACTACGTGGGCAGTTGATTCCTCGTCACTGAGACACCTGCAGAGAGGGCTATCTGGTTACTCCGATGGTGTAGAGGTGTTTGTTTAGAGGGCAGTGTCCTGTGTGTATGCCAACAAGTAGGTCTCTTCTGGCAAGGTTCAGTAGCTTTGGTGATACAGCCGGAAGCGCTGCTCTTGCCTGGCGGCACTCCTGTAGGTGTGTCCATCGTTCGGCATGTGTTCCTCTGGTTTTTTGCCTTATCCATGTTCGGAATTGTGAGAATGCTAAGGTGAGGAGCGGACGTGGGCCTGTTGTAGGCGTGTCCGACCCTTTCCGTGCTAATTCGTCAGCAGCGTCGTTACCAAGTGATCCGCTATGTCCCTTGTTCCATTGGATGGTTATCCGGTTGTTGGTGAAAATCCTCTCAATTGCCAAGTGACATTCGTGCACGAGTTTGGAGTTGCAGCTGTTTCCTGCCAAGGCCCTGAGTGTAGCAGCACTGTCAGAAAGGATACGCACGCATTCGTTGTCCATGTTCATTTCGTTCTCTTGTATAGGTTTGCTGGGCATTCTTTCACAGGGGGCGGCTAAGAGAGGTTCATAGACCTATGAACAGAGCAGAGAGAGAACAGAGCCTTATAAGGCTCTGTTTGAGATCTGAGTGTGCGGGCTTTCTATGCCCACCCAGAATCCCATGTTTTGTAGTCTCAAAGTCGATAAGGTCTCCTCTTGTTGTATATATAGTGACGCTATGTCTAGGATTACCTCCAGGGCAACGCCCGGTGTAGATCTAGCACAAGCAATTAGTACAAGCTGCATGCAGCTTGTTATCGCTGAACACACCAGTCTTTGGAATCGTTGCAATTTGGTTATTGAGGTTTATTGTATTGTATAGTTATTTTTGAAAGTAGTAGTGGCTATGACTAGCAACTAGTATACAAAAATACCTAATAAACATTAACATTTATTAGTATTCTATATTTAGGACTCTGATGACTGCCACTGTGTTTTATTATAAGCAGATGGTCGATATTTGGTCTTATATAGTAGTTGTCGACCACAATATTTTTGAAAAAAATTGCATATAGCTTATTTCAAATAAAGTAAAATTGAATGAAATATGTTAAATACACAATACTGGATAACTCAATGACTTAATATACAAAATTCTATTACATAATTGTTAAGTTTACATAATCAATAAAGCTAAGGTCGAAATCAGGACGTCATTTAACCTTGTCCAAATCCCGACCATAAGAAATTTCATAACTCAGTATTTTATAGTTCGTTGCTCCGAGCCTGGACGTAATATGGTTTTTAGATACCTTACGAGCATAAGGTTCAAATTTAATAAAATGTTTGAGTAAGTTTTCATACAATAATTAATACAAGAAACCACCTTATTGACACGATATGTCCGATTCGCGTCCAGCCCGGTCTAAAACGGGACTTTCTCAAAACATCGTGGAACAGTTCTCGTCCACGTAATATTTTAAATTTATTGACTATAATTTAGACAGAATAACACAAATTCATATTTTTTAATCCAAAATGAAGTCACTCTAATAACCATCAACTCTGAAATGCATAAAAATAATGTAAAACTTAGCGTTGAATTTGCGACACGCTGCTATTTTTCGCGTTGATATAGACACGTTTGGTCTTGCTGACGGCGGACCACAAATTGATTGTTTTGTTTTACTTATATTTCTGGTGCTAGTTATGTGAAGTTAGCTTGTATGCTTAGCTTACACATTTGGGTTGTTGATAGGTATTTTGCTTTGGGGACAGGCAGCTGACATCCAGACTATCTTTGTTATTCAGAAAAGGGCGGTACGCGCTATTTTTAAATTAAATCCACGAGACTCGTTAAGGGAATTATTTAAAGAAATAAATATTTTAACAGTAATATCGCAATACATCTATGAAAATCTAATGTATACACACAAAAACAGAGATAACTTTATGAAAAGGTGTGATGTTCACAATAAAAATACAAGAAACAAGAACAAATTACACATCCCATCATATAGATTACGAAAGGTAGGGAAATCATTTGTGGGCAATTGCGTAAGATTCTATAATAAGCTTCCATCTGAAGCAACTGAGCTCCCTATTCGTAAATTTAAACTGTACATAAAACGAAATCTTATCAAGAAAGCCTATTACTCTACGTAAATGATGTTAACGCTTGGCCGGATGTCGCCCAGTTCCATACAGACAATAGTATGTAAGACCAGTTAGACTTAGTTATCCTAAGATTGTATTAGTTGATAAGCGATGGACTTGCTAGTGGTTTCTTTTTCACTTCTTCCGCTAGTGGACAAAAAATTGAAGTGAATTAAAGTCAATTGCACCTTATTTCTTGTTGATAGTAATAACTATTTATCAAGCTGTTTATATAGTAAAAATTTGACTTGTCTAAGTACTTATTTTGTAAGTCTAAAGAAATAAACGATTTGACTTTGACTTTGACTTTGACTATATAATTTAATGTCTTTGTGTGAGAGTGCAAATAAGGCTATTTTCGATAAAAAGTCACCAGTAGTGCCGCGAAAGGTCGTGAATGGGGCCTGGACGCGTAACAGGCGCTCCTACCCTACCTACCTATTCAATGGGATTGATGGTACAGAATTAATTAATATGAGCAATTATAGTTCATCGGGTCAAACTGACAAGGTTGGAATTTTATCGCTTGACAGCTGATGGTTGAACGAGTACCGGATGATAGAATCTTACGATGCGTTTGAAGTTGGATGGTAGTTGTACTCGTGTGGTGGCGGCTTAGAATTTGCACCTCTACAAATCTTTCTACGGGTGACGCGACTACGGGGTATCCACCGGGAGCAGCAGGCAGAAGCACCCTGCAGAATGTTTTAACCACCGAAGTGTAGTATTACGTAACGCAATTTTTGAAGATTTTTGACCCCCCCTCCCCCCACTGTAACGCTCCGTAACGTTTTTCTGTACCCCCCTCCCCCCCTTTCTAAACGTTACGTAACACTCAAGTGATAATTTTTACTCTGAAGTCGCAAAAAGTTATGTTATAGTTTTTTATTCTTGGTGTAGTTTAAATTGCCTTTTAATAAAACAAGAGATTTTTAATTCGCAACACCTGCGTATTTTGTTTATTTTTATAAATTTTTGGCGACCAGACTAATACGATCGAGGGATTCCCCGTAAAACGTAAACGAAAAGGGTTGCCAATTTGGGAGTTTTAATTCCCTAATTTTTCATAAAAAAAATTAATGACGTTACGTAACGTGTTGTAAGAAAGACCCCCTCCCGCCCCTGTAACGCATCGTAACGTTTTACGAGACCCCCCCGCCCCCCCGAATTTCGTACGTATATATATATAATTTCCCCCCGTTACGTAATACTTGAACGCTCCCTTACCGTGGGTGGGGGATTATGGGTATTACCCTCTCATGAGATAAAAGTCAATAAAGCATTTATCAGGGTGAGGCATACATCCAGCAGTGGACCAATATGTTGTTGAGGTTGAGGTTTAAACTTTGTTATAAATTCGAAATCTTCCCATTCTTCTATAGCTTATAAGAACTCGGGAAAAATGGTTCAGTTTATTAAAATAAATTTTAGGAAAATATAAACACTGCCCATTAATGTCCCACTTCGATAATCTATTATCTAGCTCTAGCTTGTATACTTAGATCATAATTATGATGAATAAATATATTATATTTCCCGGTTTTCAACTTCTGATTTGTAACTAATAAAGACCACGTTATCAACCTAATTTCTAAGCCACGATCAACCTATCCACCTTTTGCTTCATTCACACCTATAAATCTAGGTTAATTTGTATAATTAAATGTTATTAATTAGTATGTAAATGGATAATATCCAAATCGAATGATTAGTAAAGCTTACGTTTCATTACTTAACAACTTGCCCAATCAAGGCAAATCGATTCGAATATAAAATCGTTCGACTTATGTAAGTAACGCCAGTTTGCGAATTCATTCAACTTTCGATTACGGATTCATTGAACCAATAGTACCTAAGATTAAGATAGGTGCTATAAATCTGGAGTTTCTAATACAAATTATCGGAAACTAGTTATAGTACAGTCCATGTAATGTCCAATCATTAAATAAGTTTGATCGTCAAACTCATTTTAAAACTCACTGACTTTAGTTGTTTCACTGTTTAACCTTATTCGGAGGTACCTACACTGCGATTTTTTTGGAATAATTCATTTTGAGTTGTATGGTTTTTATTGGGAAAAATGCCTATAATTATGTTATTCTAAATTTAGAACTACGTGTAGGTAAGTATGCGAAATTTCAGCCGGATTTGTTTAGTACTTTTGGCGTAAAGCGGTAAATAATTCAATCATATAAACTTTATCTGTTCTAATTCTAATACGAGTATTAGTTTGATAATGTGATGTGATGACGTATCTACCAAATTTACTGAAGTCAATTCAAAATCACATATCGTCTTTAACTGTAATCAATTTAATATTTCGCGATAGATTTATTTTTCAGTTGGAAGATGGCTTTTCCAAATTCTACGTCATTATTCAAAGGTATGATAAGATTTTGAAGCAACTGAGCTCCCTATTCGTAAATTTAAACTGTACATAAAACGAAATCTTATCAAGAAAGCCTATTACTCCGTAGATGACTACGTAAATGATGTTAACGCTTGGCCGGATGTCGCCCAGTTCCATACAGACAATAGTATGTAAGACCAGTTAGACTTAGTTATCCTAAGATTGTATTAGTTGATAAGCGATGGACTTGCTAGTGGTTTCTTTTTCACTTCTTCCGCTAGTGGACAAAAAATTGAAGTGAATTAAAGTCAATTGCACCTTATTTCTTGTTGATAGTAATAACTATTTATCAAGCTGTTTATATAGTAAAAATTTGACTTGTCTAAGTACTTATTTTGTAAGTCTAAAGAAATAAACGATTTGACTTTGACTTTGACTTTACCAGCTCATTCTCTATTTGGCCTAATAATTTTACTGTATTTGCGTCATTGAATTACTACTACTTTATTTTAGCTCACTGATCCACGTTAAGTTAATGTACTTGGAGTAATGACCATAAAGTTATCGGTTAGCAACAGTACGAGTTACGGACCACTTAACTCCTGGATAACGCTTCTCACCGATGGTGGTGAAATAACTTAGACAGGTTATTAATGGTTAGTAGGCTTAGCATCCTTTCACCTTTAAATATAAACCACACTGGTATTACGTAGGTACCTATATCTAATGGTGCGAACTAAACTCTTGTCATTTGTTGCGATTAAACGTTGGCATGTGTTCTGGGCCGCATACCAGGGTCAGGATTAATACACAAATAATGAGTTGGACAACCCACACAGTATTCTAACCCCAAGCTAAACAGAGCTTTTATACCTAAACAGTCCTACTAATATTATAAACGAAATACTTAAATCGAATATTATTGAATATTTGTGAAATGTAACTTTCATTTTGTTGCTTAGGGCCTTCCCGGATTTCGGATCCCCCATTAGGAGTTCACAAAACTACTAAAGAGATCAAGATGAAATTTGGCGTACGTTTCGAGCAGTCTAACTAAGATAATAGCGCTAGTTTGGTATTATACCGGCAATAGGCGTCAAAGCCGCGGGGAAAGCTAGTGTTTTGTAAAAATATTTATCAGAAGAGTCGATCCTAAGTAAGTAAGAAAACGACAGAAAAGGAAGTAAAGGAAAAGTAGCAGATGTCCTTGTGTTGTGCCAAAAATAAAAGCTTGCGACTTGTAAGGTCAACATTCCGCCTGCTCTCATCGTTCCGGTCAACAATCGCATTAAAGTTATCTTCAAAAGAAATTTAAATTTTATTACAATAAATTCTGGTAACTTCCGACGCTGCCCTTCCACGTTTCGCTTCCTAAAGTCATGAACATGTCACAACAACGTGGCATTATTCACCTTATTAACGGCGACATTGTGGCTGTATAATCTGAATCCAGATTGCCTTGCTTCGCGGTCAGATTAAAAAAAACGTGCGCTCGCGCAACTCCATATGAACACTATTGTTATTGACATCGTTTCATCAGCTTTTATTGCATGTGGTTTGAGGCTTGGGGTTTTTATGGCGAATTCGAATATCCATTCATAATAAAACCGACATAGATGTTTGTATCGGTGTGTGATGCCAGCTTATGATTTGCACCACCCCAACTCTATCCGTGGGTGTCGTATGAAGCGACTTAGGAATACCGTAGGTACTGCGCATGGATTATGGGTTACACATGAGATAAAAGCCACTAAGGCGGTTATCAGGGGAGGCCTGCGTCCAGCAGTGGACCAATATAGGCTATTGAGGTGAGATGGTTATTTACTTTCTGGTTTCTAAAAGCTTCGACAGGAATATTTTTTTTTGAGAATTAAGCTTCTACCTTATATACAACTTTGGTAAAGGTAGGTACCGAAAGAACCTTGGCCTTTCCTGGGATTCTCTTTGGTTTCAAAACTGACATGATCAATATGATCATAGCTGTAAACATGAATTCTATTGTCCGTCAGCAAATCAAACCCATTGAGTTGCGACACGCTTGTAACAATCCAACCGACAAGCCATTGATACGGTACGCAATATGTCGATTGTAAATCGGAAAATCGACCTCCCTTGGCCCCCACGTCAAAAATAGCGTTTGTATTTTCACTAAAGTTGCATTAGGTGTTGCAACACAGTTCTGACAATTCTGTACCATTCATCACCACACCACTTAGAATTGCTGACAGGCCCTCTTGATTCTCGGGATATAACTTCAACACGTCTTCTTTGATTCGGTTTGACAGTTCATTAGCAGTATCTTTCTTCTTTAACATCGCCTTGAATAATAAACCTTTGCCATGACCTGTACTCCTATTATCATCATCATCGACTTCACGTGCCTTCTCAGAAAGGTCACTCTCTCCTTTCTAACTCCTCTTGTCATTCACTCTCTTCATTATACATGCCTATTATAAATCCTTGATCCTAGCTTTTATCGGTGTAATGATGCAATGTCCTCCACTTTTCTCTATCTAATGCAATGTCTTTTACATCTTTATACGACATGACAGCGACTGTGTCCTTGACTCATAGCTGCTTCTTGGATTATATTTATACCATAGTACCCATCATTTATTAGAGTCAACGGCACGGCGGTACTTTCTAGCATATACATATGCCTAAAATATTATTACTCTCTCTTCCAAGCAACATTCAAGCAAATAGACAATCTTTTCATATGCGCATAGACATGATCGAAAACTCGTAGATGCCAGTTGTTTTGTAAATGCGTGCGTTGTCCAATGTAAATGTAGCAGCCTCTTCCTATGCAGGTAACATAATACAGTAGGTATAGGTACCTACATACGGACAACACAATGGAAACGGAATTTCCTTTGAACAATACAGGTGCGTGCTGGGAGCGTTTTCACTGGCCTTTGCTGCGCGAGCGATGAATTCCGCGTTATATAAACAACTACCTACTAGCTTCTGCCTGTAGCTTCGTATGCGTTTTGTGGAATAAAAGAAGCTTCCACGTTAATCTAGATCTAAAACAATATCTATGGATTTTTTTTTACTGATCTTTTGAGTAGTTTTGCCGTAAAGATGTAATAAACACATAATATGTATAAGGTTTTGAGTTGTTAGAAGTAATTCATTGGGTTTTTGCAACATATTATAGCGCGTCAGCCCTCGCACTCAGGTAATTTCTAAGATATCAAATAATATCCCAAATAAAATTGACGGGACGGAAATTGGACCCGTCGAATATTTTCAAAACCTCAACTTTCGTATTTATAATAGTGTGGTGTCAGATGGCCTAGAACAGCAAATAGGATCTTACGTACATATCGGGCAGGTGCCTATGTAGGTAGAGGGTATAGGAAGTAGGTTACAACTTAGGTACCTAGTAGGAACTTACATATGTTGTTGTGAGATTAGAAAGTGCTTGCTGTTTTGCTATAATTATTAGGATACAGTGACTAGTTTTGTGATAGGTACTTTCCCTTATAATGTCTTCGGCAAGAGATAAGGTAAAAGTTTTGAAAACTAATTATTCTTCTTCATCATCATCATCAGCCCGTAAACGTCCGTAAACGTACCTACTGCTGAGCATAGGTTGAAATTAGGGTGAAGTGATATCAAATTGTTTGAACCCACACGCAATTATTATATTACTTCGAATACGTAAAACTTAAAGTAACTTTATCCATTTCAATGATAAATCAGCGCATTTAATTGTCTGATACTACTTTTAGCGAACAAACACTTTATGTAACTGCTGAATCTTGACGAATACTAATTTCAAACATATTGATATCAGTCGAAAAAACCGAATTCTCAACTGTATTGCGACGTGCTAAGACCGAAAAAATTTAGAACTAGCATTAACTAGAATGCGTTCCGCTTGCATGCTCCTTCTATGGACAGGCAGTTACGCAAACACAGCACTACACCAGCAACTAATTATGGACTCTATGCTAAACTGAATATGGTTCTATAGCTCTGTCTAGGAAACTGAACAGGCTTAGCAAAACAGTGTGACTGGTTTTAACTAGGAGAGAATGAATATTTGTTTCCAAATCGTTCATGTCAATGGTTCTTTGCAGTCAGCGTTCTAAGTGGCGCAGATTATAAAGAAACTACACGGTTATTAATAATAATTACTCTATTTTTGGTATCTTAACAATTATGTTTTGATTCCAAGAACAAATATTTTGGTCTTACTTAATTGCCTTGAAGGATGAACCCTAAATACCGCATCAAACCGTATCTTTACCTGCACAAGAGGAGCAGATCAATTAATAATTGTTAACAATAACTAAAGGGCTGTCTTGATTGATGGCATCATCATTCTCAAAACATAATTCTAAATACAGAATACACCTAAGCCTATACAAGATACAAGATTTTATTGATAAATATTAAATTTACATGTCAAAATCAGTTACCCGTTGGCATGAGAGTCATGGTGTGCGACTCGTGCGACTCCTTAAGGACGTCAAATATGTCCTCACAAAGATGACTCTACCAACATGTTACTGCAGCAAAAGAGGGCTTGTTCAATAATATCAACAAGAACGTGAAAGCCCTGAGCCGTGTCTCCGTCACTGAAGTAAAGCAACCGTTGCAAGTTTCAATTACAATCAGTGTGGTAACATCCTCTGCGCATGCGCCGGAATAGCGGCCGGTAATTACCAGTGTGGCAACGGCAAAGGAGCCTCCGATGAAAGGACATTCACGTGACCGTGAATTTACCTTTTACTTGGTAAAAGTCTCGCGTTTCCCTTATGAACGTTTGGAAAGGATTTCCTGTGTGTTTGAATTTGCTGTAATCGCATGCCTTGTTTCTTTTGCAGCAGTGTTAATTAAACAAATAGTTATTTATTGGCTACAGAAAACAAAGAATTACTTATTGGATAAAGAAATTCGCTTGTTACCGTCGTCGTCCACACTTCCATTGTTAAAAAAAAATGGTTCATACTTTATTTCAACCTCCACTATACAATCTTCTCGAACTGCAACATGGTGATTGATGGCCACTGAATTATTTGGCGATCGTTCGCATACTAACTGATGCTGAACACATGCTTCTTATTTTCATTAATAGCAATTTCAGCCCACCATGCTTGGGCTTGTGACGATTATTTTAGTGGCTATTGTTAGTAAGTCACAGTATTGTTTCGCCCAGCAACAACAAAAACGAACAATACCAAAGTCAAATAACCATTTACACACCCAAGTAAGTATACATACAGCGACAATGCAGCGGGCTGATGAATTCATTTGTATGAATTGTATGAAATCACGTCGAGCTCTGACATTCCGATCCGCCCATCCGTTTCGATTGTCGACTTACATACAATGTTAACTATGGGCGTAACATGGACTATGGGTTCTAAATAAATTGGTGGAAATCATCTATTTACAATTGAAATATACGTATTACAAGAACTATACCAATGACAGGGCACTTTAGGTTTTCTAATGAATTAAATATACGAATACTGATAACAGAAAAATATTTGCATTATATTGTGTATGGACTGTTGTGTTGGAGTTGGAATGCATGTATTAGAAAGGTAGGAAAATGTAGAATCTGATGCTAAAGGAGTAATTTTTCTGATATCTTTCAATCGAGACTAAAGATTCTGCCTTCCGTAGTTCTCTATCGTCTGTAAAATCCTCGACACGTGCTAGGATGCTATCAAGGTTTCCGAAGTTTCTCTGCTCAATAAGTCTTCATTAAATCTCTCTGAGTTCATTGACTGTGTAATTTGAGACGTATGAGAGAGTGAAGTCACTCATGCGTCGACTCGTGATTGTTTGGATAACAGCGTTCTTCGTGCACACTTGCCATATCGTGAACGTTCTCGCCTCTTGACTTCGCTGGTAACAATGACAATGCTGACATCGCCTGTCACATTGACAGAATACAATGAGGTGATCACTAGAACTAAGTCAACATTAGTTCGTGGTGGTACAATTGTTAATTGTAACGTTTTATGTCATTGAGGTAGAGTTGGAATATTGCCATGGGAAGTCTTATTTGAGTATTTTTCTGATCAATAACTGTGGTCGAAAGCTATTCCCAACAGTTGATGCGGTTAAAAAATGTCTAAGTCTTCTGTTTAGACCCATACTTCATATCGGTACCGGATAAGACTACTGAAGATCCAACACCAATGATTATGGTCGCAAACCATTGTAAAACTAACTTTTTAAAAATTTAGTAATGCCGACACTGTGCCGTTCATCCATAATGTACCGACTTCGTCAGTGCCTCCTACGCATAATAATTCGGCCTCAGGCCCTGTTTAATTTAGTGTTAATAATAAATCTGCGGTGGGCGACGAACTTGAAGGCTTTGGATTTTATACGAACTTCGTTTTATTTGATGTGTTTTGGTAGAATAATACTCGGGTCAATATTTATCATGCCATCCCCTTCATAAAGTGTCGGACTTCTAGAATGTGGTGCCGACTAGCCAAGCTTTTGTTTGAACGGAGTTCAATACAGAAGCAGAACAGTGCTTTTAAAGCTTTATGTATGGAAGCTCCTAAGATTTTCAATAATATCCAAATGATTTATAGACAAAACCCGAGTTTTGGGATAGGTGTTATTTAAATTTGTATAACAGTGCTTGATTCGTCAATGCATGCAAGTTCTAGAGTGCGGCTTTTACAAGGTCGTATTTCGTCTTTGTGACCTGGTAAGCCAAATCAACGAAAAATCTTGTGTTCTCATCCAATCTAAGAAATTGTTTTTAGTGTGAATGTTGTGAATCTGTAAGCTAAAACTAACCTACGCGATGAAGGACTTACTAAGTAACCAGTGCAGTTATTATGCCTGTATGCCAAAAAGCTGGGAAGTTGCGCTGGCCACTTTTCTAGTAATTTTACGGATCAACCTCCGTATCTTCGACTGCGCAGTATGTTTTGTAAACAAAACCATTTGTCTTGGAATTTTTGGTTAAACCGGTTTTCTGTTTTGGTTTCTTCCCTATGACATTGAGTTTATTCGCATTATAATAAACAAAGTGATTTGCGCCTTCCGTTGTATTCATAACCTACTTTGAATTTATGTGGTTTGCTTTTTTCGTAAATGGTATTCTAATACCTATAAAAATGTGTTCTGTGCTGTTTCAGAACTTGTTAGATCTGGTACATGACATGTAACACCAAGGATGAGTTTTCTCGACATAAAGGGTAATCGTAATGTGACCATCTGTTAGGTTCTTCCAAAACCTCTCCAAAGTACACGTCATTCAGTCTCTCTGCCCATTTACGAGTTCGAATCTATTGTTTTGCTTTATATCGTTTCCTACAATCTTCCGACTACTACGGCTATCATGAAATAAGTTCCGGTGGCGTGCAAGAGTGTTACGTTTCTCACCAACATACATTTCCATAACATTTTCCCCATAAAAGTCTGCATTTCAAAACTGATATAACTTTACATAACGATTACCTAACATAATGTAATTAGCTGCTAGGTATCTATACGTTCGTGTGCGTAAATAATATGGTCTAGTTGTTGTTGCGAAAGATGTTCGAATTATACTTACAAGGTTTCAACCACAAAACTCGGTTATTGGTCTGCTGGTGCTACATAGGGCGTGTTGTATGTTACCGTAGCTTTCAAATAATAATTAATATCGTTGCTTTTACAAGGCATCATCGACTATAGGTCTGTCTTTATGGTCTATCTTGGCAAGTCGTGGGATCGACGGAATTAAGGTTGGTTTTAAACAAGGCTGTATTTTCTAACTATACAAACAAAATACTTGAATTATTACGCCTAGGCGCTGAAATCATTAGCGAGGTAAATTGGAAACAATGGAGTGCCTTGACCTACCGGGGGGCGATTGACTTTTGACTCATTAACTTTAGATAAATCGTATGAAGTCGACCTGTGGTAGATAACTGTTGACCTATTGAAGAACTTATATGCAGTCTTTCAGACAGTATGTGCAACCATGCTCGTGGGGGTATACTCATACTCATATATTACAAATTCACGTAAGTACCTATTTGATTGTTTGAGTTATTGGTAATTGTAGTTTACACTATGGCCAATTTCTAAGAAATCAAATAATATCCCAAAACCGACTTCGTGGTGTAGTGGTTATCACATCCACTGACGCGGGTTCGAGTCACGTGGAAGTCGAAAATTATCGGGATATTATTTGATTTCTGTCTAGCTAGTTGTGCTTATTCACTGGGTTGTTTTATTCATCATAACAACAACAATCATAACATACTCGTACGTACCTTATAATCTTAGAACCTGAAATCTAAAAATTAGTACCTTGTTGACATATTCATTCAGTTCATTGTTCAGGTTATACGTTGTCGTGGCTTCTTTTAAGAATTCCACTTGCACATGAGTTTCATAATATAAAAAGTTTCTTTGATCACAGGTGTTATGCATAGTTTTATCTGCTCATCTATGATTAAATGCCTCTTGCTATTGCCATAAACTTCACGGAGTCTAGGTACTTGCATGTTTGCTTATGCGAATATTCTCTCATGACGACTGCATTCAGTTATGTCTTTTATTCCATTCAAATAAAGCATATTCTTCAGCAACATAAATAAATTACAATCTTCAATCATTAAAGAATTCCTAAACACAAGCAGTGAAGTAAAATCTAGCGAATGCATTGCGTTCGCGCAACTTGCAACCTTATGAATGAGAAGATGCAAATGGAAACCATTCTTAATGTCTACGAAATAAGCGCTATGTGGGAAGAATAAGCAAGATTGTTTGATGAAGATTTTATCAACGAGGTTATTCAGCGGAAAATAAAGAGGCAACGGATAATGTTTGAGAATACTTTGAAGTGGACGAGGAGTTATTCTGTAAATGTTTTATGGCACTAACTGTAGACAGATGCGGGTAAAATAAAGAACTTTGTATTTTGTAGTCTCCATAAAATCCGATACAAATCTTTCTGAAAAAAACTTAACAAAATTTGCAAATTTTGCGAGGTCGAGGAGCTCTGTGTAAAACTGTGGCAAGACTAAGTAGAGTCTTTTCAAAAAGAGAAGAGTCCTGGGAATGGAGGGCGCGCGTGTGCCAATTGACAACTTTTTTTGGGTTGACAATAACACTGCTCTGTCGTTGCAGCACGATTAAAAGTGTTAGTTCACCGAAACGCCACGACTCTTCTCTGTTTGAACAGACTCTAACAAGACGTTTTTTATGATTTTTCTTCCTCTAATAGTCTTTCGAATGGAAAGATCTAGTCTCTAACAGAAACCTTGTGGATCTACTCTTACGTTTATTTTATATGCATACGGATTAAAGGCAAATCGTGTTTGAATTGAACATCATCTTTTAAAGCGCATCGTGTAGCCATGAAACTGGCCTTAAAGTTTAAAACATCTTGCGACCTGTCAATTAAACCTAAATTGATTAATGAATAAAGTGATTTATACGATAATAATCGATCATTAACTAGATAATTGACTATTGATCGAGAACATCCCGAATGATTGAGATAAATCTTAAAGACTTTAAAAGATTTCGTGCAACTATTGAGCTCTTTCTTGCTATCAAAGAATTTACAACCGAGGAAATATGTATTATGGACTTCATTATGTAAGCCTGTTTGCTTCAAACATGTTATTATAATCAGAAAATCTTTTTTAGTATGCGTCATCGGAAAATTGGTTATTAATTCTTATCTACCTCGTTAAGGAAACATTTAATGAGCTTGGCTCTGGCACCACCCAATACATTCCATTTAACTGTTTATACCGCCATTGTTTCATTAAATATTCCTTCTATAGGTGCTTATTATTCATAGCTGCTTTTCATTTAATTATTTTTGTTTTAATTGTATGACTAAAAGGCTCACAAAAATATCTTATACTAAACATTTTTATCTTAATTATTAACCTAGCTAGCAACACTATCACCATTCACAGTCCATGGTATCTCACTGTTGGTTAACTACTGTTGCATATTACCTACTACAATTTTCTTGGTCTTAAGTTTTGCACATCCATTGTTCGTGCCTTTTGAGATATCAGCCATTAGACAAGCATCTCACTCAACCCCAACCTCAACAGCCTATATTGGTCCACTGCTGGACGCAGGCCTCCCCCTGAAGAGCGCCTTATTGGCGTATATCATGGGGGGGTAATGCCCATAATCCCCACGCTGGGCATGCGGGTGGAGGATCGCAGTTCGTTGGTACAATTATTCTGCAGGGAGTGCTGCTGCCCATCCCCTGGTGATTATCCCTTAGTCGCCATTACAACACCCATGAAAAGAGATGACAATTTCTAAGCCAGCACCACTAGGCACTTCGACAAGCATAACCTCTTCAATTTCTTTTACAGCTTTCAAAATCGAGATTTCATGAATCAATAAATCGATAAAGCAACAATTTAACTCAAAACCTACCGCAATCTCCCAAGAGAAATCGCGTCCGATATATCAATAATACCAGCATGTTGTGGAAACTGGTCACTACCGGGTTCGCGTCCATCAGGCCCCGCCACCGGTTCGCATTGACGACATTCTTGTCGTTTATCGTTGTCAATACCTATACATACTTTTGTATACCTAAAAAGTCTATAGGTACTGGGTTTACTGTTTATTTTGCATCGAGTGGGTGTTGTCGTCTAAGGTTGAAATCATTGATGACTGATGTGTTTACTTGACAAAGAGCTGTTTTTTTAATAGTGGACATAAAAATGAATGGCATCGGTAAATTAATAAGTTCGTTTTACTGCAGTCTTCCATAATTATGTGTAGGTTCTTAAAGTACTTATTCATTTATTAATTGTTTACATTGTTTCTAAGATTGGTTAATGATAGGTAGGTACCAACTTTATTTCTTTAATCAATTGTGAAAGTAAACGGTTTGAAATTACCTTCACTTGCTGCAGTCATTATTTATCTCTAATCGCATTGTGTAGCCTGTGCCTTTCTTTTACTGTTATTTTTATAATTCCCATCTCTAACCACGCAGAATATTCTGCATCTAAAGACTTGTAAAGTTTCGTTGTATTCGTAGTTACATCTTCATCGTTTAAAATTATAAGTCCTCTTCTAAGTTCAACCCAAACCGGTTCCATCTCGATATTACCCTCCCACTCAATAATAAGGTAAACACAAGACTGATGGAAACTGTCAAACATTAGCTAACAGTTATCGAAGCGAAAGGTAATAGAATCATAACGCCCAACATGACCCGCCGCGCCGCTTTTACTTTCGATCGGCGCCCGCGCAGAGAAAGCTGGCCCCAGTACCTACTCAGGCCCACCACGTTGTGATGCTTGGAACTGGGATGCATGTGAATGTTAGGCTTATTTTCTGGTACAGTTCCTTCTCTTTTATTCGTAGTTTTCCTAAAATATTTCGCTTTTTCTAGCTAGCCAGGTTGTTTTTAACGTGTTCGAAAAAGAAGGAGGTTCTATGTTGTGTAGGTGTGTATGTCTTTATGTATGTCGTTCGATTTGTTCGTCATTATAGGGAGCTATTTGGATTATTCTTTTCAGTTATATCCCTACATAATATAAATATGAGCCCAAGGTGGTCCCATTTTTTTTATTCTAGCGCGACACTTAAATTAGTTTTAAACTAAGGAATTCGAAGTCCGCAGAGTTTTTTCCAAAAAGTAAGTTATATTATTCATAGTTTATATAAGAAACTCAAAAACCTACTGCTTTTTCTGGCTAGCCAGGTTGTTTTTTCTTGAGTCGTCGGTTTTTCCACAACACATCTTTGACCTTTCAGATTTACCTTATCACGTTAATTTCCATTAGCTTACAAAAATACTAAAATAAGTTCATTTTTCCAACAAAAGAATAGATAGGTACCAACTCAAAGATAAATTACGTGTCGTTTGAAATCTTCACTCTCACAGTATTCACTTCAACCTGTACGTTTTTTCTTCGGAACAATGATTAGCCAAAACCAACTTAGTAACTTAACAACTTAACTATCGAAAGCTATTGGTACCTAATCAAAGTTTGTGTTTGATTGTGTTATTAACATTGTGTCAAGATTAATTTACTGCTGGGAATTTGACACTGGTTATAATTGCTTTAATATTAAATATTATTGCTTTACCTGCACCTACTTAATACAGAAAAAAATGCTCGATTGATTGTATTATTGTGGATCGGCAATTGAATGTTGGCTACGGCGTTGTCTTGCAGACATTATATAGGTACTTTAAGTTTTTCAGATAGTTAATATTTTGTTTGACCTGACCCTTATATTAGCTATGCATAAACTTACAATATTATTTATTTTATTATATAACTACTACACAATATAATAAAAAATATGTAAGTTTACGCAAAGAGAAAGTTAATTCTAATAGCAATATAATTAACTATTTCTTAGCATAGTGGCTTGGGTGCCAATGATATAAATATGTAGGTATATAAGGCAGGTATGTAATGTTTGCAGGTGGAAATGAAATAAAAAGCTGGTAGCTTTTATAGCTTGCGAAAAATAAAGCCAAAATAAATGAAATTAAGAAAAACTTTCACGGCACCGGCTGCGTGAGAGAGGGAAAAACAGTAATTTTTTTTTGACTAGCAGCTCTGGAGTCGTCCAAACTTTGTGTCCGCCAGCGTGCTATAGAGCGCAGCAAAATCGCGAAATTATTAGACCGAATTCGAACAGTGAGCTGCGCTCCAAAACAGAAATCGCTGATATTGGCCAACAAGCGGACAAACTATAGTGCGATTGGGCGTCTGCCTCATGTCGTATGAGACGTGGGTGAAATCCACCACCGAATGGATCCCCAAAGACGGGAACGATCCCGCAGTAGACCACAACGTTCTAGATGTGCACAGATAGAGAAGTGAGAGGCAAAATACAGAAGTGTGAAAGAAAGAACGGGAGGCTTTATTCCAAGAGTGGGATCGTTCCAATTTCCTTATGATTCTTTGTATTAAAGTGCGTCTGTCAAAACACTCGATCCATCCATAGTTGGTAGACCTCTATCAAAAGCGTGAAGCCTTTATACCAAAGAATTAATAATCAAGTGCAGTTGTAGTATGTAAGGAAAGTAGTTTGTGGCCCGTGGGCAGGTATCGCAAGGCCGACGTCTCAGACGTATTTGGGTCGAAGCCTGCGTTTGCGCAGCCTAGAGAGCTGACTGCTAATGTAGGTGACATTCTAGGTGGATAGCTATTTTCAATTTCCTTATGATTCTTTGTATTAAAGTGCGTCTGTCAAAACACTCGATCCATCCATAGTTGGTAGACCTCTATCAAAAGCGTGAAGCCTTTATACCAAAGAATTAATAATCAAGTGCAGTTGTAGTATGTAAGGAAAGTAGTTTGTGGTCCGTGGGCAGGTATCGCAAGGCCGACGTCTCAGACGTATTTGGGTCGAAGCCTGCGTTTGCGCAGCCTAGAGAGCTGACTGCTAATGTAGGTGACATTCTAGGTGGATAGCTATTTTACGGAGATTATATGGGATCAAAAAGACCTCATACACTCATTTATTTGGTATAGTATGTAGGCCTATTCCTAGCATTAAGACGAATTTGGATAAAAACTTAAATTAAATATAGGTAGACGCAGGTAGGAAGTAATTTAAGGGGAATTTCGTGCCTTATAAGTGAATCCGGTTTACTGTACCTACTTTGACTATACCATTAAAACTGTTATGTCTTGAAGAATTCTCTGACAGATGTAGCCTCCAGGACTCGTCATCTCGGTGTACTTCAGTTTCGAAGCCTCATTTGCCTCCTATCTGCTAATCTCAAGTGATCATCAGGTAGGAGAATGGTAAGGAATGCAGCTAATGCAGAGCCCCTGCGTGAGCTGTTTTATTCTTCCACACCGAAGATTTAAATCGATATATGGGCGTATCTAACCGTCCAAAAACGCCCAAAAACTGAAGCATTTTCTTTATGCACGCACACAATGAGTAGATAAAAAGTGCTTTTGTCTATAAACCTAACTGTTATTAATACTTTTTATTGTACAATCACATTGTGCAATCACATAGCACGAACTTTTATGAACTGCATGTTCATAAAAGTTCGTGCTATGTGATCCACAAAAACACAGAATTCACTGATTCCAAAAGACAAAGACAAGTTTGTGAGCTCACAAACTTCCATTGGCAACGAATACGGCGCGGTCTCACTACGGAAAGGGCCTATCTAACGATTTAAATCTTTGGTCTACACCGATTTATTTGACGTACCTTACAAAGTTTTGATTTTTACCTTACATACTTATTTACCTAAATCTTCAATTTCAAGCTCTAAATACAAAGCACGTAGCATTTGTATTGTCTCTACCTGCCTAAAGTAATAAACCCGCCAACCCACCACGGTCTCGGCATTCAGGTCACATTAGGTCTCACTGCGACCTACTCGTACGTGACCTTCTTTATCCGCAGTATCAACAAAAACGTGTGTTTACTTTCGGATGTTCTTAGAACAAGTAACATGGTCGTAGTTACCTACCTACCTAAGGCCTTGTTTACGGAGACGCGGCGTGCAGCGGCGTGACCCACTGAATTCAAACGTATGGCGTTGGTAGAGTGTGTTTACGGAGAAGCAATTTAACACGCGTTTGTTTGGTTTAACGCGTCGCACGAGGCGGCCACCGCCAGTCTGCACGCCCCGCTTATCCATAAACATCACCTTACATTGCGATATGTTTGTGTTTACGTGTGCGATGACGGGGCCGCTGCTTGCGCCGCGCTGCTCTGTAGAAAGAGCAAAACGCCCAACGCAACGCTGCACGCACCGCGTCTTCGTAAACAATGACTAATGTATTGGTTGTGTATGGTATGTAAACGACTTCTTGGTATTGCTATAGCTTTATGATGAGTTTTGTTTGTTTGTTTCAGGTAATTATGAAATGCAAATGTTTACTTCAAAATGTGGTGTCCTGCGAGTTCTGAATATCCTTAAAGGAGTTGTAAGTTTCGTAGAATAAGTTGAATTTTGTTTGCTAAGCTTTTACATCATAATTGGTGTAGCTACAGTTGTTGAAAGATAATATATCCATAACGTTCAACAACTGTAGCTATATCTCATATATGCTCATAATACAGAGCTGAGCATATAGCTGCATATAGAGCCACTGCATTAGCTCATATTATGAGCTGATGCAGTGGCGGATTACCCATATAGCAATAGTAATAAATGCTGCGGTTCCTGCGACCAGGGGGGCTACGCGCTTGTCTCCAAGCCTAGACTTATTTTATTTGCTGTCGGCTCACTCAAACTTTTCATCAATTTTTGCCGATGCTCCGGGCGCTTTTCTTTTTTGATTTCACTTTGATGAAATATTTTGAAAAAAATCAAACAAATGTCCCCACTTGAATTTACCTTCATTCTAAATTTGAAACAGTAATGCAATTCAAGGGCCTCCTGTTCACTTTTTCTACGGGCCCCGCCACTGAGCTGATGTTAAATTAATAGGACGTACTCGTAGGACGAGTTTTTCTAATATGTACATTTTCCGAAAACTCATAGTAACATAAATTAATACTTCTGAATATCTAACCATTTGCCTTCAACACCATCCGATAGGTATCTGCTTATTTTTTCAAGTATTCTGCGCGTGACTCGCTCTTAGCCAGTTTTTTCGCTAGATTACCAGCAACCGAATCAAACGCGGAAGCGTTAAAACGTGATGTTTATTAATAAGATGAGCTCTGATTGCCGCGTTGCTTAACAACCTTGACATGGGGTTTTAGTTATTACAGGAGGTACCTACGTACCTACACTACACATCATAATTAACATCATTATTCTTATGTTTTATCTATTTTGATAACCTACACCTATCTTTTTTTACGGTAAATAGACCTTTGACCTATCCATAGGGCGCTGTCCCGACTCAAACTAGTAGTTACTTACCAATTTTCGAAAATTCGTTTTTGATGAAATAGGTGGCGGCGCTAGCTATAAAAACGTGCTTAACAATGTTCAGTACCTATTTTCTAGGACAGAACTATTTCTCATCTTTAGATACGAGTAAAGTAGTCGTTAGTTATTCCTTAATAAATATATAAAATAACTGAAATACCTACCTTTTAAAAATTTAAATATACATTCTGGTTCTGTATTATTGTTATGAGATCCCTGGTTCAATCCCCACGCTCGGCCTGCGGGTTGGGGATCGCAGTTTAGGGTATAATTGTTCTTCAGGGCTCCCCCTGAACCCCTCCCCTGCTGACCGCCTCCCAGTGGATATCCTTTAGTCGCCTCTTATGACACCTGCGGGAAGAGTTGAGGTGGTGCAAAATTCTAAGCTAGCATCACACAGCTTTTTAGGTCTAAATTCAGCTTATTTCACAGTAGCAGTGTGAATATTTCCCGGAATTGATGAAATAAAGAAAGACAATATTTACTGAAGGAATGGAATTCGGAACTGTGTTTGCGCACACTTGTGCACTATAATATGTCCTGTAATATGTCCCTATGGGCAAAATTCGGCTAGGAGGACAAACTTCAGTTGCTAGATAAATAATGCTAAAAGGTTAGGCAAAATTTGTATGGTGTGATCAAATGAAACTTTTTGGCGCAGTTTGCCGTGATCAAATGCGACGTGATGATATCCAGCGTGATCAACTGGGAACAACCCAATTAAATAATGCAATATACATAATATGTAAACGCTTCGCGGTTTCACCCGCGTAGTTCCCTTTCCCGTGGGAATTCCAGGATAAAAGCCTTTGTCACTCCCTGAAAAGTAAGCTTTTTAATTATGATTTTTTTTTAAATCGGTCCAGTAGTTTCGGAGCCTTTTCAATACAAGCAAACAATCAAATATTTTCTTATTATTATTATTATTATATTATAGAAGAGTTATGTAAGTATTCCGGTAGTTTAAGTACCTATACCTTTTAGTCAACTTTATTCATTGAATTATTACTTCTAAATATTTTTCTTCATTAGACTTCCTCTTAGTGTCGGCACTAAATAAAGACATGCTGTATAAAAAACGGTGTTAAAAATTAAAAATCTAACCCAACAATGAAGATAAGCATCAGATTAACTACCTACTTATTCATAACTTAAATTTATCCTATATGCCTTTGAACTTCCCGTCCGAATGACCTCACGAATTGCGAAAACAACATGGACCCTCTTCCACGAACGATATGACTGCATCTAACTAAATGTTTTGACATCATTCGTTTGGCCCCTGACATTACTACATATGCATATTATACATTATGTATACTGGTAGATATTATTAAGTTCTCGTGGGCGTACGACTTTATTTCGGTACCTAGATAAAGCTAAGGGCTCTTATACACGGACTGTACGTCTCAAATATACGGAAGGTAATCGGCAACTAGCCGTCAGTTTTTTTTTGTTTGTTACCTCAGAACTTTTAATTAGTTGGTCCGATTTTCATGATTCTTTTTTTATATGAAAGCATATATGAAAGCTGGTGCTTCCCATGTGGTCCCATTTTAATTTGGTTCAGACTTCAATTTTTATAGTTTTTTCATGGATCCCAGTGTCAGAACTAGACCAAATTGAAATGGGACCACACGGTAAGCACCAGATTTCATATAAAAAAAGAATCATGAAAATCGAACAACCCAGTCAAAAGTACTGAGGTAACAAACATAAAAAAATTAATAAATACAGTCGAATTGAGAACCTCCTTTTTAAAGTCGGTTAAAAATCATTCAAGTTTATGGTCTTCAGCTCAGTGCCAGAGCTTAGGCAATCCACAATTACTTGTCCGTTGTAAAACAAAGGTTACACCTACAAATACCTACTGCCACTAGTCGGTGGTAGTGTCGACACCCGAGCATGCATGTTAACCCATAACAAAGATAAATTCATTGCAACGTCTTACGTCAGGGTGTGCGTTGACCCTAAAACCGAGATCGTGCGTTATTCGGAATAAGTGAGCACGTTTCATGCAGTACTTATTACTGATATGCTACTAATGAGCAATTATACGATTATGTATCGGCGGGGATTTTGATACCTCGGTGGAGTAGAGACTCCACCGAGGTATCAAAATCACCAGAGAAGAGCGTCTAGTAACACGTAGAGCAGCGTATCTAAACGACGCAGGACGTTGTAAGTTTGATTCTCGCCTGGAAACAAGTGTTTATATCTACCTAACCTCACTTCGTCTGAAGAGCTTATATTAGTCCACTGCTAGACGGACGCCTCCCCCTGATAAACCTTATTGGCTTTTATACCAACGGAGGTTATGCCTGATGAATTTTCTCCAAGATGCAATCCATCGCCTTGCCGTTTTTTTTTCTGGACCTTATACTTGACTATAGATATTTATTCGTGAAAAGGTAAAATACACACAGACAGATGCATATGCATTAAAGTTGTCAATTTGACGATCCATTATTATTCACAGAATTTCAACCCACGACCTTCAAAGAGAAAGTCCTGCTTCCACTATGCCAACAGCTATTCAAATCAGTGTTAGGTTTCGGAAGCGTTGAAACAACTGTACTAAAAACTCGAACCAAGATAAACAAATTAGGCAACGGAGGAAATGCCGCCGGAACATTACGACTCATGTACAGTCAGCTATAAAAGCAGAAGGTATTTCAAAATTCAAAAAAGCTTTATTTCTATAAATACAAAAAATGAACACTTAAAAAAGATCAACTTGTAAAATTGAACATTGACAAGGAAATAAAGTGATATTTTTGATTTTTGTCGCTTCAGTAAGTACGTAGAAGTAAAGAAGCGACGATGAAACCTTTAGCCTAATAGTGGTTATTCTTCGAGTTAGAGCAAAACCCGTCCCAAGCTTTTTTATCCTCTAGCTAGATATTTATTTTGTGTTTCTCATTTAGATTCGTAGTTGAGAGCCCCAGCTCGTAAGAACTAATCTCTTCAAATCAGACTGTGAATGTCGTAAGAGGCGATTGAGAGAAACTACCAAATGAAGGGCAGTAGCTTCTTTCTTATTTTAACCATTCTACCTCAAAGTCCTGGACAGCCTATATTTGTCCACTGCTGGGCGGAGGCCTCTCGGTATGCGCCTCCGGATTTATCTCAAGGGGGGTGGTAATAATAAATAAATAAGAATAAAATCAAAATATTTTATTTCGGATGACAGGGATTTTCAAGCATTTTTCGGCTCTGATTTCGGAATAAACTTGCGCAACTCCGAATCATTTGTGCAGATGTAAAGAATCAGAAGAACATTAGGTTCTATATTGTTAAGCTCTACTTTTATTGGTGCTAGATGATGCTGTGTTTTATTATTATTATTATTATTATGAGTGCCAACAGTTTTATCAGTATCTTAATATGCTTAGAACGTTTGGTTTTTTTGTAACTCTGTACTCCTGATATTTTTGTTCTGTACCTCTGATATTATTTTGGGTCTGTCTCATATATTATTTTACGTAAATTGACTTCCCCGAAGGGTAGAGGCGATTGATACTAATACCAACAAGTCTATTCTAAGCGCTATTCATAATAGGTATACCCATGACGAAATTTGTAAAATATACAAAAAGAACAAAACCACATAAGCCATTTATCAAGTAGCCGACAGTACCCGGCACGTTTCGGAATACTTCGCAACGAGTTGAGTAAATCTAGATCTGAGCGAACGATGATTAATTAAAATAACGCTTTTGCAATACTTTAACTTGAATATTTACCAACTGGCAAGACTAATTTGTGTTTATTTTAACACTAGTTATTGATTGCGGCTTCACTCATGTTCATCATAGCAGAGCTTTCAAGTGTTCTATCTGTTAATGAGGTTTTAGTTTTGGTAATGATTCAGTATCATTATAAATCCCTTGTCGACCCCTGTTGGGCATAGGCCTCTCAGACCTTATTCAGACAAAGTAACAAGTCGATAACCTCATCAACCCCCTTAACCTCATCTTCTCAACAGCCTACATTGGTCCACTGCAGAACACAGCCTCCAACTGCTAAGTGTCTGTTGCCAGCTTCATCTTCTCAACGGCTTTAATCTTTTGCCCCCCCGCTCCCCTCCGCCTCCCTAAGATAAAAGCCAATAAGTAGTGCTAATAATGCGCAGTTTGGTGGTGGAATTGTTGTTCTGCAGAAAGCGCTGCTGCCAGTCCCCCGATGGATATTCCTCGCCTCTTACGACACCTGCAGAAAGAGTTGGCGTGGTGCAAATTCTAAGCCGGTACCAAACAGCACAGTCGGTACCTATTACCTATGTATGTTATTAAGATCGATTAACAAACAATATTTAAAGGAGGATGTGCTATGCTTGTTTCCTTTTTTGTATATATCAGGTTTATCTTCTGTTTTTCCTCATAATTTTCCAACGCATTTACCAAAATAATACCCACGACTAAAATCCAGCTCTAATGAAGTCCTCTAAAAAATGATCCCTTCACGAAATATTACTAAAAACTCCAACAAAAAGCTGAATAGTTTGAACAGACACGATCTTCATAATTGTTGGGTGAAGAAACTAATTTTAGATGGAAGCTAAAATCACGAAGCTCCAAGGCCGAACTAACTTACTTTTATTTACTCGATGAACCTTTATACCAGCTAATAACTATTATTTGGTAAGTTATACGATTCTTATATTGCTTATACTTCGATCTATTCTTTGGTTAGGTCTATTATACACTTTGCATTCATTTTCTACGATATCAGAATGTTAATTCATTCAAATTGTTTTATGGCTTTGGATCCGTTATTTTGAATTGTGAATAGTTTTTCTGTACAGTGGATTTGAACTTGCGTAACTTGGAAGCCGATCGCAAGCTTTAACAGTCCATTTTAAAAAAATCTGTTTATTTTTTTATTATTAATAACTACATTCTCCCCGTGGCTTTGCAAACGATAACTGGATAAAACACCTATGATATTTCAAAAAAACATTTCAAGGTTACCTTACGTACTATTGTACCTATGTAAATTTTCAGACCCATCCGTTTGTAGTTTATCTTGAACAACCTGTAGTTTACCTGAAATGAACAATCTTCCATTAATTCCTGATTAGCGAAGCGAGCCGCACACACCCACGCAGTTAAATGTCACACTGGCGATTTGGAAAAAAGAGCAAACATCGCCCGTGTTATATCTCACTAGCGATTTTGAAATTTAAGCGATTTGTAAGTGTGACTTACAATATGTCAGTGATGTGATATTACGTGCAATTTTTCACCAAGGAAAACTGACATTAAATAATAGTTTCACAGCCAGTCATCTATGGGAACACTTCAAAGAATTCAATACACGACGACTTAGAGGTCACTCAAAGTAAATAGTTTAAAACAATTGTTAATTTACTAACTGAAGGCTCAACAAAGAGCGACAATTAGTCCTATGAATGGAAGGCCCTGTCATTAAAATAGATATTGTTGAATTCATTGAAACTTTTGAGGGTCAAACGCGAGCTGAGTTTTTTTATTATTAAACAACGTTTTAATATAAAAATCTTATCTTTAATAGGGGAAGGCATGTTCAGCCGTCGACGTTTATGTGGCGTGGAGATGTGGAAAGTGGGAAGGCATGATTATAAAAAGGTGTTCTTGTAATACACAATTGGATCAGCTGTTCAAAAGCACGAAAATAATTGTAACAAACATTGGCAGGCAACTATTATGTCGCAAGTGAGTCGTTGTTCTATAAAAATAAAGGACAGCTCAAATTAAATAATGCCAGACTGATCATTATTTAATTTGCCCGAAGCACCGATAACATTATAAGCCTGCCATAAATCTAATCTGCAACCATAGCCCACTAAACATAATGTACATTGCCATTATGTAAACGCAAATTACTCAAAATTATAACCGCCAAAGGAAACGGACATGGACAATGGACAGACGGACAATTGTGCAATTATTATACAGTAGTTAAGTGCTGACAATAAAAGTATCTGTCTACTGGCTTTGTGGCACGTTGATATGAAAATTATTGTGATTTTATATGCCTGTTGTATAGATAACACGATAAATAACTACATCTCATTTATACAGGGTCAGTCAGGGTAGTCACACTATCACACTAATCACACTAATCACATCCCACTTCATACTATAGGTATAATATATTCGAAAGATTGGATGTATGGATGCATGTTTGCTACTTCTTCACGACAAAACTCCTAAACGGATCGGGCTGAAATTTTGCTTACAGGTAATTCTAATCTTGGAATCAAACATAGACTTTTTGTACCATAAATCAGCTCCCGTGTGATATAAGTAACCTTTAAAAGTTTTCATAGGAGCCATAGTCTATAGTTCTACGATGGCAAGATACCTGAAAATATTGTAAATTGAGCTCTCACCTTGAAACCGATACAACATTAAAAAGGATCATTGTTTTATCGGTTTAAATTAGAGTTTAGTGATAACTCTACCTTTTTATGCGGATTGCAATGTAACATTCTATTTTTAATTTCCTTAGATTTAATTTTAAATAATAAGAATTTCAACAGTTTATTACACACAAAAAGACAAAACAAAGACACAGACATTTAATAACAGTTCTGCGAAAAAATTTTAACAAACTCTTTAGCGGAATTGTTACCTACTAAATATTTTCATCCCTATATTTACAGTGGTTTTCCGCAAAATAACGCCTGAATCTAATATGTTTCTCTTAGATTGGCACACCCTGTACAGGCGCATAACAGTATCTACCGAAACTATGCATTATTGCTAATATAGATCCTATTATTAAAACTGGTTGGCTAGCTGTATATAACTGTTAAAACTGCAAGAATTTGAGGCAATAAATTAGAGCTCAAGCTTTTATTGCGTTTTCCTGTTGTGGTATTTAAATGAGCAGAAATAAAGCTTATATGTTTTTAACTTAAATAAATAAGAGGAAGGTACATAATTCTTATGTACATTTTTCTAAACACACTACTGGGAAGTTTCTGCTACTTCTGGTCATTCAACCTCTGTCCTGTTAGGTTCCTGTTAGGTTAAGTTAAACAAAGCGTGCATTAGCTTACCAGAATAGGGTCCCCTACTTTGCTTAACTAATCGCTTCACTACGACGATTCCTTTTTGGACGAACTGCGTATGAATTCTTGGCCAACCGCTTATTAGACGAAACGCGATTTGGACGATCGCTTTTTAGACGAACTGCTAACAAATCGTCAAAAGTGTTATACATTGAAACAATAATCCATCTCTCGTTGCAAATAGCACCGCATGCACTTTCTAGAGTTTTTTAACCGACTTCAAAAAAGGAGTAGTTCTCAATTCAACTGTTTTTTAAGTTTGTTACCTCAAAACTATCCACTGGGGGAACCGATTTTTGATGATTCTTTTTTATTTGAAAGCTGGTGCTTCCTGTTTGCTCCTAATTCAATTTGGTCCAGTTCTAACAGGGGCATCCATGAGAATCCATGAGAAAACTATATAATTGAAGTTGGTTCATATTTTTTCAAAACAAACCCAATTATTGCATGTAAGGAGGACTCTACGTGACGATTTTGCAACGATACCATTCTCATAGTAAAACGATTTATTAATCATATTCGCTTATCTACAGGCAGAGCCCTGTATAGTGCTTATTATTCATGTAAGACGTTAAAGTCACAAAATACATTTAGTAAATAAAAGATGCTGGTAATAATTTCTTAAAACCTGTTAAAAAGGGAAAGGTTTTGAATTACCTTACTACAATAATATTCGAATCCTTTGCACATAATACCCAAGCCAGCCCAAGTTATTTCGAGAGAATCGTTAACCTCACAAAATATTGACCATCCTCTGGTGCCCGACACTTATCTGTAACCTTGATTTTTTTTAGGAACATCTAAAACATCTCAAATTTACCTTTTTGCGGCCCGCGGGGTCTACGCCCGACGCTTCGCGGTTGAAGAGGCTTTTTACTAAGCTCTTGGCAGAAACATAAGCTAAAATATAACTTGTATTATAACTTCTTGTGACAAAATATTCCTTGTATCTTGTAACAAAACGTAAGAAAAGTTACCTATACTTTTTGTCGTGGTGACATTTGAAACATACGGCTGGCAATCATGCAAACACCAACGCCCTAAAAAGAGTTTTCATGTATTCTTTTGAATATTCTTTCGGCTACTGAAAGAAGTTTAGCATTATCGTCTACTTTGACCTGTTTGACTATCATCTTTAGCCCAAATTCTTTGATAAAACTGTCATTCTGAGACATTATTATTCTAAGAACCCTTCGCTAACTTCCAAACCCTTACTTCCAAAGTAAGTATTTAAATAGTAGTTCTTCATTGGTCTCAATGAGCTTTTATATACGGCCAGACTGTTACATACTTACCATATCCCTGCTCAGTTCAGAATCCGTTTCTAAACTATAAAACAGAAATGTACGAGGTAGGTATCATTGCATCATGCGCTCATCAATCAGACAATGATAGTGTTTTTACAGCAGTAACATCAACAGAGCAAAAAGTAATGCTCAAAGATCAAAGTTCCATTCCATTAACCGAGCATTGTATATAAACAATTATAATTCTCAGAGATGGCAGGGGTTAAGAAAGGTTTTATCCTTTGACTTTCAAATGTGAAGCCGATGAAAGATATAGGAGCGTGTGATTGTGGTCTCTAAATTAGTGTAAGCAGTTTGAAATTTCGTGACTACGAACTGATTTCAAAGTAGTCTGTATAATGGAAACTTTGCTTTATTCTGGAATCGTCATAAAATGACGTGGCAAAGGTATCATCATTATCTCAGTCAAAAGACGTCCACGGCTGTACAAAGGCATCCCCTAAAGGTTGCAACTACGACTGCTCCTGTGCAACTCATTGAAGTTTCTCGCAAGTTAGGTTGTAGGTCGGTCCATTATTGGGGGCATTCATCATTGCATTTACAGAGATTCTTTAAATCTTCAAAACTTTCCAAAAATACCAACAATTAACCTCCATAAATATTTAGCCCACGTGAATTATGTTCATTTTGATCCATTAAAATATGACGGAACAATTACCTGCCTCGAAGCCTCAGGTCATTCAAATAATTGAATAATGCCTTGAACGATTTATTAAATTATTTGATTTATATTAATTACGTCTTGTTACAACCTTCGGAAAGTATTTGAGAACAATTGATTCGCCCACGCTGCTATTAGTTTGTTTTGTTCCATTTCCATAGTGCTTTTTATGGGTTCTATAAATGGTATGGGAAGTTATGTTGGGTAATTAGTTACAACGCAACGTAAGGGCACAGGTGACAGCTTTCAAACAAGACACTTTTACAAACATTTTATTTACACATATTTTCATGTTTTGCAAATATTTTCGTTGTGTATTAACCATGATAGTTTTAAAAGTTTTATTTGTACCCGTAATATAAACTCGGCTTACTTTGGGCTGATGGTGATGTACGATACAAACTGAGAATTATAAGTAATTGATTCTCTTTTACGATAGGGATTTCTTCTCTTGTATACATGTCAATTTGCTCGATCCTTCCTGATCCTTCCTCGTGAGGATTGTATTGAAGATATAGCAAAGAGTAGTTGTTGAATCCGGCATCATAAATTCAATATCTCATTATTCATAACAATATTATTTATATTATATGTATGTACGCGGAAGTCGTGCCTGCGTGATTCCAACCTGTGATCAATCGCTCCCTACAGCAATGTGATTAGTAGGTACCTCGCCAAATACCTAAGAGCTTATAATATCTGACTCGGTGCTAACGCCTACTGTGCCGCCCATTGCTTAGAGCATTGTCCTTCATTGCTCGAAGATTATTGATTGTTATACAATGAGGAATATCTAGATTATGGATCGCTGTTTTAGTTCTGCTGGAATCTATTTTTTGCGATGCAATTGCTTCCGTAGTAACATCCAATAAATGATTATGGTTGTGTATGTTCTACTGATCGATTAGCCCTGGTAAAACCTGCAAAACTCCCTTGTTTAGGAAAACCCGAGCAAGCAAGGTTTTGTCATTACTGCCACATTTGACTGGCGGTTCGGTGATCGTTGTAGAGGTGCGAAAAAGAAGAATGAAGCTACTGTACGTAGTATTATTGTATACATAATTCACTTCCTCTGGTAGGTTCCTTTGTTGCCTCTTACGACATCCACGAGTTGAGTTGGAGGGTTTGATTTATACGCCGTCCGCTACGCCTATGTATGTTCAACTCTACAATTATGGTCTTCCTTTATGGATATTTTAAAGTTAAGCTAAGCGCTTGAAGAGGTCGTTTATGCATGGAAAGAACACATTTCGCGATATCCGATCGTAATGTCACTTATTGTGATGAAGCCTTCATGCTTTTTGCGTTCTTTTTTTACGTAAATAACGTGACTCTAAATCTCCATTCAAGCTCGAACAAAAACTTAGACCTTATGTTTAAAACAGCTCCATCACGGTCGCTCTAAACAATGCTCTAACAGTAAAGTAACACGGTTGGTTAGCGCTTGTTTAATTCTGTGCACGTGGAGCGGACCTCGTGTCCGCTGGCTGCGTCCGCTTCGATGCATGACAAGGTGACAAATGACGACCAGTATACTGTTCACTAAGTTCTAAAATTAACCCCAAAATCTTATTTACTAAATTGAAAATATTACTAAGTTATATTGATGACTAGCTGCGCCCCGCGGCTTCGCACGCCTTGTTCCTATGGAAACATTGAAATGTGATTTTCATCCCACGGGAACAGATTTATGGGATAAAAAGTAGCCTATGTTTTATTCCAGGATTAAAATCACCTGTATGCAAAATTTCAGCCAGATCCGTCCAGTAGTTTTGGCGTGAAGAAGTAACAAATATCCATCCATACATCCATACAAACTTTCGCCTTTATAATATTATATAGTGTGATGTGATGTAATAATGACTTGCATTGGGTTCATTTATCGATGTTTTCTCAGTGATGTGCGAATTAGATTCATTGATTAATTCGAAATATGTACTACATAGATAGGTAGCTTAAGATCTAATTATAGCTAAAGAGTATATACGAGTATATACACCATGTTGAGTATAGCAACAGTGACAGGTGACATATTATTTATCTGTGA
The DNA here is from genome assembly GCA_955876795.1 of Eupithecia tripunctaria. Taxonomy (NCBI): domain Eukaryota; kingdom Metazoa; phylum Arthropoda; class Insecta; order Lepidoptera; family Geometridae; genus Eupithecia; species Eupithecia tripunctaria. The sequence goes on from OY041604.1 coordinate 765,369, forward strand.
CATAGTGTCATCAGAGAAGGTACCTACTACGTATAAGTAATTACTTCTTCGTAGAGTACCTACCAAATAAGTGCTTAACCATAACTGGAAGCGTAATTTTCTAGCATCTTTTGTTTCCCCTTCTAGCAAAATCTTGTAGTCAAATTTGGCTTTATTAGCCGTTCCACCAAATCAGAATTACAAGGATTCCGCTAAGCTCGTCCGCTACAAGTGCCTCCAAAAATCGTTACTGTTTACGAGTATTACGTAAAATGCGCTCTTTGCATCGATTGACCTGGATCCAATATGGATGCGTGTGCGCAGCTGTTATGTTATTGATACATTATGTGTTTTTGGAGATAGATTTACAATAGCATTTAATTATACAATTTATAGCAGTTTTGGTGCCTAGGTAACTCAGTCTTTCAGTTTATTATTCCTCAACCTCAACAGCCTGTATCGGTCCACTGCTGGACGCAGGCCTCCCTTGATAAACGCCTATTGGCATTTATCTCATGGGGGGTATTGCCCATAATCCCCACGCTGGGCATGCGGGTTGGAGATCGCAGTTTGGTGAAAGATTTGTTCTGCAGGGGGTGCTGCTGCCCGTCCCCCGGTGGATATCCCTTAGTCGCCTCTTACGACACCCACGGGAAGAATTGGGGTGGTGCAAATTCTAAGCCAGCACCACACAGTTAGTTTATTATTTATAGTGACGGAATACCTAAACAATTTCTAAGCACACGTCGTAATAATAATTATTATTATGAAGGTTGCTGCCATACTTTTTACTACAAAGTTCGCGTTACTTTATTGTACATTGTGGAAATGTCACAGGGCTCCAAGCGGGAAGTTATCATAACTTTCACATTTCCATAGAAAATGAAGTAACGAAAACTTTGTAGTAAACAGTATGGCAGTACACACTGAGCACACTATAGTACAGAACTAGACGTCTAAGTAAAAGAGTTCCGGGGCCACCATTTGGATACGTAACCCTAATTTATTTTTATTTCTGTACCTAGTTTTGTGAAAGAGTTGGGTTTACTCATTGAATAAATAACACTTTCTAGGGTTATTCCCAACGTCTTCCGTGAACTATTCTTTCTCCCAACGTCTCACGAAAAATCAGAAAGCAGTTATCTCAACATTGTTTACAACAGTCTTGAACTAGTTCGAATGTTTCAATCGTAAATACCTACGATTTATAATTTGTGTCTATTCTTTTCGGTGTACCGCTGTTTCGGATAAAATTTTCGCACCACCAGACAAAAGTAATAATAATTGTTTCTTTTCTCACCGGCTGTTTTTAAGATTTTTGTTTCAACCCACAAATTTATTATTTATTATTAAAAGAGCCTGAGTGAACGAAAAGCTTGTAAAAGTATAGTCAGAGAAAAAAACACAATTTTTATTATCCTTAAGAGTCTCAGTAATGTTCATAGCATGTACCATGTATCTACTAATATAAAGTAATGACAAACGATAGGTTTCCTTGTTGAATCGTTAGGCAAAGTAAATTACATAAATTAATTAGGCATTTGAGTGAAAGTGTCGGGTTTATGAATAACTCACAGTTAATGAAGTGCGTTTATGTAATCAGGCAATTAAAAACCGGTGGGTTTGAAAGCAGATGAGTAATGTAATTGTAGGTTTCAATAGGCTGGATGTTTGGATGTTTGTTTTTAAATAGGATTGTGTATCAAAAGTTAGTTTAAAACTTTTTAATCCATCATGGTTATTAACACTCATTGATTTATTAAAAGCGAAGATGAGGTACTGGTTGCTCGAAAGTGGCAACCTCAAATTGTGTAAAATTGTGTTCTCCCACATCAGTCACCGTCTGACCGGCGGCACGGGCGGTCGTGATTCGCGTGAAATATTGTTGTCTCAGTCTCACTTCGGTCCTAGATACGTTTTTCAGTCTTTGTTCTTCTTTGTATTGCACAGGACTGGAAATATAACTGTGAGCGTATGTGTTTGCGTATAGTTGTAACACATGCCAATTTTTGAGTAAGCGCTGGGAGAACGTAACCTATCTTCCCTTTTTTAAATCAATGTTAACACTATAATAATTTACAACCGGATGTTTACAATGATTTGATTTTTAAGCTCTCCAATATTTCATAAGTTGCATGCACCATGATCACGGAATAACTAATATTGGAAATCTCAAAACTCAAACCATTGTAAATATTCCGTTGTCCGTTGTCCGACTGTTGTTGTTATCCGACTTTCGTGTAAAAGTTGGTTTGTTTAAGTTGTAAGGTACGTGTGTGTAAATAATGATAGTTTCTTATTCATATTTTCTCAAAGTTCATCAACGGATATGTCAATATTATCAATAATCGAGAACCAAGCTATTTTCATGATCCGATTCTTGATTGTTCTGCATTGATCGCATGCTATTAATGCTTAAAAGTAAGCTTTACAATAGTGAAAGAATTTTTTAGGTCGGTCCAGTGGTTTTGGAGCCTATTCAATATAAACAAATAAGCAAATTTTTCCTCTTTATAATATTAGTATATTATTAGATTAGACGCACGTTTTGATTCGTAGGTTATTATTACTAATTATTTGTTTGACATTGTGGTTTTCTTGTACAATAATACAAAACTTCGTTCCAAAAACATATTCTCTGTCTCCTATAAACAGTATAAACGCTAAATCTTATGCCTATCCTTTTTACAAAATGGGCCTCCTCCCAATACATAAAGTACAATCTCTTCTTCCGGTCTTACTACTATAAAAAATCAGATTATCTAGGGGATAAAAAAGCTTGGGACGGAATTTGCTCAACCTCAAAAAATAACAACTAACGGGCTAAAGGTTTCTTCGTCGTTTCTTTACTGTAGTCTACACACCAAAGCGGCCGAAATAAAAAATACCATTTTATTTCCGTTGTCAGAGTATTTTTTAAATATGATTTGACCTTTTCTAAGTGTACGTTTATTGTATTTATGGAAATAAAACATTTCTGAATTTGAATTTGGTCCATATCTCACGCTAGGTGGGGTCGGCACAACGTGTATTTTTTCCACTATCCTTTAACAGCCATCTCCATACTTACATCTCTCTTACCCATGTCCTCTGTCACACAATCCATAATTCTTCCTCTCCCTCTACATCCCTCCATGTTCAAACTTCACACTCGATCATTACTCTAATGAGACAATGTATGTTTATTCTACTAGATATTTTGAACACGTTTCCCTTCACGTGCTATGATCATTATAAACATTACTAGAACTACTTAGAAACGTGTAAAGTAAGGAACTGATTTATAGGATATAAAGTAGCATACGTTTGATTCCAGGATTAGAATATTGTGTATGCAAAATTTCGGCCTCATCCGTTCAATAGTTATGGCGTGAAGAGGTAACAAACATCCATCCATACAAACTTTCGCGTTTACCTATAATATTAGTGTGATAGTGTGATTTAATCGAAGATACCTACGGCCACTCATCGAGTTAGACAAGCCATAATCACAGTGATATTGAGTGGATATAATTGTTTCCGTGAATATAATTGAGTTATAAATAGGAAAATACCTATTTTGCACGTGTAACGCATTCGCTGGAGGAAAATCGTGACATTATAATTACACATGCTGGTATTTTAATAACAAGTATGGTTTTGATGATAATCTTCCAAATACGAGTATATAGGCAACAATGCATACTTAATGTGTAAAGTGGAAGTAACTCTGTCTGTTGGTTTTCTTTTTTTTGGGTTCTGTAACCGGCTGAGCTGATCTTAATGATATTTCGCAGGGAATTGAATAATATCTCTGCAAAGCAGAAGCTTGTCCGGAATAAGTTATTTTACTCTGCTCAATTTTGATGCTGAGTGAAAGATCTATCGCTTATCTCATTTAATTTGTGTATATTCTGAAATATTTTTTGCTTTATAATTCAAGGTTTGACTTAAGAGTGCTAAATAAGTATTGTCGAGCATACAGAGAATAACAAACGTATAATCTCTTTATGTTTGAGTTAATCAGAAATCCATTAGCCAACGAGGTAACTCGTACTACATTATGTAAGAAAACGTTGGATAATTCTCATACAAAAAGTAAAATTACGCGAGCCCCTTGCAAATCGCCGCAAAACACCGACCACCATGTCAAAATATTCGAGAATCGTGACCTGCCCATAGAGCATAGCCTAATCTATATCACTGGGTAACTTTGACCAAAGCTATTAGCTTCGAATCACAGCCACCTGCCACAGTTGTACAATAATGTTGGAGTTATTCAACGACGATTTCAATTCGACGATACGGTTCAAAGACGCCCGAACCCGATTTTTTTATTTCTACATTTTTTCCAAGGGCTCGATGTAAGAACTATATAAAACTGATAATGTTCAAATTTTCAACATAAAATTGATCTTCTAAAAGATTAATTTAACATAACCAATAGTACACTTTTAGCCAACAGTACACTCTATACTACTAGTCTAGCTAGTGTTTAGTTTTATATTTTGAAATTTTCTATGTGCATTTATTGTATTTACGGAATAATTTTATATTTGGTTTTGATATTACAGTAACAATTCAATAATAACAAATATAAGGCGTGGCTTAGCTGTCCTTACAGGGCTGTTTCAGACAACAGTAATTACAATATGATTGTTGTGATAAAAACGTCCACGGTTACTTTGACCCCGGGCACGGAGTCTAGATAGAGCAGTGATGCTTCGTAGCTCCAATATTTAGACATTGAATTTTCCAGCTTTATTGTCAAAGAGAATTGCCATCAAATTATAGAAACAGATTAGAACTTGTATTTACAATTGGAACAATTAAGTTAACTGCAGACTGTTACGAACAATCTACAGATAGCGTAATTGATCTATGTATGTATATCAATACCATGGAAGCGTCCTTAAGACGTTTGGATGCATTACCCCATTGTATGGCAATGCTTAAGCGCTGCGCCAGATACAAACGCAGATACTCCAGCATTATTATTTATTTATTTATAGATTTCATATTTTCAATGTCAAGAAATGGACACTTTTCCATAACTTCCGCGTATAGACTGGTCCTTATGTGGCAAGGTTCCAGATGTGAGAATATATATACGGTTAGGAGTTATGGTGTAAGTTTATTTGTAAAGTTTCGAATACAATAAAAAATATATAAAAACATTGAGTATTCTGATCTGATCTGATCTGAAGCATCTTTCTAATAATCATACTTAATCATAATAATTATACTTCTATGTATAATAAAAAATATCTATCTATGTAATGTATTGTATTATGTATATCAGTTATCTAGTACCCATAACACAAGCTCTGCTTAACTTGGGGCTAGATAATGCTGTGTGAATTGTCCAGCATTATTTATTTATTTATTTATATGTACTAATATTATAAATGCGAAAGTTTGAATGAATGGATGCATGTTTGTTACATTGTGACCTCTTCGCGCCGAAAAGTGCTGAACGGATCTCACAATAATTTTGCATACATAGTATAGGTAGTTTTAAGCCTGGATAAACCAAAGGCTATACTTATTATCCAACTAGTTAATTCCAATACGATGGGATAAAAATAACCATAAAACGTTTTCATAGGAGCAACGCATGCAAAACCGCGGACAGGAACTCGTAACGAAATAATGCGTCAATAACTACATAAAAAGTATATACCTAATAATAAAAAAGGTAAGTACCTACAGTCGAAGAAGAACCTACTCTTTTTTTAAGTTCGTTAAAAAAGATTAAGTTTTACTCATAATGGCTGAGAATTGAATAAAATAAAGACGACTGTCAGGAAGTCATCTCAGATGAATTAAAATGTCCAGTTTTTTGTTAAATAATTATTGCACAAGAAATCCTTGAATACAATTTTATGTGAGATTTAGATTGACTTTTATTGACAAAACGTTTATTTGATCTTGAACCTTCGAGATATTTTAAAGTACTTACTATGTTCTCATACAAAAGACATAAACGCGTTCGCTCTCGCTAGAAAATCTCTTTCCATCATAGCAATGTTCCGTTTTGCAATTTGTTTTGTTTTTCAACGAGAAAAGGTTACACTTTAGTATGCTTGCACTAACGTGCTTGTCTAGCCTAGAAATACTCGCTACGCTACTTTTTATCCAGGTAAAGGGTGTGCGAAGCCGTGAACAAAAACTAGTTAAAATTAAAAAGGGAAAGAGCTATACGTAAACCGAGTGTCGATTATTCATCGTTTCATTTTTAATCCGGTCTCCAAACTTCCTGATTCGCACGGATGCCACTGTGGAGAAAGCATGCACAATGCGCTCGCTGTATATTTTTCTGTTACGATTGAAATAGACCATTGTGTAATAATAACATGTTTTGGTATAGTCGTGGGATCGAATCCGGTGTGTTGTTGTTTTTGGCTACTTCCTAAAATTCTCCCTTCTATCTAAATTTTCTCGAGAGAAGATATTAAATTCTTTGTATGGATAATGCCCAGAACTAAATTTTTGTCCGATTTAGACTTTTATTTCGCTTAGGTCGTTGACAAAACTTGCAGGCAGTTGTGACAAGTCAAAAGGAGGAGGCTATGCATTTCTAATATATGACTTTTGACGATTTCCACCATGGGACAAGTTTACACGATCTACAAATATCCTTATATAAAACAAGCTCTGCTTAGTTTCAGGCTAGATAATGCTGTGTGGATTGTCCAGCATTATTTATTTAATTATTTATTCTACAGGACCTCAAAGCAACTATTTCAGCAAAAAGTTTGTACCTACCAAATTAAGCAATTACTATTTTAGATTGGCAGAATTCCAATGCAATGCATTTGGTAAGAAGGAAGTAGGTGAAATAATAAGTAGGTCTATGTCCATTATCTGAACTAATTTTCCTTTCTTTTACAGGTAATGATCGTAAAATACCTACAAAGTAACGCCACTTATTGGTAAGTGATGTAATAAATTTAGAGCTATTAGCTTTAATGAGTTGTAAAGTTTCATAAGATTTTAAAATGTCTCACGATGTAAAACAGATTACCGTTTAAGAGTGGTGTTACGTTACGTTGGTACCAATAATACATATTTATTAAGACACTTCTAAATTGCTATCTTTCGTAAGCTCCCAAATACAAATTACATCACAGGTATATTTTGCGGCCTCCTTTTTGATTGATGGTACTACAATACAAAATACCATCAGAAATGTTCTAGAACGGAAACAAAACTAACTGAAAATTGTTTACACATACTTTACTCGCATTTTTTTATGTAACCTTTGTTGAAAAATGCGGAAGCAACGTAGACAATTTAATTTTTCTCTGTAGTTTTGTTAAAGACTATGTAAAAAGACCTATATAAATCCTTATAAAGTCAACAATTAATTATATGAATTGCTTTTAATAACACAAATTCTTCATACTCTTATATGCGAATTACTATTAACTTGTAAATTGTACTGAGCCGCCATATTTATTACAATCTCATTGTTTCGGTGTTCTAGGTTCATCGATTATTCATTATTTAACTAAACCAATCGATTCGTCATTACCCAATTTATCAATTACAGATAGAATCGAAACTCTTCGCCACGTAACAGTTTGGTCACTGATTTCGCAACTCGTCGACAGCATTGTTAGCCGATCGATATGATAGATCGATAAATGTCAGAAAACAATGGCGGTAGACAGGTGGAAGAAACAGTTTATTTGTGCGAAGTTTTTGCTGTATTGTTTAGATCTTCAATCCGTCAAATCTAAAGTATCATCGCATAATAGGCGTAAATTGAAATAACTTGAATAAGGCTATGAGAAATGATTCTTGAAAGGATTTTTATAAAGAAACGTATACTTAGGTAGGTACTGCGATATCCATATACACGGACACGTGGTTCGTTTAGCCGCAGTTAAAGATTTTACGTAACTTGTGAATAAATTCCATAAATATGAGTAGGTAGGCAGTTGTTGACTTGATTTATCATTGACACGGGGGCATCCAAGTGTGAGGTAGACATCTACATAACTTGTTCCTTCTGGCACAAGTTTGTATGCAAATTATTTAAATAAACTCAATAGGTATATGAGGAAATTCGTAGCGAAAATCCAATGGGGTTTTTCATCTGGGCTGGTAAAGACACAACACAAGGTGGGTTTCCCAGGAATCGAATATTCTGTTTAATAACTTTTGTAGGTTTTTGCTTTTCATATTCTTAGAATCGGTATCAATTTGAACAATTTACTATTTCTCACGACCTTAAAACTAAAACACATCGATATACAATTACTTATGACTCCAACTTTTAATAGCAAACATAAAAAAAATACAGAACGTATTAAATTTTATATCCACGATCTAAATAACATGCCCACGCGCAGTAGAAAGTCCGTATGTCCGTAATATCAGCCAATGGTAGTATGATGTCAGATAATATTACTGGTAGCGTTTCCGTGCGTTTTCTATCCTGTTACACTTCTACGCGATTATTACGTGAGGTTATACATTATATTTATTGCAGGATATTTGATATATATTATATATGTGTTTAGTCAGTTGTTTTCCGGGATTCACGCACAATGAACCACAGTTATAACTTATAATATAAAGTTCGTTTTTAAGTCTAGTTGGTTGCCTTTGTTAAATAAATACATAAAGTACTAGTTTCTCCCCGCGGCTTTGCACGCGTTTTTTCTATGGAAATGTTTAAAAAATGGTTTACTACCTAATCCATGGGAACTGATTTACGGAATATATAGAAGTCAATGTTAATTCCAGGATTAAAATAACCTGTATGACAAACGGCCCGATCCGTTCAGTATTTTAGCCGTGAAGAGGTAAAAAAACTCCATCTATCCAAACTTTCGTGTGCTTTCGTGATTCAGAATTGGTTTTGAAACTGCAATCGCGTAAAAAAATTGCTAGTTTGCGATTACAGATTCATCAATGATTCGACTGGTCAACTAATCTTAGTTTAAAATCAAGTCAGAAGGCACTTGACAAGTGGTTTGACCATTAGACGGATCTGCGTCAAGAATAAATTGAATAAGGCGAGGGTGTCTTTCCGAAGTATTGATAGATAAACTAGGAAACTAGGATTTTCAAAAATCTAAACTCTTTATGGTATGTATTGTATGTATTAAACCGGAGTTACTACACGGCACAAGGCACATTTTTTACCACCTTTAATTATGTGGGCCATGTTCTTAAAAAATCAAAGCACCCAATTTGACATCCTGTCTTTTGATTAATCAAACGATCTTCTCAAGAGAAGTTCGATCGATTAACACAAACACATTTATATCTACGAATGAAACGACGCAATACAATATAATTTTTATGATCAACAACCAAATAAAAATACTTCTTTAAGAATACCTGTCCAACTGACCCAAATTCCTCATATCCGTGCTTTACCATCCATCACGAATCATCAATCTTGCTTCTGAACTCAACGTCAAACATTACGTTCAAATACCTACCAAAGAAGAGATATTATCCCACAGTACCGTAATCTTCGAGTTTAAATAGTACAGTCGCCGCCTAAAAGCGTTGAACAGATGAAGATTCAGTCTCGTGCAGACACAGTTCAACGGAAGCCACTGAACCATACTCTTCCAAAAGCCCCTAAACCGCCCAAAAATGGCCCATCTCCAGGTCCTTGATGCGTCGGTGGGTGGTCCGCCCCTACAGGTTGCAACGCCAAGGGTATGAATGTGCCTGTAAAAGCAGCAAGCACGAAAAGATCGTGAAATAAAAGAATAACCATCTTTCCTACAACTCTCATGGGCAGTAAAAGGTTGGGCATGCAGGTTGAGGATTGCTGGTCTGGTGGTAGAATGGTTCTGCAGGGGGTACTGCTACCCGCAGCCAGTGGATATCCCTTAGTCGCCTTTTACGACACCCACTGAAAGAGTTGGGTTGATGCAAATTCTAAGCCGGCACCGGCTATTCGTTTTCGTACGGGTTTTGGAGTTTTCATGTTTTCAATGCATTTTGGCGGTGACTGCACATAAGGTAACCGTAATCCATTGCATAACTGTACCCGGTCAACAAGGCTATTGAGGAAATGTATCGGGCATTAGGTACGATATAATTGAATCAGCTTAGCAATTACGACTCTCTCACGGTCTTGATGTGGCGAAAGGCGCAGGTTTATTTGATAGCGGTTTAGGATTCGACTAGCGAAGTGAGTTTCGGTTACAAAACGTAATGACACCTTAATTATAATTATAAATTAATATATCTGACGTGTTCGTACGTTTAAAGGAAATAAAGCACTTTGATATTTGACTACTTGTACGAAATGAAACAAAAAAAAATTATCAAGAACTATGACCGCTTTTTAACTGACTTCAAGAAAAGGAGGAGGTTGTCAATTCGACTGTTTTATTTCTTTTATGTTTGATAACTCAGAACTTTTGACTGGGTTTTCATGATACTTTTTTATATAAAAGCTGGTGCTTTCCGTGTGGTCCCATTTTAATTTGGTTCAGAATATATATAAAATATATAATATAAAAATTTATGTCAAATTAATTATAAATTGGATGCAGTACGCGCACACACATTGAGCATTTGTTAAATGTTGCCATTGGTTGTTAAGGCTTTCACGCTTTTAGTTCAGTGGGAACTTAGAATGCTCCAGTTATTTATTATTAAATCTTCCCAGTACTCACTTAACCTTCTCACGGTGTGATTAAAGACGGTAGGTACATTCTGTCCATCGATCATCTTTACGGAGTGCTCACGGCGAGCCGACGACATTTGCACCGGAGCACGAGTTTGTCCTTTCTCTTTGAAATATACATACTTCGTTATTTTTGTGAACGTAACTGTGCAAAGGATTTTCTTCTGATACTCGGGAGTTACGCAGTAACTAGGTCACGGTGGCAGTCTCTCTTCCTGTGCATTCTTAAGTATACCTTCTTATTAAGCAACTTCATAATTAATATTCATTTATATGAATAAAATATTTCAATTCCAGAATAATTTGTTTCAATTTCAATTTTAAAAAAGGAGGTTCTCAAATCGACTGTATTTTTTTATTTAAGTTTGTTACCTCAGAACTCTCGACTAAGTGAACCAATTTTGATGATTCTTTTTTATTTAAATGCTGGTACTTTCCTTCTCTCATTTTGAGATTGGTCCAGTTCAGGCATCCATGAGAAAAGCATATTACCTATATAAGTCGTTTCTTTATAAAAATAATAAAATATATGGGTCAGCTAGGTTATTAATCTCTATTAGACTCATTCCTCGCTGTTTCCAGAGCTCTGTAGCAAGATCTGCTTGTAGATTTTCATATTGAAAATTATAGCCCTTCATCACAAACTATGAAACTAAGCTCCAGCACTAAATGTAACATTTGCCTATATGTTACATTTAGTGCTAGCTTAGTTTCATAATTATAATCTATAATATAAAAATGAATCGCTAAATGTGTTGGTAAGCGCATAACTCAATAACGCCTGGACCAATATGGCCAATTCAGTTTTAAATGTTCGTTAAAGTTCAAGGTTGGTTTTTACGTTTTTTTTTCTAATAATTGACGGGAAAACACCTATAAGCGTTTCCATAGGAACAACGCGTGCGAAGCCGCGGGGCGCAGCTAGTTTTCAATAAATGTTTACCTTGCACACAACGAACAAACTAAATTTTAAAAGCAAAGCCGCACAAACAAACCGTACAACTGCAACACCGTCCTATTTCATAACAGTCGATGCGATAGTAACGGGCTACGTAACGGGGCTCCCGTTCGACAGTACCTACTCGCTGCTAAGCTGTGGAGCTGCGCGTGCACAAAACGGTCACCGATAAAACGCTGATTTGTGTTGTTTTACGTTTTTGAGTCCTTTTGCAGAAAGAAAACTAGATGGAGAAGCGTATTATTTTTATTGAGGTTGGCCAAGCATTTAGCCCTTAATAATATAATATAAGTGTGGTGCTGGGTTAAAATTTGCTCCACCCCAACTCCTCCCGCAGGGGTCGTAAGAGGCGACTAAAGGATATCCACCGGTGGCCGGGCAGCAGCACCCCTGCCGAACAATAAGGTACATATATGCATGTGATTTCAAAATGGCTAAAAAAATATATACGTATTCTTTATTGAGATAGAAACATATCTACATATTTATTTTAGCATTTTGAGATGTTTTTATTGTAGAATTTAACCATTGAAAAATTGATATTTTAAATCTCAATCGCAAAATTTCAAAACGCTACGCCATTGACTAGAGCGGACGTGACATCACTGTACACATTTCTTCTTTTTTTCTGCTTGATGCACCATGATTTGACTCTATTCTGCCTACTTCACAATTCGTATTGTCGGTTATTTTCAGCTCTTTCGGAAAACCTCTTTCCTGAGATGATCACTACCGAGGTCGTCACAAAAGGTTTTAATCGAGTGTGAACGACGACGTCAAATAAAGATGGCGCCAATATGGCAGCGTTTTTATCACCCGAAAATGATTGTAGTTTTGTATTTTTTTTAACCTTGTTATTGTGAAATTCAGTGAGCGTCTTATCATTTCTCGGTTAAATAATGACCTAAAGAATCGATTAAAACAATAAAAAAAATCGATGCATATACCCTATTATACTAACGAACTGCAATCCCTAACCCGCATGCCCCGCGTGGGGATTATGGGAACATATATTAGAACATATATTATGATACCCTTCATGAGATAAACACCAATAAGGCGCTTATCAAGGGGATGCCTGCGTGCGAGGTTGGAAAAGAATTTGACCACCATCACTTAAGAAAGTGAAGATGTGGTCTAAGCTGGGGTATGCTTTCCCAATAGGTTTTGGATTAAGATTACTCACTACATTACTTTCAACTAGAGAAAAAACATTACAGCATGTGCCTTTCTTTGTAAGACAAGTCGGTATATAATAATTATCCGTGCTATGATATTGGTAAACTAAGAAAATCCAGTTAGTTATTGTTTGTATAGCTTAGAAAAACAATCGCCGCGCCCGCCCTGTTGCGACTACAAAAAGAACAAAACACTTGGTCCAACTACGCTGCAAAGTAGCAACTCTATCACACTATTGCCCAAGTTCATAAAAACTAATCTACCTTGATTGGCCGATAACGATAACTTCTGTATGTACTGTAACCGACTCTATTTTTCACATCTCGTCCAAGGCTATAAGCGGGAGCTTAAAATTGTGCAAAATTTGGTAGCAGAAAACTAGATGCAATTTAGTGTTAGTCAACGTGATTATGATTAGGCTAGGCTAGATTATTGCTCGTTTAAAATCTATTACCTATATCTAATGAGCCAGGGTAGCCTTCGTTAAATTTGATTCTCAACGGTTTTCGTCAAACGATCTCTTAAATTTTGTAATCTTTACATTTTCATAATCATCTAGGTATACCTAGTTACTCAAATCTGATTTTGTTGGGTAACTTTAAAATCATCTGCAACACTTGACTGACCTTCTTGAGATTTTGGATCTGAAGCGAAGCGGGTCTGTCGCGATTTTCTTTGGTTTTCGTACCTTTTTAAACGATGACGTCATAAATTCCAGCCACAAAAGGATAACGCGCCAGTTTTTCAAAAAATCCTACATCGTGAAATTGTTCCTCAATTTATATTTTCCTTCCGTCCATAAATGGGCGGAAATAAAATGTCACATTACTACTACACACAGATACACATTTTACCGACATTTCACAAAATAGGCACCCTTATAACTTTTTCTTCTCTAGCTTAGGAAAAGCTCCCAGCTGTGCCTGTATCATAATTCATAAGCAATAAACGAAATCCTATTTGCAGAGATTCTGGTGGGAGCATTGATTGAGAATAGGTCTTGAACGATATTTCATAGCGCTAGGGTGTCTCCTCTACACAGAAAAATCACAAAATCACGCGCGCGAAGACGCAGAGTGCAGCTCGTTTATCTATACCACAGATAATATAATACTATACTGTAGTAATACTAAATACTAATTCTGCCCCTACATCATAGTGAGTAAGACGCGTGCTTTACTTCCTGGGCTATTAGAATGCCGAGCTGGTGTCGGCGCCTTACTCAACCGTTACGTGGCGTCCTTTGGAGGCGCGCTAGGAATACTATACCTGTCGAATAGTATGGACACTGACCCATTATTCGAACATTGGGCAACTTGGACATGATTTCATAGACAGACAAGTATAATTATACCATTCTATCTAAATAATGATCTAAAATTTATGCGATGAAGAGAGAGGGTGGACCTCTGCACTGTAAGAAACTCGACGTCAGAGTACTCGTACTCAAAAGTTGAAGCGTATCAAATAAGTCGACGTGCTGGAAATCAGGCAGCGCTCTGCATTAAATGATTCAACGTGACAGGGCATCAATCGACTTTAAAAGAGTTGGAATTATAGGAACCATACGTATTAAGACTCCTTGATACTGGCTTCTGCCCTCGGTATCGCGGGTTATTTAGCCACCCCTCTAAAAAGTCACTAGAAGTAACATTCGTACACGTAATCGAAATTTTGCCTGTATAATATTAGTGTGATTCAGAGAAAAACAGTTGGGTAATGATACAGGAAGGTATTTCTAGCTTAACTATTCATTGTCGTTGCATTGCCAATTCCCTTTGGCAACATTGTGTCCGCTTTTCCGTAGTCGTAACTTTGTTTGTATTCTGTCAAGTCCTACGTCCGTAAGCAAAGTTCTTCCGTATTACTAGAAAATTAAAAATTCATGTGAATTTTGTAGTTTATTGCATTTTCACAGTATCTGGTATCGGGCTATGCACAAACGGAAGAAGCAGAGCCCAGTACCACTTAATACCAAACACTGCAATCATATTTTCCTTCAACTTCGCAACATTCAATTTAAGGAAGCAAACGCGTACCGAGTCATGAACCGTCACTCCGTTCAAAACATTGTTTATATGATAGTAGAAGAGCGCAGAGAACCAGATAAGAAGACCTCCGTTCAAGACGAACAGCAGCGCGTAAAGGTCATTCGCCCCCAACGGCTGAGTGGCTATAAACCGGAACAATGGGTTGAAGATTCTGAGGATGGAAATTATGAGTCCATAGTCTTCGAACTTCGCGGCTACGTAGTAGTAATTGTAGTAGAGGGAATAGGCCATAGAGATCACGAGGTGTCCGAGATAGGCGACATAGTAGCGACGGTTGTTGAGTCCGATGCAGCGCGAGAAGAAGATACAGTGGTGGTCGCGTCGCATGATGCAGGCGTTGCATGTGTTGCAGTGCCAGCTCGTCGCCGGGCGGTAGATAGAGCAGCGATCGCAGAAAACGCCGTTAGGATGGGATTTCTTCAGCCGGTTATCGATGAGAATACTTTTCATCATATTCCCCGCCACGTTGATGAACAAAAAGGTGGGTACGATCGTGTGGAAGTACTGTTTCGCGAGCCCAAATTGGTAGTCCTCGACGATCTTCGGTCGGACGAGCGTCATTTCAAAGAAGTAGAAAAATGGTGTTAGGATCAGGACCACCGCGTAGCAGAGAGGCTTCTCGTAGTATCTTAGTATCATTTTGACAGCCCATTTCCAAGTAAATTTCCAGGTATTCATGTTTATTTTTATTGCATCAAAGTTTACAAATCCTGACTGATCCTGAATGACAGCGACATTTAATTAAATTTGACTTTTTGCGAGTGACGTTTCGGATTACTTTTTAAAGAGGTTGCATTTTTGCTGAAGGCTTTTTGCAACACGATTCGAAAATGTCGCAAAAAAGAGCTAGCTTTTGCCCACGGCTTCACACGTAGTGGACTAAACCCAAAAGACCTTCATTCCAGACAGATTGATGCTTCGAAATTGAATTGCTATTCTGATCTTCTTTCTCTTATGCTTCGCTTTGGTGGTATATTAACTGCTGCAGTTACAATGCTGAGTCCTGTAGATCGGTAGGTAACATAAGGTACTGGTACCTACAAGAACTACCTACCTTTACAAGCAGCATCACGACTCTGCCCTTTACGCCCTTTACATCCGTCGGTAATGAACGCAAAACGGTTTTAATATGATCGCTTTTTCAAACTTTTAAGCGGTATTTTAATATCAGATTAACATTTACTTTTAAGTCTGATCGTAGTTAATGGAAATGACGATGTTGGTAAAAAGCAACGAAATAAAAACACAGTCGTGTTGAAAACTTATTCCATAAGTATTTTTTTAATAAATAGACCTTCCTTTGCTCATAAAGTTGTAGTGTAGTGTAGTGTAGTGTAGTGTAGTGTATAATTAACACAGTGGAAATATTAAAGCAAAAGTTTTCTACTTAATAGATATCAACTTTCCTGACACCCACGTCAAATCAACATCTGAATCATTATGCGAAGGCTTACATTTTCCAACACAATTAATCTATGTTCATTGCAAAATCCTGCAGTAAAATACAACAATGGATATTTTAAATAAATGACGTTCAGTTTTATCATAACAGATAATAGCAGTTCCCAACAATTTTGATAATATCGCAAGAGGCCATTAGGATCCATTACTCTCTCGATACCACATGATCGATAGAGTTTCGAAAATAGTATTGTTATGAGATTTATTGTTGCAAATGTGAATCTATTCCGAGGTGCTAAGGTCGAAGTGTTATTGTTGTCCTTCTAGGTACGAGTAGGTGCGAAAATGATAAATGAACTGGCTTTTATATACGTGATATGAGGATAGAAGTGTACATTGTACCTGTCTGGTATTCTTGGAATGCCAGCTTGATAGTTAATAAGGAGGACATACCTATTAATACCTATACCGTATCCATCAAGCATGTAGAATGTTAGTAAACAAACCACCCATACTTAACCTTAAATTCACTCTGTTGGTGCGTCATTTTTTATACGTAATAAACATTACTTGTCGATTTGAGATCTCGACACCAAGCATGTGAGTTTTAGTTACCTATTTGTGTCGTGGTTTGTTTACTAACATTCTACATGCTCGATGGTACATAGCTATTTGTGAAAATGCTCGTCCGGGGAAGAAAGGACCTACTTCGTCATCATCAT
This sequence comes from Eupithecia tripunctaria, assembly GCA_955876795.1. Lineage (NCBI taxonomy): Eukaryota > Metazoa > Arthropoda > Insecta > Lepidoptera > Geometridae > Eupithecia > Eupithecia tripunctaria. The sequence continues at coordinate 782,307 of OY041604.1, forward strand.
CATCAGATATTAGTCCGCTGATGGACATAGGCCTCTAGTAAGGAGCGCTGTAGCGCCCAGCTTGCCGCGTCTCGCGAAGAACCATAAACCGCTGGAGTAAACGTGTTCTTGCATTGAGACTTTGAAAACGTAGTAGTACGTAGAATGACGATCTGAAAATACTGCAGGCATAATCTGGCTGCGGCAAGTAACGTTTATCACACTAATATTAAACATGCGAAAGCTTGGAAGTTTAAAAGTGTTGATTATTTGTTATCTCTTCACGCCAAAACTTCTGAAGGGATCCAGCTGAAGTTTTACATAGATGTTGTTCTTAACCGGAATAAACATGGGTAATTTTTATCGCGGGAAAACACATGCGAATCCGCGGGCCGACGCTAATTACACAAAAAAAAATACAAACTATTTCGAGCAGATCTTGCATAAGACTTAAGGCACAGTAGGGCATTTTCACTCTATCAAAACAAATTATTAACTAATTTCAGGATTATAATCTATTACACAATAATTCCGCACCACGTAAGCTGGACAAATCATAAAATAATGGCTCACATTTAGCTTAAACCACACCATTAGTGAACATTATGCCGTACGACCATAAAAACTTTCTACCCAACCTTACTTATATGCTTGCGCTTTCGCTTGTACTTGTAATGTCCAACATGTCTATGATCCAAAACATCAAGACATGACTGCTTCAACCTCAACAGCATATATTAGTCCACAGCTGGACGCAGGCCTCCCGTCGATAAGCGCCATATTATATAATAAATAAATAAATAAATAATGCTGGACTATTCACACAGCATTTGTGTTGTCATATAATATTGTCTCATTTATAACCTAAATAATACATATTATGAATTAAATTGTGTTGGTGAATAAACTCCTTTTAATTTCATTTTAGTCATGCAAGTTCATGAAGAGAATATTTTACTAGACTTCTTAAATATTCTTGTGTGCCTTTATATAGTGTGCGTGTGCTCAAGATGGAGGTACATACATTTGGGTTAGGGTACATTTCGTCCGAATCTATAACTAGTCCGCGAAGAGATATTTACACTAGGTCCATAGGTAAGTATGAACAGTTGTTATCATACCTTAAGTCGTGTGCGCTACTTTCTCTTGCTATACAAATACTAGTCACTTCCTGACCGACGATATACTATACGAATGTAGTACATCTGAATTTCAACAGACAATTCACACAGCATTATCTAGCCCCAAGCTAAGCAGAGCTTGTGTTATGGGTACTAGATAACTGATATACATAATACAATACACTGCATAGTTACATATTTTTTATTATTCATAGAAAACATCCAGAACGCCCTAAACAATCATCTCGACTCATCCGTAGAACAAAGTCCGTTCTGTAGAGTTGATAGTTTTCAGTAGACGTCAGAGAAGTTGTTGACTTGTGTAACTTTTAAACGGTGAGACTTTTCATTGAGAATTTTTGGTATGTTGTTACAATGCCCCGGCTTAGATATACGCTTTTCGGTATATATTTATTATGCTTTTATTTCTGGAGATAGAGCGTTCCATGTTAATATAGGACGTTTTATGGCGGAAGTAGTGGGGTCCGTTGTGAACATTAAACGTTGTTTTACGGAAACGTCTTAGTTAATTGACGTTCTTTGTTAACATGGGACGTTTTTTGTTGAAATTACATGTCCCGTTAGAGTCCTATATGCTTTTTTACCCTAAAATAATGTTAGTGATATTATAACTACCCTCCATTAAAATTAATTATTAAATTAAGGTTATTATTTAAAACTGTTTATGAATTTAAAACATCTCAAATTAGGTATAAAGACTATTAAATGGCATCACTTTGAATAGCAAAAAGTCACTTAAAATAAGCTTATTAGAATTTATCATTATGCTTTTAGGACAATGCAGGAGACGCGCAATTAAGAAAATTTAAACTACGCATTAGTTTAATTAATAAACTAACAGTTACATAATTTTTTATTGTTTATTTTACATCAAAACCATATTTGATATAAAATTTTATATTACATTAAAACACAATCTTTACAATTTTACTAATAAGAATCTACTAACTTAAACTGTCTCGGTGGTATTATAATTAAAATTTAAAATAGCAATGGATGATGTTTATTTATTTTTTTGCTTATTTCAGAGAAACATTGATAAAATACACAAAATTGATTGAAATTGATTGGTATATTATAATATGGTAGCTAGGTCAGCAACATTACAGGTAACAAGTGTTACCTGTAATGTTTAGTTTATCATTCGATCTTCTGAAGTATCAGAAGCTCAGAAGCTATTATATTTTAGTGATTCGCCGTTCACCAGGAACTCGGTATAAATTGAACTTAAAGCGCTGTACCGCTCGGCGCTCTCTGAGCGGCACATATCCATAATATCATAATATTTAGCAGCAAGAATCCATAATAGGTTCACCATAATGCAGCTTTACCTTCAGTTTATACCGAGTTCCTGGTGTACTGCTAATCACCAAAATATCATAGTCAGGTTGAATTAGATCATATTCAAAAACCAATTTATTTGGGTTAATACCGTCTCTAAATCAACTTCTCAAATGTTACTCCAAGTAATCTTCTTGTCCTTGCTTCTTTCGCAGTTGCGAAAGAAGCAAGGACAAGAGTTATAAATGTCTCTCATACAAACCTTTCCCTCGAAACCTAATAATAATAATGCTAGACAATCCACACGGAACCATCTAGCCCCAAGCTAAGCAGAGCTTGTGTTATGGGTACTAGATGACTATTTTACTTAATACAATAGGTACATTACATGGATAGATATTTTTACTATACAAAGAAAATACCCAAAACATAACAATAACCATATACAACAATACCTTTCAAGTCGAACACGTCAATCTGGGTTACACTGTGAACAACATGGGCTCTCCTTCATTCTTGGTCCATCTTAGTAACAAACGCCACTTATGAGGGGTGTAATATAGTTTTGGTTTGAGAAGCTCTCTCGATACAGACCTGACACTGGCCCCCCTAATTTTGGACGTGTCCCTTCTGTAAGAACCTGTGTGTTATACGTATGTTGAACTTTTTTGCGACTAAGCTTTTGGCCAGCACAATTATTGTCCGACCAATGATGAAACTCTTTGGAACCTTGCTCAACATTAGGGCTCTTATACACGGACTGCACGTCTCAAAAACATGGACTGCAAGTTACCGACTGCAAGACAATTGCACCGGTAGCAGTCGACGGCAGTCGTTCACTGCAGTTAAATGCAAACGACGGGTGCAGTTGTTTTGCAGTCCGCAACTTGCAGTCCGTGTACATGAGCTCTTAACCTGGATAAAATTTCAGAAGCCACTAATTTAACTAAAGAGTTTAATTAATTGCTTTAGTAGCTGTATTAATCTACAACTAGAAGGCATTTCCAAAGAAAATATACTAGGTTAATTGCTGCAAACCCGCACAGCCGACAGATTAGACTTGATAATTTGGTATTGAGCTGTTGCAGGTAATTTTCTTAGTCCTACCATCTTCATACAGTATTTCTTCCTATATATATTATGTAGTTTTTGGGTGATTTCGTCTGAATCAGGAGGCAAGGTGACGTTTATTATGACATGTAGTTTTCATCAATATGTACATCTGAAAGTGAAAAAAACCGGTATATATAAAATACTTTTTATATTTATGAGTAGTGCAAAACAATGTAAGTAGATAGCAAATGATTAGACAAATTTTAAAGAAAAACCCTCATTATTTATCGATAATTTAAAACGAACAACGTCCTAAACGATTTCCTTATTCCAGTAACAACGTCCTACCTCAACATCGAACCAACAAATTGTATGACATTTACCAGAGAAAAACGTCCGATATTCACATGAAATCCTTAAAAGTTCAATGGTTTTCACATAAAATGGTCCTAAAATATCATAAGACTTATATTTATTCATGTATTATTATTACTAAAAAACTATTATACTGTGAGTTTGCACTACGCCAATCGTATTTTCGTACTTAAACGCGTTTCTCTTTAGTTTTCCGTCAAAAAGTGTCTTATATAAACACCGATCGCCCGCAACCGTTTACAGAGAAAATAAAGCAATATTATAGGTAATTTTAATGTTTATTAATTACAAAACTAAATAAAGCGTGTATTACGAAATAGTACAACCGAAAAATGGTCAACTTACCAGCATTTACACTTTTCTTCATACAAACAACAGAAACATTAGAAAATGATGAACTAAATTCAGACTCCCCTGCATCTTTTCTAAGCATTTCTAACCTTTTATGCGCTCATGACATTTCTAAACATATGATTTGTTCATGAAAAAACCTTACCATATTGTTTTTTCATCAAATCTAAAAAAAACTAAGCTCCAGAGACAAATACGCCCTCCTTCCATCAAACAACGGCCGAACGGATGAACAGGCCGCGCACTCGCGGCCCGCGCGGCGTCTTTTGGTCACATCATGCGTTTTTTTGCGGAGCTAATGTCAGATAGAACGTTATTCGATTTCATATTTCAGAAACTAAATAAGATACAAAAATTCTATAAATGTACGTCTGTAGTGTTTGTTCTCCTTATCCCGTCTAGCTATATAACTCATTTTTGCTCTATGATCACATCGGACTCTGTTCTACGGTTAGGTCGATCTGCAGATCACACACATTTATCTCGAGGCGAGAATCGAACCCGCAACCTCCTGCGTCGCAGGCGGACCACCCACCGAGGTCGTCAAATGAATAAATGTTATCATCAGCATATCATTACTAAATTATATCCCAGTATTGGGTTTAGGTCTTTCTTTGCTATACTAACTTTTTAGTGAATATTCTTATTCTAAACAAACTTTTTGCTTATGAATTACAAACATTTCCAGCCACTTATACAAAAATTGAATTTTAAAAAGGTACTTTATAGGTAATTATACTTAGTATGTATAGATTAGAAATTATAAATAACTATAACTATGAATGAAATAAACAATTCTTTTGTCTTTTAATCGGATTTGATTATGCTATAAAGTTATTATGGTTATGACGCTATTATGTTGTTTTAGAATTCTTAAATTACAGTCATAAAAACTCTTCAATTCGCTGCTCGAGTATGATGTGACGAAAGGCCAAGGTGATTTATTTTATTTTCTAATTAAATTGTAATGTGAATTAACACGGTTCATTAAAGTACCGAAACCTTGCTTTAAGAAACAATAGATTATCAAATAACAAATAAAAAAATGTGTTTTGGATGGTATTCAACTGTTTAGAATAAACATCAAAATTATGTATTATGTCTATTTTTGACATATATACCACAGAATAAAGGCTCACAAGGTTCACACACGAATATATACTCGTATAATAATTATATAACCATAGATTTTCACAGCAAAAACAACGCGTGTGTACAAGACCCCCACTGTAGCACTACCAGAGAATATACAGTACTACTTCTACTTATATTTTTTCGAAATCTTTTTACTTGTACTGTTATTAACATCGCTAGGCTTGAGATAGGCGTTGATGTAGAAATGTGAGAAGAGCCCGATGAAGAGCAGACAGTGTAGTACGGCGTTGTAGGCAGTGAAGATAGACGGCGGGCACTCGGAGAAGTGGTATTGATGGACTAACTGCATTGTTATTAGAACAAACTGCACCTGGAAAAAGAAGAAAAAACGTTTTATAACTAGGACAAATGTAAACAGCTAAAAGGGGAATGTATAGGTAGATTGGTGGGGGAGGAAAGCAAAGTTTTTACCCGGTGGGTGCGGAATCAAGCTGCCTGACTACATAGGTATGCTAGCATAGAACCCAAATTCAATAAAATTTAATTTGCATACACTGTTGTAAGTTTTGACTACTCAAAATCAAGCCATGTATCGACATATCTACATATGAGGAGTAATATTTTTTTTACTTAGCCTACGGTAACTCGCAAGTAAAACGCTATTTGCCAAAATTATATTTTAAACTTTCTTTTTATCGCATATAAAGTACATGACGTTACAGTTATTTAGGGCTCGCCAATATAAGCTATTTTAAAAATAACTTGTAGTTTGGTAGTGAGTTTATTTAATTTGATGGTCAACTTATCTACGACCTAAAAAGCCATTATCATCAAATAATACTCACCAACTGCAATGTAGTAATATATTTCTTCCACCACAAGTATTTAGCCAGCGTTGGATACGCGGACAGTCCATAATACGCGTACATGACCAGATGCACAAACGAGTTGACCAGTCCCGCGAACAGAACGGCCAGGGTCGGGTCGAATCTCAAGATGACCCAGGTGGAGAGCAGCATGTAGGAGTGGTGGTACAGGTGGAGGAAGGTGACCTGGCTGAACTTCCTTCGGAGGACGAAGAAGACGGTGTCCAGGAGCTCCGTGATCTTGATCATGTAGTAAATGTGGAAGTTGGTGAACTGGAATGTATGTGATTGTTGGGATCAGTTAAAGAAGTTGTTTATCTCCTGTTTAATGGAATTTATTAGAATAGAATATAATATATTGTCCAAAGTAAAGAGCTTCTACAAAATTATCTACATAAAACCTAGTGCGCGGCACAACACTGGATTCGTTTTTCATTATAGACGTGTCCAAAAGTCCTGTAAGATCTAAAGGAAATAAGTTACATTTTTTTGAAGATTTATAATTACCATACGAGAGGATATCAGAAATACGGTACGGATAATGAGGCATATAACGCTATATGCATAATTTAAACAAATGCTTAGCACATGCTTAGATTGACAGACTGACCCCAGTCTGCACATGTCATAAATAAATAAACATCACATATGAACCACAGCAAAGTGTAATCTACATTATAAGACTGTTATGAACCACTTACATAATCAATAGCAAATTCCTTATCATGTAAACATTTAGGACTAACCCCAACTCTCCACACCATTGGCAATCCCTGGAAAAGAAAACAGAAGAATTTATAACAGAGTAAAGATAACCTAATAATAAAAAAAAAATAACAATACGAAAAACCGCAGAGACATAAGTTTGTATACAGTTAGGTCCTAAATTCTTAACATTAGCTAATGTCAATAGCACACGCACCTGCCCTATAGAATTACAAGAAATTGATTCGTGTAAATCAAACATGTCAATCTTAATCAAATTATCCTAGTAATTATAAAAAAACAGCAAAGGTTACTGGTGTCGCCTGGTCGACGTTTGAAATCTTATTCCAAAACTTACCTTGTAAACAAAATAAGCAGATATAGCTACTTGAAAAGCGTTGTATAAAGTCATAATTTTGTCCATGTTGTAAGCGGACCGAGTCTTCATAAACGATGGTCCTACTTTCAGAACAAACACCATGTATAGGATCCATATTATAAGGATGGGTAAGGGACTGTTCATCAGAGGTAGAGATTTTATTAAATTCACTGAAAATATTAAAAATAATTAGTTATGATCAGAGAGAAATTGAATGTTTTGAATAAACTAAGTGCCTTTGAAACTATTAAACCGTTTTTAAGGTTTTGCGAGAGACTATCCTATATACGATGCAAAATAATTTAAATCACACTTTTTAATGGTGGGTACAGATACATATCAAGCGAGCGAGAGCGAGTGTATTTAAAGGAGTGGGATTAACGACCATTGGTAATTTCGTTGTAATTTTTATCCGTCTTTAAAAAAAGGAGGAGGTTCACAATTCGACTGTATTTTTTTTTATGTTGGTTACCTCAGAACTGTTGGTCCGATTTCCATATATCTTTTTTATATGAAAGCTGGATCGTCCTGTGTGGTCCCATTTTAATTTGGTTACTGGGCCAAATTAAAACGGGAGCACATGGGATCACATGGATCCCATTGTTAGAACTGTCTGACAATGAAAAAACTATAAATATTAAAGTCCCTTTACAGTTTTTTAAAACTATAAAGCGTATAAATAATTCTTAGAATATATTGAGTCGTCCAAAAAGCTCGAAGGTTTATTTACCTCAGTTTTAAGGTTGATGCCCGATATGGCGCGGGGTTTGTAGGTCCTCCTACATGCATTGGGACAAAAAATGTTTGCACGATCTTCATAGATTTTTTTCGGATGTTTTGGATTTTTTGTTTTTATAATGTATAATATATAGATATCTATGTATTGTTTTGTATTAAGGACCATACACCAGTGAAAGTGGCGCCCCAACTATTTTATCTTATTATTACGTTAGACGCAGCAAGTTTTAAAAATCCTACGTTCAGTTTGTGGTATCTAATAAAAGCTATTTATTAATGCCTCTGTAATAGTTTCATTTTGTAAAGCTTAGGTAGAGATACGAAGTTGCGCTTTTTGGCCACCAAACTCTTTTTTCGCATCTCCTCATAATCTATATGAGATAAAATTATTAAAAATTAATATTTATTAAAAAATTGCTTATCATAGATACCAAAAAATGAACGTAGGATTTTTAAAAATTCCTATGATAAACGTAAAAATATGTTAAAATAGGTATCGCTGTCATATTGGCTCGGGTATGCGCCTTAAGTATATCTATTTATTTATTAAAAAGGAACGCCAACAGCGTATACATAAAATAAATAAATAAATAATGCTGGACAATTCACACAGCATTATCTAGCCCTAAGCTAAGCAGAGCTTGTGTTATGGGTACTAGATAACTGATATACATAATACAATACACTACATAGATAGATATTTTTTATTATACATAGAAAAACATCCAGAACGCCCTGAACAAATTTCTGCAGATCGTACACAAATCATCAAGCATTATTACGTATTTATCAGTCATTAAGTACCTACTCACAACACAAGCAATGCTTTTACGTCGCAATTACGTTCATGTTGGTTCTTTCACGTTCCTTCGAACTTCTTACTCTCATACGCTTGTCTGTAACTGTATCTACCCGCACAACACTGTACGTACCGTCATCCTCAAACGTCCAAGTTTCATTATTAGTTACCATCGCACACGCTAGCCCCACACTGTAAACTATAAACGTCTAAAGTTGAATTAAGTTTCTGGTATGTTATAATACCTGCACACCTATTGTCCTACATTCTCAGGGCAATGTTTTATTTATTTAGTTTTAGCTACACCCCGCGGCTTCACCCGTATTGAAATCATACAAATACATGCAGTTACATTCATTCAAAAAAGCATGATCCATGCTTTAATGGAGAGAAGGTGTCACAAACATAAAAATATCCAAACTTTCGTATTTTATACTATTAATGTAGGTTCAGCAGTGCTATAGGCTGGTGTTGTTGTGTATGTGATATAACTATATAATACAATAATAAGAATATATTATAATGGACAATTCACACAACATTATCTAGTCCCAAGCTAAGCAGACCTTGTGTAATGAGTACTAGATATCTGATATACAATACACTACAAAAATAAAAAAATCCGCACACCCCCCGATACGCAGATATGGTGTTAACAATATTTTTGATTCATTCATTAAGTTTATTGTTTAGTTTTGAGTGAATCGAGGCATAATATTTTTTTATAAAAACCTTACCACCATAACCCACTCAGAGGTTAATATTTTATAGAACTTAAACTATCTTCGTACTAAATTTCATCTAAATCGGTTAAGTAGTTATGAAGATACACGGTAACAAACATACACACCAACTTTCGCATTTATAATGTTATATTAGGACTGACGTTAATACAAAGAAAATATATAATTAAGTAAATATAATTAACGGACTGATGTTATTGTACAACTTTTATATTGTACCTAGTTGAGTACTAATGTTATAAATTGTGTGTTGAAACAAATAAGAAAGTAATAGGGTATATGCACCGATTTTTTTTATTGTTTTAATCGATTCTTTAGGTCTTTATTTAACCCAGGAATGATAAGACGCTCACTGAATTTCGCATTAACAAGGTAAAAAAAACAAATCAAAACTACAATCATTTTCGGGTGATAAAAACGCTGCCATATTGGCGCCATGTTTATGTGACGTCGACGTACGCACTTGATTAAAACCTTTGGTGACGACCTCGGTAGTGATCATCTCAGGAAAGAGGTTTTCCGAAAAAACTGAAAATAATCGACAATACGAAATGTCAAGTGGGCAGAATAGTGTCAAATCAAGGTGCAGCAAGCAGAATAAAAAAAGAAGAAATGCGTACAGTGATGTCACGTCCGCTCTAGTCAATGTGAGTAGCGTTTCGAAATTTTGCGATTGAGATTTAAATATCAATTTTTCAATGGTTAAATTCTACAATAAAAACATCTCAAAACGCAAAAATAAATATGCAGATATGTTTCTATATCAATAGAGAATACGTATATATTTTTATAGCCATTTTGAAATCACATGCATATACCCTATTACCCACAGTACATGTTCCATACACAATAGTTATTCATTTGTTTATAGTAAAAAGTAAATTCTGTTGGTTTTAAAAGTATGAGCATATTATGTTACGTAATTAAGTTCTAATTTTTACAATTTAAACATATAATTCGGTTTCGTTTTAGAAAAATAAACCGGTAATATTAGCCATATCAACAAAGTGTAACTACGTTTGTATTACTCGGTGTTTTTAATGAACATGTTTTACCTACTTCGCATTTAAAGCGTATAAATAATACAATACTAAAGCGTTACCTCACCTGTTCCTTTAATGGGATATAGTTTGTGACCATGATCATCATCACCATTATTAACACACAAATGGCTCGTCTCTCAAAAAGGCAGTAAGTAGGCAAACTTTAACCATGATAATTATTTGTCATATAAACTAATTTCCTCATGCTCATGTAAAAACAAAGGGCTGCTATACCCTAAAAACTATAAATTACAGTCATTAAATTACCCGGAACATCATATTTTCTGTATTCCGCGATCCATTGTCGAAGGAAACGAGGTCTTCCTCAAACATTTGATTTAATTGTTTATTATTAAACAAAGAATTATAAAGATAGTGGGTTTCTTTGTTTTGTACAGCAAAAAACTCATCAATGTTCATTTTTTTTCAGTCTAAATCCCAGCCTTATTAACCTTGGAAACCATAATTCCATGCATAGTAGATTTTCATTGTAATGCGCCTGTGTGCTTTAGTTATGGCCTCTTTAACCTAAAATAATGTTTTAGGTCCAAGTGAATAAATTACAAAGTTTACTAGATTTAAGTGTAGGTATATCTCTAACTAAATAAGGAGGCTACAAAAGGGTTAAACTTGAAGCAAAGATCACGTCATTTTAAAACAAACATTTATTTAGGATAGGTCATTTTAGGTATTAGCAAATATTATCAGACTTAGATACAAGTTTGGCAACGAAAATGATTTCATAACAAGCGTCGTGTCAACGAACCCGTAGAGAATTTCATAAAAACGAGAAATGTTATATGGAAGAATTTACATACACAACTCAGACATGATAAAGGACTTGAACTGGGTACAACTAACTTGCAATGGCTTTTACAATTCTCTAATACATATAAAAAATCGCATGAGTAGGAATCAGATGTACCCACGACCTTCAAATGGGTACCTGTCAGAACCCCTTAGGTCTGTGTTCACCAAGAGATAACCATCAAAGGACTTAGTAAGGTTCGTTGTTTAACGTTGGCGTTTAATGTAATCTAACCATCTGTTGGTGAACTTAGGTCAATGTAGGAAAACGACCGCTTAGAACAATTGACTGATATGCGTAAATGACCTTGTAGCAAAACGTTTGGAAATGAAAATGGTCTGCGTGTCTCGAACGTACAGTCAGTCTAGAATAATAAAAAAATATTGTTTATCAAGCTTTATTTAAAAAAAAACGTATGCACTATTAGATTAGCATAGTTTTCATGCTAGAACCTAGAGTCCCTCATTTAAAAGCAATAAATCAAAGCAGTTCCCGTTGACTGAACACCATTGCTGCATTGAAGCAGAACCGCGAGATCTGCCAAACACGAACACAACAAAAACAACATCCACAGTTCTACGACCCTACTCGAAAGTTTTGTTTACATTATCATTACAGCTATAGAGATTGTTATATTTGTATTTAATGTTTTCTGCAAAAATACTTTTAATTCTTTACGTTTTATTGTTATTTGATCTATGTAGTGTATTGTATTAAGTATATCAGCTATCTAGTATACAGAACACAAGCTTTGCTTGAGGTGCTGTGTGGTAAATAAGTTATTTGATCGCTAGATCTGTTTGTTGCTTTAATGTAACCCAAAAATTTGCCAATAACAAGAACTCTCGCCTTGGCTAGCATAACGTCTTTTATAGTTCTTCATTAGTATAGTCTTCTTTAAGGAAAAAAACTCCAGTATCTCTGTAAATGTTTCTATGATTCCTTTTTAGTAATGAACTGAATCTTCCCACGCCATTCCACGTAATACCAATTTGTTTCCATAAGCGCGGATTATGGCGACCATAAGTGAAAGTTGTAATTGTGCCAATTTGGAGTTCGCATAGCGTGCCATTACTGCGGTTTGCATTGTCTTGGATGATTCGCTGCAATCTTAGAAAGTCCATTCAATCATCGCTGGTATTTTAAGCGACAGGGTCTTGAGTATTCTCAGTTTTTACCTTTGTTGATTCTATTTCTACTTTAGGGTGATTCGCGAGCATGCGTGGATGGTTATCCATAAATAAGCTAGCCACAATGGCCTGTTGTACATGTTGGCCAAGTCAGTCTAGACTCACCGTGACTTAGGATACCGTCATCATTGGGAATTCGCATGTTTTATGCAATAAGTTTCTTTGCTCAACCTCAACAGCCTGTATTGGTCCACTGCTGGACACAGGCCTGCCCATGACAAACATCTTGTTGGCGTTTATCGAATGGGGGGGTAATGTCCATAATCCCCACGCTGGGCATGCGGGTTGGGGATCGCAGTTCGATGGTAGAGTTTTTCTGCAGGCGGTGCTACTGCCCGCCCCCGGTGCATAACCCTTAGTCGCCTCTTACGACACCCACGGGAAAAGATGGGGTGGTGCAAATTCTAAGCCAGCACCACACAGCTTTTGAAGTTTCTTTCATTTAAGTGGAATTATACTTTTATGTATTTATCAAAAATTGTGTACACCTATCATTACAAACACACCTAATGCGATAGTGTACTTTAAGATGTTTAAGTGTATTTTTGCAATTGTTGATATTCTTAGGTTTCATGTCTTGGTTATCTGATGTTTGGTTTCTGTTATAGTTGCATGAAGATACTGAGCTGACAGACGTTTTAAACCACATCTTTATTTGGTATAAGGGCATTAAAGCTGCCCGAAACGCGTTCATACAAAACAACTTCGATTTCACTTTAGGGATCGCTTTTACTTTCAAGGACGACCACTTTCTAAGTGTTTTCTCAATTGAATTCAAACTTAAAACGGTTGGGATACGGATTCAAATCGGCTGACTATATGTGTAACACATTCCAAAGGCTGTACAGAAGTGAAATAGAGTGTGATTAATTGTTGATATGCCGATGATGCTGTGTCATTGTCAGGTTCTTTGGACTTTCCATTAGTGTGGGCGTTGTATCACACTAATATAATATGGATGCATGGATGTTTGTTACCTCTTCACGAAAAACCTTCTGAACGGGCTGAAATTTTGCAAATTGGTACCTATTCTTATCTTGGAATCAGATCTTTTATAACTCAGTTCCTAGTTCCTCTGAGATGGAAAACGTTTCCAAAGACAACGCGTGCAAAGCTGTGGGCAGAAACTAGTTTTCTTTTTACTGCACTCGATTCTATGATCCAATGTATTTATTCTTATGAATGAAAACTGTTATCAATAAAATAAATCGACTAGGTAACGAGGGTCCCCGGATAGGTAATAGTGGGTATTACGCCCTCCTCAGGGCGTCGAGTCCCACATAATTCTGGTCCCCCCCAGACCAGTCTATTCGTAAACGACATTATCTCACCGAAGAAAAAAAAGGTGACAGCAAGAGCCGTTTTAAAATCAGAGGGCCTAGCCAACCGGCATTCGCTATGAAGCTAATCGAAAACAATTTAAAGATTCGTAGGGAATAGTTTGAAACAGATCACGTGACATATCTAAGGAATACGTCAAACCCATACATTTTTGGAGATTTCTATTATCGCTTTCGACATCGATTGTTACATTGTCTAGGTCCGCTATATGACGCGTCATGTTATAGCTCAATACTTTTTTGCTTACAATGCTTTTATCAGAATCAAAATTATTCAGCCATATTAGAATAATAACTAACGACTTTAGGTGCGTCCTGCGTCCAGCAGTGGACCAATACAGGCTGTTGAGGTTGAGGTTGAGTCCAAAGGCCGACGACTTTCTAGTGTATGCATCTGTACGGATAAGTTCTCATGAACTTATCCGAGAAATATCCATAACACCCTGACCAAATATTCGAGGATTGTACAAACATTTGCCCCAAGGCGCAGATCTTCATAGATGAGAGAAAGATAAAACGACCCATGAGGCGCGGCGGTTGAAAGTCTGCGTGCGGCGCAGGCGGTTGCGGGTTTGATTCCCGCCTTGGGGCAAATGTTTGTACAATCCTCGAATATTTGTTCAGGGTGTTATGGATATTTTCTATATATAATAAAAATATCTATCTTTGTATTGTATTAGGTATATAAGTACATGTACTTACATTTTAGCAAATAAAAGTATTGATTGATTCATATCAGTCATCAAGGACCCATAACACAAGCTCTGCTTAGCTTGGGGCTAGATTATGCTGTGTGGATTGTCCAGCATTATTTATTTATATATTAAAACAAGTGGCAATTCATTATTTAACATGAAAATGTATCTGGACTTCATCCAGATACATTTTCTGTGTGGAGCTACAGGGGGATATTGAATCAGTGGAGAGTTGGAGTCTACAGAACAGGCTCGCGTTTAACGTAGCGAAATGTAAAGTGATGACTTTCACTAGGCAGCAAGCTCCTAGATTACAGACCTACTCTCTAGGCGTCTCTGAATTGGAAAGGGTAGAGAACATTCGAGACTTAGGACTCATTGAAGATAGGTGCCTTACCTTCCGAGAACACATAACGTCTACGTGCAAGGCAGCAAATCGGACTCTAGGTTTTATAATGAGATCAGCCTCGCAATTCAGTGACGTTAGAGTTGCTATTATGCTCTACAATGCATTTGTCAGAAGCAAACTAGAGTTCAGCGCAATTAGCTGGGATCCGAGAGAGACTAAGTACATTATTCTTATTGAGAGACTGCAAAGAAAGTTTGCCAGATATTTATATAAACGTATGTATGGGTACTATCCGTATTTATTCCCTTCCCTCTTTGTGACTGGTATGGTCGGATTAGATTCACTGGAGCTGAGGCGTAAACTGCAGTTAGCTATGCACTACTGCCTAATTATGCGGAGTAAAGTGAATAATCCTACCATACTAGAAACTATTACTTTATACGTCCCGAATAATTATACGAGATGCGGCCGTAGGCACCACCGACTGTTTGCCTATCACACTCCGCGAACGCAGCATGCTAACCATGCTCCTACACGACGCGCGCTTAAACTCTTAAATAAGTTTCTACTGGAGTTCCAACATGTGGACCTGTTTAATGATAGCCTACCTTCTATTTATGTGTCTCTTAGATTGTTTCTTAGTTTTAATTAGTTTGTAATCTAGATAGTAAGCATTTTGGTGTAAACTGTGAGCTTCTATCAATTTTTAATAAATAAATGTCTAATGTCTAAATGTCTAAATCCAGAGTTTAACATGTTAATTTATTGTAAGTATCTACTCAAGTTTACATAATTTGAACTTGCCAATGTCATTGTTTAAAAATAGACCCAAGAAATGGTTTGCCGACTCATTGTGAGTATTTGCGAATATTTTAATAATAATCAGGCTAACCTAATTATTATTAAATTACGTATATGTCTAAACATATTTTATTTAAATACCACTGTTAAGTGTACTTACTGTTATGGTTACTTATGTTGTGGTTGTTAGATTCCATAATGATTATCTTCCTGTTACTTTCCTTATTTCGATATTTCGAAATTTTTGTCACAAAGATGCTTGAACCTGAAATAGCATTATAGGCTACTTTTTTTATCTAAAAAAAAACGCGAAGCGCCGGCCAGACCTCAACCTCAACAGCCTGTATTGGTCCACTGCTGGACGCAGGCCTCCCCCTGATAAGCTCCTTATTGGCGTTTATCTAGTGGGGGCCCATAATCCCCACGCTGGGCATGTGGGTTCGGGATTGCAGTTCGGTGGTAGAATTGTTCTGCAGGGAGCGCAGCTGCCCGTCCCCGGTGAATATCCCTTAGTCGCCTCTTACGACACCCACGGGAAGAGATGGGATAGTGCAAATTCTAAGCCAGCACCACACACGGCGGGCATAAGCCAGTATAAAATGAATACGGAACTAAAGAACTCTGAAGTCAATTTAACAACCTACAGGATGTCTGTAAACACATAAGGACTATAATAATAATAGTTTAGTACTTTAGCGACGAGAACTTATCTTTTTAGCTGTTTAAGTGGCGGATGACCTGTGTTTAGTGACATCCTGTATTAATACGGTGTATTATCTAACTTTGAGACAAAATACAAGGCAAATAACTTATTTCCCGGTCGGTCGGTATTAAAATGGCATTATCCTTGAAAATATTTCATTCCGATTTTTTTATTGTAAACAGTTTTGCTTGTGTCATCCTTTAAAAATATGTTTTCTTATGAAAGTTTGGGTGTATAGGTGAATGGATGGATATTTGATTCTTCTTCACGCTATAACTAACAAACCGATCGGGTAAAATTTTTCCATAAATGTAGCTTTAACCATGGATTCAATCAAACACAGGTAGAACTTTCAATCCCATACAACAGTTCCCATAGGATATAAATAACTTTAAAATGATTACATAAAACCAACGCGTGCAAAGCCGCGTGCAGAAACTATACCGGGTCCATTTTGAATGAAGCATAAACGTATACAAACCGCCCATACCTAACCTAAAATTCACTTTGTTGGCGCGTCCGTTTATACGTAATTTACATTACTTGACGATTTTAGATCCTCCCTTCAATAAAAATTGCTTACAATTATATCTGAAACTCGACGCCAAGCAAGTGAGTTTTTGTTATTTGTATCGTGGTTTATTTACTAACATACTCCATGCTGGATGGATACGGCATAGTCTATACTATAATAAATAAAAATAAAATAAAATTATAAAGAGGAAAGATTTCTTTGGTTGTTTGTTTGTATTAAAAAGAATCCGAAACTACTAGACCGATTTAAAAACAGGAAAAGTAATGGTGAAAGATTTTTCACCATTACTTTTCCTGGAGTGACATAGGCTATATTTTATCCCGGAATTCCCACGGGAACGGGAACTACGCCGGTGGAACTGCGATGCGCTGCTAGTAATTAATAAATTCTAAATACCAGTAGGTACTTTGACCTCATTCATGAAAAATTACTCCAATCTCTGTAATTTAATAAATCACTTCTAATGATATCACAGCTGTGGGTACATTAGTAAGGTAACGTTGGTGTTTTTCTGTCCCTTCGAATTCCACCGATTATTGGAAACCTTCAAAGTGGTAAATTCGTGTTAAGTTTAACAAAAGGTTATGTTGCAACACCGGGGTACAGTCGGCTACAAAAGCTTGACCCTTTACGTTGTTTTTAACATTTTCACTGCGCGGATCCAAGTTATCTTTTTTCGGTTGAAATTGTGAAGTTACAGCCTCCTAGCTCTGATGTCAAGTTTTGAAAGAGGTTGGATACGCGGCGCGTTAAAAAAAATGGTATTTACTATTTTCTAGTAGGCAAATTTGCAGCAAATAAACTGGTCTGGAGGACACCAGAATTATGTGGGACTCGACGCCGTCTCGCCATTTTCGCCGAACTACCTTTAAAACTACCGCGATCGATGAAATGGCTGCCTGGAAAATAGTAAACCAAGTTGCATAATTTACTCACCCGATTTATATATGTATTTACTTATACAAGGTTAAGACGACTAGGTAGTTTAAACATAAGGTTTAAACTACCTAGTCGTACCTAGCCTGAATTAAAAATGTAAACCATCGGGGATATTGAATTCTGTATAAAATTCGTTTGTTTTTTTACTACCAACGTGTAGCCTCTGTTATCACGTGTCTTGTCACCAACTGTGCCGAGTGTACATCATGGTTCCTCCGACCACCTTCGACCCTTGGTTTTTAGACAGAGCTGGTGCTAAATTAATGGTAATGTAGTCGTGCGGACCACCTGCCAGCAATTACAGATGGGCATTATTGCCAAATCTGTTCTAGGTAACCATTAGTCTTTGAACCTGTCGCAGTTTAATGTTGGACTAAAGTTATGTCTGGTAATATTGATGTAGGTGAGCTAAAGAAACGTAAATAAATAGACCTACCTGTTAAGGCATGAAGTAAAGAAACACGTCGATTAATATAAAAAAATCCAAATAGCTATAAATAATAAATCCTTCGTAGTTTGACGAATTCATTATGAATGTAAGCGGGTTAACTACGAACCTTGTTTGAGTGCTCGAAGGGATGCGGAGCGCGCGCGTCTAGAACCGCATTCGCCCTGAAGATGTCCCTCTTTAAGGGATGAAACGTTGGTGTTCTTCTAACACAAACAAGGTTCGTAGTTAACCCGCTTACATTCATAATGAATAATAAATCCAACGAACGTTTTATTTAGGAGTTCCTATGGCCACCTTCTGTCTCCATCGCCAGACCAGCTGGATGGTACCATTACATTGTGAAGCTCAATGGGTTGAAGATAACTGATCTACAATCATTGACGACCTCTGTAGCGGTTGCGGGTTCGATTCCCGCCTCGGGACAAATAGATAGATAACTCTTTATTGTACCACACAAGCATAAAAAACAATACAGAAGGAAATGTACAGAATCATGGAAGTACAAAGGGCGGCCTTATCGCTTTGAGCGATCTCTTCCAGGCAACCTGGAAAAACCCTGGTGTGCACGATCTCCAGACATTTGTTCAGGGCGTTCTGGATGTTTTCTATGTATAATAAAAAATATCAATATATGTAGTGTATTGTATTAAGTATATCAGTTATCTAGCACCCTCATCACAAGCTCTGCTTAGCTTGGGGCTAGATGATGCTGTGTGAATTGTCCAGCATTATTTATTTATTTATTTAAGTTAAATAAGAATTAACTGTACTACTACTAAACTAATTATTTATTTATTGCGCTTAGACTAGTATAAAAAATACCTACAACTTCCTGCCCAAGCTCACAGAGGTCGTAAATATAATGTGAAACATACTTACTCAATACCATATAAGTCTTTATGCTAATCTCGAATATTCATAACTTCTTGTCAACCCGACCTCGGGGTCCTTTCTAGACCGGTCGCTGCTGGCCGGTGATTTATTGGATCACAAGCAATATTGAATTATAAGCAGATCTGTTACGTTGGCAGTGACCGGCGTGAGTTGACCTCCAGTTAGCGATGGTGGAATTTGTTTGTAACTGGATGAATGGTTTTTAGTGTTTGATTTGTAATGGGTTAATATTTTTGTTTATTAATATTGGTCAGATGAGTCGTACTATGAAAATAAAAGATTATTGTCGTGGACAGAACTCACAAAAGATGGAGCATAACCATACTTATAACCATACTTGAAGAAATATTGGACACGTGGCACAAAACTGAGAGGACTTGAAAAAATACACGTAATAAAAAAAGCATTTTTAAAAACAAGCTCAATTCAAAATTTCCAAATTGCTTGGGAAGACACATTCAAGGAATCTAAACACGATGGGCCTACGTTGTCGTTTTATTTAGGAGTCCCTATGGCCACCTTCTGTCTCCATCGCCAGACCAGTTCAATGGTACCATTACATTGCATTGTCACCGAACCTACATAAGTGTGGCAAATTTGAGCTCAATGGGTTGAGGATAACTGATTTACAATTCATTTGCAATTGCAACTGCTCGATGGTACGAGTACCATAACTATAAAAACTTGCGTAGTTCGATTTCATTATAAAATATAAGCGGGTTAAGCACTGTTAAGCACTGCGCGTGAGCGCGCGTTGTAAACAAACAAGGTTCGTAGATAACCCGCTTACAATCATAATGAGTACCATAACATTGTCCCGTACCATTATACAAATGTATTAACTAATGCAAGTTAAAAAAGCCTGCTTTCTAAAACTAGCATCATTATGACTATAATTTAATGATCGGTATTTATCGTACCTTTGTTTTTATTTCCTCTACGTTTCTACCACTACTACGTTTAAACGTAGGGGAAATAAAAACAAAGGTACGCGATAAATACCCGATAAATAATCATTAAATTATCTTAACAATTCGCAAAAGTTTAAAATGTTTTATTATGACTCAAGTTCGCAAATAAATGACTTTTGAACTTTTTGAACTTTTGGCAGTAAGCCTCGTAGTGGGTGAGGCTTATGCAGACTCCGACATTTCAAAACTATACCGGGTGAACAAGTTTTAATGATAATTATTCTTTTTTAACTCTGTTTCCACTCGCTCTGATCGCGAGTTTGGGTCAACACACGCGCACGATGCTGTAATGACATGTGATTGGGATAATTTGTCCACTTGCTCTGATAATTCGAGGGATATGCTCGATTTGTGGACTAATTTCTTAAGAATTGTGGACTATTAGATGGAAATGTGGTTTGGCGGTATTTTTAGAAAGGTAAATGGTGTAAATGTCGTTGAAAGATAAACATGAAAGATAAAAAATGTGGAAGCTGCTACGAACGGCTTCAGCGGAAGTTATTTCTTTTATTACTAATTCGGTAATTTGATGATTTCACTTAATTTTTATACTTTGTGGGCTTATTTGATAGAAATGTAGTTTGGTGGTATTGGTAAGAGACCTGAGAGGTAAATGGTGTAAACTTATATAAATACGTAACTCAAGAAAAGTTAGTATTTTTTATTAAAACGCGGTATGTTTCGGATCTTGACATATACATATAGTATACCCAATAAATCCACGAAACGCAATTCAGTCTAATAATATTGATAAATACGATAATAACTAAGTATGTCTGTTACCTTTTTGGCACTACTCGGCTGAATGTAGATATATTATTATATCGGGGAAGGAAAAATTCTTCCTTTTAAATCTAGAACATCTACATCCGCAGCCTTATTACCAGTCCACTGCTGGACGCAGACCTCCCTTTTTGAAAGAAAGAAAATACATTTAATACTATGTTAGTTGTTTAGTACTAGGTTGTTTAGTTTAGCCCGTAGGATCTGGAAAGGGATGAAATAATGCCCTATTTTCTTAAAGTTTGAATGACACAAAAGTGCGTGGCGCATTCCCAATCAAACTGATGCCGACTTTTAGTCCTCATATTAACAACTTATTAACAACGAGATCGTTGAGTAACAATTATCTAGGTTTTTCATAATTATCCTTCGTAGATGGTAACATACCATTGCAGTAATGCATGCAATGAAATGCGCAGTACGCCTGGCACCGATCAAAACACGTCTCCTTTATTCATTTTTAAGAATATAAATAAATCAATTATATTGGACGATTAATACGGCATTATCTATCCTGCTAAGCAGAGCTTGTGTTATGGGTACTAGATAACTGATGCACTTAATAAAATACACTTTATAGATGGATATTTTTTTTAATTATACATGGAAAAAATCCAGAACGCCCTGAATAAATATCTACAGATCTTGCATACATTCGTTCTGAGCTGTTAATTTGTTTTGAGCTGCTAGTTCTTAATTTGTCCTCGTTTTTTGGGTTGTGTATAATGCTTACTTGTTTTAATATTGTAAAGATACTATTAAATCAGAATAAACGTATTTTATTTATTCCTTCATTTATTCAATAATAAGCTGGGTGTTTGGATCCAAAGGTCTTTACATTTAGCTATAATTTCTAAATAATCTAATATTCTCTTCAAAATCTGAGAAGTAGTGTCGCGTTAGGCAAGCGCTAAACCATGACATCGTTAGAACAAAGGAGCGGGATCAATTGTTCGCGCGATTGGAATCTTTCGGACAAATATTTACGAACAACCGCGAACACAATAGACCGCGGCTAATTGTACAAGGAGTGACCTAGGAGTTGGTGCAGGGAGTCTGTGATCAAGGTCATCTGTGATAAGACTGATAAGTGGTTACTTGGTCCACCTAAGTCCTTTCAGTAGATAGCCTGGAAGAGATTTCTACTAGCGATGAGAACGCCCTTTGACCTTCCGTGACATTCGACATGTCTCTTCTCTTATGATCCAATTGTGTCTGATTCTCTCGGTATTAGTTTCCTAAATGGTTACAATAAATCAATACCGGTTTTCTGTCAGAACATAGACTTGGAAATATCTATTATTTGCCACCATACTGAACACAATAATGAATAAACAATTTTGATATGAAAACCACCAGTATATTTGTGAGATTTTTCAATATTCAAATATTGTAGCTGAATAGCTATGTGTAGTAGCTATTTGATCTCTATGTATGTACGCAATTAACTTCATTTTACCACACCAAGCTTATTGAAGAAAATGTTTGCTCACTCTCAAGCACCTTCACATATAATAGTGGTGACAAATATACTACGTTTTCACATGTCAAAATATGACTCGTTTGTATTATCTATTTACTATAATCAAATTTTAAACATGTCTACAAAGATTAACTCCAAAACCTACTCTACTTAGCGCTACTCTAAAGATTCGTCGCGTCAAAACTAATATGTGACAGTCTTGCGAATTTGCTTTCTAAATGCTTATGAATATTGATGATGATAACTCCACACATGCAAATAGCCTTTGTAGCCTAGACTTTGTATGAAGACAGATGACCTATTAGCACTCATATCATACGTCTAGAGCTGAACATCACCTACACCTGCAGCCTTAGACTGATCTACTGCTGGACGCAGGCCTCCTCTAGGCCTCCTCTTTATATGCCACTTATTCTCATAAACGATATGTGGGTAATGCCCATAAAACCAATGCTATATAGGCATGCGGGTTGGGGAGAGCAGTTTTGCAGAAGGTGCTGCTACTCACCCCTCGCCTCTTACGACACACGGGGGAAGAGATAGGGAGTTGTAAAGTCGAAGTCATCACCACACGACCAACTGCTGAATATGCCTCCACCAAACTATTGTTTTTTTATCATAATCACAACGCGTGGCGTCTGCCAAGCGTGGCGTATCTGTCTAGATAGGTGATCGTAATAGAGGTACTGGCTAGAAATGTGGAAGCTGCTACGAACCTTTGTACCGGGGAAGGATCCGGTAGAGTCCCTAGCTCTTTCTAGAGTAGAGTCCCCGTTAGCTCTTTCTATCAGGATCGGTTTTTACGCATCCACCACGGCCTTCAATGTGTAGGGGCGGGCGGAACCAAAGCCAGATTAGGTGTTGCTAAAATGTGCAGTCAATACCTACTACAATAAGGTTCTGAGTATAAACATTGTAATAGTTAGACCGTTTTGTTTACCTTCCGAGTGATGACCTCTGTCTTGTGTGAAAATATTCAGCTGTTGTATAATAGTCTAAATTGTTTTTGGGTATATTACGTCAGTGCGAGAAATTATCTTACAATCCACTACTTTTGTCTTTTTTGACTTCAAGTCTTGCTGAAGTGGAATTAGTGGTGTTTGGTATCGAGCTGTTCCATGAATGTATGAGAAATCACCTTTAAACGTTTCCATAGGAACAACGCGAAGCCGCGCGCAGCTGGTCCTACTATAAAAACTATCATAGTTCGACTTGTTACACATTTTAGCGATTGACCTTACGCGACACAACCATGAAGTATCGGCTCAATGAGGTGGAATTAGCACGTCGTAGCAATGTGCTAACTGTTAGCACAGCGCGACATCCCTGCATACGAATATGATGCGCTGGCGCAAGGGCTTGCGCAATGGAGTACGGTACTTGGTGTAGGACAGGTGGTGGAGTGGACAAGTGCCGTTGTGGGGAAATTGGACAGCTTGGGATGGAGATAATTGATTTTGTTTTAAAAAAACTATAAACCGACTTCAATTAGGTATATGAATCTCATTGTTAGAACTGGACCATATTAAAATGGAGCCACACGGGAGGCACCAGCTTTCACATAAAAAAAGAAACATTAAAATCGGACCACCCTGTCAAACATAAAGAAACAGTCGAATTGAGAACCTCCTCCTTTTTTTAAGTTGATTAAAAAGTAATTAGAATCTGAGATTTTTTATTTTATGGGAGCTCATGTCTCATTTTACTTATAAAATTATTGCCTTTACCAGTTCACTTCTGGTGAAGCACCATAATAGGTGACTCCTCACATTAGGTGTAATGCCATAATTAGCACGCTGTGTGAATGTGGTTTCTTCAATCCTTAGCCCTAAGGTAAGCAGAGCTTTATAATTGTATATGTTAAAACATAATACTTAAAACGTGTTCATTTACGAATATGATAGATGACTATATTATATGTTTTACTACCAAATAAAATATTATTATTATATAATGTAACTAGATATTTCTGCGCTTCATGTTCATAATTGCCATTTGTCATCATCGACCTACATTCTGTAATATCGTAGTTCTGAAAACGATCTGCTTTTTGTCGCGATTCGTGATACTGCATAGAAACTTAATGCCTCTTCGGCAATTTAGCAATATCGATTGTGTTGTAGGATAGAAATGTCTATACTAATACATATTATAAAGGGAAAGGAAATATTTGTTTGTTTATATTGAATAGGCTTCGAAACTACTGGACCGATTTAAAAAAATCTTTGACTATTAAACAGCTTACTTTTCAGGGAGTGTCATAGGCTATATTTCATCCCGGAATTCAAACGGGAACGGGAACTACGCGGGTAAAACCGCCAGGCGCTGCTAGTGGCTTTGGCTGCTAGTTGGTTATTAACTGATAAAAAATATGAGTATTTTCAGCTTAACTAACGTAAATAAACGACCGCTGCTGAATTTGCCTCCCCCAAACATTATCTTTCTAACTTTTTTCTTAAAGAAGTCACTGCATGGGACTGCACTGCCTATTGCGACATAGCCTTAAACATCAAACATGCGCATATTTTCAACTTGCGCCTTGTGCCACCACACCAGGACCTGTCAGAAAATCAGCGCCGTTATAGCTTCGGCTGTAGCGGCATAATGCTGAGACAGGGACCTTTTTGGCCCTTTATATAACATCCTTTAACATGCTCCTCTCTTATTTATGTACTACTTTCCTTGGTTTATATGTAATTCTTTGCTTATTTCCTACTTATCTATAATCCTTACGTATGTCGTGTTATGTGTGTGTTATGTAATTGTTCCAAATAAATGTATTTTCTTTCTTCTTTCTTTCAACTTAAACACTATAGTAAAAAAGGTTTAGAATAAACCTGAGCAAAGCATGACATGTGTGAGCTTGCTATTGACTCGGCAATTAGGCTAGCTCTCGGCATCGCCAATGCGTTATCTGGCAAAAACATGGTGTTCTTTGTCACTTAAATTAGTGAAAAACATATGAAAATCGTACCAGTAGTTCCGGAAAATACATAATCATAAAAAAATCATAAACAAATAAATACATTTTAGGTACCTCCAATATAAGTGTTGATGTTGAATACTGGTAAAGTAGTTTGAGCCCTATTGGTTAAAAAATAAGGTGCTAGTTGGTTGTTGGGTAATGGTCGGAAACATGAATGGTAGAACGGTACACTCGTGAGGTTTTTCATAACCGTTATGTCGGTTACATAATTTGAATTTCGAACAGCTGTAAATCAAAACACGCAAACGCGACTTCTGTTATGAGAATTCGAATTTCAAAATACAAGTCAATTTAAAAACGACTTGTTGACTTTTGAGTGACACTTGTTAGAATCATAGGATTCTATTTATTTTGAGCCAACTTTATTAGATTTATTACTTTTACTGATTATATAAATTTAAAATACATCGCCCCACTACTGGATAAAGGACAGGGCAGGAAAAACTAACCTATAAAATTCACCCGTAGAGAAAATACTAAACAACATATTTCTTTCCTACGTAAAAAAAGAGAATATTTTAAAGTCTTCGTAGATATAGAAAGATATAGATGGCGGACTATCACAATAATGCGGTAAAAAGCAAGCGTGATCTTTTACTCACATTAGTGCTATATCCGAGACTGCGTGAGAAATAGGTATAAACTTTAACGTCATAGTATGTTACTACGAAAAACTAATTATGACTTATTTGGACCTCTTATAAAAAAAGTATTCTCATGAGACTGGCACATTTGCATGCTAAAGAGAACTGAGATAATTGAGTTTATTAAAGAAAAACTATAAACCGACTTCAACTGTATGGTTTTCTCATTGTCAGAACAGGACCAAAAATTAAATGGTAAGTACCACACGGGAAGCACCAGCTTTCAAATAAAAATAGAATCATCAAAATCGGATCACCCAGTCAAAGTTCTGATGTAACATAAATATAAATATAAAATACAGTCGAATTGAGAACCTCCTCCTTTTTTGAAGTCGGTTAAAAACGGCATAACGCTTCACTATATAATGCACCGCTAACACAATGGCGTCGTGCACAATGAGGACTTTGTGCGGATACCACAATATTTATTGATACGTTCTCGAATGTTGAATAACTTATGAGAGTGTTTTTGTTTCAGGTAATAAAAAGAGGCTGCTTACCTTTCTTTAAGGTAGATCGAGATGTCACATATTGAGCAAATGCTGATTCCAAGGTAAACACTTCATGCCAGACCAGGTATTTACCTTGAGCTGGCAATCCATCCATACGTCCACCACCCCAACTCTTCCCGTGGGTGTCGCAAGAGGCGACTTAGGGATATGCATCGGGGGCGGGCAGCAGCCCCCCCTGCAGATCAATTCTACTACCAGACTGCTCAGAGCGTGGGGATTAGAGTATAGCCCCCCATGAGATAAGAGCTAATAAGGCGCTTATCAGGGGGAGGCTTCAGGGGACCAGTAGGCGTTAAGGTTGAGGTTGGCCGGCAGATACAACAAGGGGGAAAAATCCCCCTGACTCCCTGTCTCAAACAAGGGAGCAAAACCTCTTTTTGGGAAACGCACGTTCATTAGTTCATTAGTCGAACGTATGTGAGGAGGAAGTGCTTCCTGCATATTCAGGTACTGAAATACAGTTGGCAGTTTTGTGGTGAATTTCCCAAGTGAATTAGGTAAAATAAAATATTCACAGTAAGTGTAGAATATGATTGTTGCGACATACCTTCCGGTCCCAGAGAAAGCGTCGGCTAAAATTATGAATAACAATGGACATGACGTGAGAACTTCGTGCGTTTACTATTGTGTACATCGGTAAGTACATAGGAAAGTATGTTTAGGCTATGGAAGGGTGAAATTTATAGAACTTAAGGGGGTTACTCAGATAAAAAAAAAACTGGCATTACTATTTTTAGTTCAACCCTACGTTTCTACCGCTGTACAGCGAGTAGGTACAGGTACATCCAATCGCACTAAGACCGCGGTCGGTGAAACGTAGGAGATGATTATATTGACTGTTGGCGTGAAGAGGTAACAAACATCCATCCATACAAACTTTCGCATTTATAATATTAGTGTAATAGATAGATAGATAGATAGATAAAACATTTATTTGCAACTGCAACACACAATACAAAAAAAAAACACAATAAAAGGGAGGTACAAAGAACATAAAAGTAAATTGGGAAATAAATGAGGAACGATGCATGACGACAATATATCGGTACATAATTTCCTTTAACATTCAGACAATCAAGTACGAATACAGTATGTGTGTGCTGCAGCCTGACAAAAAGGCAATACTCAGCACAAAGCTTTGCTCAAAGAGCAAACACTGATTTTCAGTATTACCCTCTGAGGCGACCAGAAAAACGAGAGTAATAGTGTGATGTACTTGCACGTGAAAATACAAATTTAATAAAATTCATAATCCAAAACTACTGAACGGATCGGGCTAAAATTTTGCATACAGGTAATTCTAATCCTGGAGTCAAACATAGGCTACTTTTTATCCCATAAATCAGTTCTCGTGGGATAAAAACCACCTTTAAACGTTTACATAGGAACAACGCGTGCGAAGCCGCGGGGCGCAGCAATGTAATAAGTTGCCGTACTTTTTTGTTCCCCGATACAACTAGATAACTAGGTACTTATTTTATAGTATATTATGTATTTTATAGTATGTATTATATCTATTTACTGTATTAACACGCCACCGTCTAAACGTGTACAACTGCTTCATGTCCATCCCAAGGTTGGCTGGAAGGGATCGCTTTTAGCGATAAGGCCGCCCATTGAGCAACTCTGTTATCTCTCTTTTCCTGTATTTGTGTATTTTAATGGTGTGCAATAAAGTGTATTGTATTGTATTGTATTATTGTACTTACCTCTTTAAAACTTTGTTCACCTGTGTTAACAAATTGCGAAAGGTTTATTTACCCGTGAAATATGTAGTTCGCCCAACAAAAGCTGATTGAATGAATGACTGTATTGTAATGTCGCAGTATTGTACAGTAGCATGAATGTGAGTCTGATGTATCCATCCGCTACATCCGGTATCGTACCGTTCCGAATGTTCCGATGTGGACCATGAAATCAGAGAGTCTACTCAAAAAACAAATATCTAAATTTGTGATACGCTGTCGTGAAAAATCAACACCTATAAACGCTGGACAATTCATACAGCATTAACTATAGGAGTGTTCTTCCAACACAAACATGTTCGTAGTTAACTCGCTTACATTCATAATGAATTCGTCAAACTACGAAATCTCTAAATTAAAACTAATATGTAGTTTAAGTCTGAGTCCACAGTATGTATATGTACTACTTAGAAAGCCGTCCGGCCCACATGATCGCACTCTCTAGTCATTGTACTGTGACACTGTCCCCGTTACTAATTCGACCATTTACTAATTGACGGGCTTTCACACCTACATTATGTGTATAGAAACTGGATTTGTTTACATTTTTACTATCTTCTCTACTAACCAAATGATCACTGTGTGGTGCGGGCTTAGAATTTGCACAACCCTAACTCTTCTCGTGGGTGTCGTAAGAGGCGACTAAGGGATATCCACCTAGGAGCGGGCAGCAGCGCTCCCTGCAGAACAATTCTACCACCAAACTGCGAGCCCTAACCAGCATGCCTAGCGTGGGGATAATGGGCATTACCCCCCATGAGTTAAACACCAATAAGGCGTTTATCAGGAGGAGGCCTGCGTCCAGCAGTACCGATACAGGCTGTTGAGGTTGAGGTTGAGGCATGTAACAGACATCAGTGGTTTTTGTGGAAGCGGCTTCGAGTACCGTCAAACAATTTCTGTTAGGATATTATTTAATTTGATCATTGATCTATTTGGTTTTCCCACATCTGCATCTGTAGGAACATCTGTAGAAATTTTGAGTTGTCAGCTCACAAATCATTCATTCATGCCATAATTTTTAGCTGTAAAAGCCGGTAACTCCCATTTGTTATAAATAGGACTGTGACGTCATAGAACTGTTACCACTTTTCTATCTCTACAATTCCATGGTAGAACTATTAAATCGAAACCTGTCCTAATTGTTCTATAGAACTAATAATAGTTGGTAACTCTCATTAGTACTTACTATAGAACTGTTGGTCCACAGAACTAATAAAGTAACTAGTAACTTTTTTTCTGCATATATATCATACTTGTATAACTTTTTGTACTTGCAGGATGAAATCTCCTTTATTTCACTCTTCGGCTCTGTTCTGTACTCTGTAGTCATTCAGTAACTGAATGAATAACGATTTATCGAGAAAAAGGTGCGTTTTCCTCAAACCACAAAATGAATGTAGCGAAAATGCTTTAGAATTGATTCTTTGAAATCTATCGTGGGTGCACGATTTACTACTACGATAAAAACTCGCATAGCTGTTGAAACCTCCAATCGCAATACAAATTATATTGGTTCTTATTGCACTCGCAATAGCGCACAGTTACGTTTTGCGTCAGTTTTGTGTATTCTTGGCTTCTGCGTTATATAAGGATAGCCGATAAATCTAATATCGTTGTTGTCAGTTGGCAGATAGATTATGCAATCTACTCCAACTGCTTTTCCCCACAGTTCTAATAAACTCTAGCTCTAATACTCAGCTTATAGCAGAAAGCTAGAAAGCCTATAACTTGGCACCGTGGCGTAAACAAACATAGATTTAAATCGTTAGATAGGCCCTTACCGCACCGAGACCGCGCCGTGTTGTATAAGTCGAACCTTGTGAATTCACAAACTTGGACTCAGTGTACATCTAAACACAGTGTTAGCCGGACGTGTTGTAAATGACGTTTGCAAGCAGTGTAGTGCCACAAAATGACTTCGTGTACATTTCGAAAGTGCAACAACAATTTTTCGAAACACAAATAAAGCTAGAGGTGTAACATTTCACTCGTAGAGATTTCGACTTAATGAAATGACTTGATATTTTTCTTCCGCATTGTCTAAAATGACTTAAATAAGAAATTTAAAGGGTGAGTATGGCGAGTGCGCGAAAGAGAAAGGTAGTTTTTGTAACTAATGTTGGAGATGACACTATTCTCTCAGAATAGCGAGTATGGCGAGTGCGCGAAAGAGAATGGTAGTGTTTGCAATGGAAAAAAAAGAGATTCTAAGATACTATTTTCTCAGAACGTTACGTACATTCAAAAACATTGAGACAGTTTTTGGTGTCGGGGCCTATAATCTAACGATTTAAATCTATGGGCGTAAATCTACCACTCTAACTCAGTCCGTGGTAGGTATGTCTTAAAGTCGACTATGCGAAGACCTTCAAGAGGAAATGCAGCTGCTTCCTTCTTTGGTGTGATTTATGGACTTACACTGCGATCAGAAATGCACCTGCAATCTGTGGTGGATTCTTATCCACCACGCTTGCAGGCGTATGCTTCCTCTAAACTGAAGACACAACGCCCCCGTTTAGAGGAAGCACACTCTACACAGAGGTGTTGTGAAGACACAACGCCCCCTGTATAAAGGAATCATACGCCTGCAAGCGTGGTGGATAAGAATCCACCATTGCTGTTTAGAGGAAGCAACTGTGGACTTGCATGCTGATGACGAGAACTGATGTTCAAAGTGTACAGAATGTTTTATAAGTCAAAAAAATTCGACGATGGACCATAGTCGACCACCTGTTACAACCACTATATATTATAAGCAAATCTTTAAAATGGTCATCTAATACATCCTTTGAATACCGTACCGTAATATTGGTCATAAATTGATTTACTAATAAAAGCCATAAAGAGGATATCAAATAAAGGATATAAGCTTCCTGTCGTGCTGTGTGCAAAAACGATTGACTCATAAATTATCTATTGAAAAACTATTAATGACCGTAGATGGAGCTGACTTCTGAATGGGTTTGATCATTGATGATGATTATTTCGTTTTTTGTAGAGTTCAAGGATTTTATGTGTTTTGATTTGAAGTCGTTAAAAACATGTATAGTTTCTAAATAACATCTGTTAGCGAAAAACACCTAAGTTGTTATGCCTTTTACGGAAAATATGATTGGATTGACTTCTGATTCATATTTTTTAAGGCAGGATTAGTAAAATATCTCAAACTAAAGCATAATTCTATTTTGTTTTAATTAATTTACTGACTTCAAAAAAAGGAGGAGGTTCTCAATGCGAGCTGTTTTTTGTGTTTGTTTCCTCAGAACTTTTGACTGGGTGATCCGATTTTGATGATTCTTTTCTATAGTTAAAGAATACATGAAGTGTTTAAATTTAGCCCGTGACCTAAAGCGGTAGCTGTAGCAAGAAACAAGACTGGGAATAGCGCAGCGCAATATATAAGTGAAGTAATAAATAAAATAAATAAAAAGCAATTTATTTGCACACATGCTATGCTTATATTTAATCTAACTTGACCTAGGGTGAAATAATTTAAGTTTTGTCTTATGCAGCAGTTTTTAAGTTTAAGTGGAGATCATAAGATCTCTTATATATAATAATAATATCATCTACTCCATCGTTTTACAGTTTGAACGAAGAAGCGTGTAGTAGTATACTTAGTAGGTAGGTCACTTGGCAATCAAACTCTCTATGAATCTTTTATAAAGTCATGAGACTTTTTGAAATAGCTACAGGAGCAAGTCAATACATCCTAGCTCATCAATTACTGTTTATCAAGCTGTTTATATAGTAAAAATTTGACTTGTCAAGTGCTTATTTTGTAAGTGTAAAGAAATAAACGATTTGACTCTGACTGTGACTCTCAACAGGTGATTAATGCATTCAACTAAATATTAAACCTGAAACAGCAGTTACAATTCCAATTGTAACAATTATCGACATCAGTACTGCATTCCTGTTCGCGGTTCTACAAGCGCATACAAATCGCATTGCGTCACATATTTGGACCATGACTGGACCTGACCTATAGTCCAAATATCAGCTGGTATACAAATGCGACCGATTGATCGGGCAAGAAAAAATGGTAGGCTACACCCGGCCATAGGTGTCAACGCGGTAAAATAATGATGATTATAAATAAGTAAAGAAAGAAAGTTACAGTTATCGGACACAACATAGTCACCGACAAAGTTCTGAGAAGTACGAAGACGACATATTGATGGTGGCGAATCCTACTGCGTAGTTTATGGACAAAATAATCGTTGATGATGATGATAGCTGGCTAAGAATTTGCACCACTCAACTCTTTCCGCGGGTGTCGTAAGAGGCGGCTAAGGGATATCCATCGGGGGCGGGCAGCAGCGCCCCCTGCAAAACAATTATACTACCAAACGGCGATCCCCAACCCGCATGCCCAGCGTGGGGATTATGGGCATTACCCTCCATACGAGAAATGCCAATAAGGCGCTTATCAGGGGGAGGTCTGCGTCCAGCAGTGGACCAATACAGGCTGTTGAGGTTGAGAAGGGGGTGATGATCATTAATATAGCTTAAAATCTACTAACAATATATATTATGTACATTTTGTAGTTACAGTTTACAAGACAATATATATTATGCCAAAAATAATTATTGCATTATCAATGAAATAATCCCTCCGATACAGTAGTTCAACTGAGTGGTTCAACTAGTTGTACAAATAATACACCACTGTATCATTAGTCCAACTACAAAAAAATACAAGCAAATCCCCTGGGTTATCCTTCCTAGAATCTTGAACTACTATAATTATGGATTTGCTTGATGTGTATGACAATGACAATGTAAATAGCTGCATTGACAGGATCATGTTTCTAAGTATGTAAATGTTTACATAACTAACGAACTAGTGATTGACATTTCTTGAAAACTAGACTGCTTGTCTACTTGAGACTTGAATGGGTCGACTCGAAATTGAAAGTGCTTTTGTAACACTCTCGAGCTTGCAATGTACTTATTATACTCGTATATACAATTTGATTTTGTTTTAAAAAACTATAAACCGAATTCAATTATATAGTTTTCTCATGGATGCCATTGTCAGAACTGGACCAAATTAAAACGGGACCACACGGGAAGCACCAGATTTCAAATAAAAAAAGAATCATGAAAATCTGACCTGTGATAAGTTCTCAAGTAACAAAGATTATAAAAAAAACAGTCGAATTGAGAACCCATTTTTTGAAGTCGATTAAAAATGGCATAATTTTTATTTGTAAATATTTAGTATTTCCGGCAGTAAAATTAAAAATAGCCCATGAACGATCTTATCACTGTAACGGATTTGTTCTAGAAAATTCCATTGTCGTACCAATTACACGCGGCTGAAGCAATGAGATTTAAAATTCATACTTAAATTACAAGTGCGAGTGTTTTCACGTTATCTTATGGTTTAACGAACGATTAATCATCATCATAATTATTATTAGCCTACACACGTCCACAGCTGGACATGGCCTCTATCGTACGTCTCTTCAATAGTCTAGGCAGCCTACACGGAAAATTAAATTTCGTTCTCTTTGTTGACGCAAAACCAACTCTTAAGTCGCTTCTAAGATTACGGCTTATACGAAAACAAATAAGAAACTTCGATTTCCACCATCCATCGACCCCTGCTAACGCTACAATGTTTTCTTTAAATGATGAAATAACAATAATAATAATAATAATAATGCTGTCGCGAAGGCGAAGAAATATTTTGAGTACCTACCTAGGTTGTAGGTAGGTTGATAAAGATTTTAGCGGACTGGCCATAACCGGTCGAAGCGAAGCGGGCGCGCGCACAGCGCGGTCCTTCGGCGATGAACGGCCGACGATTGATTCTGTTACGAGACAGCAAGCGAGACACATCGGTGAGTGACTTTGAGTTACATTGTATGCAATTGAGATCTTTTGCCACCGATATTAGAAGCAGTTTCAGATTATAATTGTTGTGTGTATACCAATTCGTTGGTCTGTCTGCGGACAAGTAGATCAGAGATAAAGTGTGAGGAACGGGATGGCTATAGGGGAGGATGGAGGCCATAAGGGGAATTATCCCCATAACAGTAAGAATCAGTAACCAGAGCACAGGTGGAACAGCCATCATAGCTCACTGAACCAGAGCACAGGTGGAACAGCCATCATAGCTCACTGAACCAGAGCACAGGTGGAACAGCCATCATAGCTCGCTGAACCAGAGCACAGGTGGAACAGCCATCATAGCTCAATGAACAACAGTCCGATGGAACAACCATCACAGTCCGATGAATTAGTCATCACATCCAGATAGAACAGCTAAGTATCATGTCAAATGGCTTAGAACCTTAGAACCGGTGGAACAACCACCTCGTTGTTGCTTAACCTAATTTCAGCACTTCTTTAAATACTTTTTTAATGTTTACCACATACATACCTACATATAATATTCGTCATAATTCAGAGTATAGAGGTATTTGGCGAAATGGTGGAGATGCAGGGATATCTCAAACCTTACAGTCTAAAAGAATCGGAACACAGTGAGTTATAAATTTATAATAGATACACTAGTACGCTAGTAGTAGTAATTCAATGTCCGTACATGATTTCGTAAAATGTCATGTGGGTAGTTTTACTAAAGGTGTTCGCCCGGTTCGACGGAGTAACTTAGTAAAATTCTATAATTAGATCGTAGAATATTTTACGACTTTGCTTATCTACAAATTTGCGAAGTAGACAAAATTTTCAAGCATTTTACTACCTTGTGGTAGACCAGGTACCTACTATATAAGTAGGATATTATGCTGTATGACCGTTGCTTTCTTGCACTAAAAGAAATGTGTAGATTTTACACTTTACCCAGGCGTAAGAGTTGGTTTTTATTTAGATGTTGTGACGTGCGTGTCACCCATTAAGGGTCGGTGATACGATGAAAATAACTTGTGTCGATTCGCCCATTAAGGATCATTTTCACAATTTCCTCATAGACTTCGCAAGGAGGATTATGCACATTAACTGTACAAAACAATACCAACAGGAACAACTTATGGTAGTTAAGAGTGTGCAATAACGCCGCTACGAGATGGATTTCGAGCGAGATCACAAGATATGGTTTTCTTGTGAGTGAGAAGTGCAGAGCATACGTGCACCGAATTTACTATTTGCCAAAACTGTTTTTACTTAATTACGGGTTGATGAAGCAACCAATCGAAAAATTAAAAGACACAAATAAAGAAATAAGACTAGGTTTTTTAGCAAAACAAAAACCGAAGAAGAAATGTGTGCTGTTCCTGAGATAAATAGCAAAATGTGTGAAAAACATATATTTTTCCTAATAATTAACTATTGAGAAAACTTTCACCAATCGTGTTTTTAAAACACGCAATTCAAGATAAAATATCGAAGTAACATTTCATTAAATATGAAGGTAGTAGATTTCACAGATTCTGAGATAAATAACGATTTTAAAGTGCAATTTTGAAGTAAATTGCTTATGGCACACTCATAAAGAATTAAAACAAAGACTGAGGCCGTTGGCGCAATGGGCGGCCTTATTTGTTCCAGGCAACCTTTGAGCAAGATAATAAATCTACCTATGCACTAGACCCGCAGCAGGTATCTAGGGTGTTCTTACACTGTATGACACTTTGAGTTTATTAAAAGACCTACACCTAATGTATATATCTTTTCTATGGATCTTTGTGTCTGAATTAATAAATGAATTTGAATTTGAAATTAATGTGACTGACCTGTACCTAATGTGTTACAAATACAATATAATAGGCCTACCAAACAAGTTCGGGCATTGTATATTAATACATGACAAAGTAACGTATTTTTTTGTAAATTCAGGTAAAGTCTGTTTGTTAAAAAATGCTGTGTTATTTATTGATCGTGAGAGTCGATTTGCATTAAGTGCCTTACTGCTACAGCAGGTGAAAGGGGACCTTAGTCCACTGCTGGACATACAACTAAATAAGGTTGCAGTAGGTTAAAAAGTCACTAATTACCTTCTAAATAAACCTAATGTCGAGAGGTTTTAGTAGAAACTTACGTTGATATGTACCTACTAAATTCCTTGGTACCCACGTAGACAGTAGATAGCAAGTCACAAATAAAAATCTTGCAACCTTGAAATAAAAATAAAGCTTCAAATACAGCCCTAATGCAAAAAGATGAGACGTTGGGAAGAGGCGGCGTCTCACATGAGACGTTGGGAAAAACCGCGTGTGAGATATTGAGAATAGCTCGTAATTGCTACCTATAGTACCTAAGAAACATAGGTAGGCAAGAACTTAATACAAGTAAGTTGCTAAATAAATTACAATGTTGTTGTAGATTTTACATAAGGACAAGATCTTTCGCTCATGGTCAGTTCAAATGAGGAACTGTACTTAAAATAAACAAAATAAGTATCGTCCTAACCCGTTTGAAATTATTGTACGAATCAGTACAATCGTGCATAAACTCTGCCCAGTGTGCCCTTAAGCAAATATCTGATGGTGAAGGTAACTAAAGAGAGTTAGAGTACCACGGAGCTAAACTTAAGAGTGCTACTCAGAGGTTTGTGGTAAAAATCCACATCTATTGTAAATAAGCTACAGAAACTGACACTGCTAAGATAACCGAGTACACGTTTATACAAATTCAGGCTGAAGATTTGGGAATATAATTAGATATTTGTATATAGCGCAATGATGAAAAACGTAGTGCAGCCACGATAAATGGCGGAAATCTTAATATTTCTGGTAAATTGACAAGAATGGAATTTACTTTTGATGGTGACATTCTCAAGTGACAGGTACCATATTTAGGACCAATTGTCATCAAATACTGACGGTAGAAGTATCAATGAAATAGAAGGATAAGATAAGACACAACTAACACAAATAATAGCATAGCTGTCCAAACTCTAAAGGAAAAGTTCGGTAAACCTGCGGCAATTATTGACGCACATTATGTGGCATTATACAGGATAAAACCAGTCAATAAAAATCAAATAAAATAATGCAGATATGTACTTAATGGAATAGAGAGACACCTACTCGTATTGAGCTCCCTAGGCGAAGACGTAAATCACGAGCATCTCGGACTGATGACAATGGAGAAATTCTCTAAATATCTAATCTAAGAAGTAAGAATGAAGATGATAGACGAAGAAGAAAAGTAGACGGTATCAGAGAATATCTAGAATACATAATATCTGCTATAGAGACCTCAAATAGACTAAAGACAGACACAATAGGTGTAAAGATTACAGAACCGGCAAATATAGAAGAGAAAGACATCACAGAAAAAATAACAATAGGAGCATTACATATAAAAGCTGTAGAAATAACGAACAATAGGCCACGTATAAATAATAATAATAGAAAAGACAAACACAAAAATGATAACAGACAATTCAGTAAAACACAATCAAAGAAAAGACAAAACGATGTCTCAGAAAGTTCAGAAGAGCCACCTAAGAGGAAATTTACGAGAAATGTATATGTTGTAGGCAAGATTATTTTAATGCCAAATGTACAAGGTACAAAAATGTTCACAACAGGAAAGCTCAACTAGGAAACCGTTGCTTTAACTGCTTTCAAGAAGGTCACAGGCACAATCTTAGTTTCGGATATCTGTGGTCACAGGGTAAGCACCTGTAGAAATAATCGCAAGTGTTAGTATTGCTCTGAATATGGTGCGTATAACCAGGCCATATTTTGTCCTAAAAAAATTGCACAGGATAGTAAATGAAGTCAGCTAAAACAGAGAGTTAGCATAATTATGAATATGGCTATAAACACCACGCTGTTTAAAAACCTTGCTTAGTCATAGTAAATAAGATCTGAGAAAGATTACGATTTCTCAGTTACGGCTGTTAGCGTTCGAGCATTGCCGAGTCAAATACCTATAGCCATAACTATAGCCTAAAGATGCTTGTTCATTACTGATTAAATAGACCTATAAGTATAAACTTTTTGGTGCGAAATCACCACCTGAAATGAATGAATTGAATGCCTTTTACGAGTAGATTGTAATATGCAGAAATAATGAATCAGGCAGTGATTAGATTGATAGTAATGAATTGACTATTATTTATCTTCGTTTTTCTCGAGGGAAAGGGTATTCATTATTTTTTGTTTGGTCAGGCAAAATCAGTGGCATTATAGAGTCGTAATTAGTTTAGTACACTGGCGTATTAACTATCTACGAAGTACATCCTGAATGATATAATACATTCAATGGAAAGGGATCCTAAAATCCGTATCCAATCCGACTACCCCACAAAAGCATACAGAAGGAACTGCTTGCGTTCGTAAAGATGTAAAATTAAATAACGAAAGTTGTTAAAATGTAATTATTGCTATCATCCACAAAACTTAAGGGCCCTTCCCGGTCCTATTATCGTCAACGAGAGCGTGATTGAAAAGCTTGTTGTTTCAACCAGCGCAATGTAAAAGAAAGAGGCAAAGCGACAAGAGAGAGGAATCGCCTGATCCCTCGTCGGCATTTGGTTAGTTTCGCAGTTCACTCGCAGGTAATCGGCCCTAGGAAAAACAGTGTTTAGAAATTTCATGAAACTTGCAACAGGGAAATAAGAGTTTTTTAGTAAGCCTTACAAGTTTGTGTGAAATGAAACTTTGTGTCGTTTAGAATCTCCATTAGATTTGCAAGGTTTCTATCTAAATATTGTGTTTACTTATACAATTTATGTATATAATATAATATACCTTTTAGTTAAAAGTTTCAAAGAAAGATGTATTACAACGCCATAATCACGTAAGAGAGTTTGTATGAAAAGTAAGACGGGTTGGCCGCTCTTAAATAATGATAAAGATAAAGATAAAGATAAAGATAAAGATAAAGATAAAGATAAAGATAAAGATAAAGATAAAGATAAAGATAAAGATAAAGATAAAGATAAAGATAAAGATAAAGATAAAGATAAAGATAAAGATAAAGATAAAGATAAAGATAAAGATAAAGATAAAGATAAAGATAAAGATAAAGATAAAGATAAAGATAAAGATAAAGATAAAGATAAAGATAAAGATAAAGATAAAGATAAAGATAAAGATAAAGATAAAGATAAAGATAAAGATAAAGATAAAGATAAAGATAAAGATAAAGATAAAGATAAAGATAAAGATAAAGATAAAGATAAAGATAAAGATAAAGATAAAGATAAAGATAAAGATAAAGATAAAGATCATTTATTTGCTTAAACATGTGTAGATATAAGATTTTATAAACAGGTATGCAAGTATCAACATGTTTTACCGATTACGGTGTACAAATTATGAAAAATGCCATGCAACAGAGACAGAAGCTAAAATAATAATGAAGTTATTAAGGTGTGTATAAGTTTTAATTGTAAGTGCATTGTACAGACTCTTCAATGCAAGTGTACGCTGTAGTTGTTAATAAGCTCAGTTCTTTACACGCTAATATTAATGTTAATTTTGTTATTGGCAAGTCTACATTAGTGCCCTTAAGGGACTAAAATAACGTTCCGGCTCGTAGACGAGAATTGCTGGTAGTTCAGTTCTATTGTGATGTAGTTTGATAAATTATGTCACAGTTTTTGTATAGTAACCCACAGAGTTACTATTTTTGTAAAGACAACTGTATGATGCATGGGCCGATCGAGCCTTCGTGACTAAACGCCCGTGCCGGTTAAATAAAATCACTATTGCTTTGACTAATAGCAATCTAGTTTTGAGACGGTGTAAAGTAATTCTGCCATTTGTGCCGCGAATAATGATTTCTAAAATGAAACAGATTTAAGTCACTACAAATAACCTACCAACAAAACAATATCTGTCTGGTATAGATTGAGTACCAAGGCAGATAAATAGACTGGTAAAGGTATGCGACGCTGCGTTGCTTTGCAGCGAACTTGTATCGTGAGCGCCCAGGGCAGTCAAAATATTAAAGTTAAAATTCAGGTTGAGTTTCTGTCAAAAATCTTGCAGCGTCCAAACATCAACATTTTTAGACTAACTCCTTGGTTGAGGAGGGTCTTACGAATACTATTACTATAGATATTGTCGAAGAATGAAATGAAATTAGAATCAAATATGCTAAGTTAACTACTCAGAAGCAACGCTAGGTTTGCCACATAGAGAGAGTAGTAAAAGAACTATATGTCGGAGAATGTTTTCTTTCCATAAGAACTATGTAGCAGTAGCAAATTGCCATAGTTGATTGTATCGGATAACGTCAAATAATTCAAACTTACAGCTACACATAGGAAGCAATTGACGCTGAAATGTATACTAGAATTAGCTCCATGGTATGGACTGAATGGAGGTTTGGACCGGAATGGTGTATACTATGAAGAGAGTATTGGACACACACACAATCAGTTGTGTACGAAAATAAAAGAGCTTGAAGCTATGATCACAACCGCTTACGACGACGGTAGTTGCTGAGCTGGAGTAGGTACGTGTTTACTCGTCAAGATTATCTGCGTGTCGATGATTTTGCAGAATAGATTGATGGTAACTAATCAATACAAGAAAGGTTTATCTACAGATAAAATCAGAGGCAAATAGGGCGCACTGGAGGGTTGGACGAATAGCAGAACTAGAAAACATTTTGGATTGGCAGGTAAAAGTTGCAAGAGACATTGAAAGAGACACAGATCTACTTAAACAGATTGAGTCCCAAATGATAATAGGTAAAAGATAATTTTTATTGGCTCATAAAACAAGAAAGTATAATGATAAATAGAAGAAAATACACAGTTATAAAATACAGTATGAGACCAAAAGACTGCCACTCAAAGAAGAGAAAAAGAATGATGAAGAGTAAAATGAAGAGCGCAGGTCTTCTGTAGCACCTTGCGTAAAGAGCATTAATTGAACAAAGAGCAAAGTGTAGTTTCAAATGTAGACCCAGTTCCACTGATCAGAGCTAAAGGTTCTGAGGAACATAGAATAAAGTCAGTACATCATGCTGCGGTGCAACTAGAATCAAAAGCTGATACAGTAGAAATCAGTATGAGGCCTGATTGGCCTCATACTTCAGCTCGGGCTTCAGTGGTTAAAGTCAGAGAAAAGGTCAAGGAGTAGACCACTTACTTATTAATTGTTTCACCAGTAAATTCAGTTAATGTTCAAAGGCAGATTAAGTGATCGACATACAAATCCTTGTTTGATAAATAGTATTGATATTAATATCTTTATTTCTCATTCTTCCTTGAAGGGGGGGAATGTCGCGAAGGCGAAGAAATATTTTGAGTACCTACCTAGGTTGTAGGTAGGTTGATAAAGATTTTAGCGGACTGGCCATAACCGGTCGAAGCGAAGCGGGCGCGCGCACAGCGCGGTCCTTCGGCGATGAACGGCCGACGATTGATTCTGTTACGAGACAGCAAGCGAGACACATCGGTGAGTGACTTTGAGTTACATTGTATGCAATTGAGATCTTTTGCCACCGATATTAGAAGCAGTTTCAGATTATAATTGTTGTGTGTATACCAATTCGTTGGTCTGTCTGCGGACAAGTAGATCAGAGATAAAGTGTGAGGAACGGGATGGCTATAGGGGAGGATGGAGGCCATAAGGGGAATTATCCCCATAACAGTAAGAATCAGTAACCAGAGCACAGGTGGAACAGCCATCATAGCTCACTGAACCAGAGCACAGGTGGAACAGCCATCATAGCTCACTGAACCAGAGCACAGGTGGAACAGCCATCATAGCTCGCTGAACCAGAGCACAGGTGGAACAGCCATCATAGCTCAATGAACAACAGTCCGATGGAACAACCATCACAGTCCGATGAATTAGTCATCACATCCAGATAGAACAGCTAAGTATCATGTCAAATGGCTTAGAACCTTAGAACCGGTGGAACAACCACCTCGTTGTTGCTTAACCTAATTTCAGCACTTCTTTAAATACTTTTTTAATGTTTACCACATACATACCTACATATAATATTCGTCATAATTCAGAGTATAGAGGTATTTGGCGACAAATGCTGGACAATTCACACAGCATTATCTAGCCCCAAGCTAAGCAGAGCTTGTGTTATGGGTACTAGATAACTGATATACCTACATAATACAATACTCTACATAGATAGATATTTTTTATCATACATAGAAAAACATCCAGAACGCCCTGAACAAATGTCTGCAGATCGTACACACATTTGTCCAAATGATCATGATAAATGGAAAATTATATCGAAAATTCGAAAATTTTGTCGGAAGTTCACATCACAGTAATATCATAAATGTGAAAGTTTGTATGGATGGATGGATGGATGTTTGTTACCTCTTCACGCCAAAACTTCTGAACGGATTGGGCTGAAAATTTGCATACAGGTAATTATAATCCTGGAATCAAACATAGGCTACTTTTTATCCTATAAATCAGTTCCCGTGGGATAAAAATTACCATGCAACGTAAGAAAAACGCGTGCGAAGCCGCGGGCGCAGCTAGTAATATATATTCGACTGACGATATTGTAGTGGGTCCTACAAAAGGACCAGCTACTTTTACCCAGAAATAGCAAGTCCGAAGCCGCGGGGAGTAGATATAGTCTATAGATCCATTCTTCGGCCTTGAAGTAATACGATTCTCAATATGCAAATTAGCCGGTTCCGAATCAAAATGACCCACTTAGAGATCTGTTGATCATTCAACGGTGTAAGGTGCGGTTGTTTTGGAATCTATTGATGTTTTTTTTCTAGGAAAATGTTTTATTCATTCAAGTTCTTTTAAATATGTAGGTTGTATTGTTTATTTGACTTAGATGATTCGCGAAGATTGTTTAATAAGCACGTGCTTGTTTTGTTTTTTATTATTTGGTCCTACTCATTATAAACGCGAAAGTTTGTAAACATGTATGTTTGTTGCTCTTTTACGCAAAAACTACTGAACTGATCGGGCTGAAATTTTGCATACAGGTAGTTCTAGATCTGGAATAACGCATAGGCATACTTTTTATCCCATTAATTAGATCCCGTGGGATAGGCATGCGAAGCCGCGGGACGCAGCTAGCCTGACTATAAAACTAAATTATTTGTTTGTTAGTCCGTTTTTATATAATCGTTTTGATGTGTTTCTCTGCCGGTAAGCTATCTTACCCTCTTAACCTCAAAATAATGCACCAATGATTTCGATTTGTAAAAAAATACTCGACTAGTCAAGATTAGATTTAATTATAATTTGTAAGCAAGTATCACTTCTAAGTCTAAATAAGATATTATTTGTAAATCCTTATCGTGCCATCATTGGCTCAGTGCATTGTATGTATATTTCCCAATGCCACTGTCAGGCGTATCTCTGTTTCAATCTGGTTTGACAGTATTTGCATGATCAGTACCTACTTCTAAAAGTGGTCACAAGGTTCACACGGGTGCCTTGTTGTGTCAGACAGAATGGTGATGTGGCTTGACAGCTTATTTTGATGGTTGTTTGGTTTAACAAGGCTCTAACATCACGAACATAATTTATTGACTAGTTATCTGTTGAAACTGTTTTATTTTTCGATTTCCCGAAGAACTAAGAATATTATGGCTGTGTGGTGCTGGTTTAGAATTTGCACCAACCCAATTCTTAAGAGAAGAATACCAGAACAAATATTCTTACCTCAACAGCAGGATATCCGTTAGTCGCCTCCTACGACGTAAGAGGCGACTAACGGATATCCATCAGGGGGCGGGCAGCAACGCCCCCTGCAGAACAAATCTTCCACCAAACTGTGATCCCCAATCCCAGGGGGGGAATTATGGGCATTACCCCCCATGAGTTAAACGCCAATAAGGCATTTATCAGGAAGAGGCGTGCGTCCAGCAGTGGACCGATACAGGCTGTTGAGGTAAGAATATTTGTTTTGGTATATGTATAATGTTGTTTTAGATTCGATTTTCATTAAGCTTTTTATTTTTATACTAGCTGCGCCTCGCGGCTTCGCACGTGTTGTTCGTGTGGAAACGCTTAAAGGGGATTTATTTCCCACGAGAACTGATTAATTACATACAAAGCCTATGTTTGATTTCAGGATTAGAATTACTTACCTGTATGAAAAAGA
Source organism: Eupithecia tripunctaria (assembly GCA_955876795.1). Classification (NCBI taxonomy): domain Eukaryota; kingdom Metazoa; phylum Arthropoda; class Insecta; order Lepidoptera; family Geometridae; genus Eupithecia; species Eupithecia tripunctaria. The sequence goes on from OY041604.1 coordinate 826,684, forward strand.
GTAAAGTAGTTTTGGCCTGAAGAGGTTACAAACGTCCATCCATCCAAACTTTCGCATTTTTATTTATACTGTGATATAGGTCCCGAGCTTTTATGACAGATATAGTGTTTCAAGAGCGATTTTTGACACCGAAACAGATATTATTGTATATTTGGCACAATATTCACAGGATAATGCTACCTTGCGTTGCAAACAAGTAGCATTTAATTTGACGTTTGTATGAAAGCCAAAGACAATATCGCAGCCTCAACACACGGTAGAAATGACATGTAACTTGATTTCGGTGAAAGTAAACGGATGCAGAGGTGACTTGCGAAACCTTTCCACAAAAGAAACGCTGTTACTGACTGACTCACTTATTATAAAATTTAATGATGACAGTTTAATAAATTATAATGGTTACTTAATTATTTTACCATTTATTTGCCTGTCAAGGAGAAGTGTTTATCTAGTAGTTACCTAATGCATGCTATAGTATTTGAATGACGAATCAAAACAATAAAAAAATTAAGCGACCCAATGTGAAACTTTTGCTGTGCAGTATTATGATACTCGAAGCTGCAGGTCAAACCTCAACCTCGACCCCAACAGCCTGCATTAGTTCACTGGGGTGTCCTCAGGTCCTCATGGGGTGTAATGCCCATAATCCCCGCGCAGGGCATGCCTGCATCGCAGTGCGGTGGTAGAATAGTTCTGCAGGGAGCGCTGCTGCCCGCCTCCGGTGGATATCCCTAAGTCGCTTCTTACGACACCCACGGGAGAAGAGTTGGGGTGGTGCAAATTATGCCACCATCTCACAGCTGCCAGCAGCCAGCCGGGCAAGCAAATCGGTAATAAATAGTTTTGCGTGAACCGAACCTCTTTGTAGGTATCTCGTAGAATGTAAATTATGTAAGTCGTACACGGCAGCATGTTTGTACACATGCCTTTGTTTGGTTGCGTTATAATGTACGCACAAGGTTAGCTCTTTGTTCTTCGAATTAAATCAGGTTGTAGTTTACGATTACACTAACAAGTTTGCAAATATTAAGGCTGTAGAGGCGGGGGAGATGAACGATAAACAGCATGAGACCGAGAGAGTGACCTTGTGGTACACCATAAATATCGATCCGAAAAATATACATGCTTTGATCAAATGCAAGTTATGAATATACTGTGAACATGTGAAATAAAATGTAACATGACGTACATAGGTGTGGTTTCTGAAAATGTTAACGATTTCCGTTGAATACATAAAAACCTGAACATAAGCTCATAGTCACAAAATATAACCAAAAACTAAAATATTAATAAGAATCGTATTATTTCAAGTACCTATATAAAATTGTCTTTGTTCAGCCAGTTTTTTCTTCTGCACCTACTCGTAAGGCATTCCGCTCTCCGATACAATCTGCACGAAGGTTTTCTGGCATACGTAGAATAATAATGAGCTTATTAGTCAACTAGCAACTTAAATAACATGTTATGACATCAAATATCATAACATAACTAGATTCAATCCGAAACCAGAAACTTTGCATGGATTTGAGGATAAAATAGCATAGAAATAATGACACCGATAGACAATATCTTGGGATATATCTCTCTAAAGACGTCATCCAAGTAGTGCAACTTCATCCTCTCTATTTCTTATGCATCTCCAACTTATTTTCGAAGACCACTGTTACCTAATTAAGTTGAAACTAATCTTCTAACGTATTGCCAATATGTATTATTAATCTGCGAAACTAATTAGGCTCTTTTATGTCTTTTACCTTTCGTCATTCGCTTGCAAATAAACCCTGTGAGTGAACAGCGATTGTAGGGTGTGAAACACACGTAATCCAGTTTAGATTAGCCAATTACTAAAATTGAAATCATTATTTTCATTCAAATTATTGTGAATTATACGCTCTTTAAGGTTACTGTGCTGACCTTAATATAGTGTTAAAATTATAGGTTTGGTTTTCATGTAATCTGGCGTTATGTTCAAATTTTATTGGCAATATCACTTCTGGCTTTTATTTTGACGAACTTACAAGGTTAGGTAAAACTTAAAAAAGATAATAAATGACGATATATAAGTAGGCTGCTACCAAATTTACCGACTCAACTTAGCTTCTAAGGTTTGAAGGTCCATAATGAGATGTAATTAGACAAAATGGCTTTTCAAACAACCTCCGGTCGACCTCCGAAAAACCATCATTTATGAGCGCCGAAATATGGGTGAATGTCAAAAAAATCTCCCAAAGCAATTACGTCCGTTGGATTATGAGCTTCCTGGTGTAAACTTCGGGTATAATTAGTGTCAACCCATTTTCTGCCAGTAAAATATTATTGGTGAATTATTTACCCATTTTATTTTTATTGTGAGTTCATATCACGGAAGCTTGTGTTGGCCAGTGAACACGACCAAAAATGTAATGGTTCTTGGTATTTGACAAGTTTAAGAATATCTCCATTATATACGTCGCGTCGTTCATTTTCTAGCAGAAAATCTGTCAGCCATTCATTGATAGATACGATAAGTAAACTAAACAGTCCTATAACCAGAACATTCACAAAGTACTTCGATAAAGGAGTTGTTATTTTTAATTCACAAATCCATATGACTTACAAATAGCAGCTTAAATAGCGTTACAATTGTTCATCATGCATTTCAAAACTCAAATGACATTTATCTCACAATATCACCAACCTTGATGTCTGATGGTAATTGGCTCCATGCCATCAACCATGGAGATGTTTGTATCTCTCGTAAGTGCCGGAACAAAGTGATTATGCACGCTGTAAAATATTATACAAATTGTGGTGCTTGACTGACCATCAAAAGTTCATTCTTGTCTGTGGATCCCCAAGGTGTAAATCCATAATCAATAAGTCATTGTACTAGTGTAAATTGCTCTAAAAATGTTTTGGAAACAGTTAGTTCTATGGCTCGACTGTTAGATACTAAACCACTTTTTTATGGACAATAGACTTGCGTTTGACCACAATCTCACCTGATGGAAAGCGAAGATGCGGCCACCAGTGAACACGAAGGCCGAGAAGACCACACTGCAGATATAAACATTAAGAGTATAATAATATTGGCGATGGTCAATAAGACTACCAAATCCAAGTTTACCTTGACAATTATTAATCATAGAATGTTTTTGAGTCCCTACTTAGATATAAGGTTGTTTTGTATTTGTAGATCATGTTTAGATAACTCAGTAATAAATTGATGTATGTTCGTGATTTCGGTGTAGCTTGTAATGGCTTCTAAAACAATAAAACATGTTTTACCGCCTTGACTCTTCACATATACGATCATTATTTACACTTCCATGTAATAAAGATAAAAACTATTGATAATCACTTCAGTCGTTACAATTTTAAGCTGTTATTTGCTATTGTTGTAGTAGATTAGACTGTGTAATTGCTTAGAAAACAAACAGGAAAACTTACATGTTGTATGTCCACTGCCACTGGAAACAATAAAAAACAAATTTGCGCTTTCGTACATAATTTTCACTCATGAATTTGAAACTGCTTTGTCATTTTTGGCAGGCGTTAAAATTATATATAAACAAAATATTAAAGTACATCTTGAAATGAGAAAGTTTAGTAACTCCGGCAGATTGAGTAGGTATGTTAATTATTAGCCCTTGGGTCTATGAATAAAGGCGGCTATGGGCTGCATTTGTAGCGCGCCTATGTGATTGATGATAACGATGATTTTGTACATTAATTCTATAAAAATAACATTCAGGAATATCCACCAGGGGATGGGTAGTAGTAGAACATGATTCTCCAACCCAGCTCATGCTCAGCTTGGATAATACATATTGTATTATAGCGTAATATTACACATAATATTTGACTGTCATAAATCAACTGTCTATAATTGTCCACCGTTGGACATATGTTTACCCTGATACACACCATAGCTCTTATCATTATAGGGGTTATAATATGGACAATTATAGACAGTTGATTTATGACAGTCAAATATTATGTGTATCTATCTACCTATCTACAATTCTCTAAGAACATATTATATTATGTGTATCAGACATCTAGTACCCATAGCACAAGCACTGCTGAGCTTGGGGCTAGATGATGCTGTGTGGATTGTCCAGCATTATTGATTGATTATTATTATTGTTCTTCTTCTCTTTTGATGAATAAGCAAAAAGTCAATTTATCTCGAGTCTAATCCGTGCTCACAAGTTCCAACACAACAGATTTAATAAGGTTGATTATTCAGTTGACATAAACCTTGACTTAAGTGGCCAGAATCGTTCATATCATAACTACAAAACAATTTGTGTTTATTCTAATGAGATACTCACGAACACACAAACAATGTTACTGTGACTACTTAAGTGAGTAAATATTGTCTATGTGTGGGTGGTTATACTTTGATGGCTACATTTTGGACAAGACACTAAGTACCTACCCGGTGCTTATTACAAATTGCAAGTCGTCAGTAACTGGATTATGGTCTGAGTAATTATCAACTAATCTTTATTTATTACAACCCTATTCGTTTCTAGTTTGTTTTTGGGTCAGATATAAAAAACCGCTTATTTCTTTAGGCTTAGAAAATGGCTCATAGGCATTTTCAACATGACAATATTTTTAAAGTTTGCAAAGCTGTATGTCTCTCTTAATTATAAAGATAACCGTAGGGGAGAACTGTTCACAAGTGGAAACCGCGACTTGGCAAAGTTAGTGAAGAACGCTCTTGGACCAAGTGGGATGATGACCTGCGAACGACTTAATAGGGCTCATGTCGCTCAATAGGGGAGACCTATGTCCAGCAGGGGACTAGCGTAGACTGATAATGATATTGTAAGTACGACGATGTTTATCATTATCATTGAGCCTGCAGCCATTCATTACTGGGTAGGTGTAGGCCTCCCATCGCTTCAGCCAGCCACCTCTGCCATGTTGTGGTGAAGTGTTCTTATCTTAATGTCCTGTATATTTACTGTACCTTTAATCCTTACAATTTCAATATTTACATTAAGTTATATTAAGCTATTATATGTATACTGTTGGTGAACCTTTATTGAATAAATAAATAAATCCTTCTTACAGAAGAAGAACCTTATCTATTCTAAAGAAAAGGAAATGTGGGCGATTCCCAAAAACATAAACCAACTTTGGGCCATAAGAATAATACGCATTGCAACACCATCAATAATCGTTTATTTATTTAATTCAACATTTCGAATATCAATCACAATATTTCGCAATATTATTAACTCTCCAACTTAACGTTCCATTATCAAATAATTGCATTGTCCGAACATTAATTTCCGTTATCTTCTAATGGAATCCTGCATCCGCACAATAATTATAATATCGTGACTCTAGTAATAAATAACATTATAGATAAGTTATAAATCTAGCATTATCTGTTCGTTGGGCGTGTCTTCTTTGCAGCCTACAGGAGATAACCTTTAGAGCTCAGATCAAATATTGCAGCATCCGCCCCGCCCAGACTTTGTTGTACTACAATTAAAAGGGTGAGTTTATTTGACGGTAGGTAGTAATGAAACGTGATCGTATCGTCTCCTTTTAGTATGTGATTGCGTAGTTCCCTGTTTGCACGTTAGAGTTGGACCAAATTGTATGGGAAAAGGAGTCGTCACGTTGACGTGACGTAGTACGTAGTAAGTAGGACGTAAGTAAAGGATACTTATGTCAAAAAGACTCTCCCTTCTGGTGATATGGATATATGTAGTACAAATTCACCCTATGAAATTTAGGAATCTGGAATTTTCTAGGAATTCATTACGGATGAAAGCGGGCTAACTACAAACCTTATTTGTGTTGGAACTACTCGTAGTCCTGAAGATGTCCCTCGTTAAGGGATGAAACGTTGGTGTTCTTTCAACATAAATAAGGTTCGTAGTTAACCCGCTTACATTTGCAATGAATCCGTCAAACTACGATAGTTTTTATTTCTAGGAATTGTTTATAGTCTGAGAAATAAATACTAATAAACAACGATAAAACCGTGATGAAGTAAAGTAGTTGAGTTTAAAAGATCTTGCAATCTGGTTATATAAACGGATACGTTTATTTACTTTGGATTACACCACAGGAAGTTTCTCAACATACGCATAGACATACATAATAGCAACGGAGTCGAATAAATTTTCGAAAAGAGCTACAAATAAATAGGTTCCTGCCAGATTATACAATTTATTTTTTGTTAGTACGTAGGTTCTAGGTTCTACATTCTGTTGAAGTCCATGATTTGCATTGTTTTTGTAGTTACTACATTACTAGAAATACCAGAGAGATCAAGCCAAGTCAGAGCCAATTATATTTTTCACCATGCCGCCCATAGATGACCTTTAGCGTTCACTTCAAACATTGCAACATCCAGCCGATAGCTGTACCACTACGAAATTGAAATTAACTTGGAATTGTTTTCAATCAACTCGTGAGAAAGGGAATTGTAAAGTGAAATCTGATGGTGCTCAAATCACTCAATTTCGAGAAGGAATTTCGCAGTCGATCGTGGTTGCTCATAGAACATAGGATTATGTATACATATACCTTAGTTCGGCTAGCTTTACTTACCCATTTAAGAAGCTTAGAACACATACTTTTGTTATTATCATAATATGCAGCTCGGGTTTTTGACTCCTGGGTACAGCTCTCCCGAAGATTGTGCCATTCAACACAGTTATTCATTCAGATATTCATGAATTAATTTTTCTTCTCATTCAAGCTTATTTTCGAGTAGGAAAATCCATTGTTAATGTCGTAATCTCTTAAACTATGTATCTTGTTCTATCATTTCTTTGTATTCCTTGAAGAATTGCCTTAGCTAGCATATTTTATCTTTTGACAAATGAAATCATCTATACTTATCATTTTGACTGGCTTTACAATGTATTGTAGACCAATCGCAGTGTTCTACTTCGATAGTTTACGACTTATCTGTTAGTTTAGACCTATATATTAGTTTACGTCCTTTCAGTCGTGATCGATACGGCACGTTCGTCGCCAATTCCTATCGAACAGCACTCATTGCTGGCACTAAACTAGTCACTTACCTCATTCAATAGTTGCTTGTTGAGGTCACCTATGCAACTGTTGGTGATAACACTTGTAGGTGCACCCCATGACTGCATTTTTAGATAAATAAATAAATGAATAATGCTCGACAATGAACACATCATCATCTAGTCAAGCTAAGCAGAGCTTTTGTAGTTATTTGTTCGACACAGTATGTTGTGTCAGTGTTTATGACACAGATGTCCTCCAGGCTCGTGTAGCAGCCGTGCGCCTCTTCGGGATACGGTAAAAATCTAGATATATGTTAAGCCTATGACACTCGGGGATAATGTAGTAAGTATTCTAATAGCAAAATAATTTTTGAAATCAGTCCATTAATTTTTGAGTTTATTCGTAACAGAAATCCAAATCTCTATAATATTAGTAAGTACATATAGAAAACACCCGGAACAAATACATTCAGATCGTATAAACATTTGTCCCGAGGCGAGAATCGACCGCGCAATCTCCTGCGTTGCTGGTGGACCTTCACCCACTGCGTCACTGAGGTTGTCAATGACAGGACATTCATGAAAGCAGCTTCAAAAAAAAAATATGACGCCTGGGGACGTAGATTATGTTAAATTCATATTTATATTGCGGGTTATTATTTGGACAATCAGAGTGTGACCAATTTAAAAGTTTGTCAGTGAGAATGCCCGCTAGCTAACCTTTGCATTTTAATTTCATGGCGGATGGTTCCAAGTCTAGATAAGTTTGCAATTATTGTAATATTTTGTCGTTGAGATTGCAAACATAATCATTGCGTTGACTAATACGAGTAGGCACTTGTTTTTTTGGTTATGTAGCTCTAAGCCTGGGACATTTCTTACCTAAATGCCGGCGGGCCTATGCCAATGAAAATAAGACTCCGGGCTCTTATACACTCTTGATTTCTGTTATACAACTGACATGACAGTCGGTTGTATCTGCAGTCGAGGGCTACTTGCAGTCCGTGTATTTGAGACGTGTGGTCCATGTATGAGCCCTCATCTGAAATCGCCATGATTCGTCAGACAGCCTGTTCCCAAGCACATCTCCCCCGTTGTCACGGTCGCTGTAACGCGGTAGAAACGTAGAGGAAACAAAAATAAAAGTTACGCGATAAATACCCGATAAATAATCACTAATTAAGTCCGTTTCCCTTGTCGAGTGTGAGAAAATTTTATATGAAAACGGTTTTGGTTAAGTTTGGTCAACGAAATAACATTGCCATTCAACGTGGCATTGTTGCCAGCATTCTGGTACCATCTTGGTGATGGTTTAGATTTAGAAATAGTTATAGTTGTCTTTGTTTTATTCTATTATCATCATTTTATGGTATGACTTTACTTTACCTTACTTACCAAATACTTTGATAGGCTACATACATACATATTACATTAGTGTGCTGAATTTATAGGTCCTTATCATTTTGGTACTGAGAGTTTATACTTCCAAACCTTAACTGAAACAAGATCGATAAATCAAACATGATTGCAAATCAATGAGGAAAATAGAAAACCATCGCATTCTTGGCACAAATGTGAAGATAGTAAAGCATTGGAATGCGATTTGAGAGCATAATGCGTACGTGCTTGGGGTGGAAATTGCGCGTTTTGTAGGTACACGTAATTGTAGCTACTTAGTGATTTGGAAGGATATTGAGGTTTTGTTAGTAAACAATGCTTTCAACAACAGACCTCAACTCTTATAGCTAACACTGCATCTAGCCCCGAAGTAAGCGGATCTTGTGTTATTGGTAGACGCTAGCGGTTTACAGACCGCTAAAGAATTTTAAGTTTATAAAAACATTTGTCTCGAATCGAACCAGCTACGCATAGCTTATAGGCAAAACTTTGTTTTGGGACTTGCAGCATACTTGCCGTGACTGCCCTTTGGCGATCCTTTGCTCATTTAGTATAATGAGAATTCCGAAATTATCTGAAATAGCTCTAATACAAAATGTTTTCCTCGATATCGAAGTATACATATTTCTGAGAACATGATTACTAGAAAATTCCGTTACGAAATTAATGGAAGTCGACTGTAAAGTTCGAAGAAAATACCCTTGGCTCAAATAAATCATTCCAATGTAATTAAACATTCAATTAATGACTACGTGCTTTGAAATTATTTTGAGTGTTATAATTATTTTTAATTGACTTCAAAGTCGAGCGACTAAGATGTAATTACTATAAATGGAATTTAAGATTTACTTGTCATTGTAAGGCGTTAAAAGTATTAATTTTAATTACTCAACATACTCAAGTACTCTACAAATATTACCTGGGGACACAGACGATCATAACACAAGCTTTGGTTACTTTGTGATATATGTGTTAAATGCAATCTCCAGCATAATCTTTCACACTAATATTCTGAATACGCAGTTTGAATGTATAGATGAACTAGCTGCGCCCCGCGGCTTCGCACGCCTCTCCCACAGGAACTGATTTATGGAATAAAAAGTATGTACTACGAAAAACTACTTGTATGCAAAATTTCAGCCCGATCTGACATATATACATGTTTACAAACTTTCGCGTTTATAATATTAGTAGGATACGAAGTTTGAATATTTATATTAATGGATGTTTGTTACCTTCATGCACCTAACCTATTTTCAAAACAACAATTTCGTTACCGCTCTCGTAACCCGACCGCCCTTGTTAGACCGTAAAGGTCAACTTTTGTTGAAGAAGTTTGTCAAAATAATGTGAAGATTACGTATGATGTTTGAGTAAAATAAATAAACATACCTCTCGTTGTTCTACACGTGTTGATAGGTTGCAGGTAATCAAAAAATTCTCAGCAAATTTATTAATATTTAGTGAACGACGCGCGTGCTTATAGGAATTGGAAACCATAAATATAATAGACGTCAGTCCTTGTTTAAACAAACATGTCGTAGTGATGTGAAACGCTAAGTGCGTCCACTTGTAGTGAGACGGTGTGTTGTCTTCACTTTTCCATACAGAAGACATCAACGCGCTGGGTCCTGTATTCGGGCTGACATTTTAATATTCAAGTTGACATTGTATCCAAATAATACCATTTGTTTCCATTTTTAGAAATTACCCATAGTGTAAACTATAATAACCAAAAACTTAAGAAAAAACATATTTTGTTTTTAAACGAAATAAATGAATTCAATCCATACCGATAATTTTTCCGTCACTAGCAAAACTGCAAACGTAAGCAACTGCTTACGTTACGTAAGATTTGTCCATTTGAATATTAATTTATTAACCATGATTCGATGATAAAGCTATGTCATCTGTATGTAATTCTGCGACTTTAGCTGAACGAATATTCTTATTCAGTCGTTTCTCAAACAAAATAGTTCAACTGGCTCTCTCTAAGCAGACATCAATGCAGTAGGTATTCCTTCTGTAGCGCATCTGCAGTTTGTAAACTAAGATGACCTCTTATAGATACAAATCTAGCATGTTATAAGTTATATTTCTAGTTTCTGTTATCGGTCTTAGCTTGTAAAATTCTCGTAACGAAAATAACTCCTACCTTGGCAAAAACAGTTTAAATAAATTTAATAAGGAATATTACATATTTTTAACTTAATTTTATAAAAAATATAGCGTGGCACTTTATTCGCACAGTAGTTAAGTTGGAAACTCTAGATTTATGATAAAGTTCCATATCAAATTCTCATACAAAAGACTTGAAGGCGCTCGCGCGTCCAGCGATATTTGTCTCCTCACTAGTGCACCTGCAGTTTGCGAGCAGTGACCGACAATGGGGTCGCGGTGCGTTATGGAGCAACACTAGTGACATGTCTTAGTGAATCATGGATTTACCGCAAAATTGCCCATTGATACTCCGACCACATGATGAATTTGCCTGTCAAGCGTGGTAAAGCTATTTTGTTTGTATAAACCAAGGTCAGAGCTCAAGATCCGTGCCGATCCGTAAAAGACTCTCGAGCCCTAATGAATCATAATAAAACATACATATTTGGCTGCTGGACAGATTTGTCCAGATTAGTCGATGCTTGGTGATTTAATTACCAAGCGTTATCATGTCACTAGCTAAACTGATCGTGTGTCCAGATCAGAGTAAGTAAAGATAAAGATACATTTATTATCTTTATCTTTACTTACTCTGATCTGTAAGTAAAGATAAAGATAATAAATGTATCTTTATCTTTACTTACTCTGTAGGGACTCAAGTAGGGACCTATCTTTGAAACTAACTAGGTATTCACGGGTTTGTATCATAATGATTATAATACTGATACTTTATTTGCTGAAGTGTAATAATAATAATAAATAATAATAATAATGCTGGACAATTCACACAGCATTATCTAGCCCCAAGCTAAGCAGAGCTTGTGTTATGGGTACTAGATAACTGATATACATAATACAATACACTACATAGATAGATATTTTTTATTATACATAGAAAACATCCAGAACGCCCTGAACAAATATCTGCAGATCGTAACACACATTTGTCCCACATTGTAATACAGTAGAGCTTAGATTTTGTAATTAGCTCAGTGCATGCATACTCGGATAGTTATAAAAAAAGTGTTTCCATTGCCTACAGGTATATACATAGTTTAAAAAATCACACTAAGATTATAAATGAGAAAGTTTGTATGGATGTATGGATGGATGGATGTTTGGTACCACTCCACGCCAAAACTACTTAACGGATCGGGCTGAAATTTTGCAAACAGGTAATTCTAATCCTGGAATCAAGCATAGTATTTTTATCCCATAAATCAGTTCCCGTGGGATAAAAATCACCTTCTAACGTTTCCATAGGAAAAACGCGTGAGAAGCCGCGGGGCGCAGCTAGTGGGTTTATAAAGGTATGAAAGTTAAACGAAGCTTAGGCCACTCGTCTACAAATAGAGGTTACCTACCTACATATAAGTTGTACGTTACTAGACAGTCCATTACGGATGTTGCAATGAATCGGACCGGGTAAAGGGCCGAAGGCTGGGAAAATTCTGCGTTTCGTAACTAGGCACTGAAAGCGCTAAAATGTTTGTCGTCCAAGTCGCTTTGCATGTTTGAAGAAATAATCTTATGTATTTTTGTGTTTAGGATTAGTAATTTGGTTTATTTCTTCGAGTTATAGAGCAAATACTTGTTTGCGTCGTGGGTTTAGCTTAGCTGGCTCTACAAGTGAGTTTTATTGGAAAAATCAACAGGATTTTGAAAATCTTCGTTGTTATACACCAACGATTTAGATCTGACCGATCTAAATGTTCTTGATAAAAAATTGAAGACATGGTTCCTAAGACGAGATCTTCGTATGTCATATAGTTTCAAACTTTCTTATACTGACCTATCTAAATGTGCCACCTTGTATAGAAATTTGAAAATACCTACCAGCATCGAAAGTTTTCCGTAAACTGAGCAGCCTTTATGACAAAACAAACTCCAATGCGCCATTTTAAAGCCGAACCCGTCGTCGGCAGGATTCTAAACGTAGCGGATCTCAGATCTCCTTTACTGACCACATACCATTACCATTTACCAGCACTTACCATACCATGTAGTCCGGTTACCTAATCTCCATCTATCTGAATTACCCTTATCGGGTACCTGCGCGTTTATGGCTTCCGTAAGCCTTTGAAAAGCTTCGAGATAAGACCCCGGTTTCGTATAATTTTCTTTGGATAGGGTAATGATCCAAGAAGTTTGTTTATGGTCACTTCCTTGAAGATTAAGTGAATATGGGTAAAGCTAATGGTACAGAAGACTCTGTTGTAACTTCCGTTCAATGGTGTGCGTACCTACCTACCTCTTGACCCTTGAGGCGCGTTTTAAGTTTTTCAAATCTATCTCAGGCACTAATAACATGCTCAAGATAAGATAAAATAATAAAAATACAAAATAATTTATTTGACATTAAGATTACAAGAAGGTGTTACCTATGAGTAGTTGTTACATTTTTGTGGTTTAATGTGAGAGTATTTCCTATGTGAAGTCATTCTCCTAAGTAGAATATAAGGGTGGGTTTTCACACGACGTTTTTACCACAGATTCCAGGCCAATTACCTACAATCAGTTAAAACATTTGGCAAACACTACCATTTATCAAGCAGTTATAATAATACAATGCAATTGCAAAGGGGTTTTTGCTAAACGCGCTTAGTTTATCTGTGGGAACCTAGAGACAGGTTACTGAATAGTTGGTATACTCGTGTACGTACAGTGTGAACTAATTACATATTAATTTTCTTTTATTAGTAATACCGAACAGAGTATAAGCGCAAAATAGTGTGAGCGGTTTGAAACGTTTATTTGAAATAGACAGAATTAAAACAATTGACAAATTTCCGTCACATAGTAAATGAAAAATAGCCTTTTTAGTCCGACTAATTTATTTAGTCACACTTATATTATTATACTTAAATGTGAAAATTAGGATATTTAGTTAGGAGGACCTACATCTAAACTTTCTGTTTTGTATTTATAATATTAATGTGGTTTCGGATAGCGATAAACTAAAATAATTACCTGTTCAAAATAATAAATTTCGTGATTTAAAGCCTCTTCCTAGTAGATTGATAAACGATAAACTTGCTAGTGGTTTCTTTTTCACTTCTTCCGCTAGTGGAATTGCACTTTATTTCTTATTTGACTATTCATCAAGCTGTTTATATAGTAAAAAAAATTACTTGTCTAAGTGCTTATTTTGTTAGTCTAAAGAAATAAACAATTTGACTCTGACTCTGACTCTGACTCTGACCATTGTCTTATTGTGTCATACGTCCGTAAGAAGCGCTGTCCTAAATGACTGCAACAGCAATTAGATAAATAACAAACATGAAATGTCAGTGTGTTATTTGGTTGCATTGCAATGCAGCGTGTGGCTTCTGCGGTGATGAATCAGTACGCTCGCGCTGGCTTGAAGATCAACATAAATGTATCATCAGACCGCTTTAAAGCATGACCATTCTGCATTCCTTTCACTTTCCATATTAAGTTGTAATATTAATTGCCTTATACAACCTCAACCTCAACAGCCTGTATTGGTCCACTATTGGACGCAGGCCTCCACCTAATAACCGCCTTATTGGCGTTTATATAATGGGGGGTAGTGCTCATAATCCCCATCTGGGGCTCAGCTGAGCATGCGGGTTAGGGATCACAGTTAGGTGGTAGAATTGTTTTGCGGGAGGTGCTGCCGCCCGCCCCCCGGTGGATATCTTAATGAACAGCTCAATTTAGCTTTTAGTCGCCTCTTACGTAGAGATGGGGTGGTGCAATTTCTAAGCCAACACCACACAGCTACTCAATTGCCTTATAAACTGCGGTAAATCACTTCTTGTGATAATCTCTCTTTCTTTTTCCTGTTTTCCACTAAAATAGCAAAACCATAATTATGTTTCCCTCCGATGACACTCTATTTTGCCCAATTAACACTTTCAGTGCCAATGACACACACAGTCTGGGCAGTGAATGAGATAATATAACTACTAAAGGGGTCTTTGAGAAATCACACTGGCAATCAACATGTCTCAACACAGCTTAAACAAGCGTCAGTAAGACAAGTTATCGTTTAAAAGATTACCAGCGATTAATCAATCATATTTTATTGACTGCGTGATGGCTACACACAGTGTCGTCAACTTTCTCGAGTCAAGGCCGCAGCTGTAAACTCTATTGTCTTTGGTAACGGACACAGTGTGGGCGAGGCAGTGGGATAAGTTATACACTCCTCTTGGTGATAACGATTAGGAAAGATTTTATGTTACCACCGACACTATTCTTACTTTTCTGTATTATGTATAATTATTAAAAAAAAAGTGATTTACTAATTATTAATTACTTAGATGTATCTTCCTTAATGCTCTTTTTTATATAAGTCAATTATGTTGTATGATTTATGTAATTATTTTTAACATAATAAATAAATAAAAGAATTAAATAATGCTGGACAATTCACACGGCATTATGTAGCCCCAAGCTAAGCAGAGCTTGTGTTATGGTTACTTGATAACTGATACACTTAATGCTAAATACACTACATAGATGGATGTTTTTTATTATACATAGAAAACACCCAGAACGCCCTGATCAAATAACTGCAGATCGTACTCACATTTGTACTGAGCTGGGAATCGAACCCGCAACCTCCTGCGTCGCAGGCGGACCTTACGCCCGCCGCGCTACAGAGGTCGTACATGTAACCTTATTATTGTTACGAATAAAGAAGTTGAACTATTTAATGTTAAGGCATAACGATTTGGACGCATCTGCGATGTTATTGTATTGTGTAAATATGTAATTAGAAAGAAAAAAAATCCATAATGACGGACTGGATAAAGTCTAACTGACCCAATCATTACCTACTGCTGCTTATTTGGTCGAAAGCTAATACAAAAAGTCAATCAGTCAACAAAAACATACGTCTCTAGTGCACTTTAATACACATTCGCAGGCATTTTCGTAGGCACCAAAACTTCTATTCTATTTTCAAATCAAGATTTATAAATGCCTACTAGTCGCCCGTCATCTATAAGTTTATATTGTACAAGCAATCATTAAAACGATCCATCTATTTGCTAAACTCTGTTAACGTGTCATTAATGGCACAGTAAAAAGCAATGGAGTAGTTCTACTGCGCATTATTCACTGCGTAACATTTAATAGGTGAAGGCTGCTCCAGCGGATCATAGCGGTGATTGCGTGCAATTACACGTATTGTCGTTAGCATGCCATCTAGCTCTGACCACGTTATCGATCAGTCTATTTAATCCGGATTAAACTCCAGCTAGGGCAACGGTTCAATCCATAGGTTCTTCATGCAACCCGTTTTCTGCGAATATATAAATGATTTGTCTTAGTATTTTAATAATAAATAATAATAATAATAAAAGTATTTATTTCAGGAAAGGTTTACAAAGTACTTACATAAAACTTATCTAAGGTTATACATGTAAAAGATATTTCCAACAGTAGTAGGTACTTAGTATGGAAAACCTTTGTGGATCGACAAGATTGACTCCTTGCTCTAACTAAGTTTTCACTTGTATGTAGATGCAAGGGCTCTCTCTCGGCTTCCGCCAGGATTTCGTTAGCACAACTGTTATGAGATTAAATTCATTTTTATTTCAATTCATTATTTCTATAATCTAGAGCTAAATTGAGCTGTTAATTATTTTGGACGGGGCTTGAAAGATGAATAGACATTCATCTTTTAAGTTCCACCCATTTTAGAGGAAGCATTATTTATACGTATACCTCTACGCCTACCCATTAGTGTATAAATTTCAGTTATTTTTATGGTGTTGACGATTTTTTTATCGGTAGACAAGACTGAAAATGGGTAAACACGATGGTTATGTTCAGGTATTTTCTGTGTATAATGTCATAGTATTGTTTGTATTTGAAAGAGTTTATGTTACAAAAGGCTACAATAATTAGGTAAAACAATATTATGTCCAAGAAGAAAGGACACGAAATAAATTCTGGATACTCGTTAAACCATTGACTGGTAAACTATCTTAAGCTGTATTTATTTTTAACGCGGTAGATTGAACCATCATTGTCACACACTCGGACAGATAACCAATAATTATACAATACCTACACCGAATTATTTCGACATGTATTGTGTTGTCGATGATATATTAATTTTACGACAGAACTGATAGTACCTATGTGATGTATGAACAATGAATGAGATGCTGATTTTGTATGTAATATCGTGAATTAACTTCAACAATAATACCTATTTGTAAAGTATATTGTGCTTTTTATGAATGAATTTCTCAATTTTGCGATGATTGTATTTATTGAATAGGTATTACAAAATGTAGCTACGCATTCATTGCTAGATTTGCTGTTATAAGAGTTCAGTTTACGAGAAGTATTCCGAAATATACATTTCGGATAGGTCATAGGTATCAATATAATCAAGGTGAGGTTCAAATCCACATAAATCAATGTCATCTAACTTGAGAAGGCGGCTCTAAAAAAAGATTCTGCTCATGTCAATTTCATTGGCATTGCTACGGTCTGTAGATTGAAAAACCGCCGCGCCAGTGGCTTTTGAAAATCATGATATATATTGACGACCTCTGTGGCGCGGCGGCCGAACGTCCGCCTGCGACGCTGGCGGTTGCGGGTTCTATTCCCGCCTCGGAACGGTTTGTGCGATCTTTAGACATTTATTCAGGGTGTTCTGTTTAATTAAGGTACCTATTACTACCTATTTATTTACTGATACATTGACTTACATAATCTATATGTAATCAGTGTAAAGCATGGTACTAAACATAACTAACAGAAGACTTACTTAACTAAAGACGAGCGCGGAGCAGTAGGTATATTGCAGAGCGCGTAGCGTGCAAGCCTAGTGAGGTACATACCTACTAAAATGTATTTGGAAACTTATACAATTATGTACCTCAGCAGCCTATATTGGTCCACAGCTGGACGCAAGCCTCTCTCTGATAAGTGCTATATCGGCTTTTACCTCATGGGGGTAGTGCCCATAATCCCCACGGGCATCTACCTCGGCATGCAGGTCGCAGTCTGGTGGTAGAATTGTTCTTGAGGGGGCATTGCTGCCCGCCCAGAATAGATATCCCTTAGTCGCCATTTAGAACACCCGCGGGAAGAGATTCTTGTAAATTCTAAGCCGACACCACACAGCTTCCATTTTTTTATACAAACAATAATAATGCTGTAACTAAAACCATAAATCTCTGTCCATTCCAGGCTCAGCACGGCGGACGACGACGCAGAGCAGCGTCAACGGCACCCGAGACTCCCAGCTGCTGTCGTTGCTGGCGGCGCGGCGGCGGCAGCTGCTGAGCGAGCGCTTGGCCACGCACGTCAGCACTCTGGCGTCGCTGGGGCATAAAGCCAACAAGTGAGTATCTCTTGACTGGCAATAATAAATTGTGTTTTAAAACTATAAGCCGACTTCAATTTTTATAGTTTTTTCGTGGATTTTCATGGACCACGTTGTCAGAACTGAACCTGATTAAAATCGGACCACACGGGAAGCACCAGGTTTCATATTAAAAAAAAGAATCATGAAAATCGGACCACCCAGTCAAAAGTTCTGAGGTAATAAAAATAAAAAAAAAATACAGTCGAATTGAGATCCTCCTCCTTTTTTTGGATTCGGTTAAAAAGTAGAAATGCTGGTATCTAAGTAAGTATCTAACGCATTAGTAGGTACACATTTGCTCCCCATGGGTTTTTTTATAATTAAAATGTTGGATAAATCACACAACATCATCTGGCCCCAAGCGAAGCAGAGCTCGTGTTATGAGTAGTAGATAACTAATTTACTTAATGATGATGATAGGAGGACCTAGCCGGATTTTGACCACGGCGGCGGCCAGTCTCATCGGAGACTAGCTAGATGATAATTCATAATAATTTAGTTATTTACTTAATACAATACAACTAAATAGATATACATTTTTACTATATACTTGCTGCGCCCCGTGGCTTCGCACGCCTATCCCACGAGAACTGATTGTATGCAAAATTTCAGCCCAATCCGTTCAGTAGTTTATGCGTGAAAGAGCAACACACATACATACATGTCTACAAACTTTCGCGTTTATAATATTAGTAGGATAATAAAACACCCAGAACACCCTGATTAAATATCTGCAGATCGTACACACATTTGTGGCAGGGGGTGGACCATCCATCGCCCGTCGCGCCAACGAGGAATCTAGAGCAGTATCGCTCTCAATCATCACGAACCTCCGTGGATAACCGTGGAGATTATGTATAGACTATGTATTATAAAGGTATTCGATAGTGACCACAGGGCCTAGCCAACCGGCATTCGCTATGAAGCGAATCGAAAACAGTTGAAAGATTCGTAGGGAAAAAAATCAAAACAGATCACGTGACATTTCTAAGGCTTATATCAAACCCATACTTTGGACTTTTCTATGGGTTAGTATCATCTCGTCTAAAAAAGCAGCTGGTCTAAGTACAAACTGGTCTAAAGCACAGCTGGTCTAATTATCAAGTGGGCTAAAATGCAGCTGGTCTAATTAGCAAGTGGTCTAAAATGCAGCAAATATCGCTTTCGACATCGATTGTTACATTGTCTAGGCCTTCTGGTATACAAATTCTTTACTACGCACGTAATTTTACAATTCGTCCATGCTCGCCAACTTTCTTGAATTTCACGCAACCAAACGCACTATTGTTTAAACAAAAAAACATTTCATTTGGCAATTTCGGTTTTAACAAAGCATAAAAACCTTAGCCAATTGAATCGAGTTGTGCAGTACTGTGCCATTGTGAAGGGCTTGCATAGTAATGACGCGAACGTTTCATAAGGCAATATGGTGTAGTGCCCATTGTTGACGCGTTTAGAACGTTCGTGAGGAAACGCTTTGTGATGGGAATCTTAATTAAAATGTAGATGTCAACAATAATGCTCCGATAATATTTAACGATGTAAAACAATAGGCATTGGCTATTCATGTCGTATAAAAGAAAGCAATAATACTTAAACTACCCTAGGAAGTGGAAGACTCACACGTTTCTCTTTTGTTTCAGATCAAACACAACATTTGCCCAGTTAGAAGTAAGAGACACGAACAGCTCGTTGGTGAAAAGGCTAACTTTTGAAAACACAAGCAGTGAATCGACGCCCACTTTCAAACTCGTCACCTCAGACGGGTCGAAGGAAACCAAACAAGAACTCAAACCCCATGAAATAAGGCACCATTTCATACTCAAAAATCCTGAGAACAGAAGCCGCGCAGCATTTGTAAATAATAGAAGAAAACCTGTCAAATCAGTGACACTACCCACAAGAGTTACTGAACCTAGTATACTATACGTCCCACCTGATAAATTAGAAGAATTTGAAAAAGAAATAGAATTAGATCCAGATGAAGAATTCCAAGTAGACGAATCTAACCATGGTTTATATTTACTGAACTATTCAGACACAGAAAATGTAACTCAAGCTCCTGAATTAATTACTACTACAACTGCAGTCACCGAAGTTAAAGAAAATATAACTTCTATTGAAACAACAACAGCTGGCAATGATACCAGAGAAGCGATCACAATTAAACCCGATGCAGAGGAAACAAACACCATAGCTAACAGTACTGACAATTGGGCTAAAGTTGAGAACGAAAAAGAAATAAACAATCAAACTCTTTTTATGTCAGATGAAATTTACAACCACTTTAGACCTTTAGAATCTGAAATACGCGGAGAGGATATGGCCCCTTTCAAATATTTTGGACAAAAACTTGGAGGTGCAGCTATAAATGATAATTTGACCAACTCTCCATCATTGTCTGCTTCTACAAAATCTGTGAACTACATTGCAGCGCCTTCTGACAAAAGAAAATTCAATTCACGGTACTCTGCAACTGAAAAATATAAAAATACGAGTGCCGATGAGGAGGAAATTAATGAAGACATGGATGTGTCAGTGGTCAAAAATGTCATAGAGAAAAACAAAATCAGGAATACAGTGAAAGGTCCCGCTCCAGCCAGGCACGTAGGTTTAGTAAACGCCTACCGAAAATATCCCAGCTCTACGCCAGTATCTGCTAAAGCTCCTAATATCGCACAATTAAATGTAACTGAACCAATTCTTGCTTCCGGTAGCCCGACCATCGGCGATGTAAATAAAGGAGTGAACATAACAACCAATGCAACAAGTGATGTGACACCGAGCTCTGTTATAAGTAACTCAACAAAAGAAGCTTCCAGCAAAACGGTAACAACTCCGGTTCCAAAAAATTTCACAAGAACGTATTTTAATCTTAGGCGAAAACCAGCAAGTAGAGTTGCAGCTTCAAACATAAATGAAAACATTTTACCTACAGTGATCATAAATACAACAACGACAGAAAAGGCCTCTACAGTGTACACAGCAGTGGTCACTTCTATATCCATCACATCGTCAGTGAAAGGTCTAAACAAAACTGAGCCACTTGTGAAAGATGTAGAAACAAACGCTACCGTATCTGAATCACAAGAAAATAATGTAACAACAACAAAGATTGAACTGGACACCACAACTTTGAAACCAACAACGACTACACCTGTACCATCATCATCTCCTAGAAACTACAGACATAGGATAAGGATACGGACAACAACGGCAGACAATATTCATTATCCAATTCCAACTGCAAACCCGTTGACCAGTGAGATTCCAAAACCCTCAGCGGTGAAAAACGAAACCTTATCAAGAATATCCGACCGACTCGCGTTTTTGTACGGACATAACATTGAGAGCACAACCCCTGCGAACATAAGCATAGGAACTCCAATCCGAACAAAAAACATTCTCAAAAGACGAAGACCGACTACGACAACTTCGACCACAACGTCTCCAGAACCTACCATTTACTTCGAACCTATCCCTGTTTCTCCCGATTCAACCATTCGCCCAACCACAGAAAAGACCAGAGATACGACAGAGGCTTTCAAACCTATCATAACTTCTAGATTTGGGGAGTCAAGCTCCGTTCCTAAAGCGGTCCCACGTGATTCAAATACAGTCAATACAACCGAGAAAGAAAACCCAAGCAACAACGAAGTCGTCATAGAAGCGGAGAAGACGTACACAGCCTCTTATGTACTAGCCGGGCTAGGGTTCCTACCAGTGGCTGCTATAGTAGCTTTCGTACTAAGAAGTGTACTGAATAAGAAGACCAAAGAATTAGATACAGAGTACGAAGGATACTTTGATGACAGCGGTGATATAAAGAAGGAGTCGCCGATAACGCCCGTGGCTAGGGCTCCGATACCCACGCCAGCTAAACCCGACACTAAATGGGAGTTTCCTAGGAATAAACTAAGGTTACAGACATTGTTGGGACAAGGGAATTTTGGACAGGTTAGTATACACTCTGAGCTAGTTTTCTTAATCACTCTATTGAATTTTTATTCATTTACTAATTAAAAAACTAGTATGTATAACAGAAAATGATAGTAAAACCTAGTGAACCGCAGAGGTTTGTAAAGGAGCGCTATTAGCAAGCAAAAGATGAGTAGGACCTACTCATCTTGTTTATTCTTCTTGCTAGGGATAATTTGGTAGGGTAATAATATTCTGAATAGATATTACCCCAAATTCAAATACTCTTCCTCCATTTTCTAGGTTTGGAAGGCCGAGGCTGACGATCTGAACGGTCACGATGGTCTGACCAGACTGGTGGCTGTCAAGAGCATCAAGGAGACGGCGTCACAGAAGGAGAAGCAAGAGCTGCTGCATGAGATACTGATCATGCAGAAGATTGGAACACATCCCAATGTGGTGACCCTGCTGGCTTGCTGTACCGAGCTTGGTGAGTTCATTCAGACGAGCTACCGGTTGAATAAAGTCTTCGGAACAATTCTTACTTCAGATGATATTCCAGAATAATCTTGTCAACATCTTATTAGTTCTTTACTGTCGAATATTTCTATATATCGACTAGCACAACCTAATTGAATCCCTTCCGGGACATGGCTGTTCACGTGACGGAATGTCTAAAGGGTTCGAATGGGTAGATGTCAAAATGTATTTAACAATGTTTCGGTGACAAAATGACAAAAGTTCACATTGTATTTATGTAACATCATGCTTGTGGAAACGACCTTAGTAACGTCAATGCTTATAGATGATTGTGGGTTAAAGAAATCGAGATTGCGTTTGCATAGCAGATAATAGAGTCACTCGCACATATCGTTTAAATCTGTAATTGGAGCTATCTAGGAAAATATTTTTTTGGTACATCGTTTCGCCCTACTGATGGTAAAATCCCAAATGTTATGTATGAGTTCAAATTTGTATTCAGAAAATTCCGACGCCCTCATGACAATACACTGAAACATCAATTCATCCTCTATTCCAGAACCTTATCTCCTCATAATGGAGTACGTGATGTGCGGCAAACTGCTGACGTACCTGCGCGAGCGCAGATCGCGGCCCGACCGTTTCAGCGGCAGCGGCGCGCTGACGTCACGCGATCTCACGGTGTTCGCCTACTGCGTGGCGAGGGGGATGGACTATATCGCTTCTAAAGGGGTAAGAACTTGCAAATCACTTCGTTGAAAGAGCTTAATAACTGTAAGGCCATGACATAGTATGAAGAGCTTAAAACATCGACGTGACCATGACTATTACTACCACTGAATCAGTACTATAAGGTCAGTCAAATTCAAAATCTTCAAAGAATTTAAAAAAAGTGTGCCGTTATTTGGATTTAGTATATTCAACCAGCATTGCAGACAAGCTTGTCTGTAATGCTGGACCCAGGTCTCCAAATTAACAACATGGGTAGGGGCATAATCCTTCAAAATTAGCCTACCAACTTAAAAAAGTAGTTACATACGAGTTTAAATTAAGAACTATTGAATGAGTGACATTATTGTTTTCACTTACTCGTTTTTTCATAGAAAATGTATCGGAATTGTTTTTGTTTATTATTGCCAAAACTTACAATTTAATTTGGTATGTTACTTTCGAAAAAGTGTTCCTGGTTGGAAATAGAGTCGCTTAAGACCAATACTTTTTTCAAAAAACTAAAAATGTCAATATTTTTTTCTTTCAAAATAAAACAGAAAGTTCCTAAGAACAAAACCTTCTAACTACAAAAGAAACGGTAGCTACAAGGGGCCAAAAATTTTCCCCACCCTGTATATAGTCCTTGGTCCAGCAAATTATGTCTGATCGTTGACTGGACGTATTAGGACTTTATAGAATGCTGACTGTGGAACTGGAATCTGATGCTAACAAACAAGGATCTAGCCCAACTCTCTTCTATCTTTTAAATTTTGCTCAAACAAGCAACGCTTTACTTTTTAATGTAAGTAGTTATTTCATAAGGTAGGTGGGGTCAGCTCTCTTGATTAATGTCCTCATAAAAATAAAAATAAAATCCCCAAAAAATTTTGTTTTTTGACAGGAATCGAACCTGTGTCCTCCCCTACGTACGGGGATGTCATAACCACAAGACCACAAAGTCGGGTACCGCGTCAACCAAAAGTCTCTGGGACTTTGTACGGATTATAGCGCAGTGTGCTTACGCACTCTAATAACAAAAACCTTAATCTCATTTACTTCGCTCTTTCGAAGCTTGAATGGGCGTAGAGCTATTTTGCACAGGTTTTCATATCAAATTCATTTTTGCCGTTTCATACCAAAAACTGTCTGCGTTTCAACCCATATAAAAAAAAATATGTTGTCGGCGTTTCAACCCCGAATTCGTTTCCGTTTCTCACCAGATAATTTTATAGCGTAGGTTAATTAGAAAAAAATCATGTAAATTCACAGAGCTACCAGGAGCGCATAGCGTAAAGGAGTTACACGCAACATCGCAATCACACCAACACAAATGAATGGCCATGAAGTCTCACTGACTATAAAACATTCCAGATTGTCCACCGCGACCTAGCAGCTCGCAACGTGCTGGTAGACCACAACAAGCTCTGCAAGATAGCAGACTTCGGGATGTCGCGTAACGCTGGCGCTGCTGCGCGCGCGCCGCGAGGGGCGCTGCCGGTCAGGTGGATGGCACCTGAAGCGTTGTTGTACAACGTGTATAGCCACCAAAGCGATGTATGGGCGTTTGGGATACTGCTGTGGGAGATAGTGACTCTTGGTAAGTCTATTCTGCTGTGTGGTGTTGGTTTAAAATTTGCACCAACCCAACTCTTCCCGTGGAAGTCGTAAGAGGTGACTAAGGGATATCCACTAGGGGCGGGCAGCAGCGCCCGCTAAAGAAGAATTCTCCCACCGAACTGAGATCCCCAACCCATAAGTGCCAATAAGGCGCTTATCAGGGGGAAGCCTGCGTCCAACAGTGGACTAATAGAGGCTGTTGAGGTTGAGGTAAGTCTAGTAGATAAGTTCTGCAAGATGGCATGTCGTGAAAAATGGCCACCGCCGCGCTGCCTATAAAAGACATATGTTGGACAATTCACACAATATTATCTAGTCTCTAGACAGGATTCGAAACCGCGTCTGGCAATATAACATACCCGTACTTAGGGAAAGTACGGGGATGTCATAACCGCTACACCATGGACTTTGTACGGACTAGAGCGCCGTTACCTCCACCTACAGGTTCGAATCCCGTCGAAGCCGAAACATTTTGGGATTCTATTTAATTTCCTAGAAATTACCCGGAGTGTGAGCGCTTACGCACTTTTGTAAAAAAAACCTTACGATAGTTTTTATAGTGATCATCATCATCATCATTATCATCATCATCATCAGCCCATATTAGTCCACAGCTGGACATAGGCCTTCCCTAATGAGCGCCATAGCGCCCTGTCTTCAGTTTGAGCATCTGCCTGCAGTCTTTCGCAAATCGTCATCCCACCTGGCCGGAGGGCTCCCTACACTACGTTTTATAGAAAAATCATTAAATAGAAGGAATCTTACCTTTTCTTTTTCCTTTCAGGTTCCACGCCCTACGCAGCAATGTCCGGCCGCGAGGTCCTCACCGCAGTGACTGAAGGCTACCGGCTGGAGCGCCCCCCGCACTGCAAGCAACAGCTGTACCACGCCATGCACGCCTGCTGGCACGCCGACCCTTCCCAACGACCTTCCTTCGCAACCTTGAAAGCCCAGCTCGCGGAGTTGTTGGACAATGAACCGTCGGAAGGGAACTATGTGGACTTGGACTCGTTTTACCAGGAGTCGTCGGTGTATAGCGATCCGTCCGCTATTATAAATGATGAGGAGGGGCTCAGTGCGGAGTATGATCGGGAGCGGAGGTGCTTTAGAGAGTAAGTTTGTGATCTGTTTGAAATAATTTTAAGTAACTTTCTCCGAAAAGAATTCGTGAACATACCTACTATTTTCTCCTCTTCTATATTTTGTGAGAGAAAGGCAAAAACATTAATGCTTACAATGCTTTCGTCAAGCATCATGGTGATACCTAATATTTTCTCCTTTTCTATATTTTGTGAGAGAAATCCAAAAACATTAATGCTTACAATGCTTTCGTCGAGCATTATGGTGATGGTGATGGAGATCCCTATATTTAGGCAGATACCTAAATGTGGTGTTACTAAGGCATTGTTTACGGAGATGCGGGACGTGCAGCGACGCGTGCAGTGGCCCCATCATTGCACGCGTAAACGCAAACATATCACAATGTACGCTGATGTTTATGGATAGGCGGGGCGTGCAGATTCATGAAATCAAACAAAAGCGTGTAAAATCGCTTCTCCATAACCACCTCTACCAACGCCATATGTTTGAATTTAGTGCGGGCTGCGCCGCTGCACGCACCGCGTCTCCGTAAACAAGCACTTATGGTTTTATTATTTTTCAGACTTGGTACGAGTCCATCAAAATTTGACAGCAGAGGCTTCAACCTTCGGGATGAAGAGCTGCGGAATAAATTCGGCATAGGGACCCCTAGAATGGGAGGCTTCGGCATCAGAGACCTCCACTTCAACGAAAGAAACTTTTCCGACGGAGATTTCAATGAACGAAATTTCTCGGACAAAAATTTCAATGAAAGAAATTTCGCAGAGAAAAATTTTAATGACAGGAATTTTGTTGACAAAAATTTCAATGATCCAAATTTTAATGAACGTAAAGATGGGAAACTGTCTACGTCTAGCTTCCACAGGGAGCGGGAGCGCGAGAGGGAACGAGAAAACCCTTTAGTGAGTAGAAATAGTTTTAATGGTTTTCCACGGATAGGAACTAGGGATGGCCATTTTCAGATGAGCCCTGATGGACGGAATAAGAGGGTGTCAGAGTTTGAGTGTGACATTTGAGCAGAGACCATGATAATCTGGACATTTTTGTGTATGTGGGTTCAAATCTACAAAATTGTGTTAAGTAAGAGATAATGATCTGAATAGATACAAGTATTCGTAGGTACCTATTAAGTTTTGTGTATGCACTGACTGGCACAGTTTTTGTGTTTTAAAACACGTGTGACTTACCTTTTTTGTCGTATCTTGATCATTTATCTAAAATATTGTGATTTTCAATATCTGAAAGTGTGAATCCTTGTAGATGGTGTACATAGTTTTATTTATAACAGTATTTTAATGATTTATTTTGTATATAAAGTTTTGTAACAAAGAACTGTTTGCGTTAAGAGTTTTATGAAAATTTATGTTTTGTATAAAATAGCGTACTCAAGTATTTTAAATTTAATATCTCAGATAGACTTTATCTAAACAATTTGTTGGATCACAATGGTGCTTCTTTGTTGTTTCTATGTTTTGTAAATATGTAGGTGTTTGAGTGAATATAAAATAAAGTATTTTTC
Source organism: Eupithecia tripunctaria (assembly GCA_955876795.1). Lineage (NCBI taxonomy): Eukaryota > Metazoa > Arthropoda > Insecta > Lepidoptera > Geometridae > Eupithecia > Eupithecia tripunctaria. Next base: position 853,943 of record OY041604.1, read on the forward strand.
TATTGCAGCTATATGATATCCATAAGTGTTAAACTTTGGTATTTTACTAGAGCTATCTTTATCACTGCATGTTAGTTTCAGAATTTTAGTAAAATGTTTTGCATCTAATTTTTCCTTGGTTTGATATTACTCTCTAGTCTCTCATAAATTGTAATTATGATTGGTTTATAAGATCTGAATTATTTTATAAGTTTAAAAGGATTATTTTATTTAAAAATATTAAAAGTAATTTTACAAAATAATTACTGTTTCTTAATGCTATTTACTCCATTTATTTGCATTTTAAAATATTTTCCCCTGCGTTATAAACCTAAGCTCTCTACCTTAATAGTTCAATAGTACTTTATTGATAACAAATGCAAGTTACATGTCAGGTTTTTAAATCATATATTGCTACAACAAATATTATTACATACCTGCAATACAATTCCACATTTTTTTTACTATAGAAACTTTCGTAGTTTGACGAATTCATTATGAATGTAAGCGGGTTAACTACGAACCTTGTTTGTGTTGGAAGAACACCAACGTTTCATCCCTTAACGAGGGACATCTTCAGGGCGGATGTTCTTCCAACACAAACAAGGTTCGTAGTTAACCCGCTTACATTCATAATGAACAATTCCACATATTGTGTAATTATAAATTTGTAGCAAATATACAATAAAATATTATTAAAATAGTAGTACATCATTACAAATAGTACACCTTAAGCAATGGCTAAGCAGTTTCTTTTCTGTTTTCTTTCTTTCACATTATGTAATTTAACTAAAACGCACCCTGTTAATGTATGTCAATGTTGCATAATCATAATATTATGATGTTTTCCCTCAACAAGGTCGAATTATCAACAGCAAAATAAATGATATAGCCAAATAAATGTCTAAGTATCCGAGTCTGAACGTCTCTTGATGTTGTTATGTAAGTACCCTTTAAAAGAGAGACATAGTAAATAATTCTAAAACTTATTTATAACTACATAAGGTGCAAATCACTTTCTATCATCATATTTAAATTGAAAAGTCGTTATTAGAAGGAAACAAGGAAACCATTGCGCTGCGGTCGCCAGTCATGACTTGTGCTTTCTTTGTGATAGTAAGTAGGTACGGTACAGGGCATAGCAGCATGTCGCTCTGGCTCTACAGGATGTTAAAAGTATGCTCCATCAGAGCCGAACTTTTTAAAAGTTAGTTTATAAAATAGCCATTGTTACAATGACCAGCCGTGTGTGCCGACTTAGAATAACCTAGCACCACCCTAACTCTCCCCGTAGGTGTCTTAACTACCTACTGACTACGGGATATCCACCGGGGACGGGCAGTAGCGCCTTCTGTGGAATGCGGGTTAGGGATCGCAGTTCGGTGATATGTTGTTGATCTACCACCGAACTGCGATCCCTAACCCGAGTCGGTCAAGCGCGGAGGTTTCGGACTTTTTACCCCTTCCCCATCATAAAAGCATAAAGCGCTAAGGGAAGGCCTGCGTCCAGCTTGAGGACTCGTCACTTTACGGCTAAATTCCGATTCACGCTTAATGCGCTGACGCGCGCATAAAGTCGTTTCGTTTCAACTTTCAGCGCGCTGCTGACAGAGCGCACGGCAACGTCACTCCGCCAAGACCCTCGAGCGCACGGGAGCGCATGAACTGCCTTCAACTTCTTTGTGAGTGCCGTCTGAGCGTTTCGTTTCATTAATCGCGCCAACGCGCACCAACGCGCTCAGATGAATCGGAACGGGGCTTCGTGCGCGCATAGCTCGTGCAGTGCGTCAGCGCTTTAAGCGTGAATTGGAACGTACCCTAAGTCCACAGCGGAGTATAGGTACTAAAAAGTAAGTCTCGGACAGGGCTTCCTAGATACAATACTTACTGCACCGGGGTGGTGAAAGTGGAACGAAGTGGAGAAACCATCTCTTTTTAAATTCATAGCTATGTACCTTTAGTACTAAGTACTTGCATGTTTCTCTACTGATGTGTCAAGATATGTCGTGCCGTGTGGATCCGGCATAGAATATGCACCACCCCAACTCTTACCGCGGGTGTCGTAAGAGGCGATTTAGGGGTATCCATCAGGGTGCAGGCAGCAGCGCCCCCTGCAGAACCATGATTCTACCACCACACTGCGATGTATAAGTATAGGGTATTAGAAATTAGAGAATTACCTCCTATGAGATAAATTCCATTAAACCGCTTATCAAGAGAAGGTCTGCGTCCAGCCGTGAACTATTTCAGGCTGTTGAGCATCTACTCTACCTTTAGAAAAGATTGTTATTAATGTAATGGTAGAGTTAGGTAGGTATATCATTCGAAAACACCATAATCACTATTGCACGTTAGGTTGTAGGAAAGTACTTAGTTATTACACAATTATACTAAATACAGAGGTGGTTCGGTAAAATAAGCGAGCTAATAAGTAAAAATAAAGCAATTGCATTTTTACCAGCTCTGTATTTAGTTCTTCCAAACACTCTGTATAACTTGCCAACGAGCAATAATCGCAACTTACTTGCCCCATCACAGAATGCCGTGCGGTTTGCAACGAAAGTGTTGCCGCCGTGCCGTTATTGCAAGGAGGTGGAATTGTCTTACGAAACACATTTTCTACTTTACATGCCTATTCATAATTCTGCGGTAAAATATTGAAACAGACAAATGGGCGTTGGTTACTTGTAAATGAGACATTGTTTTGTCTTGTCATGCTTAGCAGAATATTAAATTGTCTTTACAAATTTATGTATTTTCACCTTTAAACTTTTTTGCTTAGCTGAATATTAATTAATTGTCTTTTCCAATTTATGTATCTTCACCTTCACCTTTAATATTTTTAGGTAGGAAGTTACTTTATTTATAAGTCTAAACTCATAAGCGCAGCCCAGCAGCTAAACCATCCCTCCGAAAAATCGGATGATGAAAAATGAATACATGAGTAAGGTGATAAAGTTGGTAAGTATTGAGATGAAGTCTGATATACTTACATAAGTGAATGGATGAAGAATTATAATTCCTATCATTGATTTATTAAAAACAGTTCCTATTACAGTTTTGGAAGACAATAATTCAAAGGCAAACTGTAAGTTCAACCTTAACCTCAAGAGCCTGTATGGGTCCACTGTTGGATGCAGGCCTCATCCATCGCGTTAATGGCTTTTATCTCATGAGGGTAATCGGTAATATCCATAATACCTACCCATATTCTCTAAACTGGGCATGCCAGGTTGGTGATCACAGTTCGATGGTAGTATTGTTCTGCAGGAGGCGCTATGGATTTCCCCTATTAATTTCGCTTGTCGCCTCTTACGAGACCCGCGGAAAAATTGGTGGTGCAAATTCTAAGCCTGTACCAACTGTAAGTTCACGGTGGTTTAATTGCAGGTATTGGTTCGCATTCGTTCGCGGAGAGATTAATGAAGGCGTTCGATATGCTCTACTTGGCGCGAAGAATAGATACAATGTAGGTACCTGTACACTCGTGCGCAGGTATATATATATCTTCAACATCTTCCTGTCGGTAAAACTAAACGTGGTTGGACATCATAGGCAAAGCTCTGAGGCAATAAGTGTTCCCAAAACGACAACTTCTCGTATAGTAGGTACCTACCTATTTTTCAGTTGTCATTTGTTTTTTTGAAGAAAGTTGTTTTGTCTTGCTGTACTCCACTTAATTTTTTTTAAGCTATTGCATAGCTTCTATCGCGGGCCTTGAGCGCGGGGACCGAATCCAGAAATTCCGTAACGAAAAAACCTTGACGTTTGTCTCTTTAGTTCAGCAACTCGCCTCTAGATGGCATTGCAATAGCTTTACCGCGGCAGTCCCCGAGTGCCACACGTCTTTTTTTTATAGAATACCTTCCAATTTTGGGACTGTTTCAGAATTTTCAGAACAAGGTAGGCAAAGGTACTTAAGATGTTATGTATCTTTCTAATAAACATGTTTTTGAGAGGTTTCAACCAATACTACAATAGGTATATTAGGGTATATGTATGGATTTTTTTATTTTTTTATCGATTATTTAGGTTAATACATGAACGAAAAAAAATATAACACCCAAAAAAAATTAAATGGTTGAGGTAAAAAACTAAAAGTAAAACTACACTGAGTTTCGTGTGATAAAAACGCTGCCATGTTAGACATTGCATTTTATGACGTCACGGATCATCGAGTCCCCTTTAAAAACTCAAAGTCAAAACTTCATGCCCATACAAAAATGTTCAAGTATGACGTCACGCTTCACGTGCCAATAGCGTTGCGTTTAGATATTTTGCTATTGAGACTTAAAATATCTACTTTTCAATGATTAAATTTCACAATAAAAACATCATAAAATACAAAAATAATTATACAGATATAGTTATATATCAATAGAGAATACGAAAAAAGAATATCAGCTTTTTTGAAGTCACATGCATATACCTACCCTATTATAGAATTAGAAGAAACCAAATATATTCAAAATTGAAATATTACTGCAAACAGTCTAGAGAGGCAATTCAACCTGATTTATGGATCGGTAACTAGAAGTAAAGGTGGGTGGTGTAACTTACGTAATAATAATTGTGATTATAATCATTAAGATGATAAGTAAAAAATAGAAATACAAATCTCTTTGTTGCCCATGATATTGCTTACGAAGCCCAAAATAATGCCCACCCATTATGTTTTTCGATATGGATTGATTAATGAAACTAATTCTTCATAATGCGCGGAAGGTCTTATCTCCGAAGCATAGAGTCTAAAATCTGTTGTCGTATCATGAGATTGAAATCTTCGTATCGTATTGATGATTGCTTTCGTAACACTAGATAACAATAAAGAAGTGTGAAAGCACCTCTACGCTACAAATGCAATATCATTCTTATTTTTATTCTGGACATAAAGCTGGGTAATTTGAACTTTATTTTCAGGAGGGTAGAGGATAGATAAAGTTGGTGATCGTTGCCAAGTCGATGGATCTTAGTAATTACATCATACCCTACAATCACATTGTCAATATTACTGACATGTCAATGAGACTTATCAAAATTTGAGTATTTGTGACCTTTACGGTGAAAGTCGGCAGTTCCGGAATTATCTCAGTAAATACAAGATGAGAGTGTATGTTTGTGTGTGTATGAGATTCTCGCAAGCCATTCTACCGCGGATCGACGCACAGCGCTCGCGCATTCAAAACCACCAACGTGCGCTTACTACGTTCTTTTTTAATTCAAACTTTTTAATAACGATCCTCATTTTTGATTTAAACTTTTTGATAACGAACCTCTTCGCGCGTGAAGATAATGACATGAGCTAAGTTCGATTTTCAAAAATGGCGCGATTGGTAAAACTTTTATTGTTGGCGTGTGTTGTGGTGTGCAGATCGGAGGACTTGCGGGACTTTGAGTTTGAGAGCGACGCCGACGAGGTGATGATAGCACAGGAGTCGAGGCACTACCAGACGATAGTGAAGCCTCCAGTGCGGATATTTAAGCCTTCAGGAGTTACGAATTCACACCGCCCGCAATACAACCTAGACTCTTTGGAACATTATGATTTTGAAGACTTCATGCCAAACAATGTTCAACCTGCGAGGTCGCTAGTGAAGAATTACAAATCTTCTGCGGCGTTGAGGGCTAAGGAACGGATGGCGAATGAGGCCGTGAAGAGAGCGATAGAGAGGAAGGACCATGCGGGGAAATTCGCGCAGATCCTGCCCATCATCAGGGCGATGTCTTCGACGCAGCGGCTGGCGCTGGCCTCCTTGGTGGCCAATCAGGTCACGACACCACCTGGGAGAGCTCCGATGAACTTGGCACAGGTATGGTTTCTAAGTCTAAATGCTTACCTACTCAATTAAGTGAGTACTTTTTATTGATTACGCTCTAAAAGCTTTAGAACTTTCAATTACTCAGCTTTCAGATCGTTTTTTGATTACATAAGGATTTAAACAATGTAAAATTTTAAACGACAAAAGAGAAAATAATATTTTGATTGACCTACCTAATTATCACCTCTCTGCCTGTCTAAGGCCCGTATTATGAAAGCTTGCTCAGTCACAGGTCTATACTTGAGTGACGTTTGTGCCATAGAAAAGCGTTACTCAAGCATAGTTTGATAACCGAGCAGACTTTCATAATACGGGCCTAAGAAGGTTTACTTCATGCTCTGTTATTTGTTTTGTTTTTCTTTTATCAAATACATTTAGGCGACCTCTGTGGCGCGGTGGGCGAAGGTCCGCCTGCGACGCAGGAGGTTGCGGGTTCGTTTCCCGCCTCGGGATGAAATGTGTGTACGATCAGCAGATATCTGTTTAGGGCTGTCTGGATGTTTTCTATGTATAGTAAAAATATCTATCTATGTCTGAGAAGTGTATTGTTAATGTATATCAGTTATCTAGTACCCATAACCCAAGCTCTGGTTAGCTTGGGGCTAGGTAATGCTGTGTGAATGGTCCAAAATTATTTATTTATTTTATTTACATTTCTGATAAGATAGAAATGATTTTTGGACAGGGCAGTGAGGACCTTAACCGGTGTAGCTACAGGAAAATGAAAATTATTAACCATGATGGATTTTAAAGTTTTATAGATGAACAATAATTGTAAAATACAATACTCTGTATACTAACCATCCTGTTATGTTGTTGGTGATTGAAATCATAAACTCTTCCTAAAATTAATTTATATGCGTCGTAAATTCTACGTGAAGAATATGCAAAATCAATCAATTCATCTCTAACCGACCATTCGAATTAATTTGATGCATTCAATGATTGATTTTACATCAGTTTTTTATCTATTTTTACAACATGCATGCTTATACAATTTTACGACCTGACGCTAGACAAAGCAAACGAAAGTAAAAAAAAAATTAAAAAATTGCTTTTACACACAGCATCATCTAGCTCAAAAATAAGCAGAGCTTGTGTTGGTCATAGATATCCTAAACACATTATACCGTTTTTCTTTAAAATTTTTTTAATATACATAGAAAACACACAAAAGTCATCTGCATGCGCATCGTACAAAACTAATAATACGTTTTGGCAACTTTACACACCAGGCAATTTGTTTCTTTTTGAAAAGAAATTATAGAGTAACTAGCTGCACCCCGCGGCTTCGCACGCCTATCCCATGGGAACTGATTTATGGGATATAAAGTTGCCTACATGTTATTCCAGGCCTAGAACTACCTGTAGGTATGCCAAAATTTCAACCCGATTCGTTCGGTAATTTTTGCGTGAAAGAGCAACATACATACATACCTGCATTACATACCTACATACATACATTTAAAACTTTCGCGTTTATGATATTAGTAGGATAATGCACGGTCATGCTCAACTCAGCAGCATGACACTCTTAATATATTCCAAAAAGTTGGTAAGAAGTTCTTTGCATCATTAACATTATACTGCTTTCAAGACATAAAACACCTTGGAGATAGCATTAAAATGGAAAGTGGTCAGCTTTGATGTGGCTTGCTAGTGCGTATGTTGACCGGTGGACAGACAATGTCATGGTTACACAGCGACCACGTCACCATTCTCTCCTATTTCATTATTTTTGCACACCCGGAAAAATATCTGCAGGTTGTGCAAACATTTGTCCTGAGGCGGGAATAGAACCCGTAACCTTGTGGAACTTTGCAAGCGACTCAAAATTATTAAATCAATTAAAACAGTACGGGTATTATCCATGCAACCCTTAGTAGATGCATTAACGGCATATAGAAAACGTCAAATAATATGATTTTCATAAATTGCATGGTTAAAATAATTAAAAATCTATGAAAAGCAACTCTACATCTTTGTGTTATTTCTTTGCATCATCTTAATCTAATGAACTACTTCACTACATTTCTGAGTTTAAACTTACTTGGCTATTTTTCCGTACGTTCCATTTCTCATGTCATCGAAACTCCAAGCTTTATCAATTTACGAAAATTTTATTGATCAACTGTTTGACTAAAAATTGTTCGATTGCCTACAGAGAAACCATTACAACAATCCAATACCCCCAATAGATCTGAAGGCCCCTCGCTTCCTGCATCGGTTTCCTTGGCGACCGGGTTGTCCATCACGCGATGCGTTTCCGACACGATATGGCTATAATTGCTGATGTGCATGCGAATTCGAATGTTCCGTCTTATAAAATTCTTTCAGATGATTATAATTCTCGCGTAATGTAATTGGACGGAAACTGTGAAATAAATAATAATTGAGTATACTGGACAATTCACACAGTATCTAGCCCCAAGCTAAATTTGTTTGGGTCAAATCTAGTGATTCAAATTTAACCCTCTTCCTGTTGATGGATTGATCTGAAAACTGATTTAAGGCGCATACATGAATGAAAGTGGCGCCCCCACCTATATAGTTATATTTTCATTGTAAAGCTTAGGCAGAGATGCGAAGTTGCACTTTTTGGCCACCAAAGTCTATTTTCGCGTCTCTTCCTAAACTATACATATAAGATAAAACTTTTACAGAGGTATTAAAAAAAGCTTATAATAGATACAAATGTATATATAAATTTAAAATTTCCTCTGTTAATAATATGATGAAATAGGTGGCACTGTCATATTGGCAGGTGTATGCGCGCCTTAAGGCGCGAACACCTTTCGTTCTGATGCCAATATAATAAAAACCGTTTACTTGTTTTAATTTAAATAGAGTTAATTATTTTAGTATTTTGTCAAAGTAGGAGTCCGAACGGACTCATTTTAGTTCGTAATGGTTCTGCTATACTTAATTCTGATAACGCGTGGATTATTCGATAAGTTCGTTACAATTTGAAGCATACAAATCGTTATGACAATGGTTTTATGTAGTGGTGGAAAAGTAGAGTTTGTTAATACCTATCTAGGAGAATAAGACGACGATACTACGGAATAATGTACTCGTGGTATACCGAAAACACACAACGCCGAAAAACGACAGTTTTCCAAATATTCCATATTAAAGATTAGAGCATAAAACGGAGTGAGTTTTACTATGCCTGCACAGAAAGAATCTGTTAAATCTCTATCTCAGGTTAAGTATCAAAACATTGTCTCAGGTATTCTTCCAATTTTCAGTCGCGTTCTCGTAAAATATTCCTTAAGGAATCTCTGTCGGTCATTATCATTAGTAGTTTTTTCATAATTATTATATTTATTGCATTTTAAATGTCAATAAATAAATATTAAATAAATATACAACGTTACTAAGATTTGTTTAGAAGAGGTAAAAAAGTAACGCACTAAATAAGTATTGCATTGCGACTTTGCGGGTCCGATCTATTTGATCATGTTTGCTAATTATTTTTAGAAAACTTGCAGGTAAGTTTAGCAGTTACCGAACATGACTCGAATGAAATAACTCACGATCTGCAATGCTCCCAATTATTGTGAAAACGGCACAGATACGGTCGTTCAATATTCATACGGTTGAATAACTGCTCTCCACTCGAGTATAGCGTTGATATCACTGATATGGAAGATTTCATTGCATTTTATTAATGATTAACATCGCCTCGCGGTTTCACCCGCATAGTCCTGTTCCCGCGGGAATTCCGGGGGAATTAAATATACTCTATGTTACTCCCTAAAAAGATAGCCTTCTAATGGTGAAAGATTTTGTTAAATCGGTCCAGTAGTTTCGGAGCCTATTCTTCCAGCGAATTTAGCGCCATTCAACGCCTCTACCATGCGGTACAACGACTGATGGACCAAAGCAATCGGTTATGGACAAAGGTTTATTAAATAAACATATAATGTTTGACAATTCACTCAATAACTTAGACTTAAATAATAGAGTTAATTATAGCACTTGGTATTTACACTGTTACTAAATAAAAGACTTACAACTTGTACAACAACTAACTACTTGACAAAATGGGTAATAAAAATGAAGAGTAGGTACTTAGTTACTTTTCATGGCACCTAATATTGTTTTTAGAGTTTTCGAATGAGAATTGTGAGTCTTTTGGTACGTTTTGGACGGAATATTGTGCGTTTACTACCATGCTACGCGCATACTACTATGTACAATTTATTATGTCAGCAGTAAACGAACACTTCCGTTTTTCTGCAGAAACTCATTCTAGCTACTAGATCCTGCCAGGTTTTTGAGACTTAGGAGTCGTAGTTAAAGAACGCGCTTACCTAAGCTCCTATTTTATTCTTCCATTTTAGATTAAGATCGTGTTTTCTAGGCAAGCCATCATAAAATACGCAAAAAGTCGGCATCAATGACAAAATAACTGCAACAGACCTGTGTCGATACCGACCCAGAAACTTATTTAATAAAAACAAATCCTTCTTCTTGCAAATCGGGTAATAGTAACATAAATAGCATGAAGATCGTTATTGTAAAGTTGCGCAACCGTAAAATCACCGTGTACTATGATTAACGTTTATCTTGACCTACAGCAAGTGACTTAGTTATTAACCGTGATAAACAGAATTACAATTTTTCACTTTCTCAGATATTCAATGATTTTTCAATCTATACTCGTCTAACTATATTTCTATCGTCGTCATCTCAGTTTTCTGGCCTCTTACGCAGTATTCTGGCCATTACGACATCATGGCAGGTGGTGTGCTTCGAGGATACATACATATATCCCAGAGGGAAGGACTTTTGATGACCTATGTGGCGCGGCGGGCGAAGGTCCGCTTACGACACAGGATAATGCGGGTTCGATCCCCGCCTCTCGGGGCAAATGTTTGTACGATCTATAGATATTTGTTCAGGTTTTTGTGGATGTTTTCTACGTATAATAAGTAAAACTATGTTGCGTAGTTAGGTAGGTAAATCAGTTATTGAGTTATTTTTATTAGTACCTATAACACAAGCTCTGCTTAGCTTGGGGTTAGATAATGCTGTGTGAATTATCCAACATTATTTATTTACTATACCTTCGCCTGTAACCGACTACCTTGATCCATCGATCGTAGTAAGTACATAAACATTATGCAACAAAAAAAGCTAAATTACATCATGAAACCATATTTCAATCAACGGAGCACGTGAAAATGTACACTCGGGGACAAAAAATGGCCTCGTTCTAGACGATCTCTGCTCAGAACACAATCTTGGGACTTACCGAGAACAATAAGCAATTTAACTTGTAGAACAGAAAACAAATAGCTTGTTAACGAAACCTGTTAAAATGGACTTTAAACAATTTTGAATGTTTATAGAACACCGAATAGGTTATTTAAAACCATTTAATAAGGTTTTAGTATTTTAACGTATTCAGGGGATATGGAAGATTAAATAAGTAAGTAATTATAACAGCACATCAAAAATGACTAATTTTATACAATAGCAAATGTGAATAATAAAGCATTTTGCTGACAAATTATTGTACGTTTTAATGTGGGTACTAAAGATAAAGATATTTATTTTCAAAAACATGTGTACAAAAAGGTGACAGATAGTAAGAGAGAAACAACATGCTTGACAGTTTGCGTTATGCAAAAATGATTAAGAGATGACATGCAGCGTTAAAACCTATCTACAATTTATCATTAAAAAATCGTCTAGGTTATAGTGACATTTTTAAATTATGATTATATTTATTTGCTTATATGTTGGTTCATTCAAGTTTATGTGTAGTTTAGGTAATTAGTTTGATATCTTAGTACCGAGACTAACAACACTTGTCTGCATTAATACTATTTTAACAGGATGTGATTGTAACCTAGCCCCAAAATATTCACCCAGTACAGATTCTATTATACCATGATTATGCTGTTAATAGAGCAGCTGTGTATACTGTTGATGGTAGTCTATGAAGAGCATACGCTTGGCTACTGACTGGCTTACTCAGTCCTTCTATATGCGAAGTTTTTTATCCATTAAAAACCTTAAAAATCGCGAAGTATCAACTTGATTAAATGTTATATAAAATGTTATATTAATGTCAGATGGATGGAGTATGGAATCTTTGGTCAAAATGCATAATTGTAGTCTTACTTAAATTAATTTTCAAATTATTATTGTCAAGCCATTGTAATATAGATTAAAAATTTTTATTAATGTCAATTTAATGTCTTTGCGAGTAATTGTTATCGTACTATCGTCACCGAATAAGGTCAAGGGATTAATAGATGCTCTTGGCAGGTAATGAATATAGTCGATATATAACAGAGGTCCTAGCACGCTTTCTTGAGGTAGGTACACCGTATTTAGTGTATTGTATTTTAGACTTGTGTGTTCGGTGTCGTATCTTCATATTTCTGTGAATTGATTTCTGTTACTCATGTACGAGTCAATTAAATATAGAACGTTCCCTCTAATACCATACGCTTCCAGATTTTTGTAATATATTGTGGTCTACATAGTCAAAATCTAAAAACATATTACAGAAAATACTACAAATTGGAGTTTTTTTGTCAACTTTACAAATAACATTGTAGAAGAAGTCATAAATTGCCATGTTTATTATTTTCTTTTGACGAAAAAACTTTTGCTCATCACACAGGATGTTGGGTTTATTTCGGCGTAGTAGTATTTTCAATGTACTTTTGGAAAATAAATACAAATACCAAATAACTTTGTGTTTACCAAAAGATTATTAATATATTCATTTGCGGTGCGTCATAATAACTCACCATAGAGTTATTATGACGTTACGAAACTATCTGAGACGACAGTGAAAGGCAATATTCTATGAAACACATCAACTAGCTTGTTACTCAGCAGTTTTATAACTATGAGAAAAATATATTAGCTTCCAACAACGGCACACATATCGATGGATCATATTGCTTCAAATTTTCATTTGTATTTTAGTAAAGAAAGTACGATTAGAACGTTAAACAAGGACCTAGGGTCAAAATATTAGGTCCTTACATATGAAATTGGCGTTTTTCGTACTGGGCACTTTAATCACAAATTTCTCCTCTTTGGTAAGGAATTCCAAATTCAAATTTGTACAGCTATAGACTCATGTATTTGTGCTTCGATGATCGTCATTCATTTGTTTTTTTTCTTCTGTTTTTTTCTGTTTGCGTCACTCATTTTACAAAATGGAAAACTTAAATATCGCATTATTTACGAGTACGAGTTCCGCCGTGGCACTAGTGCTGCGGAAACAACTTGAAGGGTGAATGATGTGTATGGCGGTCGTGTTGCAAAAGAAAACACAGTTCGTTTTTGGTTCCAACGTTTTCGTTCTGGAAATTTTGACCTGCAGAACAAGCCCCGTGGACGGCCTGAGACTCAAGTTGATAATGAAGAGTTGAAGGCTATTGTGGAAGCGGATCCATCGCAAACCACGTCCGAGTTAGCTGCAGGCTGCGATGTTAGTGATAAAACTGTTTTAATTCACTTGAAGCAAATTGGGAAGATTAAAAAGCTTGAAAGGTGGGTACCTCACGAATTGACTGAAGCAAACCGGCAAACGCGCGTCGACTGCTGCGTTACATTACTAAACCGGCACAATAATGAAGGTATTTTAAACCGAATCATTACCTGTGATGAAAAATGGGTTCTTTACGATAATCGGAAGCGCTCAGCGCAATGGTTGGATCCTGGCCAGCCAGCCAAATCCTGCCCCAAGCGAAAATTAACCCCAAAAAAGTTACTTGTAAGCGTTTGGTGGACTAGTGCCGGTATTGTTCATTACAGTTTTCTCAAATCTGGCCAGACTATTACGGCTGATGTCTATTGTCAGCAATTGCAAACCATGATGGAAAAGCTAGCGGCTAAACAACCTAGGCTGGTCAATCGCTCCACGCCACTGCTGCTTCACGACAACGCTAGACCACACACTGCGCAACAGACGGCTACTAAATTAGAAGAGCTTCAATTGGAAAGTCTAAGACATCCTCCGTACTCCCCGGACCTTGCTCCAACAGATTACCATTTTTTTCGAAATTTGGATAACTTCTTGCAAGGGAAAAAATTCAACTCCGATGGGGCAGTCCAAATCGCCTTCAAAGATTTTATTGATTCCCGTCCGACTGGTTTTTTTAGTAAAGGGATCAATGAACTACCTATAAGATGGCAAAAGTGCATAGAAAATAATGGTTCATACTTTGATTAATTAAATATATTATATTAAAAAATATTCGACTTTTTGTTCCTCCCATACAAAACGCCAATTTCATATGTAAGGACCTAATATTAACCATCGTGAATATTTGATCTACAATTTTTTTCATGAAAGGATGTTACTTTTTATTATTTATTATAACTATAGAACGGTCGGTGTAATGATGCAATCTCCTCCACATTGCTCTCTCCATTATTTTACTTCTTTATACTTCATGAGAACAACTTTCTTATTGATCTGACTCATATAGCGAATTCATGGTCTTCCTCTTCCTTGGCTTCCTTCTATTACCTATGAAGTTGTCATGCTGTATAATTCTCTCTCTTCTGTTGAAATGGTATTAATCAAAAACCTTTTCTCCTTAACTCTTTTCAACATCTCACATTAGTAGCCTTCTCCGTCCAGCTAGCCAGTAATCCTTCCCATCCTCCATTACGTTTTATCTTCTTATAATTATGTGAATATCTTTCACGGTTTCCAAAATAATTACCTGACAAGTGGAACATAATATTTGGTTCTCATAAACTATTGTAATTGCAACATGGTACAATGTAGAGAAACGGGATAGCAAAAACTCGATAGGCGTGAGAGGCAGTTTTCTCACCGTGTCGTAAAGTGGGACAGATTTATTGGGCTCAAGTGTACCTAGTTAATGTTGAAAATGGAGATATATTTTAACAACCGTGTTTCACATTTTTTTTTAAAGCTGACAATTTCATATTGCGAGGACTTTAGGGTAAAATAAACCCGAAATCCTGTCGTAAGAGTCGGAAATTCCTGAAACTTGGAAAATAATTTCATTGAAAAAGAATTGAATTTAAAAAAGAATTTACTATTTTTATTATTTGTCCATGCTGAGTTTCAACCAAATCATATTCAGTAAGTGACACCAACCTCAGTAAGGCTTTGTTTATGTAGATTAGACAGATTTCAAAAAAAGTCTCTACCTATTCTACGGAAATATGTTAAAACTTCACTAATAAATAATGTTGGACAATGCACAAAAGATTGTCAAGCCCCTAGCTAAGCAGAGCTTTTTGGTTATTATCAATATAGTTTTACACTATGGGTAATTTATACGAAATCAAATTTTTGGGATATTATTTAAGCAGAGCTTGTGTTATGGGGACAAGATAACCGATATACATAATACTCTACATAGAGATTTATTTTTACCATAGGTACATAGAAAACTTCCAGAACTAAGGCACACACTTGTGCGTGAGCATGATTAATAATTCAAATAAACGTCTTCTTTATGGTCTTGCATAATAAAATAAGCCACAACAAGGTCCAACTCACAAATTATTCACAAAAATATTACCAATACGCAAACGAAACGTACTTTCGTTTTTATTTAACACTTACGTAGTTACTTTCGCCGGTGTTTATGGTTCATGGTGGTCAGAGGACGGTTATGTCACGGCGGCCGATCCATTCATAATTTATTTTGTTTAGCATCTTTATTTTGAAGCTTGACGGTATCAGCGCTTTAGTATCCGGGTTTGAAGATTCAGTCGTGGTAATTGTTTAGTGCTTGAACGAAATACTGATTGTCTTTTGTTTTGATTTAAACTCTACTCGTAGTAGGTTTCATTGAAGATGGCCTCATATCTTTTGTTTGTACCTAGATGAAAAACACTCGATAGAATTTTTTTAAATACTTACAAATTTAACTTGAATGCCTACTTTTAAACAATTCTGAGAAAATTTTGTTTTGAACCTTTTGTCTACCGATAAAAAATCATTGACTAAAACTATAAGGTTGCGAGTATCTTGACCCTTAACCTCAGAACTTATAAAGTAACTAAATAAGTGATAATAAAAAAGTAGAACTAGGTTTTCTCATGACCGTGAAATTGAACACGGCTCAAAACAACATAATTTTAGCTA
Organism: Eupithecia tripunctaria; assembly: GCA_955876795.1. NCBI lineage: Eukaryota > Metazoa > Arthropoda > Insecta > Lepidoptera > Geometridae > Eupithecia > Eupithecia tripunctaria. The sequence goes on from OY041604.1 coordinate 869,855, forward strand.
TTTTATAGTCATAAAAGTAACACGGTTGTGCGTACGCATTATGCGTTAAAATGCCATCCGAACAAACTACTATTTCATAGTCAATTTATTGTTCTATTTTATTGAGAGAGAACAGAGAATTTATCATACATAACATAAATGCCAGTTTTCAAATTTAACTGACATTTGTGTAATGTATGACAGCTTCTCTTCTTTATTGGTATGCACCTAGGACGACCGTTAATGTACTAATGTTTAACGAATTAAAAACAAAATTTCCGGTTAGGAACATTCTCGTCCACTCTTTAAAAGCTCACCTACTCCACAGAATAACTTAAAAGTACTAACGTAGGTACCTTCTCTTAATTCTGTTGATCATTCATCACTTGACTCTTCATAACTGAAGAATTCTACCACTCTCACCACTAAACCTACTCGTACCGCACTAAAACTAGCCATATTCTCCTTACAGGTGAGATCAATGTTCGGTAACACAAACACCACAAACCTAATGCTGCCAATACTGCTAGACATGGCAAATCTAGTCCGACGAGCCGTCAGGCCAGGCAAAGAGTTCAGAGAAGTCTCATACAAACCACACACAGGAGAGAAACCGAACATTCTCAGAGGTTTTTACACAGGAGAAACACACACAGATGAGAAGCCACCGACACTCAGAGGGATGTACACAGAAACACACACAGAAGGGAAAAAATCTCACATGCTCAGAAGATCAGTAGAAGATACAAACAAACAAAGGAGATCGTACACAGAAGATTCATTAGATGACGATTTCTTTGACATTGGGGTAGAACCACAGCCACCAACAACAGTAACACACAGAATACCACAGAGAAATACAAACACTAAAACAAACACAGAAAAACCAAAGACTAAAGAGAACTCTACCAAAGTTCAAGAAGATGTAAGTTTTGTACACAGTATTATTATTATTGATTTGGTTACTAACCAATAAATTAAAATCTGGCTCTAGAAATCATGTTTTGGGTTTGAGAGATAAATATGTAAATAGTAAAAAATAAATAAAATAAATATAATAAATAAAATAAATAAGTACGGTGCTTACCTATCTAATTGAGCTAAACCCAAACTCGAAGTAAAAGTCAAGAAATGTTGACACCAAAACCTTTTCTGGTAATAGTATAAGTAAATACGTATAGTGTATTTCATAATATCTAAGAAACACAAACCAAAGTGAAACCGCTTTATTTATAAGGTCGTTAATTCCATAACCGCAGTAATAGTAACAATATTGTAAATGAAAATGGCTTGAATAATGACGCAGGTTCTTATAGTTTATGGAATCGTTATACATAGTTTAGCACTCAGTTTCATTTGAAATGGTTCTATTAGTTCATATTAAGTTTTTAGCTGCCACGTCTTATAAGTTTAAATTTGTCTCTCATTATTTTTCTAATAACTCTATACGGTCTAGACTAGATCATTTTGAGTGGGTAGCGCCAGCGGCAGCAAATCTCATAAGGTTCTCATCCGCTTCAATAAAAATATGGATTTAAGTAGAGCCATTTATCATTTTAGCATCTTTTCAAGTCTTCAAAGTTTATTTATACACTGTTGAATGAAAAAATTCTTGTTTTCCTGTCAGCCAGGATGGCTCATCCATTGCAAACAAAAACGACTTCGCGCGAACCGTATGAAATGACGTTACAGTAATTTACGGCCATTTACCGATTTTTTTCTAAATGATCAGCATCTACTTTACCTAGAGTATCCTTGATTTCAGAAGAACTCCACAAAGACCACAACCACCGAAGCATCTTTAATGATGAAGGGTAACATCTCCCGGTCGTTCGACAACAGCAGCCACGACCTGATGGCTGACTCCACCAACCAGACCCTGGCCAGCGACCTGCCGGTGGCCGAGAAGTTGAGGGCTTTGAACCGATACGTGGATAGGAAAGGTAAGAACCAAATAAACCGGCTAAGTGGGAGTCGGACTCGCACACGAATAGTTGGAAGGCCGTACCTATAAAAAACAAAAAAAACGTGTCTGTTGTACAGCTAATATTATGTATTTATTTTATTCCGTTTTTAAGTCTGTAAGTACGTTTTAAGTTATAGCGGCAACGAAACAAATCGCAACTTCGTATCTCTGCCTAAGCTACACAAAATACAACTATTACAGAGGCATTAATAAAAAGCTTATAATAGGTATCACAAACTGTATGATTGATTTTTGAAATTTTCTGTGTTAAACGCTTAGATTAGGTAAAGAAGTACCCAGCGGTTACTCAAACTCAAACTCAAACTCAAAAATGCTTATTTCCATAAAATACAATACTCTTAGAAAAGGTCAAATCATATTAAAAAATACACTGACACGGAAATAAAGTGGTATTTTTGATTTTGATCGCTTCGGTATGCAGACTAAAGTAAAGAAACGACGAAGAAACCTTTAGCCTGTTAGTTGTTATTTTTCGAGTTGGAGCAAAATCCGACCCGAGCTTTTTATCCTCTATATAATCTGATATTTTATAGTAAGCGATAAAAGTAATAATACGATAAAATAGGTGGTGGTGCCACTTTGACTCGGGTATTTTGATTTTAACTTTCTTTATCGATAAAGTTTAACATAAACTGTGAATAAACTTTTGTAAGTTCTTAGAACTTAAGGTTTTAAGGAGGTTCTTGGAAGAACGTCCTTAAAACCTGCAGTTCTAGCCCCTCAATCTCCTTCCAGGTACATTAATCCGCCGCGGCACCTACCCCCCTAAGTACGCTAACATCTCCACGGTGACGCGCCGCACCACCGCCGACCCCGGCCTCCGGCGCCGCCCCTCACCTCCGAGGAAGCTGCCCCTCAGCGACCACTCCAAATGCGAGCTGTTCACCAACAGCCTGTGTCTACATGCCGAGGATTATCCTACGTAAGTGCTCTTATACACTCTGCACGTCAAATAGATGGCCGCCAAGTTGCCGACTGCAAAGGGTCGATTGCAATTGACTGTTAAACGACGGCAGACGGCTACAGTCAACAGTTGATGGGGGCCGCATGGCATGGCTTGCAGTCGGTAATTTGCTGTCCATGTATAAGACATGAACCCTAAGTTTCAGGATTTACATAGCTCAATGAATTGTTATTAGCAAGCTGAAGTGGCAGTGAGACGGCCATATCTCGCGAAGAACCGACTATCGCTGGGGTAAACGTATCCTCGAGTGGAGACCGCTTGGCAAACGCAGTATAGGATGCCCCCCGTCCGGGTGGGGTGACGATCTGCGAAAGACTACGAGTAGATGCTGGAGGAGGTAAGCTGAAGACGGGGCGCTATGACTCTCATTGTAAGAAGCCTTTTTCAGCTCGTGGCTGCGCAGGGGTTATATATTAGGTCCTTACATATGAAATTGGCGTTTTGTATGAGAGGAACAAAAAGTCGAATATTTTTTAATATAATATATTTAATTAATCAAAGTATGAACCATTATTTTCTATGCACTTTTGCCATCTTATAGGTAGTTCATTGATCCCTTTACTAAAAAAACCAGTCGGACGGGAATCAATAAAATCTTTGAAGGCGATTTGGACTGCCCCATCGGAGTTGAATTTTTTCCCTTGCAAGAAGTTATCCAAATTTCGAAAAAAATGGTAATTTGTTGGAGCAAGGTCCGGGGAGTACGGAGGATGTCTTAGACTTTCCAATTGAAGCTCTTCTAATTTAGTAGCCGTCTGTTGCGCAGTGTGTGGTCTAGCGTTGTCGTGAAGCAGCAGTGGCGTGGAGCGATTGACCAGCCTAGGTTGTTTAGCCGCTAGCTTTTCCATCATGGTTTGCAATTGCTGACAATAGACATCAGCCGTAATAGTCTGGCCAGATTTGAGAAAACTGTAATGAACAATACCGGCACTAGTCCACCAAACGCTTACAAGTAACTTTTTTGGGGTTAATTTTCGCTTGGGGCAGGATTTGGCTGGCTGGCCAGGATCCAACCATTGCGCTGAGCGCTTCCGATTATCGTAAAGAACCCATTTTTCATCACAGGTAATGATTCGGTTTAAAATACCTTCATTATTGTGCCGGTTTAGTAATGTAACGCAGCAGTCGACGCGCGTTTGCCGGTTTGCTTCAGTCAATTCGTGAGGTACCCACCTTTCAAGCTTTTTAATCTTCCCAATTTGCTTCAAGTGAATTAAAACAGTTTTATCACTAACATCGCAGCCTGCAGCTAACTCGGACGTGGTTTGCGATGGATCCGCTTCCACAATAGCCTTCAACTCTTCATTATCAACTTGAGTCTCAGGCCGTCCACGGGGCTTGTTCTGCAGGTCGAAATTTCCAGAACGAAAACGTTCCAACGTTTTCGTTCTGGAAATTTCGACCTGCCAAAAACGAACTGTGTTTTCTTTTGCAACACGACCGCCATACACATCATTCACCCTTCGAGTTGTTTCCGCAGCACTAGTGCCACGGCGGAACTCGTACTCGTAAATAATGCGATATTTTAAGTTTTCCATTTTGTAAAATGAGTGACGCAAACAGAAAAAAACAGAAGAAAAAAACAAATGAATGACGATCATCGAAGCACAAATACATGAGTCTATAGCTGTATAAATTTGAATTTGGAATTCCTTACCAAAGAGGAGAAATTTGTGATTAAAGTGGCCAGTACGAAAAACGCCAATTTCATATGTAAGGACCTAATATAAAGAAACGTTGGAAAGTTATTTCTATCCCATGTGAACTGACATGGGGATAAAAAGAAGCCTTTGTTTTATTCGAGGACTAGAACTGCCAGAATCCGTTCAGTAGTTTAGGCGTGAAGAGTAATAATAATAAACATCCAAGCTTTCTCAATTCTAATAATAGTGTGATAGGTGTTTTATCGTCGTTTTGATGATAAACGACTGCGTTATCGTTTGAGCTCTGATGGGCTTAAAATAATAGCAGTAAAAGATACCTATGACAAAAAACAGACAAGCTCGTTTGTCTATTATGTAGTTGATCCATAGTAATGGACCAGTCGGTCTGTCTCTGAAACATCAGCGTGAGAAATTATCGCCACTATTTCTTTCAATAGTATACATTTTTGAGTACCAAAGAAAATTACAACCTAATAATAGAAACAAATTAGAGCTAGTATTAACAATTGAAGTAATGGAGTTAAGTGCAGACTGTAGCAAACAATCTACAGGTCGTTCAAAATCAGGTATTCGGTATTTTATTGCATTCATACGAGGTGAATATAAGTGAAGATCACAGTGTGTACCCATTTAGGAAATTGCAATGGAAAACTAGTAGGTATCGCGCCTTTCCATTTAAAATGAATTTACTGATCGGTACACTTATTTTTTTTTTATTTATTTAGTTTATTATTTGGCAATTTATTAGAAAGCAATAATAGAATAACACAAAAAAATTACATATTATAGGGCTTGAAACGTAACTTATGTGCACTCAACAAATAATAGAAGCTAATAACTTTTATATTATTATTTACTTTTGTTTACCAACAAACTACAATGATTCACGGCAACCAGTGACTTAACCAATAAATAAAATTAAAAAACAAAACGTAAAATTACGAGTACCAAACGAATAATCATTTTATGAAAATATCTTTCCTCCAGAAATATTATCTGCCATTATTTAACCTCTGGTCATTCTGAGGACATTAGAACTCGAGTGCAAGAGCCGGGTGATTACAATAGCGGCCATTTACCCGGCGAAAGTGAGCCCGTTAGAACTAAACCAACGGGTACCGTACCTGCGCATACGCACCTAGCCGTACCACACTTTGATCCGTCTATGGAGGAATCAAATTATGGCTCCAACAAAATAATATTTAATTATAAGGTTTCATAGATTTAAATCCAAGAACTTTATTAAAGTAACAACCAAGTACATTTTGCTATATACATATGTATGTTATTATTGGGTTTTTGTAAAAAAAATTGACGATCTCTGTGTCGCGGTGGGCGAAGGTCCGCCTGCGACACAGGAGGTTGCGGGTTCGATTCCCGCCTCGGGACAAATGTGTGTACGATCTGCAGATATTTGTTCAGGGTGTTCTGGATGTTTTCTATGTATAATAAAAAATATATATATCTATGTAGTCTATTGTATTATATACTTATATCAGTTATCTAGTACACATAACTCAAGCTCTGCTTAGCTTGGGTCTAGATAATTCTGTGTGAATTGTCCAGCATATTTTATTATTTATTTGCCACAAATAGTATTCTCATTTACTGAAAAATACCTCCGCTGATTATCTGTTACTAAATTTTTTAAGGGTGTTGCTTTATTTTATACAAAATCAGTAGGTACCTTTCCATAGTTTGTTTTGAAAACATCCACTTTTACTAGATCGAAGCGCTTTCACAATTATTGCGATTACATAGTTTTAGTAGTAAAAAATAAAAGAAGCCTGTTCTTATAATTCCAGGGAAGCAATAGTCCAGTCCATCAGACGCAACAAGGCAGCAGCGGGCGCTCTGCTAGCAGACTTCAAGGACCCCGGCGAGGGCGCGCTGGATGGCGTCACAGCGGCGCAGGAGTCCAAGTATACAGCGGAGCATTATCTTGTCTCTACCAATAGGTGAGCTATAGTCCGGAGTATCAGATGTATAGTCCAGTCAATCAGACGCAACAAGGCAGCATCGGGCGCTCTGCTATAGCAGACTTCAAGGACCCCGGCGAAGGCGCGCTGGACGGCATCACAGCGGCGCAGGAGTCCAAGTATACAGCGGAGAATTATCTTGTCTCTACCAATAGGTGAGCTATAGTCCGGAGAATCAGATGTATAGGCCAGTCAATCAGACGCAACAATGCAACAGCGGGCGCTCTGCTAGCATACTTCAAGGACCCCGGCGAAGGCGCGCTGGACGGCGTCACAGCGGCGCAGGAGTCCAAGTATACAGCGGAGCATTATCTTGTCTCTACCAATAGGTGAGTCCGGAGTATCAGACGTAATAATAAATAATTGATTTTGTTTTAAAAAACTATAAAGCGACCTCAATTAAATAGTATTTTCATGGCTCCCATTGTCAGAACTGGACCAAATTAAAATGAGACTACACGGAAAGTACCAGTTTTTAAAATAAAAAAAGACTCGTGTAAATCGGACCACACAGTAAATTCATTTGTGATGCCTTGTGATTATTTATTATTATTGATTATTATTGAATATTTAAACTGATTACATTTTTACTTTAATATTTGCTCACCTGCTTGCGGGTTGAATACATTTGACATTACTCTAGTTATAAGATCTGACATATACCTGTAATAATGTATTCAGCAAATAAATGATTTGATTTGATTTGATTTGATGATAAAAAAAATCTGAGCTACATAATAGTAATAATAATAATGCAGTTGAATTGAGATCCTCCTCCTTTTTTAACCGACTTCAAAAAAATGAGGAGGTTCTCAATTCGTCTGTTTTTTTATATAAAAACTGGTGCGTGCTTCCCGTGTGGTCCCATTTTAATTTTGTTCAGTTCTGACAGTGGGATCCATGAAAATTCATGAGAAAACTGTAAAAATTGAAGTCGGTTTATAGTTTTTTAAAACAAAATTAATTATTTGAAGCAGGTTAATAAGCAAAAGGGGGCTAGGTTGGTGGACTCTTATGGTGGGTACACACGTACGTACATGCGCGATGAGCATGTTTCATCCGAGCATGGCTATCTACAGACATGCTCGGCCCTACGTCTATACGCAGAAGCTTGCTCGAAGACCATGTTGAATGTGCGTTGAAACTGTTCCAGCAATCGTTTGAATCTTGTTCGAATCGAACATTTTGGTTGGCTTCGAGCATCTGTCTTGAGACTTGTGCATGGTACACACGTTCGTACTTGCTCGAGATCGAGCTTATCGAGCAAGTACGTACTTGTGTACCCACCATTAGGGCCACCTTAATAGTTAATTAAAATGAATTAAAATATAAAACAACACGAATCATAGATTAAGAATTTAACTACATCATATGCAGAAGAAGTTCAGCATCACCTTGCCCTGTGAATGCTAGTATTGAAAGGGTCAATGTTCAACATTAGGTACCTATGCTGAAATCAGAAGATGGAACATAATTTTTTTGTTTACGGAGGAGGGCGCTGACTCTGCTTCTGTTTTAACTTTTGCGATAGTCAGCCCACCATTGTACTCTATACTGAATGTTGGTTCCAGAATAAAGACTTTACCTACCTGCGCAGCGGGATGAAAGTTATACTATAAAATATAAAACTAAAGATGAGTACAAAAAAAATTACACCTCACTTTTCTCATTAGAGATAAGGGTAAAGATAAATATATTTATTTGCAAGAACATGTGTAGTAAAAGGTGACATATAGTGAGATAGAAACAACGTGCTTGACCGAATATTAAGAGATGACAGCATGCAGCGTTAAAAACAATCTACAATTTATCATTCAAAAAATCGTCTAGGCTATAGTAAAATTTTGAAATTAACATTATTTTTTATTGCCTTTTAAATGTTTGTTCATTCAGGTTTCTGTACAGTTTAGGTAATTTGTTAAATATCTTAGGAGCGAGACTAACAACACTTTTCTGCATTAATGCTGTTTAAACAGGATGTGTTTGTAACCTAGTGTTATCCCGCTTGTTTCGACTTACAACATCAGATAACCGGGGAATTATTTTGGAATTATTTTTCACAAAAACAGCGATTTCCAATATTTAGAGAAACGGAAGTGTTAGAATTTTGTGTTTCAAAAATAGTCGGTTGGATAGTACTACTAACTAGCTACTCTGTGAGCACATATATATTTTTGTATTTGTATAATCGTTGAATGTTCTACTAGATTCAAAGTCACAACATCTAATGTCTTCTCTTCCAGACGAGGTGACACAGCCAACCGTGACTTCGCGAGCGCAGGCGAAGCGGGCTTCATGTGTCCGAGCACCGTGAAGTACGCGCGGCCGCAGCGAGCGCGCGCGACTTCAGGCCAGTGGAAGTACATCGTGAACACGGGGGAACACACGCAGACACTGCGGCTGGAAAAGTGCTTGTGAGTATTATTTTCTTGGATAGGTAAATACCCCCTTATTCATAATGATCTGCTAACATAAAACAGCTGCTAAGTAGTGTTACATCTCAGTCTGACTTATGTCAATAGAAGAAGACACAGCGAGATTTAGGTGTGTGCTAAGTCAGCAGACTATTATGAATAAGGGTGTGGTAGCTGTGTGGCTTAGAAACCACCCCAACTCTTCCCGTGGGTGTCGTAAGAGGCGACTAAGGGATATCCACCAAGGGTCGGGCAGCAACGCCTCCTGCAGAAATATTCTATCGCCGAACTGCGATCCCCAATCCGCATGCCCAGCGTGGGGATTATGGGCATTATCCCCATGAGATAAACGCCAATGCGCTTATCAGGGGGAGGCCTGCGTCCAGCAGTGGACCAATACAGGTTGTTGAGGTTGAGGTTGAGGTATGAAAAAGGGTGATAATGTATAATAGCTTTCTAAAATCACGATTTTAACCTGAACTAGAACCACGATGTTATCTAAATTAAGTTTGTTCTGTGTGGTGCTTGCTTTGAATTTGAACCACCCCAACTCTTCCTGCGCGTGTCGTAAGAGGCGACTTAGGGATATACACTGGGGGCGGGCAGCAGCACCCCCTGTAGGACAATTCTACCACCGAACTGCATTCCCAACCATGAGATAAAAAGCCTATAAGGCGGTTATCAGAGGCCAATATAGAAGTGGACCAATATAGGCTATTGAAGTAAAGTTAGTGTTCACAGGATGCAGAAAGTTCTGGGTATGGTATACAATTATGTACGCAGCTGTCTATATTATAGACTTCTCAGTCTAGTTTAGGCAACTGAAGCTACAAAATTATTTGATCAAGATATTCAATAAGTACTAAACTTATTTTATAATGTCAGACTATGACTAGAATTTATGTTATGTTTTGAGATGTGAAAATCTCCAGATTTTTATTAAAAGTTCAATACAAACTTATTTCCTTTTTCTTAATTTTTAGGAAGCCAAAAGAACCCTGCACGTATCTGACAGATAACTTCAAGTCAAAGTGCGTGCAGGTGTACAACTACCACCGTCTGCTGACCTGGGACCAGCAGAACGGACTGCATATGGACATATTCAAGGTAAAGTCCCCCTTATAACAAAAAGCACTCGACACATTTCCAACTCGGAAACGAAGAGTGATTGTGTTGCCGTCAAGAGAGTGAAATATAAAGCAGAGGAGGTGACGCAGTTCTACGGTTATTGTTAAATTGATGTAGAGGTAATAGACAATTTCATACAAATAATACGAAATGGGTTTCGGCTATTTGTTATAAGTTTGAGATGTGATTATGTGATATATGGAGTTATTCCCAACGCCTCACGTGAGACGTGCTTGTTCCCAACGTCTCACGAAAACGCATCTATGGCCAACGTCTCACGAAAGTCAGAACGTCGTGTTTACAATCTACATCATTAAGTGATAATGTGTGCAGCACCTTTACCAAGCTTTTTTTAGGACCACTCATCAACTTGCTTTTTTTAGTATCTCACTTTTAAACTCGTTTATAAATAGTTTCTGCCCGCGGTTTCGCACGTGTTGTTTCTATTGAACCATGTCCTATCCCATGTAACTGATCTATGGAATAAAAAGTAACGAAGGTTGTGATTCCAGAATCAGAATTACCTGTATCCAATATATGATATTAGATAGATATTTTTTTGCGCGACCCTTTAAGTTGTTATAGCGTGAAGAGGTAACAAACATCCATCCGAACTTTCACATGTATAATATTAATGTGATTTGTTGCTACAGGTCCCAACATGTTGTTCATGCCACATTGAAGGCTACAGCGTGAACTTCCCTCCCGTCGGCCACCGGATCCACGAGACATCGTCAGAACACTTCCCCGGAGAAGATCTATCTTCAGAACACGGGAACCACGCCTTCGAGGCTGTCCAATCCAGTATACAACGCCCGACAATAAGCAAAAATCCACCATTCTCTCTCAAGAAACCAGAAACCTATCCTCCCTTCGACACAACACAGAATTTAATCTCTGGAGTACCATTCAGCAAAAGTAAAATAAAGGAAGAGATGGAAGAGTCAGATCCCATGGATTCCTACGGGAACTCATATTTCCCTGACTCGTTCAACCAAGCCAGTTCGATAAGGAACGTGCGAAGACCCTCATCAGCCAGAAGCCCAGTTTCTTCCAACCCTGACTCGATGACTCTACCAAGTTACTTAGAACCACCAATACCGTCTGCTACAAACACGTTCACGATTGTAAAGGAATCACCGAATAAGTATAAGTCAAACCCAAGCCAATTCAAAAGGGGAGCTTTCAGACCCAGTCGGCGTCCGATTAGGAAGAAGATTGGAGGCCCAGAGGATCTGACGTCATCCGGATCCTCTGCTGTTGAATCATTCAGCAATAGCAATCTAGACACGATGGAGGATTTCAACGATTACATCCATGAACCTCAGATAGGTCAAGCAAGCGTGCCGGTAACTGACCACAAGGTAGTGGTGGTAACTATAGCTCCGAAGTTACACGCAGCAACTTCTGAGAAAACTTCGACCAAAACACACGCACAAACACACACTCATAGGATACAAGAACAAAAACAAAGCTCAGACGAGAACATGACATCGGAAAATAAGAGAATAAACTACAATTACCACCCGATTATAGATTTCTTTGAAACGGAAGGTAAAGAAGATGAATCTATAGATAGAGAAGATGTTGAACCTACTTTCGTACCGTCTGTCGAATCTGAGTGGAAGCCAATAAACCATTTACCTACGAGAAATATTCCAAGTACCAACCAAGTTGGCCGGAAGAAACATAGATAGGATTTAGTTAATGATTATTATCATTTAATTAAATAAGTAGAAGTAAGAATTATCATGAACAATCTAGTTATAAGCAATTAACTACTTCCATAATTGAACGAAACCAAATCAATGATGCAATGTATTTTATTATTTATGCTAAATTATTTTTTAATTTATTCTTTTGTAAGTAGCGTAATATAACATATTTTGTAAGCTTTTGTAACTTGGACAATAAAATTAGTGATTCACGTTTTTTTTTACTATAACCTTCAACTTTACATCACATTATTTTTTTACTGTAAAATTCAACTGCACCAGGATACATCAGTCTTTTGTAACATTTACCTGCTCTGTAGATTAGTTGAATGTCAGACTTTGTGATCAAAATCGCGAGCAGTCAGTAAAATACTATAATAATAAGTTTCTTTATAAAAGTATTCTGAGTGAAGCACTTTGAAAATCAATTCTCGGGTTCGATTTACTTATAACATGGTCAATTGCCATCTAGTGCCAACTATAAAGTAGACTAGGTATTTAAAATTCTCGAGACAAGTGAAAGTAGTCGATTTATTGTACAGTTGAACGTACTTTAAGAATATCGAGGTAAATCAGAATTGGTATTGTTGACTTTGCAACATTTCACGAGGTCTCGTCAGAAAAGTAGGTTGTAGTTGTGTCATTTATTAGTGTACCTAACCTAAATGTCCATTGATTCAAATCCATCGAGTTAACGAAGATTTGTTTATTCAATGCAAATAGAAGTAATAGGTTGATTATTTAAGTACAAAAGCATTTATTATTTTTATAATTTTATTAATGTTAACATAACAATTTATACAGATAAATTAACCAAATAACAATTTTATCTATCACATAATTTAACCGTCTTCTAAGATAAGTGAAGTAGAGCAAGTACCGACTTATTTAGAAATTAATTTTGTTCGATTAGATTCGTTAACTACTACTTTCTACAAAATCATCGCCGAACTTTCTATAAATGTTTTTATAGTATTTTTTGAAGTTCAAAAATGAGAGAAAATTTTGATCTGGCACGACAATAAAGTATACATTTTGCTGATGGTTATCGAGGCCCGGAGAAATGAATTGTAAACCGACTCGTATTTATGTATATTTGTGTATACTAGTGAGGTACACATTTTGTAGACGAAACTTCATCAAACATCAACGTAGTAGTATTTCCGTTTGCTTGGATCCAAAATATATAAAGCTTTGCTTGACAATACTGGCGACACTTGGACGAACGTATTTAGAATCGAAGCAGAATCCCGCCGAATATCTTTTGCTGTCGTAGCTTCAGTAGAAGCTTTTTCGGTTAGTTTAGCACTTCGATAGTTTCCACCGTGCATCGGCGGCGTTTGGCTTTTTGAACTGTAACCTTCGTCCTCCTCTGAAGAATTGTCATTGTTTTCATCGCCCAGTTCAATTAATTTCTGGCTCTTGCTGTCTTCATTGTGGTGTTTACGGTTACTATGATGTTTTGAAGTGTTTCTTGTACTACTCAACTTTGGAATTAATTTGCCATGTTTAACATGATCTAGTTCTATTTTTTCTGCATGTTTGGTCTGAGACGCATCAGTATCTATCTTGGAATGTTTTTTAGTAGTGGGTAAAGAAGTGATTGTCTCTATGTTTTTGTAATTTCCTCCATGCTTTGGTCCCTGTTTAAGATCCAGATTCTCCTTAAATATTTCAACACCCATGTTGTTAATATCTTTTGCTAGATTTTCATCTTTATAAAGTTCTAAAAATTCTACGTTTTTATCACGAGGTCTTTGTAAGGGCTCGCTCTCTTTTATAATTTCAATTTCTTTTATATCTCGTGTGAATTCCCTTACGTGAGAAGATGATTTGTTTGATGGTAACTCATCGCGAATTTCGATTATTTTCTTCAAAAATCTTGGTTTGTACTTTATTTTAGCACTATGAGAAGCTGTTGTTGAGACAGGTTTTTCAGTAGTTATGATCAGCGTTCGCTTTGTGGGTTCAGGGGTCGTAACGAGTGTTTTACCTAAATCATCTATGTATTCGGAACTATCACTTACATTTTCATGGCCTCGTTCTTCATCAATGTCATCATACTCTTCTTCACTATCATCATCCTCCTCTTCGTCGCTATCGGCGTCAATTTCCTCGCTGCTCCAATTTTCAACACTGTAATCATTATCTTCTTTCTTATTCTCATTGTTTTGACTTGTACTCTCGTTTGAAGCTGAATCTGAAGTTTCTTTTTGTTCTATTACTGCTTCTTTTTTATAGAGTGGCAAAAAATTCCCCATGTTCTGCTGATTTCCTATTACCGCATCCACTTCACCGATGATTGCTTCTCTGTCAAAGTCAGACGTATTACCATACGTTTTTGAATCGGTAACAATTGTACTCTTGGAAAGTTTTTTCCTATTTTCTTTAAATTTAGGAGCACTCAATGGCAGTGGAGTACTTTCATCTACAATTGCAATCTCGTCATCATCACCATCATCATCTGATTCTTCAAATTTTAGTTTTCGGTTCTCTTCATGTTTTCTTTTAGGCTGTGTTAGTTTTTTGAGATTGTAGTCCCGAAACCTTGTAACTAGTTTAAGTATTGGTTCTGTTACTGGTTCAGGGGTTTTTGTCGACATGTAGATTTTATGCTGATTAAAAGGTTTTTGTGTGGTAGTTTCTATAATTTTTACTCTTTCTTTTTGCTCTTCTTCATACTCTGTGACGTCTTCTTCGCTTGTATCATCTGCATCATCATCATCTTGCTGTCGACTTTTTAGGAATTTTAATTTTTTTGGTGTCATGTCGGCATCATTTATTTTTGTATTTTTAGAACTTGGTTTTTCCGTTGATGATCTAGGTTTGAATTGAATTCCAGAACTATTTTGATCGCTCGTTTTTGTCAAAGAATCTTTGAGTTTCGCTTCGTAATCCACCCTTGACATTGCTTTTGTATTGTCTACTGGAACATATCTTGATTTGTGATTAACATGTTTTATTTCATACCTGGGTTCACCTCTTCGCTTGCCCACGTATACATCAACTATTTCTGAATCTTCAGAACTTCGATCGTTTTTGGAAGAACCATAATTAATCTCCCTATCTTTTTTTCCAATATCTTTGTAAGCCCTCTTGTCAACATTTCGTTTTAAATAATGGCCATCGCCGGAACTTGACTGAGCAGCTCTATCGAGTACCTTACTAGATCTAAGATTTCTTAAAATTGGACCAGTATTCGTTTTCGAAGAAGTGTTATTTACATTATCGTGGAATTGTATTGTACTATCCCTTATTATTTTGTAGGGTTCATAAGTAGTTGCTCTCTTTTTTCGAGGAAGAGATTGGGTTATGTCTGCTTTATTATTAAAGTGAGAGTATGTTATATTTTGTGTTTGATCTAAAACCCCAGGTTGACTGGATATATTAATAAAATGTGGGTTTTGAAGGCTTGAGTTAAACAAGGTGTTTTTTATATTATTAATAACATCATTATAAACACTTGATTGCTCTTCCAGTGAAGAACTCGTATTACTCTTATTATCTTGATCTGCTGTGTGATCAAGGGTTGCATTTCGGTCGTTTATTTTTAGTTTTGGTTTTAATGATGATTTTTTTCCGCTTAGATCACCGAAAACATAATCCGATTTTGATTCATCTACCTTACTTCTTTTTTGGTCAAAGAGAATAGGTGTTTTAGATTTAAAATGAGATATTTTTTGTACAAACAATGGTTCTGGGTTCGAAATAATATCTTCTTTGAAAAATGGACTATCTAATGGATTTACGCCGAAAAACTTTGCTTTAAAACAATCGATTTTGTCACCTAGCCCTTTAAGTCGGGGCTGTTTCTTAACCGTGTCAAAATGTTCTTCTCCCTTTGATAATTTCGTGTCAGCCTCATCATCATTGTCGTCCGGGTGTCCTTCACCTTTAAGTTTTTCTGGAACAGGGTCAGGGACATCATCAACGTCTGGACACTGGAACATTGATCTTGAATCGTAAAATTCCGTTCCACCTTTAGATTTTTTCGGAATAAATTTAAGGTTTTCAGCATATCTCAGAGGTGAATTTTTATTAATCCTTTTGAGATTTTTGAAATAATATGGATATTTTTTTTTCAAGATATCTTTTTTTGGTACTAATTTTAATTTAGCGATTCGTGAAAACTCTTTGTCTGAAAAAAATGTTGAATTTAAGTCTACTTGCGGTACTTCAATATTAACTTCTCTTTTGTCTACTTCATGTGGTAAATTAGAAATATCAGTTTCAGTATTTTTGATCGCATGCACTTTTGTGGCATGTTCTTCTCGTTTATTTCTATAATTCTGCTCCTCTAAAGACTCATTTTGGTGATTCTCTGCTTCTATCAAATATTCATTTTCTTTTTCTATAGAGCTTTCTTCGTCGTCTTCTTCTTTAGTCTCTTTGTTTTCCTCTTTCCACTTTTCAGCATTAATTTCTTGATCTAAGTAAATAGATCCTTCACCATCTTCATAATTAGCAACGACAGATGGAGTTTTAAATTTACCACTGCTATTTTCATGTTCTTTTAAAAATCCACCATGACCTTCATTTTCAAATGCGTGTTTCTGTTCTCCAGCATGATCATACGCACCATCTTCGTAACCTTCTTCAGAGTAAACTGTCTGTGCTTTTGTACTTTTAACGGCTTCTCTTAACCGAGGTGCATTTTTAATTTCATCATACGAATCAGCGTCATCAAAAGCGGCGGCCCGGGGTAAATGCTTCAAAGTTTCCGTTTTTCTCACTTGAGCATAATTTTTAATTGGAATAAATTCTATTTCATCGTCTTCTTCGTCTGAAAATGAGTCATCATTTTGCATTTCTAATTTTTGATACGTTACAGGGTGATTTTGTTGTGCAGCCCTCATGATTGATTCATCTACATTGTTTCGTAAGTGGTTAAACTTATCACTGCCTCGTTCGTAAATATCGTGACCATCTTTCGGGTCTTCATTATTTTCGAATACCTGTACTTGGGGATATTCATTTCGTTCATCATCGTACTTGTTGGCGTGATGATGACGCAATTGTTCAATATGACTTTGTATAGGTCGATAGTGCATAGGGCGTACCTTTGCAATGTTGTGATTCCATGGATGTCTGAATCTCTGATTTAAATAGTGTTCTCTACTTTTGTGCACTGGTACCCGTTGGTAGTAAATAGGCTTTCTTAAAGGCCGATGAAACTCATATGGTGCTGTTTGGTGTCGATGTGGAAATAATTTTGCATCAGTCCTTTTTGGAGGCTCTAAATATTCCTCATTCGATACATTAGGCTCTCCAGCGTGTTTTTCATACTGTTGCAGTCTGTTTTTGCTATTTTCTAGATCATTTCTAATTTTCGTTAAAACAGGGTCTTTGTAGATATCTTGTAATGCGGGTGTTTCCGCTTCATAAGGATGATATACTTCGTAGCTGGACGACACAGGTGCAACTTGACTTCCATCGTCGTTTATTTGTGCATAACCTTGCAGTTCTTTATGAATAGTGTTACGACCGTCAAGAATATGATGTTTTCCAAGATTAAGTTTCACTTCTCTTGGATACGGTTTGATTGGATAAGCTTTGTAGTGATTTTCCGGTGACTGCACTCCGTGGAAGTCTGCAATATCAACAGCAAATTGCGGTTTCTTTGCCGTGTACTGGAAGTATTCCGACGGTATGGGTTTTTGAACAATAATTTCTTCTCCTTCAGAGTTAGGAACGTCACTGGATTCACCTTGAGTGTGGATAGATTCCGCAAAGAAGTTCTTTAAGTTGCCGTCCGCTTTGTTGGACTCACTTTCACTGTCATCCCAGGTAACAGGGACGCGTATGGTCCAGCACAGTTCACAGGTGAGTAGGAGAACAAGGATCACTTTCATGGCTGAGCACGCCTGGGATACATTCCGGACGGCGCGAGGTTCGGCGGTTGACTGAACTTGCTCGATGGGCCACCGATGGTTTTTATTTCCTCGGTCGCTCGTCGCGGCCCGATTACTTGTGTTCGCTTTGTTGAAGAATATGGTTCAATTCTCAAGAGCTCAGCGGTTCAACAGATTTTTTATCACTTTGTTTACTATTTTGAATCGATTACTTGTTCGATCGGTTGACGAGAAAGTTTTTATATCAGAATTACGAAACTTCTG
Organism: Eupithecia tripunctaria; assembly: GCA_955876795.1. Classification (NCBI taxonomy): domain Eukaryota; kingdom Metazoa; phylum Arthropoda; class Insecta; order Lepidoptera; family Geometridae; genus Eupithecia; species Eupithecia tripunctaria. Next base: position 887,801 of record OY041604.1, read on the forward strand.
CCTTCAGTTTTGCAAAAGCAGCCTATGACTGCTTAAGCCTTGCCTGGGATGAAATTTATCTACAAGCCTGATTTCAAAGATTCGTTGAGCCCTATTAGCCGTGCGTGGGTGATAAAGTTAGTGCTGGGTGGTATTTTGGATTTATCCCGTTTAAAATCTAGTTGGTATCCTGATTATACATTTAGGTATGATGTGAGATAGTTTTTTTATCTATTATTTTCTATTTATGGTGATACGTTTACGTCTTAGACCCAACAGTTATAAGACAAATAATAAGAAAATAAGTCTTAGTCAAGCAATGCAACTCTGTCTCGTAGGAACAAATAAATGTTTTGAGAAACATTATTTGATTGTCTCTCAAAACATTAGCAATAATTTTACATCCGTACCTACACCCTGTGTTAACAATTATCAACAATCTAAGACATAGGTAGTTAGACTACCTATGCGTAAGGTATCAGGTGGGTCAGGTAGGTACCTACGTTGAAATGCAAGTAGCACGATTATAATACGCATACCATTGCGATTGTTTTCAACAGTCTGCGATTCGCTCAATTGTTTCAATTTTGTAATTTAAATTTTCACTTAAATTGTACTTTATGGCAGATATACTTTTTAACCGACTTCAAAAAAGGAGGATGTTCTCAATTCGTCTGTTTTTTTATGTTTGTTACCTCAGAACTTTTGACTGGGTGGTCCGATTTGCATGATTATTTTTTTTATATGAAAGCTGGTGTTTCCCGTGTAGTCCCATTTTAATTTTGTTCAGTTCTGACATTAAGATCCATGAACATTCATGGAAAAACTGTAAAAATTGAAGTCGGTTTATAGTTTTTTAAAACAAAATTAATTATTAACCAGTCTTATGACTTATTTTTGGACTGTAAAGCCCCAATGCTTGGCATAGGCCAACTTTTTCTCTCTTTAACTTAATAAATAGATAAATAATGAATAATGTTGGACAATTCACACAGCATTATCTAGCTCCAAGCTAAGCAGAGCTTGTGTTATGGGTACTGGATAACTGATATACATAATACAATACACTGCATAGATAGATATTTTTTATTATACATAGAAAACATCCAGAACGCCCTGAACAAATATCTGCAGATCGTACAAATATTTGTCCCGAGGCGGGAATCGAACCCGCAACCTCTTGCGTCGCAGGCGGACCATTAAACTTAAGCTAATTGAATCGAATTAAAATTATACCGATACCTTAATTTTATGGTATGTATCTATCTATAGATTCCAAATCTACCTGGAAAGTGGAGTCACGAACGAGTCAGTAAATTAGCTTTTGCAACCCAATCGGAAAATAATAGAATTAGCCTCGATGTTACAACTTCTAAATCAATAATAAGTTTTCGATTGTGGCCGCGACAAGTTGCAGCAGCCGACGACAATGTGTTTGAGCAACTACGTTGTTATGTAATGCAATCGCAACCGAAAAATCACGGAATTTAGGTAGATAATTGAAAAACAGTAAAAATGCTTAGGACATAGCTGGCGAATGCTCACGACTCACGACAGAATTTTCTTACCCTATTACTTGAGACGCAGACGTTATTTATACGGTTCCCACTCCTCAACCTCAACAGCCTATATTGGTCCACTGCTGGACACAGGCCTCTCCTAGATAAGCTGATGTTGCAGAAGACACAGCTGCCCGCCCCCGGTGGATATCCTTTAGTCACCTCTTACGACACGTGAGAATTCTACGCCGGCACCAAACTACGTTCCCCACTACCCATTGGGTATCTACTTTATACCCGAACATCCATTGTATACCCAATGGATATTCGGGTATATAGTCTAGTTACGCCTGGAGGCTCTTTTAACCTTGAAAAGCCTCTCAGCTATGTTTAAAATTCCCTAAACATTTTTCGTTTTTTTTTTTAATTGTAACTATTGCTATATGTTAGTTGACTTAATAATAAAGTCAATATTTATGTGAGATCTATTGAAATAAAGCAGCTATGGTTAAAATACAAAGTGTTAAAAAATACACATTAAAAACGAAGATTTCAACCGGTATGCCACATGCTAAAAGTTTAAACTATTTCCCCAGATCTCACGTATCTGCAGATCGTTTAAACTTTTGTCCCGAGGCGGGCATCAAACTTGTAAATTCATGCTGCAGACAGAGGTACACAGTCATGATGTCCTCCTAGCCGAAGTGTGCAGAAGTGCAAACACATGTGCACTGTCTATTCCCTCACTCTCATTTAAATAAGATGGGACGACAGATCGAAACGACCGGGGAGAGGTCAGGCGCAGGACAAACTGTTTAACGTGCTTTTCGAGGCACGTGTGTCCTCAGTATACAATATACACGTACCTACTTACTCTTGTCGTCACTTTGTTCTAACCAGAATATTCTTAGATTGTTACAACCTGTCGCAACTTTCGAGTAGAGCCTTCGAGTAGAACATATCAGTTAGAGCGACCTAACTGATAAGATCTAATCTCAGATACCTACTTTGTTCTGTTTAAGGGCTCATACATACGGTCGATGAGTTGCCGACTGCAAGGCAACTTTTTTACTAAACTTATACCAATAGTAAACCATACTTTCTATTTGGTGAATTTGGCTTCAGCCGTATGACATATGCCCAGAATTAGGGCGCTGAGAGGTGCGACACATGCACTTTCCAGTGTTCCTTTGTATTTTAGCTACACTATAAATATTTGTTCATTACACCACACTAATATTATAAATGTGAAAGTTTGTATGGATGTTTGTTACCTCTTCACGCTAAAACTACTAAACGGATCTGGCTAAAAGTTTACATACTACATAATCCTGGAATCGAACATAGGTTACGTTTTATCCCATAAATCCGTTCCTGTAGGGATAAAAATCACCTTTAAACGTTTCCATAGGAACAACGCGAAGCCGCGTGGCGCAACTAGTTTTTACAATACATCTTAAAAAAATCGTAGGTAATCTTAAACTGCACCCGTCAACGCCGTCGAATCAACTTTACTCGACTACCGTTGCCTGCAGTCGCAGTCGCCTGCAATTGACTATCGAATCAACTTCACTCGACGTCTGCCGTCGCCTGCGTCAAGACTTCTTCTGCTAGTGGACAAAAAAATTAAGTGAATTAGAGTCAACTGCACCTTATTTCTTATTTGATAGTGATTACTGTATAGTAATCACAAATAGTTAATTTTTTAAACAGTATGATATATTATACTGTTTATATAGTAAAAAAAATTACTTCTTTATGTGCTTATTTGGTAAGTCTAAAGAAATAAACGATTTGACTCTTACTCTGACACTGCCTCTTTAGCTACACTATATATTTGTTCGTTTTTAACCGCGACTTCACAAAAAGGAGGACGTTCTCAATTCGACTGTATTTTTTTTTGTTTGTTACCTCAGAACTTTTGACTGGGTGATCCGATTTTCATGATTCTTTTTTTATATGATAGCTGGTGCTTTTCGTGTGGTCCCATTTTAAATTTGTTCAGTTCTGACCATGGAATTCATGAAAATTCAAGAAAAAACTGTAAAATTGAAGTCAGTTTATAGTTTTTTAAAACAAAATTATTTATTAGAAAATAAATCTTAATACATCAATACCCTCGAATCAACTTTATTTGACGACTGCCGTTGCCTGAAGTCGCAGTCGCCTGCAGTTGACTTTCGAATCAACTTCACTCGGCAACTGTCCTCGCCTGCAGTTGAGCCTTGTAGTTAGCAACTTGCCGTATTAGAGTCGTGCAGTCCGTGTATAAAAGCGCTAAAGGACACAAAGCTCAAAGCTGGCTCACGTGAGCTTCCTGTCAGTATATAATAATGTGGAGGAGGCTGCGCGCGCGCCTCTGCGGTGAGCTGTTGCTGAGTGATCGGAGCAATGGCGTCGGCTAGACACGTGAGTATTGATATACCTAATAAAGCTTTTGGTTTTACGGAATTTTTGTTTTAAATATTATTTCTTTGTTCTTTTATGTATTGATGGTATAAAGATATAATCTATCTATCTTTAGCTTAGCTAAATAAAATCTTTATATAGAAAATAACAATGGTAGAATAAATTTGAACTAGCATTTACGATTGAGCAAACTGCAAACAATCCACATCTAGCTCAACTAAAAATACCAATAAAAAAAACTTTGCTTTAACAGTTTTGGTAGGTAGGTAGGTAGGTACCTACCAAAACTGTTAAAGCAAAGTTTTACCCTTTTTCATCTTAGCGTAGCTCCTCATTTTTATGTCTATTTTGTGTAAGAAAAACTAAAAATATACATTTGTAAAGTTTAACGATACATATTTAAAATAAATGATACCCATGTATAATTCACATTTAGGATAGTTAAGATAATATCACACTGATCTTTATCATTTACGTATTCTCAATTAACCAGCTATTGCGTTTCACCCTTCATACACTCATAGGGAATAAAATGAAGGTTTTTTTTATGAGGGTGACTCAAACGCATTCTTAAACCCCCGTTTTATTTTCTAATCGCATTTTTGTACCAGGAAAATTAAGTAGGTACTATCCCTTGTACCTACTACCAATAATATTTTCTGTTATGATAAAATTCCCGTTAAAATGTGGTTTTTGATTGTTATGAGAAACAGGAACTCGAAATGTTGTGGCGTAAGATATTTCTGATTTTGAACATCAATAGGAAGTGATTATAGACACTAAACGTAGGTATGTGTGTAGGCAAAGTATCCGAATATGTGACCTCTATCGGAGGCCACATCGGTACAGGTTTAAGATCAAGTTCACGCACAAAATAAAGTTTGGAATTTCTTCCGCTTTGTGCCTATTCACTCTTTGCGTACAAAGCTCTCGTTTTAGTCGCACATTTATCAGTGAAAGTGCAGTAAAGATTTTGAGATATTTTATTGCGAAACGAATGATATCTTTGATTTTTTCTCTTCTCATTTACCGGCGACAGAAATGCCCATTTCTTATTAATGACTTACCGTGTATCAAAAGTTTTTTGTATAAAACCTTTTTTCTTGTAGCTAGGTACTAATTCTTATTCTAAGTGGGGGAACAAAGATCTGCACGGACGTCTCGCATAGGAGTGTATTGTGCATTATGCCCCTGCCTAAGCAGGTCCTAACCAGCCCAGCTGGCTGGCTCAGCTCACGCTCTAGCCAGGTACTACTAAAATATCCTTTCATGTAACGTCATACCACTAGAATCCTTGAAAGAAACATTATGTTACTACGAAGTGCATTCTCGGCTCAAATACAAACAGGTTATTTACATACATAGATATTTAATATACCTGATATCCAGCAGAGCTAAGTATTCGAGTGACTTCCTTCTGAACACCTCGTAAGTTTATATCCGGATAAAACAAATATGACAATAATATGATAAAAAGCATTTATTTCGACATAGAAACGAATATTAAGGCAGAGATAATTAAACCATTCTTAAAACGAACCCATCTCCACAGAATTATACCAGTTTATTACTTTTAGCGCCAGGCGTTGAAATATAACATTTAAAAAGTCTGCTTGATTGGTAGAATCCTACCAAGACTAAAATGTTTATGTGAAAAAGTCAGCTTTTTGCTCACAGAAGAGTATTAAATGGGTATCATTCTGTGGAGTCATTTTAAGAATGGTTTATCCCTACCACGGTTTGTAAGTTCCGTAAAGAACTGTCTGGATTGTCGCTCACAGCAGAGTCTTGTATATACATAGCACTATGGCCCATCTTGCCCGCTAATTTGGGCTGCCTAAGTCTATGTGGCATTGGGCAGATCACACTTTTGGCTATCATTGCCAGGACGGTGTTTGAGTTGGAGCTAGCCCGGAACTCATGCACTAGAGCTATGAACAGGTTTCAGACATTCAAAAAACTAGGTACTTTCTTATAATTAAAAATAAAACAACCTTATAAATAAGCTCTCTGATAAGTAACTTGTATAATTCAAGGAAGTTCGGGTGTTCTTTTATAAAGCTTGCTTGTACCTTATTCATTAGAGAGGAGGGAACAGTACAGTTAGTAGAGCTTTTAATTATTTATATTGTTTTTCCACTTAAGCCACATACCCGAGTCAAACTAGCGCCGCCACCTATTTTATTTTATTATTACGTTAAACACGGGATATTTTGACTTTGACTCGGGTATGCGCCATTAGTTCTCAAGCCAAAAGATTTGTATAATTATGTAATCTACACAATCTTGTACTTTAAAATTTCAGGTCATATCATAAAATATCAGGTACCGGTGGTAACCCTAGGTACCTGTACCCTAGATAACCGTACTCTAAAATAGAGTATTGTACTCTATATCATGTAGGCGTACTCTATAATCTATAACGCTTATGGAGTACGCTAAAATACTCTTTTTGACACGATGTTTATTATACTAGTGCCAGTCAACCTACGATCAAAGAAAGGGGGAGGATCTTTAGGAAGATTGCGCTATGATAGTTTAAAATCGATTGAGATAGACAGCGAGGATGATTTAATTTGAATTTATTTAATTTTTTAATAATATAAATCATTTATTCAGAACAATTTACGGGGAGGATTATAAATACGTATTGAAACGATGACACCACCGAAGCTTTACAAACTGTGTCGTAGTGTCAAAGCCCAACTCCTAGATTACTGAATAATGAAATGAAATTACAACATAATAACACGACATAAATATATTTTACAAAACTATTAAATTTCTGGAAGGTAACTATGATGTAAAATTTAAAATCAGAATTACTGCAACGACAGAAATACAACTATTTTGGCTACAAAACAGAAACTAAATCCCATTGTACAATGACCTGACTGACTTGTTTAGTAAAATTAACAAGAATTTTTCATTGTGTAAATATACGATTTATTTAAAAAAATGGTTTGATTTTATGAGTGATAACAGGCAATCTTCACTAAATACAAAATCTTTAAGAACGAATATTGAATTTAATCGTTTAGTACAAATAATAGAAGGAAAACAAAGACACATATGGCCAATTTATATTCAGAAGTTATAATTATAACGAACTTCAAGGGAAATTGTTAAACAACGCAGATTTTATGCATTTAAAAAGAAATCCTGACGAATTTGTTTGTTAAGTTGTTAGCTATTAATACTCTCTGTTCCTGCCACTTCAACTTTTACTGAGAGTCTTTTCTGTCATGAATGTGAAGTCATAACAGAAAATACTCTCTGAAAGAAAAGAGTCTCTGAGAAGGGATAAACATGGCTTCATTAAAATTTATTTAAAATTAGATCCTGATCTATGTATGTAAACTTAGAGTTAGAATGTATAGAGTCATACAATTATTTTTGAAATAATGAAAAATACCTTTTTAAAATGTAAAATAAATTACTCTTTTTATGTCTGTACTCTTTATTTACCTCGTTTATAGTCAGATATACTCTATTTCTTCTTATAAAAGTTGGCAACCATAGGTACCGTACCTACCATGTAAATTAATTGGAGAATGAACAATATGAACGAACATGCGTCATAATGTCTACTTTGAGCTACAAGCCGACTTTAGTAGAGCAAAACCTTGGCCAGTATAATTATTAATCAGCTAGCCCACTTTTACAATGCATTGTATCTCTGGTAATATGAGTAGGTAGACAGTTCAGTCTATTTGTTTATAAACATTTTTTTTGTTAAATAATAGGTACCATATGATACCTTTAATCTATAACGTAGCTTTATTAAATAACTAGCAGGGCTTCGCGGTTTCACCCGCGTAGTTCCCGTTCCCGTGGGAATTCCGAAAAAAAATAAAGCCTTTGCAACTCCCTCAAAATAAGCTTTTTGATGATAAAAGAAATCTTTAAATCGGTCCAAAAGTTTCGGAGCCTATTCAATACACCAAACACACAAATATTTCCTCCTTGTAATATAAGTATAGATAACTGACGACGACGTGACGACCTCTGTGGCGCGGTGGGCGAAGGTCCACCTGCGACGCAGGAGGTTGCGGGTTCGATTCCCGCCTCGGGACAAATATTTGTACGATCTGCAGATATTTGTTCAGGGCGTTCCGGATGTTTTCTATGTATAATAAAAATATCTATCTATGTAGTGTATTGTATTATGTATATCAGTTATCTAGTACCCATAACACAAGCTCTACTTAGCTTGGGGCTAGATAATGCTGTGTGAATTGTCCAGCATTTTTTTTATTTTTTTTTATTTTATTGGTAGAATAGATCTCGGTATTCTTCCATGTTTATTGTACCATGGTAGAATAGCGAGAGGTACTATAGCTATTATGTCATCTAAAGAAGATTGTTTATGCCTAATAAAAAGAAAGCGGGAAAATGGCAATCCTATCTTAATTTGATTTTTCTAGTTTGGGTTTTGATTTTTCGTTGTTTTGTTTATTACAATGAGTTCAGACAGTGATATAGATATAAATTTAACGCCTGAATTTATAAAAGAAGAGGCTAAAAAAGTAGTGGAAAACCTCTTACCACCTAAATCAAAATGATCAAGAAGGCATTAAGATTTCGAGAGACTAACATCGTTTATCAAAAGGCAAAATGATGGATTTAACAAAGTACCCATAACACAAGCTCTACTTAGCTTGGGGCTAGATAATGCTGTGTGAATTGTCCAGCATTTTTTTTATTTTTTTTTATTTTATTGGTAGAATAGATCTCGGTATTCTTCCATGTTTATTGTACCATGGTAGAATAGCGAGAGGTACTATAGCTATTATGTCATCTAAAGAAGATTGTTTATGCCTAATAAAAAGAAAGCGGGAAAATGGCAATCCTATCTTAATTTGATTTTTCTAGTTTGGGTTTTGATTTTTCGTTGTTTTGTTTATTACAATGAGTTCAGACAGTGATATAGATATAAATTTAACGCCTGAATTTATAAAAGAAGAGGCTAAAAAAGTAGTGGAAAACCTCTTACCACCTAAATCAAAATGATCAAGAAGGCATTAAGATTTCGAGAGACTAACATCGTTTATCAAAAGGCAAAATGATGGATTTAACAAAACAAACATGTTTTTACTTCTCAAGAGGTAGTTGGAAGAAACCTTTCACTATAACTAATAATTGCTCTAATTTTACTTAGACTTTAAATAAATATCTTATGTAAGTTGTTGATTTATGTATTTTTTCTTTAGGCCATTCTTGTATTCGTAATGAAAAGCACAGTGTTTACCTCGGGTGAAAGAAACATTTAGTCCCGAGACGGGGTTTCGAGGGAAATAGGTTTCTTTCATCCCTTGGGTAACAATGTACTATTTTATTGTACCTTAATAAAATCCCAAAATGACTATTATTTAAGCATGCTGTCTTCACCTAAGTATAATTATGCTCACACTGATAAGCATGCCCAGCGCGGAGATTACGGGCATCACCCCCATTAGATAAACGCTTATAAGCCGCTTATCAGGGGGAGGTCTGCGTCCAGCAGTGGACCAATACAGGCTGTTTAGGTTGAGGTTGAGGTTGATGTTAAGTTTTACACTATGTCAGTGATCCATATAATGAACTTAAAAAAAGATTGGATTATATAATACCTACAATTAATGTATGCTCTCAGCTACATGAATGATCTAAAAACAGTTAAAACTAAACGACTGATATTTACAGATGACGGCCCTCCTATGCCTGGCATGTATGGTTGTCCTGGCAGCAGGTTACCCTGATGGAAGCGAGACTCATCCGGTTCCTGGCCCAGGGTTAGCCTATGGTAAGTAAACAGTATCAACTTCACTAAGCTCGACATTTGTATTGCATGTAATTGAAATTTGCTAATCTTTTTGTTATTTTGTATGGACCAATGTTTTTTCATTTTTTTGTCATGCATGTAAGTCGTTTTAATAGCTTGTACATTATTTTTAATAAATTTTCCGATCTGCATGTCTATTAGCCATAATATAATTTTTGCACACCAAAGCTGTCTAGCTGGTAAGCCATCGCAAGGGATATTTTTAAAATTATCATAGCAACCATGTAACACGTTGTCTGCAAATAAATGATTTGATTTGATTTGATTTAAGCAGTGATCATCGGATATCTTTCAGCCTAACATTAGCTATTAAATCTAATTTAGTTGAACGACAAAAACTGATATCTACATTTGTACTGAAAAAAAATTTTTTGTTGCTTAATACCTAAGTACAATTTAAGAAGACCCTTCATTAACCTTTTTTATGTTGCATGCAAGTAGTAGGTATCATTATTATAACAGGAACAACATGGTAGAACTATTGAATACGTTTCAATAGTTCTACCATGGAACTGCAGGGATAAAAAAGTGGTACTTAACAATTCTATGACGTCACAGTCCTATAGAACAAATGAGAGTTACCGATTATTTTCAGATAGATAGAAATTCATTTAGAGGTGTTAGTCTATTTGACGTCAGTAAGGAAACGTGATCTTGACGTCGAGCGTGACCTATTCTTTTTTTGCATACACCTTAGCACAGCGCCTCGTAAAGTCTGCTTACAAAAAGAAATGATCACGTCTTGTTACCTCAACCTCAACATCAACCTCAACAGCTCATATTAATCCACTTCTGGACGCAGGCCTCCCCCTGATAATCGCCTTGTTGGCTTTTATCTAACGGGGGGAAAGCCTACCCCACGCTGGGCATGCGGGTTGGAGATCGCAGTTCGGTGGTAGATTGTTCTGGAGGGGGCGCTGCTGTCGGCCAAATTCTAAGCCAGCATCATACAGCTACGTCTCGTTACTAACGCACTCAGTTTCCAAAAGCTAGTCATCGAAGTTAACAATTTAACGCAACTCATATTCCACTGAAAACTCAGCGTGCTAAGGTGTCAGTTGAGTTGACAGTTTTCACTGAAAATTTATCAAAAATATTTCACTTAGGACGTGCCTCGATCTGAAGGGGTTCACTCACACACGGCAGCTATAATGTGTATTATTGTACATTACATCCCTTCACATTATATACATAATTATAATAATATACTTACATAATAACTGCCATGTGTGGTCTCCTGACGATTTTTAAGTAAAGATGATTAAGAGATGAATCGTGCCTTAAAATAATAAATAAAAATAAAAACCCTTTTATTCCATAACCTTAAATAACAATAGTCAGTCTCGCATAAAAATAATATTGATAATGGCACGAATAAATTAAAAAAACGTAGGTATGTCAAATATAATAGAATGTATGTTAGAGGTTTGATTCATTAATTTGGTAATATCGTTAATTATAGGTTAAAATTTTATTTTGTCAGGTTAGGACCCCTCTCGTGTAAAGGAAAAATATACATCTTTACAACACAGCTGTCGTGTGTGAAGTCCTTGAGTCGTTGATAATTCGGGGGGAGGTTGACCGAAACCAGACAAGCAATAGCAGTTTTCATTTGTTTATTTCAGGAGGAATCCCCTACGGCAGTATGAGCGGCAACGTCGCGGCGTTTTTCAAGCAACAAGCGGCACCTAGCGGTCGTAGCGTGAACTTCGCCGGACACCGCGCCAACAACTACGCACCTATTGAGCAATGGCTCCGATAGAGGTCACTTTTACAAAATTTACGGTTTAGTTTTAGAGTTAGTGCTTTCGCCACATTTCTGGGTCAATTAATTTTTAAATTATGTTTTACCCAAAATTCGATAAATTTATCTTGTGTAATTTTCCCATCTGTTCAGAGTGCTCTTCATTTTTTTATATATAAGTACTAACTGAAACACCTTTAGTTTATTGAATAAAGTAATTTATTTGACTTTTTTGATTCAATATTGTCACCTAAACCAGGGAATATAATTACACACACAAGAAGTTGAACTGCTCAAACATATACGTATACTTAATTTTGTTATAAAAAACTATACTTACACCAACTTAAATTTTTATACTTTTTTCATGGATTTTCATGGATTGTATTGTCAGAACTGAACCAAATTAAAATGGGATCACACGGAAAGCACCAGCTTTCATATAAAAATGAATCATGAAAATCGAAAAACCCAGTCAAAAGTTCTGAGGTAACAAACAAAAAAAAATAAAACAATATAGTCCTATTGAGAACCTCCTCCTTTTTTGAAGTCGTAAAAATAGAGATTATAAAGGACCGACGTGTAAAAACTCTAAAATCGTGATTTTTTATTCTAATTTATTTTCTTTGTTCTATACCTATGTAGTTGGTTTCCCTAATTAACAAAAAAATGTGATATTCAGTAGGTGGGTCCACTACGTATTAACTTAACTTAACTTTACATGCATGGACGGTAAAAACTTGAATCTACCTTGATACAAACAAAACGACAAAACACTATAAATCGTATGTAGGTAGTAGTTAGACAATGTTGCAGCCAAAAGGGCAGGTACCTTTTTGTATGGTATGAATTTCTCACAATCTACCTGCGATATATCTAGAAAGTATCTCTATCCGTCTGTCTGTTACCTTTTCTCGCCAAAACCACTCTACGGACAAGTGATATTGGGCAAGGAGCAGGTAAATGGTATCTTGGGACAGATTGTCAGCAGCTAGCTTCTAATTATTAGGGAAGTTTTTGTGATAATCTTGAAAATAGTTTGACCAATCAATCGTGCTTCTGATTGTCTATAAAATATAGCTGGGATGAAATATAGCCTTGAAAAGTAGGCTTTTTAACGATGGAACAATTTTTGAAATTGGTCTTGCAGTTTCGGAGCCTATTCCATACAAACAAACTACCTAACAAATATACAATCAAATCTTTCCACTTTATAATATAATTATTATTATGTAAGTATAGATTAATAAAATTGATAGAAAAGCATCCGAAATGGCTTCGTTTTTTAACTTTTTCATGAACGCTGCTTTATTTGGCTAACTTAGGTGGCATTTAGTGTAGCAAAGGAAAAGTTTGAGCCTACCAATGTACCTATGTAGAGCAACGCACGAGAGTTTAGTAACAAAATATGGATTATTTAATCTGAAATAAAATAAATTATTATTATTATTATTTAGATTTGACATTATTGGAACTGCTTATGTTACTGGACCCATTAAAAATAAAAATAAAATCCCCAACAAGTATACCTAGCGTGGGGGTTATGGGGATTACTCCCCATGAGATATAAGTCAATAAGGCGATTATTTGGTGCGGCTGACGTCCAGCACTGTACCAATTATAGGCAGTCGAAATGAGGTGACAAAAAAAAGACCTGTAAAAGAAAACTAAAGAGGTACCGTCTAGATACCCGTTGAAGGCCAGATACCCGTATATCCGCCAAATCAATCTGTGAATAGGTCTTTGGTCACGCACGAAGACGTTGTCATCAGAATTACGCGTAAGTAGCTGGACTTGTAATTACCATAATTACAAAGATTATTTTCTGCGCGTGAGTTTACTGTTTCATACCAAGCATCAACGACATCAAGCTGTAGATAGAGCGCCATGGTGCGCATAATATAAATAAAAAAGTCGTTTATTTCCTACTAATTACCTACTTTACATTGTTTTTGAGTTACTTATCTAATTTGATTAATTACCTTCACTTAACTAGTGGTGCATGGTGTTCATAAGGTTAGGCAATGTCCAGCAGTCCACTGGATATAGGCTGATGACGATCATCAACAATATTATAAGAATTTATGGACCATGAAACAAAAATGATACTTTTGTTCAATATAATAACTTATAGACTAAATTGGTGTGCATTTATTATTTAATAGTACGGAATTCGTGCTTGCAAAGTAAAAGCGCTCAACAGTTTCAATCTCCAATCAAACAATACGGGGGGCGACTCTCCGAATATTTAGTCTTGTAGGAATGAATATGTTTAATTTAAAACAGTTCTATAGTTTTTAAAGAATCTGCAACAGTAAACTTTTGATGGTCAATCCCCATGGGAATCCCCATGCATGTAGAGGCATCCACTCGCTCACATACAAATAGCTATTAAAGCACCATAAACTATCCCGTGACTTTAAACTCCCAGACAGTAGCAGTTTTAATGGGTTTAATGGTTTGCCTAAAGGCATTTACACACTGAATGCTATAAATTATCGGTTTGTATAGTACAAGAGGAAGAGTTAATAGTTAAACGATAAATAGAGAAGGATAACAAAAGAAAGAAAGGGAAAAAGCACACGTAAAATCAAATCTAGCTGAGTTTATTGAATACCTATCAACAAAATAATAGTTTCTGCGCCCGTTATTGCACGCGTTTTTTCCGGGATAACAAAATTCAAATTATTGTCATTAATTCATTAATCTATCCAACTATCCTTCCATCCATACAAAATTTCGCATTGATAATATATAAGTAGGTAGTATAAGTGTGAAGTGTAGTAAAAAGAAAATAAAATCCTCGCACTCTTTGTGTTAAAAAAGCCTTTACCCATCTATGAATGAATCCGGAGAGAGCAACGTCATAAAAAAACATCATTGGTATGCCACCGTGGTCTGATTCCGAGTTTCGTGACGTAATTGGCAAAGCAACAGTAACAGAACAGTAAGTATAACAATGCGTAGGTATACATAATAGTTCAGAGAATACTAAACTCTCCGGGGCTTTGCCGACAGCGGAAAACGCAATGTAGCGACCGTCATTTTGTAAAGTCTAAAGATACTCATCGAGGACTCTGAGAGATGATTGTAGAGTCGCTCTACCTTTATTTGCCAACATTGAGAACAAAAGTTGGGAACGGTGAGAATCTGGTGGTCTACTTATGAACATTGTAATTTTAAGGGTTCAGACGTCTATCAAGGTAAAGGTTAATAACAATTGGTAACAACCTCAACCTCAACCTCAACAGCCTGTATTGGTCCACTGCTGGACGCAGGCCTCCTCCAGATAAGCACCTTATTGGCTTTTATGTAATGGGGGGTAATGCCCATAATCTCCACGCTGGGCATGCGGGTTGGGGATCGCAGTTCGGTAGTAGAATTGTTCTGCAGGGGGCGCCTGCTGCCCGCCCCCGGTGGATAACAACAATTGGTAACAACGACGCGACGATCAAAAATTTTAACAATCAGCAGAGTTTTATAATAGTCATCTAGTACCCATAACACAAGCTCTGCTTAGCTTGGGCGTAGATGATGCTGTGTGGATTTTCCAGCATTATTTATTTATAATTATCTACTGCTGAAGGCAGCAATGATTACATATAAAACAATACGATCGCTATGCAACTACAGTTTTTTGCAAGAGACTGCACCTTTATGATCAGCAAAGTCAATGCCAAATTCTCTTTACAGTTACCATGCTCCTGGTAGCATTGTTCGGTTTAAGGACATAAAGTTTGGCGATGAGAATACATCACATTTTTATGAGTGACAAAATTTTCATTGTTTCCAAATCAGTCCCACAGGTGACATGCGAATGGACCTTATTATTGACGGTTATGGAATTGCAGTTAGGGTGGTTGTGGAGTGTTTTACTCTAGGAGGCGTTTTGTAATCTATGAATATACTCCTTCTAGTCTAGTTCTAGTCTACTCTCTTTTTTCTACGCTGCCTTTTAGCTTTATCTTCTTACTCCCTTATTCATATTAGTCTGCTAAATCTCGCTCCGTCTTCTTCTATTGACATAAGTCAGACTGAGAAGTAACACTACTTAGCAGCTGTTTTAGGTTAGCAGACCATTATGAATAAGGGGGTTACTGTTCACATATCTGTCTGTTTGTACATGGAAGGTATTTTTTTTATAAAATTGTTACTGTTTATCCAACAGACTGGAACCATTTTTAGACACAAGCTTATAACTCTTATTACTCCAATGCATGCACCGACGACCTCGGTGGCGCGGCTCCGTGGGTTTGATTCCCGCCTCAGGACAAATGTGTGTACGATCTGAAAATATTTGTTCAGGGTGATTTAGATGTTTTGTATGTATGATAAAAATATCTCTCTATGTAGTGTATTGTATTAATATCAGATAACTAGTACCCACACAAGCTCTAATTAACTTGGGTCTATTCTATATAACCCTGTGTCAATTGTCCAACATTATTTATTTATTTAATTTTTAAGGCCACACTGAAGACAGTGAAGTCAGAGAAGACAGAAGAAATAAACGATTTGACTCTCTGCTGAAGCGGTCAGATCCGAAAGATATTATCACACTAGAAATCAAAGGAACTCCGAATATCCCAAAACCTGCAGAAGCGGCCAGAGAATAAAATAACTTTAAAAAAGTTAACAAGAAAAGAAACCACTCTTTAACGAAACACCACTACTGGAAGCGACTGAAGGTCTCGTAAAACATACGGTTGTCGCCTCAATGTCTCATCTAAACGCAGGCAATTGTATAAATACAGGTAATGAAGCTATGTCAATGACAGCTGTGAGCGCAGGAAGGAACTGCGTCCGTCCGCTTTAGAGCCGCTGTGGTGGACGAGGTAGCGATCTTTGCTTTTATTTGACTCATTTTGATGTTATATTATATCGGGTTACAACTCTCAGAAAAACTAGATAATACCGAAAACATCTATAAATTCATGGCGAGGCAAAGGCTAATTAGCCTTTGCTTTGTCAAAATATTTAAGGTCTCCATTAAATTATTAAATTTAATGGAGACTTTTGAGTTTTTTTTAGAATAAGGTAGACGTTTCCACTTTTTCGTTCATTCTGCTGGTTACAATAGATAACAACCAGTCGAATACAATACATTACAAAAATACTTTATTGTACTTACACCATAAAAATAACATTAGGTACATGGATGGATACGTTACATAAAATACGAATACTTCATAAATGAGATGCACATCAACTACAAATGGAAATACTATTATTGTTCTTTTTATCAAGAAAAGTAGGTACTACAGGGCTGGAGGCCTACTCTGAAACACAAAATACTAAGTTCCGTATGACGGTTTGCACGAAATGAGGTAACCTAACCCACCCGAGTTGCTTCGGGCGCTTTACTTGAATGATATCACTTTTGTTTCGGTTCGTCTCCATGTCCACAAATTCTGTTTTCGCCCGCAAATATTTTGTCGATATCTATAGGTATCCTTTGGATGCTATTTTGGACTTGTCTCTGTTCTCAGTGAAGCGTGTGATAAGCATTCATTAAATTAATTGGCACGATGGTTCACTGACCAGCAATGATTGTAGAATTATCGACATTACCGTCATTAATTTGCATGAGACAAGAGATATTATGCGAAAATTGATACCGCAATGCAATTTTGTGACGTAGGTACAGAAGTTTTAATAAAGCAATTTATGATTATAGATTAGTAAATGGCAAACATAGCATGCATGCTGCTTGTTTGAAGCCATTTAGTAATACTCGTAGTAAACGGTATAGAAATATTTAATAATTATCTATTTAATATTACTACTTCTCTTTTGACTGATCTGACGTTTTTTATGAATTCTCGGTTTGCAACTGGATGCGAAACATGAAAAGAAAATCTTTTTTAAGCCACTAGTGGTTCAGCAAGATAAATACTTCTTTTTTTAACTGGTTGTGAAACATATTTGCCAAAGCGACCGGTGCGTTCAAATTTTTATAAAAATAATAAATGAAGATATCAAAATGCTTGATATAAAAACAAATAAATAATTTTAGAAACCAATACCTACTAAAATATAATTGAGATGTTTTGATTCAAGTACAGATGGAGATCTATATCTTACCTTACCTATCTATGGGGTACATTGGGTACTTTCCCGGTAGAACCATTAAAAAAAGACCTCTGCTTTATGAGTTTAACGGTACGTAAGTGGCCTTTAGATGGGCTCTGGATTTTTTAAACTATTTTCAGTCGATAATCCTGTAGAAAACCCGTTCAAAGTCAAGGTCTTGGAGTCGTACTTATAGAGGTAATTGATGGGCTTGCAATCCTCTCTGAGGGATTTCATTCAAGTACTTGTCTACAAATTGCATTATGCATGGTCGGGGAGTGGAATAAGCGTGCTGGGAATAATTCATAATAACTATATCGGTGGGAATTATTATTATGATTGCAATAGTTGAAATAGATATCCCCTGAGAGGTGAGAGCAAATAGACTTAATAATACAGGTAATTTGACATAAAATTAAGGTACTCAAGAGATTAAGTTTTACCTTTTTCAAGCACATAAATAAAATAGTAACATACCATAGGAGTTTCTAAGTAAATTATACACCCTTTTTTTATTATCCTGAGGGAAATGCGCACGCATATCGCACTGCCACGGGGAGACAGTGCGATTATGTGGGACTCCAACACCACTAAAACCCTCAGGGTGCTTCCACCTCTGCCGCTTGTGGTGGGAACATGGGAACGGTTTCTCTTCCACGAACCTACCGCGGCTGCCCGATATCAGGCCCCTCACTGGGGGGTGTGGAGCACCCCCCTTTGCGACGCGCCAGAAACACATGACGCGCCGCGACCACCTCGGAGACCTTACCTGCCAATTGGGCGCCGGACAACCCCGTGTGCGAACGCCCAAGGTTTCCCAGTGCGACGGGTCAGTCGGGTGGCCCCGTCGCCTGCCACACGGTCGCAGAGGATAGGGAGAGCGGCCTACGCCATACCGACAATCCTCTTCCTCTGCGACCCCACCGCGTCCGCCATCAAACGGTGGCGACCCCGCCAAGACCGCGGAAGGCAGGGAGAGCGACGTACCGCAATACCGGCACTCCTCTCCCGGCGCGGCCTCCACCTATCTGCGGCCATGTTGCCCATACAGCATGGCCACCCGCCTCAGTGGCGGTGCCTCCCATACGACCGCAACCTACTACCGCTCCAACTGGGCTTGGAGCGCAAAACCCAGAGGAGCGGTCCGTCCCGGGGCCGGCCATGTCGCCGTCTGCGTAGGCATGGCCCCATGGGTTCCTCTTAGCTTCATCGCGGGTGACGAAGCCGCGATTACTAAGCCCCCCCGCCCCGGCAAGGCGGGAACCCTTCGGGGGGGAAATTATACACCCTGCTTAGACTTATCTAAGCCATCAATGTTATCGTCCACCGAAGAATAGAGGAAGGCGTGTTTTGAATAATATTTTTTATAAGCTCACAATATTTTTTACCGGAATTAAGTAGACGGCAAAAGCGAAACATTCAGAGTTTTTGTTGACACTTTGATCAGATTTTCCATTCATATAAGAAATCTAATTCACCATACTTGCTTGAGACGTGGACACTCACGGTAGGGTTGGTCCACCAGTTCAAAGTCACTCAGTGAGTTATGGAAAGAGCTATGCTCGGAGTCTCTCCGTGGGATGGGATTCGTAACGAATACATCCGACAAAGAACCAAAGTTATCGACATAGTTCAAAGAATAAGCAAGCTGAAGTTGCAGTGGGCCGGACATATCCCGCGATGAACCGACAACCGCTGGGGTAAACGAGTTTTTCCGTGGAAACCGTGACTCGGCCAATGTAGTGTAGGGCGCCCTCCAAGTGGGATGACGATCTGGAAAAGACTGCAGGCAGATGCTGGATGCGTCAAGCCAAGACTAGTGGACTATTGTAGGCTGTTGATGATGATGATAATACTTGTTTGAGATATAAGCTGTGGTATAGGTTCTTCAATTTATTATGTAAAAGCTCTAGATTTACAATGCAGCAGATCTTCGATAGTTTTCCTGCTACACCCGGATTCATTGGAGCTAGAATAATGAAGGCACGTACAGCTCCCAGGAGCGAGGAGTCACATGCATCAGCGTGCCAACTGGTTCCAGATAAAAATAACTTGACATTTCATTCGTTAAGGACTATACGAGTATTCACTCCCATACGGTTTCATAATTCATTAATTGTAATCTATGTTTTACGATTAATGTAAGCAGAAGTATTGAAAAAAATATCAAAAGTGGGATAAGCAAATAACTAATAATGTTTTAGCAGAAGTTTGAAATTATTATTTATATTATTTATACACAGCAATATTGGATTGTTTTTATTCCCAAAAACGCACCATTTTGGGAAGAACTAGTTTTTATATTTTTAATATAAAATTATCTTACTATTATAATTAGATTCATGATATAGATTCCTTTGATTTATGCAACTATGGATCTATGGGTAAATTCGTTTTTTTAGTATATTTCGTTTCACCTTTACCATCTTCCTCCTTCAAATCCCATGTATCAGACTTTTTTGTTCCATGAACACATACAATTTTCTGAGTTTTACGCCCTTGGCAATAGGGTTCAAAATACCAATAAAAACAGCATTGTTTGCGAAGGAAGCCAACCAGTGATCCGTGCGTCTCTAGGACACGTCGCCGTATATAACCACCGGAGGGACGAGTCGTCACATAGTCAACTTTGTACAGTGTACAGTACAGTGCCAACCATGGTTGCCAAAGTAAGTGGATTTCGAATTGAAGTTAATTAGCTTTAATAATTAACTACTTAATTCTTTTTGTAAATAACTAGGTTGATTCGAATTTAAATTTGAGCGTTCATGACCAAAACCAAAATCCCTCGGACAAATTACACAAACTTTTCCAACATACATATTATTTTTGGAATAGAATTACAAAAAACGCAACGCAAATATTTATAAACATTAATTTATTTGGCCGCACATAGATTGAACAATGGATTAATAATATATATGTTTACCTATTTATATCCATATATTTATAAAATTAAGGCTCGTAATTTTTTTCGGCTTCTAAAGTTTTCTACTATCAAAAGAAAGTACTTACGCATGTACTCTTAATTCAAAATTACAGATTGTTATTCTTCAAAATTTTAAACAATTACGTTACAAAATAAATCAAACATCGTGTTAGTCATTGGTTTTCTTTACAAAGTTACAAAATATAATATCCGATAGGTACGGTACACACCTAATTACGATACCAAAGTACAGTCACCCCCCTTGTTACCTCAGTTTCGCATTGTCACTGCAATACGAGGGGTATTGCATGATTATACGGTAATAATGATGTACCTGCGGTATACTCATTATTGGCCGCTTGGGGTATAATTTATACCCTAAGCAGCCAATAATTGGGTCGTCCAGAGACTGTTTATTAGCACGCGTGGCCTTCACCGATTACATAGTTATTTCGTTTGTTAGGCGTATTGTCTTGATTTGGGTCAATGACTTGGAGGCAGAATCAAACCCTCAGAACCCTGGTGGATGCTCAGTAAACATCCTGCAGCATTCGCTGGCTTGTAAATGTTAATTACCTTCAGCCTCTAGACTTGGAGAATGCAGAAATTATTTTCACATAGAACAATTTTACCTTTTTGTTTGACTTCTCATACGAAAATGTTAATCTAAAATTTACTAAAATTATTTGACTTTTTATAATTAATAGAGCTGCTATGCTGTTTTGGGTTTACAGGACTAACATGTACGTCATCCCAAATTTAATAACCATACGGCATGTCCAGATTGCTGGCTGGCGTCGAATGAAAATGCTAGTTCGTCGAACGCAATATGTACAAACTTGCATTCCGATTACTTGTCACCACCATGTCTCAGTCTCACCGTCTTACTGTCTTATTTTCTAGATCACCTTCCTCACCACCCTCCTGCTACTGCTGGCGGCGGTGCTGGCCGCGCCTGCACCAGAACAGGCTGAGAAGGAAGACCTGGCCAGCTCAGGCGTCGCTTCGGAGAAGGATGACCTCAAGACAGCAGCATCTCATTGGGGAGGTGGACATTGGGGTGGACATTGGGGAGGTAGGAACTAAAACGTTAATAAACAGGGCTTCAATAAGCTGAGTCTGGGTTATAAGTCGCGTAGTTACAGATTGGGACTGAGAATGACCACCTCTTTCATAAAATTTTTTAACCTTTCGCGATATGTTAACATAATTTAATAATACACCTTTTACGCGTCCTGCAGTGGTCGCCAGTTTGTACTAGCGGCCACTGCAGGAAGCGTCAGTCTGTTTGACGCAAAGGTGTTGTTAAATTGCACTGACCGCAACCGCGGGCCTCGTAAGTCTGCTAGACCCTTTAATCGTATTTGATCGAAGGTGATCTAAGTTGGATTGCTTGAACGAGACTGTAATTTTTAATCACAGTCTTAGTCTAAGCTACATAAAACACAGTAAATGAAAATCAAAGCATTATGCCTTTTCTTGTTTAAAAGTCGTCCTCTACTTGTACTTGTACTGGTGTAAGAAATACGCAAATAAAAACAAACATATAACATACCTAATGGATTTGAATAGTATTTCTTATACTTATTAGTTGTTTTGATATGATCAATCAGCCAGTGGGCAAAAATTTAAGTGAATTAGAGTCAATTGCACATTACTTCTTATTTGATACAATTACTATTTATCAAACTGTTTATATAGTAAAAAATTTACTTGTCTAAGTGCTTATTTTGTACGTCTAAAGAAATAAACGATTTGACTCTGACTCTGACTCTAAATCTTCTGAAACGTTCTGGTATGATGTTGAACAGGCTACGGTGGTCACTACGGTTTCCCTGGCTACTACGGCGGCGGATGGGGCTGGCCTGGCTACGGTGGATACGGATACGGATACGGCTGGCCGTACGGCGGATACGGATATGGCGGGTACGGTCACCATGGTTACTGGTGGTAGAAACCACTACATCAAATAGGTAGAAATAAAAATAAAGTACAATTATTTTCAATAGCACTTTAAAAAGGTACTAAATGTGCACAACTGTGTAATTATAAAAAAATATCAAATTATTACAAATATTTACATTGTTCAAAAACATTTTTAAAATGTATAATTATGACAGATTGGATAGCTTGCCAGTTGTAAAAATTGTATTACTCTTAGATTAAGCACTGTATAAATAAGTTTAAGTTTTATATATGATTATATATTCATTGTATTATGTATGCGACAGGTTTAACATTCATCAACTTTCGTGTGAAAAATATTTCAAAGTTTGACACGTACCTGCTGATTATTTATAGCAGTGAGTGTTTATTATTCGTATCGTGTGTAAAATCCCGAAGGATCAATGTACTTTTTTTGTTACAATATATTTTGTTATCTTATTATACGACAATATAAGGTTATTAGGTATTAATTCTAATATCTTATGAACAGACAAATGTATTTTATTTTTAAACATTTTATTTTTTATTTCTATTTAAGTTTATGGTCTCATCAACACTGCCTAATTTTAATAATATCACGATGTATAAATGTTTTTTAAATAAAATGTTTATAAATAAACAAAAAGTTATGTGTTTTTTTAAATTAACTCAACCAATTCACACATATTTAATACTTAGCCTTTGCAAACAAAGCTTACGATCAAAATGTTATATCAAAAATAATAATAAAGAATCAAATATTTTTGTTTATAACGAGAGAAAAAAGAGATTATCGATAAATTAAATAACTTCGCCATTATATTTTAGAAATTTTAGTGTTTTCGCATGTTGTCACTTTGTTTGGACTAGGTACTCTAGCAGATCCTATCTATTTAGGCCAGGCAAATACATTTGACATCATCTACATTATAAAATGCTAGCAATTACCTTACTGTTCATTTTTGCATAGAATCTCCGTTAACTTAACATTCATCCAGTAAGACAAATAAATAAATAATGTTGGAAAATTCACACAGCATTATCTAGCCCCAAGCTAAGCAGAGCTTGTGTTATGGGTACTTAATAGCTGATATACTTAATACAATAAACTACGTAGATAGATATTTTTTTATTATGCGTAGAAAACGCCCAGAACGCCCTGAAAAAATATTGGCAGATCGTACACACATTTGTCCCGAAGCGGGAATCAAACCCGCTACCTCCTGCGTTGCAGGCGGACCTTCGCCCACCGCGCCATAGAGTAGATAACAGAGAGTAGGTAAGTACTTAAAGTCCTTTCTGTATTCAAGCAAATACAATTATTTAACCATTGAATAGCGTAACATTTCCCATAGGCTACGGAACTACGCACATTATTGTATGCAAAGAGGCAATTATTTAAACAATAGCCTCTCTGAAGAACTCTATCAAATTGCCTCTCGACAATGTCTTGTGATCAACTACTTTTTTTGGATAAATTGACTAATTTTGCAAGGCTTATAACGCGCTTTGCTTATTGTGAGAAAGATAAGTAGTGTTTGGATAATCGTTTTTGCAGTGCGTGGACCTTCGTCAAAAAGCAGAAACGTACATAATATATTATAGCTGTGTGTCTTAGAATTTGCACAACCCCGTCTCTTCCCGTGGGTGTCGTAAGAGGCAACTAAGGGATATCCACCGGGGGGCGGGCAGCAGCGCCCTCTGCAAAACCCCCCAACCCCCCGACCCCCAACCCCCATGCCCAGCGGGGATTATGGGCATTACCCCCATTACATAAACGCCAATAAGGCGCTTATTAGGGGAAGGCCTGTATCCAGCAGTGGACCAATACAGGCTGTTAAGGTTGCGGTACCTATATTTATTTGGTAGGAATAATCGATATGAAATGAGTAAAAAAATACACGTAAATTGGCATGCACGTTTATCAAAATACACATGAAATGTGTAAAATTTTTACATTACAAACATCATTTACATAACAACTAGTGAAAAGTTTCAAATATAGAATTACCATTACATACTACATTTATAACCTAAAATGAACTCGTCATAAACAGTTCCTGAAAATGTAATGCGAGCGCGTTGCGTTCTTTTGTATGCAGATTATGAAAACTTGGAATTGTTGAAAGCGCCACCTATAAAATACGTTTAGCACTGCTAATGCATTTAGTATAATTATTATCCCTTCGTGTCTTGCGGTGATTTTACACGACATCGCTCATATGTGACGGGTCGCAGAATTGGTAGGTAATAAATAATTATGAAGAGGTCATAGTAAGCACTCGAAAAAGAAAAATCAACCAGCGCGTTCAAATCTTTTACATGCCAGAAGTAACTTCTTGCGCATCACTATTGAATTAAGAACAACAAAGCCATCTATGCACGGTACTTTGAACTAATTATAAAAGTAAGGTATCTATCAAATCAGTTTGATTTCAATTTGGTGAATAGGACATAGAGGTCGCTGGTCTAAAATATTTTCATCTATTTCTTCATGAAGATACGTTTATCATTAATTTATTTCACGTTTTCTTTGTTTTCTTTGTGACGTAGGTTTTATTTTTACTTATTTTTTAATGTAGTTATGCAATTTGAAAGGTTAACAGCATGTTTTTATTATTTTTATGAACGAAAATTATCTCATTTTAACGGTTTTACCTGGGACAGAAAAAAAGCATATTTATATACCTAACTTGTTCATAACATAAACAAAATAATAAAAACATGTGCTGAACTAAATCGATCTGGTGGATCTGGTTTTGTAATCTTCATAGCCACTGTGTTTGGTTGGAGTTAGTAAGGTATGTACCGAACATTTTAATTTTATTATCGTGTTAGGATATATAATCTGATTACCGTCAAACTATACAGGGTGGGGCAAATTGTTTGGCCCCTTAAGGGTAGCTACCGTTTCTTTTGTAGTTAGAAGGTTTAGTTCTAAGTGTTTTTTCATAGAAAATATATCGGAATGGTTTTTTTTAATTATAGCATTACGAGTTGATTTGGTATGTTACTTTGGGAAAAGTGTTCCTAGTTGGAAATAGAGTCGATTAGGACCAACTTCTTTTTTTTGACAAAAGTCGTTTTTTGGGCGAGCCGTAGGTACATTTTTTTCAAAAAACTAAAAATGGCAATATTTATTTCTTCAAAATAAAACAGAAAGTTTCTTAGAAGAAAACCATCTAACTACAAAAGAAACGGTAGCTACCCTTAAGGGGCCAAAAATTTGCCCCACGCTGTATAGTCAGCAGAAGTTCTGCCCGCTGCTTCCCCTGATAAAGATAGCTTCATAGGAGGTGCCAGATAACGTGCCAATACAGGTGTGAAAAAGAAGGACAATAAAAAGCACTGTTAATGAAATTATAATAATAACAAGTTTTTTTTTCTAAACACCGTTTCTACTATCTAGTAATCTACAATGGAGACATCGTGGTTCGTCGTGTGGTGCCGGCGGCATAGAATTTGCACCACCCCAATTCTTCCCGTGGGTGTCGTAAGAGGCGACTAAGGGATATCTTCTGGTGGGCAGCAGCGCCCCCCGCAGAACAAATCTTCCACCAAACTGCGATCCCCAACCCGCATGCCCAGCGTGGGGATTATGGGCATTACCCCCCATGAGTTAAACGCCAATAAGGCGCTTATCAGGGGGAGGCCTGCGTCCAGCAGTGGACCGATACAGGCTGTGGATGGATGGATGGAGACATCGGAGATATTTATGTAATTGGCTTTAGCTACTTCGTTACAAACGACACATTCTTAATGCTAACCTTAATGCTAAACCCCTCTCATCCCCAAGACCGTAGTATTTTCAAGACCCTCCCAGATTTCCTGTCCCATCTACCCCAGAAATTATGTTTTTTTTTCGACTGTTTCATTTTTAGCCTACCTCTTTCTACCTTTCCTAAATAGTACACTGTACACCGAATTGACAAAGGGCCCAAATTCCTATCGAGTGTGGCCTTAAAACACGCTTTCTCCCGAGTGGTACAGTGCTTTATACTACACCTGCGAGAAAAATCACCGCCTTAGTTCAAATTGTAAGCTCCAATGTATCAATAAATACGCGCACGTACGATGCGCACATAGTCCCAATCCCAACACGTTAGAAATGGATTTCCATGCACTTTTCCCTCCCGCTAAATAAGTCAGAAATGGAATTCCAAAGATTTTATCGTCTTGCGTTTCGGTACGCCGGCAAAGAGAGGCTTTCTACCATAGGTATGTTTAGAAACGAATAAACAATTTTCTGTGCAGGAGAAGTAAATAAAAGCTTTATCCAACGATCCCTAAGCAGCTCTTAGGGTGGGGATTAAGGCATCAACCTAAGTCCAGTAGTGGACTGATGTAGGCTGGTGTTGTTGTTTCGTAAGCGATTTTTTGCCTACTTTAGGCTTTGGTCTAAGTACATCATTGTACTGTGATTTACCCACGTTAGACCTTTGATACAATTTCATTCATCTGATGTTATGACGATGGGTCACGTAGGTAAAATTGTTTTAAATGATGCCATAAATTTCTATGTTATTGCGTCAAATGTGTCGATTTAGTTATCAATTGTAATGCAAATCAACCAATTTGATCTTATTCACCATAAAACTGGTCGTTATTTCCTCAAAAACTAATTTTACGACCTAAATTAGCAAATATGACATTTATTTACAATTAATTTAACTGTGAAATAGATGAGGTCGACATAAATATCTACGCACTAAATAAAATGTCAACTTAAATCCTGTCATGACATGAGTCGAAGGTCAAATGCCATTGTGTTTATATTTTATTGCTTTAATTTCGATTTATGCCTAAATTAGCAATTCAGTGATGAAAAGGTGACGAATCGTGGATTAATTCCTATATAATTTTTGCCTATTCATTCAGTTAGCTGAGAATTAGATCACAACCTAAAAAAACCCCGCCCCCTTTCCATTTAAATAAGTAACGCATAATATTATAAAGATCATGTATTGATCATGTTGTGCTGTGTGAATGTATTGTATAACGAACTTTACTATTGTTAAAACATCAATTTGATTTATTATCTGTGATACTGTTCAATTCATACATTCGTTCTTGTGTTTGTTCCATTTGTTCATCGTTCTTTCTCTTTCAATATACATCGCGAACCACTGCGCTCGCAACAATTCTTTTATTTCTATAGAACAAGAGAACCAGCATCCCACAACTAAGCTAGGACCTTTTCGAACTTTCAGAGGGCGAGGTCACTAGAGACCGGCGACCCACCGGCGCCAGCGCATCTCTACCGTAGTGACTTGACCTCGCTTCCGCAGAGGTCACAGATCTGACCTTAAAATATATTCTATAGCCCAGTGACAACATCTGACGTGGGCGTATCATGGAAGCGTTCGATAAGTGTGGTAGAGATGACATAAATGTAGTGTACTTGGATGTTGTCATAATACTTAGTATGGGAAAATACTTAGGCTTATAAATCTTATAATGCACGGTAGTAGGTGGGCACTTCAGATAAGTGTGTAGACACCTGTGGACGTGTGTTGAACCGATTTCCGGCTTAACTAGTGTGTATTCATTGGTTATTAAATTACTTTCAAAACTAATTTACCACTACCATTAAGTTACCAATAACTTAGTCTTTTGTTTTTAGGGCCATAATGGCGTAAAATTCACCCCAACTCTTCCCACGTGCGTCGTAAGGGGCGATTAAGAGATAGTTAGGGGAGGGCGGGCAGCAATGCCTCCTGTAGAACCATTTTACCAGCAAACTACGATCCCCAACCCGCATGTCAACGTGAGGATAATGGTCACTAGCCTCCTTGTTCAAAGGCCAATAAGAACTTTATCAGAGGATGATCTCGCGAGGGGGCGGGTATTCGCGCGGCAAGCAGAAGGCAAAGAACGATTCCTGTTCCGATCACTGGATGAAGTAACCAGGGTTTTTGGATCCGAGTCAGTTTGACTTGTGTCTTACTTCAGTTACTAATTTATACGTCGATATCTTATATAGATCACTCTATGATACCAATATTATCATACTTATGTCAACGTTTATTTTTATACTTAATTATTTTTTATGCAATATTTTAGGAAAATACCTATGTTCTTTGTTAGAAATCTCTCAAGCTCCGAGTTCTTTTTTAAGTCCAAGCATAAATGTGCACTCCATAGTCCAGTATTCATTAATTATTTATTTTTTATTAACTGTATGTTTTTCTCCAATTATTATACTTACCTTTATTTTTTAATATTATTTCCAATATTCACACAGTATCATATAGCGTATAGAATTTTATGTAGTAAACTTCATTGTTCTATTTATAAAACACACATGCCTACTTCTGTTTCTGTACTGAATTACGTAAATTGCATATTTGCACATGTGCAGTATATTGAATTGTTTTCGATAAATGAATTTAAACTATTATATAAAGTATGGTATTAGATAAAAATTTAAAGATAGGTTTGTATAATCCGGGATCATTAGGGACAAACCATGACAATATTGTCGCAGCATTTGGTAGATATTCCATGGACCTTGTGGCAATAAATGAGACATGGCTTACTTCTAGCAATGATAACAGAGCTCCTACTATACCTAACTACCGACTTCGCCATATACCTAGACCATCTATTATTGGTAGAAGAGGTGGTGGAGTCGGTTTCTATGTTAAGAAAGGGGTATCCATACGTAATTTAGCTCATCCAGTCGATCCGCTGCATGCCTGTGTAGAGCAGATGTGGGTGACGTTGTCAGTAAAGGGGAAGAAATTAGTTATAGGGACCGCCTACAGGACGCCACGCCTAAATACTGACTTGTTCTTCGATGCTCTCACTGACTCGATAAATGCGTTTCCTTGTTGCGATAACTTAATTTTACTTGGAGATTTTAACATTAATGATAACTGCAAATTACATAAATTTCAAACATTCTTAGAATGCCTAGGTCTATCACAGTTGGTAAATATGCCAACTCATTTCACTGATTCTACGCAGTCACTTATTGATGTCATATGTTCTAACCTGCCCGTAAAGAATATTAAAGATGACTCTGTTGGGCGAACTACTGGGCACCACCTTTTAGTATGTGAATTTAAAATTAAACGAGATAAGATATCCCCTAGATTTCTAACCTATAGACCACTTAATGATATTGTCAGTGACATCTTTAAAAATGATTTGATGTCTATTCAATGGAAGTCAATTGCTTATTTAAACACCGTTAATGAAATGGTAGAGCTGTTTACCGGTTATGTTCTTACTCTTTTTGAACTTCACGCACCTTTAAAAACTACCATCATAAGGGACCGCGGTTATCCATGGATCACCTTTATTGTGAAAGAGATGATGAAGCTTAGAGATGAAGCACTTCGCGCATTCCATAGAACTAAATTAGAGTCCAAGAAATTACGTTATAAAGATCTTAAATCTGAGGTAAATCGAGCTCTACATTCCGAGAAGACTGCCTTTTTCAATCAAAATATAAACAGTAAAATAAAAGAACCTAAAACCTTATGGAAAAATTTAAAAACGCATATTTTACCCCCTAAATCGAATGAACTCCCGCCCATATTTAATGATCCCAATACAATAAATTGCCATTTCCTTGATGTTCCAGGCGCTCTACATACTGAGATATCGTTCCTCACTTATTTTGAGTATTATCGTTATGGAGAAGCTGTTTTTAATATAAATACTGTAAGTTGTCAACAATTAATAAAAATTATAACCTCACTCAAATCTAACGCTGTGGGCACGGATAAAATAAATAAAAATAATTGTTAGGAGTGCAGGTCGGAGCAAGGGAAAGATTTCTTGGTACAACAATACGTTTAATCTTGATAGTAAAGTTACAATAAAATAATGAAAATTGGTGGGAAAAAAGATGCCATTCTGATTGACATTAGAATTGTAAGAGGCAGAGACAAGAAAGATGGGTACCATAAACTCTTCCGGTCTATGGTATGAGCTCCATGGCGGGCGACTAACGACGGACCGTCGTCGGTGGTAGGGTCGGCGTTGACAGGCTCCCGGGGGTGGAACGATGCGTTACACGGTCTTATTCACAACTCCTTGCTGCTCAGCCTCGGAGATGGGCAGGATGCAGATGCGATTGTAGGCTCGGGCTATCACTCCAGTGGAAGTGAGTATGTCGGCGACACGGGGACAATCTTCTGCAGATCCTTGGTAGAGGCGAATGATGCGTCCGAGCTGCCAACGATTGGGTGGGAGGCGGTCATCCTTGACCACGACCATGTCTCCGACTTGTAGAGGCTTGCCGCTTGATTTCTGCCACTTGACGCGTTTTTGCATCTCTGAGATGTATTCCTTGTAGTATCTACGCCAGAAGTGCGCTGTGAGCACTTGTATTCTTTTATAACGAGACAAAGTGCATAACTGTGCTTCAGTGGCCTGGGAAGGCATCATCTTCAGTGTTCTCCCTATGAGGAAATGGGAAGGGGTCAACGGTATCAGGTCGTTGGGATCAGATGATAGAGGAGTCAGCGGGCGTGAGTTTAGAATTCCTTCTATTTGTATTAGTAGGCTATTCATCTCCTCGTAAGTGAGATGAGTAAGGGACAATGTCCTCTTAAGGTGATGCTTTATGGATTTAACGGAGCCTTCGGCCAATCCGTTGAAATGAGGGCTGTAGGCAGGGGAAAACCTAAACTGGATTTGTTGCTCCGCAGCATAAGCGCTTATATCATTGCATTTAGATTTAAGAAATTTTGAAAACTCATTATATGCACCTACAAAGTTAGTGCCGTTGTCTGATAGGATGCTGAGTGGCTTTCCTCTGCGTGCAATGAATCTGTTTAGAGCAGCTACAAAGGCTTCAGTACTTAGCTCAGTGACCAGCTCCACATGAACCGCCCTTACAGCAAGACAAACGAAGACGCAAATATAGGCCTTCATCAATCTACAACCTCTGCCCTTTCTATCAGCTAGCATTATTGGGCCAGCGTAGTCCACAGATACGTTACTGAACGGATATTCAGCATGAGTACGCGTTTTAGGCAGGCTGCTCATCATTGGCTGATTAGATTTTCCTGAGAATCTACAACAAGTGACGCATTCATGAGTGACCTTTCTAGCCATATTTCTACCTCCTATCGTCCAATATTTGTGCCTAATAGTTGCAAGCAACATCTGGGGACCAGCATGCATAAGTAGTTTGTGGTAATGCCTAAATAAAAGTAGTGTTATGTGATGCGACGAGTGAAGCAAGATAGGATGCTTTGTGTCATAGTCATAATTGGAGTTACATAATCTGCCGCCTACTCTTATAACTCCTTCCGAAAGGAAAGGGTTTAAGTTTCCTAATCGAGATTTACATGGAAGTGTCTTGCCCCGAGTAAAGCTGTGGTATTCCTCTGAGAAATTGTTCATCTGAACTATCTTGCATAGTATGCGATCAGCTTTGTTCAGCTCATTGATTTTTAGGTATCCCGTGTATTTATTATTTGTGTTTCTGCTATTCTGAATGAATCGCAATGCATACGCCAAGACTCGCTGTAACTTGCTGTAATTAGAATATTTGTTGACAAAATCATATGAATTTAAGGTAGATAAGTTGCATTGTAATTTGAGTTCAGGCAAGTTAGAACTTAAGTCATTTATTGCTGTAGGCCAATGCTCTTGAGACTGAAGTAAGAACGGAGGGCCTTGCCACCATAGCGGGGATTTCTTAAGTTGACTAGCATCGCAACCTCGAGAGCCTATATCAGCGGGATTGAGGTTAGTGGGTACATATTTCCAGTGAGTGGAATCCGCGTGTTCAGTTATTTCGTTTATTCTATTTAATACGAATGCCTTAAGGCTAGCCTTAGGGGCTCTTATCCAACCTAATACCACTGTGGAATCACACCAAAAGAAACTGCTGTCTAATTCGAGTCTCAGGGCCCGTTTGATTGCCATTGCAAGCCGGACAGATAATAAGGCAGCGCTAAGCTCCAAACGGGGCACGGTCATTCCCTTTAGGGGAGCCACCTTGCTTTTAGCTGCTATTAGATGAACCAATACAGGACCATCATCAGTAAAGGAGCGCAGGTAGATGCATGAGCTATAGGCTTGTAGAGACGCATCGCTGAATGAATGCATTTCAATCCTTTTTGGCGAAATGCACAATGCGTGTCTGGGAATGGATATATCATTTAACAAGGATCTGGATTTTAAACATGATAACCAGCTATTTTCTGTTTCAACAGGCAAATCTTCATCCCAAGATAGTTTGGAAGCCCACAGCTTTTGCATGAGAAGTTTAGCTTGGAGCAAGCACGGATTAATGATGCCCAATGGATCAAAGACTTGGCCTATTGTGGACAGGATGGATCGCTTGCTTATGCCCTTGCTAGTGTTTCCTGATTTGTTATCCAAGTTTACTGAAAATATCAATTTATCATCCTCGCATGACCATCTCAATCCTAGCGTTTTGGCGTTGTCATCGTTTGTGAACTTGAAAAGTTCATCCTGCCTATCATTCGGGATATTTTCCAGTATAAAGGAACTATTCGAGCGCCATTTTCGGAGGTGGAAATGACCTTTCTTTAGCTGAGAGATTACACCCTGGCAGATGTTTAACAGATCTGACTCATTGTCATGACCAGTTATAAAATCGTCTACATAAAAGTCATGTAGTATTGTTTCGCGAATGACGGATGAGAATGCTGAAGGTGAATATGATTTGACAGAACTAGGGGGTGCTGAGAAGTCGTCCGTGCATTCATAAGCGAGCTGAGCCAGGCAACGCGTAGCCAACCACATGGCTGAAGCTGTTCCATAGCTGACAGTGTTGAGCCTATAGAGCTCCAGCTCACGAGTGGGATCAAATCTAAAAAGGATCTGCTGCAAGCCACGTTGCTCTTCAGCGATGAAAACACAACGATACATCTTCTCACAGTCCGAAGTAACGACATACTTGTGTTGTCGAAATCGAACCAAGATGCTGAAAAGATCATCTTGTATACAGGGACCTACATGCTGAATTTCGTTGAAGGAAACTCCGGTAGAAGTTGAAGAAGAAGCGTCAAAAACCGAACGTAATTTGGTTGTCAGACTGGACTCCTTTAAGATGCCATGATGAGGCATGATGTAGGTGTATTTATCGTTGTAGGTTGAATTCAGCGACATATGGCCTAAATCAATGTACTCATTGATGAAGTTGAAGTATTTTTCTTTGAACAGGGGATCTTTCTGAAACCGTTTCTCTAATGAGTGGAATCTCCTAACCGCGTTATGATAGGAGTCTCCTAAAAGCTTTGGGGACTTCTTCAATGGAATTTTCACGACGAAGCGGCCGTCGGGCTGTCTTAGCGTGGTCTCTTTGAAATAATTCTCACAATCCTCCTCCTCATTGGTTGTCTTACGGAGGCAAGGCACGGATTCCAGTTCAAAAAACCTGTCAAGTTGACTTTGAAGCTTATAATCATTAAGAAAATTGCAATGGACTGTATTTTTTAAATTGTTGTGTTTATGAGTCGAAACAGCTCCTGATACTATCCATCCAAACTTAGTTTCACTGAGAACTGGCATGTTTTTCCCTAAAGAGAAGCGACTGGTGCCTAAGACTGTCCAAAACATTTCGGCACTCAATAAGATGTCAATTTCAGAAGGTGTGTTGAAACCCGGATCGGCTAATCTTATGTCAGAAGGTATTTTGAATGGAGATATGTCAATTCGTGTTGTAGGTAAGAACTGGGTGATTTGTGGGACTATGAGACAGTCAACTTCTTGTGTGAAAGATTCAGTGATAGAGAAAAGGTTTATCTTTGATCTTTTGTTTATGTGAGATGTCTTGCAATTTATACCTTCAACCATTGTTGAGGTTGTTTTGACTGGAAGCTGGAGCTTCATGATTAATTTCTCAGTTATAAAGTTAGTTGTGCTACCATTATCTAGAAGGGCACGCACAGGGTGTTTATTACCTTTGCGGTCAATGACATGTATGATGGCAGTCGACAAAAGGACACAGCTGTGGCTGCTAGTAGAAGACAGCGCAATATCACTCGGGTCTTGGTGGATTTCCTCTGATATTGATTCTGTGTCTTGGTCATCTTGTGTTATTTCTGCTGTTCCGGGGTCATCAGGTAAACCTACACTATCATGTGCCTCACTGTTCTCATGAGAAGCAAGCATTATACGTTCAGCTTGTATCGCCGATGGCATAGACTCTTCACTATGCAACATTGTGTTGTGCATTTTATTGCAGATTTTACAAGGGCCGAACTTACACTGGGCTATGTCATGCCCCTGCCTTAAACAATTTATGCATAATTGCATCTGTTTTATTTTTTGAAGCTTAGCACTTATTGATTTTAAATTTCATGCATTGGTAAATTGGGTGCGGCTGTTTGCAGTAGTTACATTTCAATGCATTTGTTACAAACGACTTTGGTTTGGCAGCGGGTTCACTGTACCTACGCTTGGAACTGGTGCTTTCGACGGATTCAAGAAGCTCCGCTTGGGCTTTCAAGAAATTAATGTATCTACCTAAGGTAGGGAGTTCCTTCATCAGATTGATGTGCTGTTTCCAAGCCCTGCAGGAGGCAGAATCCAGTTTACCTAAAGCTAAGTGTATGATGAACACGTCCCAATTTTCTGTTTTTACATTTAAAGTTTTGAGCGCTCTCATGTTTTTGTTTATGGTGTCTATCATACCTCTTAAAGCTGCTGAGGATTCCCTAGGTATAGACTCTAAATCGAACAGTGCCTGGATGTGGTTGCCTATCAGTAAGGTATCGTTGTGGTAGCGGTCACACAATGTTTGCCAAGCAACTTCATAGTTGCTTGCAGAAAAATCTAATGAGCCAATGACCTGCTTAGCCGAGTCTTTGAGAGAAGCTCTAAGGTAATGAAACTTATTTATTGTAGGTATACCATCATTTGTGTGAATCAATGACAAATAGGTGTCATGGAATTCAAGCCAATCCTGACTGCGTTCAGAAAAGGCAGGGAGAGTTATGGTTGGCAGTTTTAGACTAATACCTCCCGCTGTAAGGGCTGAACTTGCTTCGGGTGAATCACTGGGCGCCTTGTCAGTAGAGGAGTTCCTGCTCAGCACCCCACGGGCAAAGGCAACCGCCCGAAAATAATGCTGCTCAAATTCTTCACGTTCATGGTACTCTTCGGCTTCTGAAAATTCATTGGAAGTTTCTATACATAGTTGCAATGCATCATATTCACTGTACATCTCTTCAATTTTTTCTAACCTAACATTGAGTTCGATAATTTCAACATCAGAGCCAGTTGAAATGCTGTCCAAGTATTTCTTGAATTGTGTTAATTTAGCTTTGAAAGCAGCGCGCTTTCGTTTCAAATCTTTTGCTGTGGTGGCCATTTTGACCAGGCTGGAAGCTTATAAGAAAGCTAATGAGTTTTGAATAATCTAGGTGCAATGATAAGTGTTTAAATAATTGAGGTATACTAAACTTGAGTGCATAACAAGAAGCAGTGCTGTATAACTGTTGTGCAACAAAGCCAGCATGAAGTCAAATGCTTGAATCGAACGACGAAGCCCACCACAAGGTGTGACCACTTGTAGGCCAAATATTATGATAATAATGCAGCACAGATGATGCTTGTTGATGCTTGTTATGGCAAGCTGAAAGCAGAGATATAAATTTGAAATATAATTTTATGACAAACAGATACAGGTGCGGGTAACTTTACGGTTATGTTATGAGGGAGAAATTAAGATCTATAAGGACCTAATATTTAAGCCTCAACGCATCCGAGGCTGGTGGAGATAAATAGCTACTTATAAATGATCGAGGTTTGAATGTTCTAACACTGTACGAATACAAGTAAGTAATATGCGTTGTACGAATAAAACGCTAGATATGTGACGAAGTGTATAAAGACTTCTTTGAATTCACAGTATTTTTATGATTGCACGAGTGCAATTATAGATTTCCTTGCAACGAATTGCAAGGCGAACGTAACATAATAGGAAGGGGGGTAAGGTTATTGAGTGACTCGAGTCATGGTATGACTGGGCACCACTCCCGGGCAATGGGAGTGGTTGGAGCGAACTCACTGACTTTTAGCTCTTCATTGATGGCTTGTAATCTTTCTTTAGATCGGTATAATTCTTCCGTTTGCATCCGAGTGGTGTCCTGATGCCGCCACGCCACGCGGCCCGGCCGCGCGGGATTCGCTGGTTCCTCTCCTCGGAGATTTGGCTCGATGGACCAATTTGTTAGGAGTGCAGGTCGGAGCAAGGGAAAGATTTCTTGGTACAACAATACGTTTAATCTTGATAGTAAAGTTACAATAAAATAATGAAAATTGGTGGGAAAAAAGATGCCATTCTGATTGACATTAGAATTGTAAGAGGCAGAGACAAGAAAGATGGGTACCATAAACTCTTCCGGTCTATGGTATGAGCTCCATGGCGGGCGACTAACGACGGACCGTCGTCGGTGGTAGGGTCGGCGTTGACAATAATAAAAATAAATAATGCTGGACAATTCACACAGCGTTATCTAGCCCCAAGCTAAGCAGAGCTTGTGTTATGGGTACTAGATAACTGATATATATAATACAATACACTGCATAGATAGATATTTTTTATTACACATAGAAAACATCCAGAACGCCCTGAACAAATATCTGCAGATCGTACAAATATTTATCCCGAGGCGGGAATCGAACTCGCAACCTCCTGCGTCGCAGGCGGACCTTCGCCCACCGCCCCACAGTGGCCGTCGATCTAAAGATGTTACTTATGACTCTACCAGAAACTCTCGAACTATTGACATCCATTATTAATAAATCAATTACCACGTCTTCTTTTCCGGATTCCTGGAAGACCGCTATTGTCTTGCCGCTGCCAAAAATTCCGCAACCGGTCCTAATTAAAGACCTCCGCCCTATAAGTATACTTCCATGTACATCGAAAATTCTCGAAAAAGTAGTTTGCAATCAATTAACCGAGTACCTTGAAAATAATGAGTTGCTGCCGGACGCACAGTCAGGGTTTAGAAAGGGTCGTAGTACTACCACTGCTCTTCTGGATATTACCGATAGTATACTTGGTGCACAAGATGATGGGTTGATTACTATACTAGTCCTCCTCGATTTTTCTCGCGCGTTTGACTCAATCAACATCAACTTGTTACTTTCTAAGCTAACCTATTACGGCTTCAGCGAGAGCGCTGTCAGATGGTTTCACAGCTATTTGAGCGGACGTCATCAGCGAGTAAAAATACCCAAATCTGACGGATCATTTAGTGTCTCTAATGACTTACCTGTTACGCGAGGAGTGCCCCAAGGTTCAATTTTAGGTCCTATACTGTTCATAATGTACTCTGCGGACATTTCTCGCTGCATAGAGCACTGCAAATATCATATATATGCTGATGACGTTCAATTCTACATCTCGTTTAGGTCAGAAGATGCAGGAACAGCTATTCATAAGCTCAATGAGGACTTGACGAACATTGCAGACTGGGCAGGCCGGAATAGTTTGGTACTCAATCCATTAAAAACGAAATACTTAGCTATTGGTACAAAACACAAACTAAACAACTTTCATCCGCCCTTAGACATTACTCTGATGGGAGAGCCCGTTGAGCGAGTTTTTGAAGCGCGGAACTTGGGCCTCTTGTTTGATTCAAACTTAAGGTTCGAGCAACACACTACAGAAACTGTAAAATCGTGTTTTTATAAACTCAAATTGCTCTATAATATCAGACCCTACTTAAGTGAAGAGCTACGTGTTCAACTAGTCGAATCCCTGATACTATCTAGACTCAATTACGTAGACTCTGTAACGGGACCTCGACTGTTGGGCCGTACACAGCGACTTCTTCAGAGAGTACAAAACGCGTGTGCTCGTTTTTGTTTTAAAATTCCTCCGCGGACTCACGTTACCCCCTTTCTTAACAAAAACTCTATCTTAAGAATGAGAGCACGTCAGAAGCTTCACCTCGCGTGTCTACTTTTTGGTGTGATTAAGTACCGCACTCCAAAGTACTTATTCGAGAGACTCATCTGGATGTCTAAAACGAGATCTTTGCGCAAATGTTCGAAACAGCTGTCGACACATAGTCATCATTCGGCAGCTTTTAGAGGCAGCTTCCGGTACGCTGCAGCAAAGTGCTGGAACAATATTCCCCCGCCCATAAGGGATCTTCAGTGCTTTCATAATTTTAGGGCTAAACTAAAAACATTTATTTTAGAGCACCAAAAAAGCAATGAAGATCTCCAAAATGAAATCTCCATTCTATAGTGCGTGAACTCTCTTTCATAGTTCACCAGTTATTTACATCCCTTGCTCATGGTCTTTTTTTCTGCTGCTATTCTCACTAACTGTTATTGTGTATGTTCATAGTATATTAGCTATCGTAAGTAAGTATACCATTACTACAAAAGGTACATTATTAGTTAGATTAGTTATTAAGAATTTGGATTTTGCTCTACTACAAGTATACTTAAAGTAATTGTGTTAGTTTACGTGACGCGTCATTTGGTTTCGACGGAAGATCAGCGTTGAGATAACTTCGCCCTCCGGCGAGTTATCACAACAAATGCTGAGTCGGACGCCATTTTGTAACATTTAAGTCTTATTTCTTTCTTTCTTTCTTTTAATCTAGTAAAGTCTATGTTGTTCCTTTACGTACCTAAGTTAAGTTGTTAGATTAAGTTAAAATTATAATGTTACAAATAAAGATTTCTTATTCTTATCTGCATCCAGCAGTGGACTAGTATAGGCTGTAGATGAGATAGATGATATAAACTTACATAGAGTACCTACATTAATTATATTAAGACACACTATTTGGCTAAATAAATGACAATGATATTTTTCATTTTAAAATATCTTCATTACGATTCGACATTTATCTCGAAATGTCGCCCCAGAATAAGGGAATGGTCAACGCGACTACACCACCAGGTAAACACAGGTCGTTTACAAATAATTTCGAAACATTTCTTTATTATAGTTTGTTTTACACATTCCATTACATGGGTGTCGATGCTAACGTAAATACACTCTTCAAAGGTTATCGATATGGTTTTTTAACTAACTTGGCTAGGTTTTATAAATAACCTATAAATCATTTATTTTCGTTCCTGAAAAGATCTTCTAAACATTATTTTATTTGACGTTCTAATTGTGAAACGTAAAACTTTTTAAACTTTCAGGATTTTTAACATAATCTCGATCGCTGTAACGCGGTAGAAAAGTAGAGGAAGTAAAAACAAAGGTACGCGATAAATACCCGATAAATAATCATTATTTTTAATAGATAATTTATATTTATACGCTATGATATCAGGACCATCTTGGTCACAGTGTAAAAATTATACCTTTATCTCAGCTCGTGGGATTCGTTGGCTTTTACGACATTCTACCAGAGAAAAGGCAGAGACTTCGTTCTGTGTATTTGTTACTCCGCGACGACCACTAATCCGCCTGTAAAGTGTGGTGATTATGGTTAAAACCCGCCTCGTTTGCCGGAGGCATGAGCAGCCGTTGACGTATGTGTATAACTATGGTTTACCCATTTTGAATGAAGCATGTTAGTAAGCAAACTACGACACAAATAACAAAATCTCACTTGCTTGGCGTCGAGTTTCAGATGTAAGTAATAAAAAGTAATGTAAAAAAAAGTAATGTAAGCAATTTTTATTGAAGGGAGGATCTAAACTCGACAAGTAATGTAAATTACGTATAAAAGGACGCGCCAACAAAGTTAATTTTAGGTTATGTATGGGCGGTTTGTTTACTAACATGCTTCATTCAAAGTGGACACGGTGTAGCTACGACTTACTTCTTCGCACGCGTTGTTTCTATGGAAACACCTACGTTTGATTCCACGATTACAATTATCGTTATGCAAAATTTCAGCCCGATCTGGGCCTATACTCTTAAAAACACACAACGAAGTTTCTGATTCGTTTTCGTGCAAACGCTAATCTTATGTAAGCGACATAAGCGTTGGTTTTGTACGACAACGAAAACGAAACTTCGATTTTTCTTTTCTGAGTAGGCCCCCTGTTCAGTAGTTTTGGCGTGAAGAGATTAATCCATACATACAGGGACCCTTCGTGCGCGAGTCCCACTTGGCCGGTTTGTTGTCTTTTATCTCATAGGGGAGAAGGGTAGTACCCATAACCCCCTGTCTGTTCCGGCACCCACGGGTAGAGTTGGGGTGGTGCAAAGTCTAAGCCAGCCGGATATTGTAATGGAGACGAAAAAAATTTAGTCGCCGGTTTCAATATTCTCGATTTCTTTTAAAAGCTTTGTTTATTTTACGTATCTTTTTAATTTTTAACTGCCTTTTAAAATATGGTAAATCGTATTTCAAAATAACAATTTACGATATTATAATTCTAATGCTTCGATTATACCTTCATCATTTGTTTAATTTGTCTTTGTTTTTAACATTGAACTTTGACTTGTTTTATATTAATAATTAATTTGATATTCTATAACTCTATTAATGGAATGTAGGTTATGTGGGAAATCATTATCATTTTAATTGTTATTTAAATCAATAACAAACCATCGAGGGTATTGATATTGTTTTTGCTTAAACGCCAGAGGCACAAGTATTAAAAGTGCTTCATTAAATTCTGCACATTTTATTAGGTACATTTAAGTACTATTTATTATATCAGAATATTTTAAAATTGCTGATACCTAACAACCATGTTCATAGATAGTTAAAAATTCTAATTTATTTTCTTTTCTTGAGTTCCATTCCTTTGCGGTGCGAATAATAAAGGTGGAGGAAAACCGCTTAGTGCGAGTGAAGGGTACATCTACCAAGTATGGATGGTATTGCGTCTGCTTGTCCTGGAGTGGAAGGGGGATGGTGGGATCAGGTCATGTAGTTCAAGTGAGCATTCTCCAAAATGTATCCTATAAAAGATCGAGAGACAATCAACCTTGCGGCGGTGTTCGAGACTTTGAACCTTAGTCTCTGCAAGGTGCTGCTCGTCAATGAGTCTGAAGGCTCTTTGTTCGATCTTTCGTTCAAAAAAGTTCGAGTTTTACGCCCAGTAAGGGCGTAACTAACGATTTAAAACTTTGGGTGCTAAACTCTTTTGATTTGGCCGTGATAAAACGTTTAAATCCATCATGGTTATAAACGATAACTCCAATATTTTCTATAAGACTATGACGTCATAGTACTGTTACCACTTTTTTATCCCTGCAGTTCCATGGTAGAACTATTGAAACGAAACCTGTCCAATTTATTCTATATAAATAATAATAGTTGGTTACTCCCATTAGTACTATAGATTCCATTCTTAGAAATTACCATAGATATATCCATAGATTCCATTCTTAGACATTACTTATAGTATGAACTGTTGGTCCATCCATACAACTTTTTTTATCCTTGTAGTAGGTACTATCATATAACTATTAATACAGATGTGCTATTAGTGTTATAGAACTAAGGATGCTGGTAACTCCATTATTAAATAAAGTTATTTACAACTAATATTGGAAAGCTCAAAACTCAAATCATGGTAAATATCCCGTTGTAAATAACTTTAGTAAATTGGTCGTGGTCGTCATATCACAAGAGGCACGTTGCCCTAAGTTATTACAAACTAGCTGCGCCCCGCGGTTTCGCACGCGTTGTTTCTATAGAAATGTTGAACGGTGATTTTTATCCCACGGGAACAGATTTATGGAATAAAAAGTAGCCTATGTTTGATTCCAGGATTAGAATGAGCTGTATGCAAAATTTCAGCTAGATCCGTTCAGTAGTTTTGGCGTGAAGAGGTAACAAACATCCATTCATCCATACAAACTTTCGTACTTAACTTAATATTACTAAGTCCTGTATATTAGGTAGCCCCAACCTGCATACCCAGCGTGGGGATTATGGGCATATCCCGCATGAGAAAACAGCCAATAGAACGTCCAGCAGTGGACCATTAAAGGGTGTTGTGTTGAGGTATGTATATCAGGTGTTGTCAAACAAATTAACTATTATACTTCTAAGATAATTGATTTCGTTTTAAAATACTTAAGGGGCCGGAGAACACCGGGCAAAGATTCTATTCGAGTCGCGTACAAAACTCCGCTCCGAATATCGCTATCTCAGGTTAGCTGATGCAGGCGCGCGCGGGGCACGGGACGCGGTACTACAATACGTGAAGGGAACACACAACCATAGTGCCGTGCCGTCTTATGCGTGTGTGTGTGTGTGTGTGAGTAAATGTAGGTTGCTAGGTATCTATCTATACATCTGCCACTGATAACAATTTAAAGGCGGTAGCTACCTATTTCTTTAGGGATGTGTATTTATTGGTTAGCGCCTTATTGGTTTTTATCTCAGGGGTAGTGCCCATAATCCCCACGCTGGGAATGCAGGTTGGTTTGATCGCAGTTCGGTGGTAGAATTGTTCTGCAGGCCGCCCACCAGTGGATATCTCTTGGTCGAGACATGGTGGGTGGGACATCTGCGTCATGGGCCATGAAGGTGTTAGTATGTATAGTAATATACGCATTCAATGCCCAGTCGCTACACGGGGAAAAGTTTCGACAGATAGATAGATAGATGTTTATTACTTCTTTACGTCAAAAAGAGGCAGAAATTTTGCCTAGATAGAAACTTACAACAAAAGTTCTGCTTTGCTGGAATTACAACAACACAACAAACTTTCGTTATAAATATCCATCAATTTGTTTGTACCTACTTACCTAACTACCTACCTATAATTTGTGCAAGTGTGATTGAAGCAGGCATAAAATGCCCTGTACTTATTTTTTAGGAGTTTTGTGAGAATATTTATTTGTTGTGTAATGAATGAGTGATCTGATTACATTACAATATCATAGTAGGTAGGTAGATCATTTACAACTCAACCTTACCTACTTACACACAGGTACCTGAGTAGGTGCATGGTTTTTACAATTTATTATTACCTACTACGCACTTTATCTACAAATATAATTAATTAACCTATAGTAATTCTAATAGATACCTACATAGGTAAGTAAGTAAATACTAAACTAGTAGCTAGGTAGGTAAATGTGAAACATTGCATTTAGTTACAACAGAGGTATAATTACCTAAACCTGGGTAAGGTAGGTCCCCCATCTCATACATAAAAACATCAAAATTCAAAAATCAAAAATGCTTTATTATCATAAATACAATAAATGTAAATGTACCTACACTTAGAAAAGGTCAAATCATATCAAAAAATACACTGACACATTTTTGATTTCAGTCGCTTCGGTATGACTAAAATTAATGAAACAACGAAGAAACCTTTAGACTGTTAGTTGTTATTATTTTTCGAGTTGACTCGAAGACAAATAAGTTACAAGAAAAGAAAAATAATTATAACGCCGCGACGCGACGTGGAGATTTGAACTCGGTTCTTCTCGCGTCTGAAGCAGGCAAGGTCCGCCTTCGCCACGGAGCGGTTGCAATTAGTGACGAAAATAAGATTTGCACCATAAGTTCACCTTATGTGTACGTATACGTACCTAGGATGACGTCACAGAAAATGTTTATTATAACCTACACCTACATTTACTTAGATTTTTTTAACAAACTCCTGGATTTTATAAAACATACAATTCCTACATTCGTGCCCGAAGTATCTACCTACTAGTTTGCTTATCCGTTTTTTTTCCAAGTT
The DNA here is from genome assembly GCA_955876795.1 of Eupithecia tripunctaria. NCBI lineage: Eukaryota > Metazoa > Arthropoda > Insecta > Lepidoptera > Geometridae > Eupithecia > Eupithecia tripunctaria. Next base: position 931,777 of record OY041604.1, read on the forward strand.
TTTCTACAAGGCCTAATAGGTTGGTACGTAGGTACTTATATCTCAAGAAATCTACCAGGAAATGCCTATGTAGTAGTATGCAGTTACCTACCTATACTTCAAAAAATTAAAATATAATTCAAAGTTTTTATAGATAGATAGATGTTTGTTACTTCTTTACGTCAAAAAGAGGCAGAAATTTTACCTAGATAGAAACTTACAACAAAAGTTCTGCTTTGTTGGAATGACAACACAACAAACTTTCGTTGTAAATATGTTTGTACTTGTACCTGCATACCTACAATTTGTGCAAGTTTGATTGAAGCAGTAAAACAGCCACTAACGTATTTTTTAGGTGTTTTGTAAAAATATTTATTTGTTTGAGTAGGTAATGTAATGAATGAGTGATCGGACTACAATGTCATTGTAGGGTAGATGCGCCTGTTATGCGTCCAGGCCCCATTCACGACCTTTCGCGGCACTATTAGTTACTTTTTGTCGAAAATAGCCTTATTTGCACTCTCACACAAAGACATTAAATTATATCAACAACCTGGATGTGTAAGCTACGCATACAAGCTAACTACACAACACAAGCACCAGCAATTATTAGTAAAATAAATTAATCAATTTGTGGTCCGCCGTCAACAAGACCAAACGTGTCTATATCAACGCGAAAAATAGCAGCGTGTCGCAAATTCAACGCTAAGTTTTACATTATTTTTATGCATTTCAGAGTTGATGGTTATTAGTGTGACTTCATTTTGGATTAAAAAATATGAATTTGTGTAATTCTGCCTAAATTATAGTCAATAAATTTGAAATATTACGTGGACGAGAACTGTTCCACGATATTTTGAGAAAGTCCCGTTTTAGACCGGGCTGGACGCGAATCGGACATATCGTGTCAATAAGGTGGTTTCTTGTATTAATTATTGTATGAAAATTTACTCAAACATTTTATTAAATTTGAACCTTATGCTCGTAAGGTATCTAAAAACCATATTTCGTCCAGGCTCGGAGCAACGAACTATAAAATACTAAGTCATGAAATTTCTTATGGTCGGGAATTGGACAAGATTAAATGACGTCCTGATTTCGACCTTAGCTTTATTGATTATGTAAACTTAACAATAATGTAATAGAATTTTGTATATTAAGTCATTGAGTTATCCAGTATTGTGTATTTAACATATTTCATTCAATTTTACTTTATTTGAAATAAGCTATATGCAATTTTATTTAAAAATATTGTGGTCGAGAACTACTATATAAGACCAGATATCGACCATCTGCGTATAATTAAACACAGTGCCAGTCATCAGAGTTCTAAATATAGAATACTAATAAAGGTTATATGTTTATTAGGTATTTTTGTATACTAGTAGCTAGTGATAGCCACTACTACTTTCAAAAATACCTATACAATACAATAAACCTCAATAACCAAACTGCAACGATTCCAAAGACTGGTGTGCTCAGCGATAACAGGCTGCATGAGAACTACACCGGGCGTTGCCCTGGAGGTAATCCTAGACATAGCGCCACTAGACTTATATATACAACAAGAGGAGACCTTATCGGCTTTGAGACTACAAAACATTAGATTCTGGGGGGGCATAGAAAACCCTCACACTCAGATCTTAAACAGAGCCTTAACCTATGAACCTCTCTAAGCCGCCCCCTGTGACAGAATGCCCAGCAAACCTATACAAGAGAAACACTACCAGATACAACTATATGAGGAGAGACACCTAAAAGAGATGAATATGAGAGGCCCACGTCCACTCCTCCCCTAGCATTCTCACAATTCCGAACATGGATAAGGCAAAAAACCAGAGGAACGCATGCCGAACGATGGATACACCTACAGGAGTGCCGCCAGGTAAGGCGGCCTTCCTACTGCCCGCGGTGCTTCCTAATTCCTAAATCCAACCAACAAACGAGGCAATGACAAAACAACCCACTAACACGCTAACCAGCGTGGTGGGTCATGGCCCAAACCCTCAATGAATGATAGATAGCCCACAAAAAGGTTCAAAGTGCCCGGCGTTGACGTGAAGGGCGTTGACGGGTACCATGCCAGCCTTGTGGTCAGGGGTGCGAAGAATCCTCGGGTGAGGTCACACCGAACTTTGAGGTTTGACCATCACCTAGCGCTGTTGGAAGTGGAACATTAAATGGCATTTTCTGGGGTTAAGTGAATTCCGTAGAGAGGGGGCGGACACCTAGACCCTAGACTCGGGCCATCTTCTTTACTCTCGCGAGGGTGATAAAACATCCCAGCGTGACGTAGGTTTCCTCATCAATAATGCCCTTGCTAACTACGTTCAAGAAATCTCCAGTACCTATGTTGACAGGTATTCAGGGAACAGTAAGTCAGGTCTGCGCACCGACCTCGGCATAATCGGATGATGAAGTGGAGCATATTTATTGATTATTGATCACCGACTGCTCCGAGGCTCTCTGGATATCAACCTAAAGCTTGAAAGAAACCGTCTGATGAAATCCACGCTCCGACCTAATCCAATCCAAATCATGGCGGGCACCGAGAAGTTCCGGCAGCTTCTGGGGAATAGATTCGCTGCCTTGGATCCCTCTGATGACTCTGACGAGGCCTTACACAATCTGGTTGAAACGTTGTGGCACAAGGGCATCAAGTTCTGCCAAAATCAGCGTACTGGCAAGCAATCCAAACTCTCGGATGTGTCTTTCGGGCTGATGGCAAAAAAAAGACGGGAAACCACCTAAGTGACTTCGTCAGACAAGTCCGACCTGAACCGAGGGTACAAAGTATTCACTCAGGAGCTTGGCTGGAGCCACCTGACGAAGCTTAGAATGCACGATGGGAGGACATTCTATGGCAGATTATACGTTGCACATACCCCTCGTTCCCAACGACGAGACCACAAGACCAAGATTTCAGGACTCTGAGGCCTATGTCCAGCAGAGGACTAATACAGGCTGAAGATTATGATTATTCTAAGTAAGTTTCCTATCAGATATATGGTGGTCGAGATCTGGGAAAAATAGGGTCGCAAACTGGAATTTTTGGACGAGAACTGGTAAAATGAGGTATTTCGGATTAAAATATTATTTTAAAATTAACAGTTAAATTTAAGAAGAAAGTCTATTTTTCATGTGAAAATAGAGTATATTAGCCATGTGGTGCAATCAGTTTTATTCTTAAAAGCTCAAAAAAATATATTTATTTCGATATCTGAATCTGACAACTCCGCTAATTGGACGCAAACAGGCGCAATGACCCTAGATCCTTTACAACTACCTTACCTATGGTTTATCCATTTTGAATGAAGCATGTTAGTAAACAAACTACGACACAAATATCATAATCTCACTTGCTTGGCGTCGAGTTTCAGATATAATTGTAAAAAAAATTATTGAAGGGATGATCTAAAAGCTACAAGTAATGGAGATTACGTATAAAAGGACGCGCCAACAAAGTGAATTTTAGGTTAACTATGGACGGTTTGTTTTCGTTTATGCTTCATTCAAAATGGACACGGTATAGGTACTTTACTTACACACAGGTTTATAAAATTTACTATAATACGCACCTTATCTACAAATATAATTTATCTACCTACCTATCATCTTATAGTAATTCTAATAGACATCGACATAGGTAAGTAAATACTAAACTAGTAGCTAGGTAGGTAAATGTGAAACATTGCATTTAGTCATAACCACAACACATGTATTATTATTATTAAAAACTAAACGTAGGTAGGTACGCCAACACTACATAAAAACATCTCAATTACCTGAGTAGGTACTATACCACCTAACTAACCTTCCTATCCCAATCCAACTAATTATATACCTACTACTGTACTATACTCTATATATCTTTTTTATTATACATATAAAATACACAAATCACCCGATCTATAGAGAAATTTGTCCCGAGCCGCAAATCGAACCTGCGACCCCGTTGCGTTCCGGCGGAACCTCGCTTGCCCGCCGAGGTCTTCGTGAATAGTGAAAACAATGCACCTACTCATCCAACAAAACGCCTTACTGTTAGAAATTGATGACATGACATTTGATTGAAGCATGACATTGTCCCACCTCACAAAATAGAATGAGGCCCTCATACAAACTCGTTTTGAAACCATGTAGGGTAGGAGCGCCTGTTACGCGTCCAGGCCCCATTCACGACCTTTCGCGGCACTACTGGTGACTTTTTATCGAAAATAGCCTTATTTGCACTCTCACACAAAGACATTAAATTATATCAACAACCCAAATGTGTAAGCTAAGCATACAAGCTAACTTCACATAACTAGCACCAGAAATATAAGTAAAACAAAACAATCAATTTGTGGTCCGCCGTCAGCAAGACCAAACGTGTCTATATCAACGCGAAAAATAGCAGCGTGTCGCAAATTCAACGCTAAGTTTTACATTATTTTTATGCATTTCAGAGTTGATGGTTATTAGAGTGACTTCATTTTGGATTAAAAAATATGAATTTGTGTTATTCTGTCTAAATTATAGTCAATAAATTTAAAATATTACGTGGACGAGAACTGTTCCACGATATTTTGAGAAAGTCCCGTTTTAGACCGGGCTGGACGCGAATCGGACATATCGTGTCAATAAGGTGGTTTCTTGTATTAATTATTGTATGAAAACTTACTCAAACATTTTATTAAATTTGAACCTTATGCTCGTAAGGTATCTAAAAACCATATTACGTCCAGGCTCGGAGCAACGAACTATAAAATACTGAGTTATGAAATTTCTTATGGTCGGGATTTGGACAAGGTTAAATGACGTCCTGATTTCGACCTTAGCTTTATTGATTATGTAAACTTAACAATTATGTAATAGAATTTTGTATATTAAGTCATTGAGTTATCCAGTATTGTGTATTTAACATATTTCATTCAATTTTACTTTATTTGAAATAAGCTTTATGCAATTTTTTTCAAAAATATTGTGGTCGACAACTACTATATAAGACCAAATATCGACCATCTGCTTATAATAAAACACAGTGGCAGTCATCAGAGTCCTAAATATAGAATACTAATAAATGTTAATGTTTATTAGGTATTTTTGTATACTAGTTGCTAGTCATAGCCACTACTACTTTCAAAAATAACTATACAATACAATAAACCTCAATAACCAAATTGCAACGATTCCAAAGACTGGTGTGTTCAGCGATAACAAGCTGCATGCAGCTTGTACTAATTGCTTGTGCTAGATCTACACCAGGCGTTGCCCTGGAGGTAATCCTAGACATAGCGTCACTATATATACAACAAGAGGAGACCTTATCGACTTTGAGACTACAAAACATGGGATTCTGGGTGGGCATAGAAAGCCCGCACACTCAGATCTCAAACAGAGCCTTATAAGGCTCTGTTCTCTCTCTGCTCTGTTCATAGGTCTATGAACCTCTCTTAGCCGCCCCCTGTGAAAGAATGCCCAGCAAACCTATACAAGAGAACGAAATGAACATGGACAACGAATGCGTGCGTATCCTTTCTGACAGTGCTGCTACACTCAGGGCCTTGGCAGGAAACAGCTGCAACTCCAAACTCGTGCACGAATGTCACTTGGCAATTGAGAGGATTTTCACCAACAACCGGATAACCATCCAATGGAACAAGGGACATAGCGGATCACTTGGTAACGACGCTGCTGACGAATTAGCACGGAAAGGGTCGGACACGCCTACAACAGGCCCACGTCCGCTCCTCACCTTAGCATTCTCACAATTCCGAACATGGATAAGGCAAAAAACCAGAGGAACACATGCCGAACGATGGACACACCTACAGGAGTGCCGCCAGGCAAGAGCAGCGCTTCCGGCTGTATCACCAAAGCTACTGAACCTTGCCAGAAGAGACCTACTTGTTGGCATACACACAGGACACTGCCCTCTAAACAAACACCTCTACACCATCGGAGTAACCAGATAGCCCTCTCTGCAGGTGTCTCAGTGACGAGGAATCAACTGCCCACGTAGTCCTGATATGCGAGGGGGTAACAGCACAGCGACATGAAATCCGTAACCATCCGAGGTCACTCCGCGAAGCCTGTGAAAATCCCAGGATGATTCTGCGCTTCTGGACGGAGTTAGGCTGGCTAGACTAGCAAACAAACACGCACAATGGACCATCCCGAGTCTCAGTGCGGAAAAAAGAGTACACTCACCATACCATACCATACCAAGCCAACCTCAACTGCCCGCGGTGCTTCCTAATTCCTAAATGCAACCAACAAACGAGGCAATGACAAAACAACCCACTAACACGCACTGGGCCAGCGTGGTGGCCGGTGGGTATAGAGATAGAAGGTCCAAAGTGCCCAGCGACACCAGCGGCTGTGCTGGCGTTGATGGACGCCATGCCAGACCTGGGGTTAGGGGTGCGAAGAATCTTCGGGTCCCACCTTTGAGGTTTGACCATCACCTAGCGCAGTTGGAAGTGGAGTTAGAGAACATTAAATGGCATGTTATGGGGTTATGTGAAGTCCGTAGAGAGGGGGAGGACACTGTAACCCTAAAGTCGGGCCATCTTCTTTACTTTCGCGAGGTTGATAAAACATCCCAGCGTGACGTAGGTGACCTCGTCATTAATGCCCTTGCTAACAACATTCAAGAAATCTCCAGTATGTTGACAGGTATTCAGGAAACAGTAAGTCAGGTCTACGCCGCACCGACCTCGGCACAATCGGATGATGAAGTGGAGGACATTTACGAAAACATATCCAAAGCCTTTCACAACATCCATAAGACTCGTATGTGGACGTGGCGAAGCCCCGACACTGTGACTTAAAATGAGATCAACTTTATCACGATGGATAGCAAGCACATATTCAGAGATGACTCAGTGATCAACAGGTTCAGTACCGGATTTGATCACCGACTGCTCCGAGTCTCTCTGGATATCAACTAAAAGCTAGAAAGAAACCTGATGAAATCCACGCTCCGACCTAATCTAATCGAAATCATGGCGGGCACCGAGAAATTCCAGCAGCTTCTCGGGAATAGGTTCACTGCCTTGGATCCCACTGATGACGCTGACGAGACCCTACACAATCTGGTTGAAACGTTGAAGAACGAGGGCATCAAGTTTTGCCAAAAGCAGCGTACTGGCAAGCAATCCAAACTCTCGGATGAATCTTTCGGGCTGAAGGCAAAAAGACGGGAAACCACCTAAGTGACTTCGTCAGACAAATCCGAACCGAGGGTACAAAGTCTCAAAAAACTCAGGAGCTTGGCAGGAGCCACCTGACGAAACTTAAAATGCACGATGAGAGGACATTCTATGGCAGATTATACGTTGCACATACCCGTCGTTCCCAACGACGAGACCACAAGACCAAGATTTCAGGACTCTGAGGTCTATGTCCAGCAGAGGACTAAAACAGGCTGATGATTATGATTATTATAAGTTAGTTTCCTATCAGATATATGGTGGTCGAGAACTAGGCAATATAGGGTCGCAAACTGGAATTTTTGGACGAGAACTGGTAAAATGAGGTATTTCGGATTAAAATATTTTTTTAAAATTAACAGTTAAATTTAAGAAGAAAGTCTATTTTCCATGTGAAAATAGAGTATATTAGTTATGTGGTGAAATCAGTTTTATTCTTAAGAGCTCACAAAAGTATATTTTTTTCGATATCTGAATCTGACAACTCCGCTAATTGGACGCAAACAGGCGCAATGACCCTACCTACCCAACACTTGATTTAGTTTAGAAAATAGTAAATAAGAAGTACTCTTCCTTCTATTCTAACGTCCATCCATAGTAAGTACCTAATAAGGTGTCCCTGCGACAACGACCTCGGAGATCGTCGTTCGTTGTCGTCACGTCGGTCGTCACACGGGGCTGAGCGGCGCGGCTGCGGCGGGCGCACCGTGTAAATACACGTTGCATTAGCGTGTGTGCGTGGCGTGCGTACCTGTCCGAGCGATCACACAACTGAAGTAATCCCGCCCCGTGCGTGCGCGATAGCAATAGTAGCCGTTCAAAAATGGTATGAATTTGGTTGTGTTCCGTAATACCAAAAATGATGAATGAAAACTTTTTGTATTCTTCACATAGTATTGTTATTCTGTAACTAGACAATATAAGCTATGTTCGACCGTTAAGAACGCGTAAGATATTATTGTTTTTAATACGAATCAAATAGGAAGAAAACTGGTCTATTTTGGCATAAAAATGTGCAAAATGCGATTGTCTATATTTCGTTTTAGGTAAGTATTTTGAAAAAAAAAACAACGGCGGGACCTAGATAAATACGATTCAAATACAAATAATACAATGGTATACTGCAAATATGGTTGAATTAGAAATCATTTTGGTATTGCGTTTGTATGGGCAATTCACCCTTCCCCGGCCTCTTAAGGCGCATACCCGAGCCAATCTGACAGAAATTCCTATTTTATCATAAATATTTTTACGTTTATCATAGGAATTATTAAAAATCCTACGTTCAGTTTGTGGTATCTATTATAAGCTATTTTTAATACCTCTTTTATAATTTTATCTCATATAGTTTAGGAGGAGATGCAAAAATAGAGTTTGGTGGCCAAAAAGCGCAACTTCGTATCTCTTCCTAAGCTTTACAAAATGAAACTATTACAGAGGCATTAATAAATAGCTTATAATAGATACCACAAACTGAACGTAGGATTTTTAAAAATTCCTGCGTTCAACGTAATAATAACATATAATAGTTGGGGGCGCCACTTCGCTGGTGTATGGGCCTTAAGACTTTTCATGGATCCGAGACTCAATGTTAGAACTGGGTAAAATTAAAATGGGACCACACGGGAAGTACTAGCTTTCAAATAAAAAAAGAATCACGAAAATCGGACCACCCAGTCAAAAGATGTAACAAACATAAAAAACAGTCGAATGGAGGACCACCACCTTTTCTTGAAGAAGCTTAAAAATCAAATAATTTTCCTATAAAAAAATCGACTCTGACGGGATTTGAACCCACACCGCACCTTTCCCTCAGTATGATTTTTTTAGAAATTAGTAGATACTTATAGTGTAAACTATACCTATATTATAGTAACTTAAACCTTATTATATTTCTACATACAAAATGATCTTTTGAGCTATCTGCCTTGACTTTGCTGAACGCAAATCAACCTCAATCAAAGCCCTACATGGAATGTAATGCCAGGAGTTATGTAAGTATCTAGTAATTACGACAAGACATGTAAATAATTACTTGTTGTTGCTTTATTTTTATTTAAGTATAAAATAAATGCGGGCCGTAATATAAGGACGATTAACAGCTCTTTAAAACTAAACAGAGGAGTGAGTTTATTTGATATTAGCACCAGTTCCTGGGTGACCGAGCTTCGCTCGTTTTTTTTCTATTCGCCAATAGATGGCAGTAAGAGTCATATTTTTAGTTTAATTCTTAAGTTGATTGGGATAAAGTTGAATATTGAAAACACGAATAAAATAGTACTACTATTCGCAAATAGATGTCAGGAAGAGTCAATTGATTACGATAAATCTAATTATTGAAAACATAAATGAGTAATTAAACCAATAAAACAACCTTTTCTGAAAATGAATCCTAGCTAGATCGATTTATCGCCCCTGAAACCCCCCGTATACTAAATTTTATGAAAATCGTTGAAGCCGTTTCCAAGATCCGTATACAAGAATTGCTCGTTTAAAGGTAAGTATAACATTACGCTTTTTCAACCGACGAAAAAACGGAGGAGTTTCTTAAGTTGACGTAGGTAATTTTTTTTAATGTATGACCACACAACTGTATTCAGAGAAGTCCGATATAAAAATCTTTTTTTATTGATTTGGTCCCATATTCATACATTTTAGGGGTTTAATTTTTTATGTTTAATTTTTCTTATTTTTTCATATAATATTGTACAGTGCCTCTATGGTGCAGACGGAAAACTAGTCACAAAATAGTCGACTAAATTAATTTAGACATGTCTGTTTTCAGATTTTGGACTTTCAATCAAGCGCCTAGCCTAGCATCGAAGCAACACGCCCCTCTAACTGCCTACCTACCATTTTGCAGTCCAGCCGTCGTCTAACGGCTCATACACGGACAGCAAGTTTCCAACTACAACCGTCAAATGCAGTCCGATTGTAATCGACGAAAAAGAAAACGGATGTTTACTGTGGGTTCATGATATATAAGTAAATAGAGATAGGAAGCGTGCTGTTTGATGCTGGCTTAGAAGTTGCACCACCCCATCCCTAACCATTGGGTGTTGTAAGAAGAACTAAGGGATATCCACCCGGGGGCGGGTAGTAGTGCCCCTAGCAGAATAATTTTATTCTACCACCGAACCCGCCCTGCCCAGCGTAGGGATTATGGGTACTTCTTTTTTGATATGAAAGTTGGTGCTTCCCATGTGATCCCTTTTTAATTTTGTTGATTTCTGATAATGGAATCCATGAAAATTCATGAAAAAACTATAAAAATTGAAGTTGGTTATTAGTTTTTTAAAACAAAATTAATTATTTTGTTAGAATTATCACACCCCTTTACAATCTGAAGGAATGAGAAAAACTTTTTCAATTATTTTCGTCACAACGTCGACTGCGGTGACCGCCGGTGACTGCCATCGCCGGCAGTCAACTGCAATCTACAGTTCGTGTGTAAGAGTACTCTAAGGTTTGCAAGAAGATTAACATTTTGGGGTTTATTTATTTATATATTTTATTGAAAAAAGGTTTACCAACCACATACATATCAATCACTTACAAAAAACTTAAAATTAGGTTCTGTTCTGATACGCATGTTACTTACAGGTAAACACAAAATTTTATATAATAAGCATTTTATTATATAAAATTTTAAGTTTTTCATAATTTTTGTGAAGGTAATTCCTACAAATGGCGTGTAAACCTTTTTTCAATTAATATAAATAAATAAACCCTTCATGTGAGTAAACCTTGTAAGCGGTACCTACAGACACCAATGCCTTGTTTACTTTATTTTTATGAACATAGTGTCACCAAGTTTGTGTATGTCTGATAATTAATTACACAATTATTTTAGGAGTTCAAGTACATCACGTATCGTAAATAGTGTACAAAAATAAATAAATTATGAGTTGAAGAGCTACTGGTGTTTATTCACCCCTACCATGGGTGTTTGTTCGTTACTCGATCAGGTTTTATATAATAGTAGACTACCTCAGTGGCGCGGTGGGCGAAGGTCCGCTTGCGACGCAGGAGGTTGCGGATTCGATTCCCGCCTCGGGACATATTATGTATGTACTATCTGCAGATATTTGTTCAGGGAGTTCTGGATGTTTTCTATGTATAATAAAAAAAATGATTAGGTAATATAATAAATAAATTGATTAGGTGGTAGTGTATTGTACAGTTATCTAGTACGCATAAAACAAGCTCTGCTTATCTTCGGGCTAGATAATGCTACATTGTCCAACATTATTTGAACTAAATTTAATATTTAATTATTTTGGGTCCTTTGAGGCTTACATAGGAACATAAAAAATACTTCTTATGCTTGTTAGCTACAACACCAAAGGGTAGGTTGTTTTGCGCAATACCAAAACGGAAAAAACTTTCGTTTACCACTGCTGTTTTGACAAAGTTAAACTGCTAAATTGCAACAAATCGCGTTGGGGACGCTACACAGTGCTAAACGTACAGAAGAAAATTAAAACGTTTATAATATGATCAACGTTTAGTTTAAGAAAACTTTGATGAAGGTTCGCCTGCGACGCAGGAGATCGATTGATCTGCAGATATTTGTTCAAGGTGTTCAGGGTGTTTATTTATTATAGGGCATTCAACTTGATATCACAAAGCTAGGTTACTAGGTATTACAATTATCAGGGCTTGTTTTCAATGTATAATAAAAATATATCCATGTAGTACAATGTATTAAGTAGGTACCATGTAAGCTTCTTCTAAGCTTGGGGCTAGATGATGCTGTCTGACCATTCACAAGGCATCATCTAGCCCACAATAGGGTATATGCATGTGACTTCAAAAAAGCTAATATTTTTTTTACGTATTCTCTATTGATATAGAAATATATCTGTATATTTATTTTTGTATTTAATGATGTTTTATTGTGAAATTTAATCATTGAAAAGTAGATATTTTAAGTATCAACAGCAAAATGTCTAAACGCAACGCTTTTGGCATGTGAAGCGTGACGTCATACTTAAACATTTTTGTATGGGCATGAAGTTTTGACTTTGAGTTTACATAGGGGACTAGATGATCCGTGACGTCATAAAATGCAATGGCTAACATGGCAGCGTTTTCATCACCCGAAACTGAGTGTAGTTTTACTTTTAGTTTTTTCCTCAATATTTTTTTTTGGGTGTTTCATTTTTTTACGTTTATGTATTAATCTAAATAATCGATTAAGAAAAAACCATGCATATACCCTATTGTTTATTGGGCTTTCGTAAATTATGCGAAACTCATCCTAAGCACTCAGGAGACCGAACTCGAAAGCGGTTTCAAGTTACATTATCAGATGAGTTGGGTGCAATGGTAACTCCACGCTTGCATAAGACGACCATGAGTAGATACGCTCTACGTAGGCAGTTATTTGTCTGAAATACGGAGCAGTAGCTGTTAAGTACAACGGGTAATCATTGGATTAGTTTGTTTATGATCTTTTTGTAACCTTTTCAGAAGTTTAAGTACAGTTTTAGGATCATTTCGCAGTTTATGGCTTCGTTAATTTTATGACGATAATGATTTTAACGAGAAACTTTGTTGAGATGACGAGACGAGATTATATCAATATTGTTCTTACGATAGTCGGTCAAATTATTTGAAATTGTGTCTGAGTGGTATTTTAGTGTTTTGGATTGCTCGATCTTCTGCGATGATGGTTTGATTTTGGTAAACCTTAAAAAATTAGATGGTTTTTAAAAAAAATATTGCAGAAACAATACATAGATTTAGTAACTGTTACGAATGTAATATCTGACATAATTAAAGTGTGTTTGAATTTGTCACATAATCCATTCGTAGTACATAATTGTTCAATAATTGCAATAGCTTTAAAATATTCGTTTTTAACAAATTATTATTATTACAGACGATGTCTACCGTCGTCATAATTATGGACCAATCTTCTAATTCCAAGACGTAGGTAATTTCATAAATATTAATTAATGAGGTCTTCTTGCGACCTTGCCAAGGCCGAGTTATTAGAACGGCGGAAATCACTTCATTGAGGATTCTAACGGCGACAATATGACGCCTATGCGACCACAGTATGGCCATAGTGGTGAATGAAGAATATGAGGAAAAAGCTGTCACTCCGTTGACTTTTCAAGATGTCTGTGACTCTGTGAAAGCACAGTAAAACAGAGCGCGCCTTACGAACGGGGTATCGTTGAAAAACAAAAGAGCATAACAATGATAGGATTTCTTCTTTGGTAAATATTTACTATTGTAAAAGATAAATAATGATGTATAAATCACGACGTTCGTGAGATGTTGGTCGTTTGACGTTTCCATTTGTGCGTTTTCGTGAAACAAATGAAGTACCCCTTGTGCGACCAAGTAGGGAGATAGATGGGTAGAACTCCATAGGGAGACTGGAGTCATTGCTAGAATCGCATCGCGGTACCATTACCCATTTAAGCTTAGAGCACTGGCACAAAGCCACGCCTTGCTGATTGGCATAACATAGAGCACTAACAACACCAGCGCCATCCTTTGGGTCGTTGGCAGTAAGTTTGCTTCGTCCATTATGCAGACACGAAAGGGTTGTCACAGGGACAGTGTAAAAACCGTCACAGTCTAGAAGAAGCGAGTGACAGAATTTTGCCCGTACGTATTTCCCCAGACGTTGCTGTTTGCACGTACATCTCACATGACAGGTGATGATTTATGTTATGACAAATCAGGAACTAGTACATCCTCGTATTTCACCGTTTTTTCTAACATTGACATTATGAAGCGTTGCGGAACAAATCGGTAATCGCTCATTATTTATTTCATTGAATTTGTTCAACTAGCTTCTACTCACGGATTTGCATGCGCTTTTCTGACATTTGTGAGATGAACAGCTGGCAATTGACTTATGACCAGCATTATGCTGTCGGGCCTATTTAAAACTATCCTTAATATTTTGTATATTCTTTTTTTTTAATCATCAACATTATTATAGTTCTGTACGTCTATACTACAAACCTACATCGTCAACAACCCACAAGTATGAACTGCTGCACATAAGCCATATACGATGCAAAAGACGATCCTATTGCATGAAATTTCATCGACTCCACCCCTTTAATGACGTCAGTCCAACGAGTGTATGGTCTCTCAACAGTCCTAATCCTCGGTTTCTCCAAGGTTAACGCTTGGATGGCGACCGTGATTATATAATCACGGTCGCCATCCAAGCTTTAACCTTTAGTCCCTAGTGGTTGTTGCTTCAGCGACCTATTATGGCCTGCCCACTGCCAATTTCAGGTTGCAAATAATTCTGAAAACTACTTCGCTTGGAGATAGTATAAGCATAGCTCTCTGATCAACGGCTCAGAGATTTTTCAGCAGGCCTACTCAGCTACCAAATCTTGAACACTCATCACTGGTAGACTACATTTTTTAAAGACTTTTTCGTAGCTCTGCAACAAATGTAACGAGAAGATGTAGCAAAGCTTCCCGAACGTTGCCTAGCAGAGATGGACGCTTCAGGTCACCTTTTATAATAATAGTAATAATAATAATATATTTTTATTGCAGACACAGTGGTGTCGATTCTGTTGTTTTAGGATTCCTAACCTAAATTTTAAGATTTCAATTTTATTTATGCTAGGTAGAGCTAAAAATTATGGTATTCTCTATACAGGTCCTAAAAAAACCTTTATTAGAACGTTTTTCAAAATCGCAAAACCTCTCTGAGTTAAGTAGTTGGGTGTTGCTGTGAGCAAAACATGTTTTTTTTTCTAAAATGTTTTTTTAAAATACTTCTTTCTTTGGGTCAAACAGTTCGTCTATTTCTATTGGAAATCGTTTAGAAATTCAAATCGACACCAGTTTAAAATCGATAAATTTTAATCATGACCTAATTAGATGCCTGCTAAAATTAGGTAGACGTTTCTAAAATGTAATGCAAAGAATAGGGTTAAAGCTACTTTTAAATAAGTTGAGTTGTTTTAGATCTATCAATCTAATTTTAGAGCTGTCATCCTAACTTTAAACCCGTTAGTTTAATTTTTCAAACAACTAAAATGTTACGCAATGAATATGGTTATAGCCATTTTAACTAAATTGAGTTGTTTTAGGTCTGTCAGTTTAATTTTCGAGCTGCCATCCTAATTTTAAACGTGTCAGGTAAATTTTGAAATCCTAAATTTAGCTAATCCTAAAACAACAGAATCGACACCAGTGATCCATATTTTACACGAGAAAAAATTACAAAAACTCTACTAAATATACAGTATTTGTACATAAAAAAGTCACTTATACAATTATATTTTAGGAGGCAATATCCACCCACCGTCTAAATGTAATTGTATGAATAACTCTTTCTGCCAGACTTCTGATAATCGAATTATCGCAAGAGTCAACTCTGGACATAAAAGACGCAATCCTTTTCCGCTGAAAAGCGTTGAAAGAGTCTACGCGGGCCTGTGTTAGCATTTCAGAAGCACTACATAAGCGCTTCAAGCCCATCAGTTGCCTGAAAATGTTATTGTAGGCCACACGTATTTTATCATGCGTCCTTTTGGTGTACTCAGTCCAGAGCTGACAAGTGTAAAATGTCTGGCAGAAAGACCTAAACAACGTCAGTTTCACGTCAGGCGACGCCCTATAAAACTTCCTCGCGATCATGTTCCCAACGATACAGAGAGATCTACGCTGCCGTTTATCGAAGTTGGATAAGAGAACTCAGAGAGAACTTAGAGAGCAACGATAATCAGTCCATTTTAGATCCTAGAAAATACAAACATTCATCCGTCCAATTTTTGGCATTTATAATAATTTGTTTGACTTACATCTGATAGAGTAGTTTTATAAAATCGTCTTGAATGGGTCGATGATGAAATCAACTTCGGAGAACTTTTTTTTTACATTTATGCAAACATGTTAATTGTTAATGTTGCAATATATGTTTTATATGTGTGTTCCTATAATATTTAATGTGTGTATGATGATTAGGATGTCTGATGTGGTCTGAAAATAAAACATTCATTCATTCAGAAGGAAGTGGCAGATTTATATTGGGTCAAATAGTTCTCATCATGTTTTATAACACTGTCAAAATAAACACCAAAAAAACAAACTTAAAGACTGCATTCTCATAGAATGACCTAGCTCCTCCAAATATGGTACACGCGGTAATAAACATTTTATTACTGTTTAAATATTATCCAATCATTGATTTCTGATTGATTGCCGCCAAAACAGTACGTGAAGAGTTATTAGATGATTGATTTTTATTTAGTTGATTGAACCGCTTTGAACTTTAAGGTTCGTTAAGCATTCCACGAAGGTTTTATATTGAAGTCAAGCTAGTAGGAAGACTTTTCAATAGCTCCATCACATTGGAGTTTCTTTCTCAAGATTCAATGTTGTTGACCATAGCCTTCCCCAAATATTTTGACAATGCCCGGTGGTCCTACGGTCTTCAAAAGACTTGGGGACCGCACATAATTGTAAATTCTTACTAATAATAAAAACGTGAAAGTGTTTCTGTCTGTCCATCACTTTTCACTCCTAAATCGCTGTACGCAAAATGAAATTTGTAAAGAGTATCCCCTCGTGCAGGACCTGCCATCGTCGAGATCTTTGGAGTGTATGAGTTTTATAGTGTCCCAGAAAACGCATGTGAAGACGCCGGGAAGCATATTTTATAAGTCAATAAAAAATAGTTCCATGTAATTAAATCTTTGTTTCACTTCACCGAACACATCAGCTAAAAAATACGCGATGAAATAAAAAAAAATCGATACCATTGTTACAATCACAAACAAAAAACACCTATAATGAATATCAAGCAAGAATGCTAATAACATGGCACAAATTTCCTGAATCCGTTTCCTGGCATTTATCCGATAGATTTTGTATCATCTAATGCCGAAATGATGCGCCGGAGTCGGCCGCTTACGATTCAAAGTTTATGACCAGTCGACCCTGGGATCTGGACTACAAACATACAAATAGATAGGTACTTTGTTTGAGATTTTACAGCATACGACTCTCTGCCAAGAGTAAAATTATTTAGTTGTCCTACAGATATTGTCGCACAGGTTTTTTTTGTTTGTTATAAAAAAGCTTGGAACGGGTTTTGCTGCAACTCGAAAAATAACAACAAATAGGCTAAAAGTTTCTATGTTGCTTTTTAACTTTACTTTGTTTGTCTACGTACCAAAGTGACAGAAATATTAAAAATTATAATTGAAATATAAAAAAAATTCTGTGCTTAATTTTATAATTTGACCTATTCTGTAGTTAACATTTACTATTGTATTTATTGAAATAAATAATTTTTGATTTGATTTGAGTTAATTTGTCTTTAAGTTTTCTTAGATGAGAAAACTTAAAGTTTGAATGATCAATCAGTTCTCATCTTATTAGATCTGTTTACGAATCAGCTCATTTTTAAAATTAAAGTTAGCTGTTTTCCGAGCGAGTAGGTTTAACACTTATTCGAGTGTAAGATAAGAAAATCCTGGTTTTCTGTGCAACAACAAATTTTGAGAACCTGTCATTAAAAAAAGAGTGTAAATAGAAAAACGATCGGTTAATTTCGAAAATCGGATCGAAATTTATTTTTCCGCGCTGTCTAGACACGTGTAGAGCAATAAACTCACTTTGCAACGAAAAATAAATATATTCCTATCACCTGTGCGGCATATGCGCAGTGGCGTCCATCTTGAAAAAATTCAAGATGTCGTCTATAACGAGCCTAACAAAGGCTGCCACACTGACAATTGGTCAAAAATCTAAAAATCATAAAAAATATTGTATGCGAAGCCTAGGCATTGCATGAAAAAAAAATAAAAAGATAAGCTTCTTAAGTTATTTACAACGGAATATTTACCATGATTTGAATTTTGAGCTTTCCAATATTTTGGCACAGTTTCATGCGCCATGATCACGGAATAACTTTAGTATAAATAACCATGATGGATAAGCATGCAAGCTGTTGATAAATCAAACTTTTTGCCACGAAACCAACCGACCGACGACGGCTGCAAAGCTGGAGTTCAAATGCATTATTTTTCACATTAAACCACGATGAATGGTATCAAGTGTGTAAATTATTGAAAAGCATACTTTTGGCTATCCATTTCTGTTAGTTTTATCCACAAGAACACGAAACACGACAAAAACCGAACCTCTCAGAAAGACCGTTAAAATTTGATTGAAAAACTAAGTTTTTGATTATGAACAGGGAGTAGACAGTCCGACCACAAGGCAAAGTGACCATTTTTATGATGAATTCTAACTAATATAAAAAATAACAGTTTTTATACCGCACTTATGTGCGCAGCCTTCTGTAGGCTGTACGCAGCCGTTGTTCCGCTATCTTTATTTTAATTTATTTTCATGCCATTTAATGGTGTATCGTAGACGAAAGGCTGCTACTAACTCACCTATGCAAAACTCCTGATAGTACTTTTGAGCAACACTACTTTCATTTGTTGGGAGACAAAACCAGGAGCAGATCAAAGAACTTCACTTGTTTTGACTAAACTCGTCGTACTCTATAAAAGGTTCTTGATATTCTAGTATGACAACGAAGCCAGAACGTGGGCTCACTCCCATCACCTAGAACATTATAATAAAAGGGTCTCCTTTCAAAAACGTAGGTCTAATTGATTTCTGAATGTTTTGGTCATTCGTCGGTTCACCGTTATGGTTTTGTTTTTATTTTATATTTAATTACGGGTTTTTCTCCGAGTATTTTCATTTTTACTCCTAAAAAAAATATGTGTATATGATGTGTATATATTAATAATAAGCGAAAACTTTGTATTCGAATGTTAACAACTTTCCCGCAATTTTTCTGTCAACAAGATCATTTTTTGTCGAGAAATTTTAGATATGCTAAATGTATTTAAGTTTTTTGAAAGTTATTTTTGTAAACAAAAACTTTCCTCAAACATTGATTCCTTACGCAGTAAGTACATATTTTATTGGAACAAGGATTTTGAAAATCCTTCAAATTTGATTTCCAACTAAATGTGATTTAATCAGCATTTGCATATTTGCAAAAAATGGAAATACTTCCTATGCGTTATGAAATTCAATATAATCCTTGAAATCACTGACTAAAGCACATAACTAGTATATGTAGATAAGATGAGTAAGATGATTATGTGTCACATTTAGAGTAAATTGGCGAATTTAATACACTGGCCTCAACAAATTATAACAGGTATACGAATTCCAGCGATTTACATTAACACACTCTGGACTGAAAAATAACTACAAATGTGGCATTAAAACATGGATTCCCATGTTGTTTGTCAGTGACGATGAATGTGAAGTGACCCTAGCTTTTGTAAGAAATTCATAAATTGTAACGAATTGCATAAAAATATGTTAATTTAACTCGTTACTCTCGTTTATTTACACTATTGTATTTACGAAGGGTGATCGCTTCCATTTCTGCTCCAGATTTCAAAAGACCATGACCCATAAATTCTAAAACAAACTATCAAAACATTACTATAACAAATAAATAAATAATGCTGGACAATTCACACAGCATCATCTAGCCCCAAGCTAAGCAGAGCTTTTGTTATGGGTACTAGATACTTGATATACTTAGTACAATACACTACATAGATAGATATTTTTTATTATACATAGAAAACATCGCCCTGAACTAAGTAGTCGGTAGTCTGCAGATCGTACACACATTTGTCCCGAGGCGGGAATCGAACCGTCCTCGAAACTATGCAAAAAGGCTTACTATAAAATATCAGATTATCTAGAGGATACAAAAGTTTGGGTTGGATTTTGCTCCAACTCGAAAAATAACAACTAACAGGCTAAAGCTTTCTTTGTCATCAATCAAAAATACCACTTTATTTCCGTGTCAGTGTATTTTTTTATATGATTTGACCTTTTCTAAGTGAACATTTATTATGTATTTATGAAAGAAAAAAAAAAATTATGAAGCATTTTTGAATTTGAATCTAAACCCTATTCTGTCTATAGGACCACACAAAACCTTCGATATTCACACTGATTGACATAATATCGGTGCAACTTACGAGATGATACTACGTCCACGTCAACTCTGACCTCCGCGTATCTGTATTATGGGGAAATATTGCGTTTTTATGCAATGACACATCTATACCGTGTCCATTTTGAATGAGGCATAAACGTATACAAACCGGCCATACTTAACCTAAAATTCACTTTGTTGGCGCGTCCTTTTATACGTAATTTACATTACTTGTCGATTTTAGATCCTCCCTTCAATAAAAATTGCTTACAATTATATCAGAAACTCGACGTCAAGCAAGTGAGTTTTTGTATCGTGGTTTATTTACTAACATGCTCCATGCTGGATGGATAAACCATAGATACCAATTTTATGTTATACAAATTAAAATGTAGTACGTATTAGTATGGAGTTGTGTGGAAAGACAATAGAATACTAAATTGAGTCGAAAAAGTACCACTCAAAATTTAGGTAGAATCAGAGTCAGAGTCAAATCGTTTATTTCTTTAGACTTACAAAATAAGCACTTAGACAAGTCAAATTTTTACTATATAAATAATTTTGGTAATTTTAAACCGTCTGGTCCGCGTGTACTGAAAATAGAAATGAAACAGAAAAGAAAAGGATTTCACGGGTAAAATCCGTAAAAGCACCTGCATACAATTAGCTTATTTCTTACAAATTATAAAAAAGCAGTAATAAATACACTCACATTGATATGTTAACTGAGACTTAACAAAAATCAAAAAAGAACGTTGATGTCACGTCAGTGTCAAACTGTCAGTGTCAGTATGGCTCATTTGCCAAATGGACAATAGCAATATTATGAAGATATTATAAGTACGCTAGCCTGTCGGTTCGGACATTGTCAAAAACTTTAAACAATCTAAGGCGGCATTTGTAATTGTTAGGTAAACCGGTGGTATGTGCTGAACATAAATAGTCCTGGTGAAAGGAAGGTGCCAGTTTGAACTTTACAAACCGTTGCACAACTGTCAACTTAAATTTTTGATTGATCTTCGACATTTTAAACTAGAATTAATTTGTTGATTTACTCAAAACATAGAATAAAGTGGCAATTGGGTACTTCGTGCAGATATTATATAGTTAGTGAACGGAGGAACCTTGCTTAATAACAACCACTTCTTCCAAAACATTTAGTAATGTCTCGAAGATATTGTTTCTATAAGGACGGCCTTGCACTTTTTAAATGTAAATAATAAAAAACGCGATGCATGCGTGATAGTTATCGTAGCATTTTTCTGCAGGAGCTACTGTGCTCAACTGCCAATATCCTTGAGTCAGCTCTCACGACTGCCATGGGAAGAGTTGTGGTAGAAAAAATTCCAAGCTGGCATCACACGGCCAATGGCCAGGAACAGTGAATTTCCCACTGTCAAATCAACCAAAGAAACAATATAACTGACAAAACTGCATCCATACAATCATTATTATTATAAAGAAAGTAACCTTGTCTGTCTCTTTATCTTTCAGGACTTAACCACTGAAAATATCTAAGTAAAACTTTGCGTGAAGATGGATTGCACTTAGAGGAATGGTAACTTATATTCCTTATCAAAGAAAACTTTTTGTCAAACTGTGGCCAAAATATATTACTCTACTAAAGCAGGCCCAGTTGATAATTATATTTTAGTGCAACATATATTCGGAAATATGTGCCAATGAGCGGACAAGTAATAAAGTACCCACCACAACTAAACCGCCAAATAAATTGTAAGTTTAGTTTAGTGGCACCTTGAATGAAGTGAGGTGTAAATTCAATTTGGAAGTGATCGCGACTGGTTGTAAATGTAACCTACTTTTTAAGTAAATAAACATTGATACGTGGCTTAACTTAATTATTATAGTTGAAAATGTTACGGGTCAACTTGTAGTTGAAATAATGTTTAGATGAACCATTGTCTAGTCAAGTAGCACTTGAAAAATAAGAGAAAGAAAAAATATATAATTTACCTACAGCAGAGTTAAATAAATAAATTAATAATAATGCTGGACAATTCACACAGCATTATTTAGTCCCAAGCTAAGCAGAACTTGTGTTATGGGTACTAGATAACTGATATACTCGTACATATTACAATACACTACATAGATACATATTTTTTTTATTATACTGTACAGATCATCATCATCATCATCATCATCATCATCATCAGCCTATACTAGTCCACTGCTGGACATAGGCCTCCCCTAATGAGCGCCATAGCGCCCTGTCTTCAGCTTGACGCATCCAGCATCTGCCTGCAGTCTTTCGCAGAACGTCATCCCACCTGGCCGGAGGGCGTCCTACACTACGTTTTCCGAGTCGCGGTCTCCACTCAAGAACTCGTTTACCCCAGCGGTTATCGGTTCTTCGCGAAATATGGCCGGCCCACTGCCACTTCAGCTTGCTAATTCTTTGAGCTATGTCGATAACTTTGGTTCTCTGTCGGATGTATTCGTTACGAATTCTATCCTTCAGAGAGACTCCGAGCATAGCTCTTTCCATAGCTCGCTGAGCGACTTTAAACTGGTGGACCAGCCCTATCGTGAGTGTCCACGTCTCAGCTCCGTAGGTCATGACAGGTAGGACGCACTGATTGAAAACTTTCGTTTTCAAGCATTGCGGTATGGATGACGAGAAGACTCGACGTAGTTTTCCAAACGCTGCCCAGCCTAGCTGGATCCTCCTCTTGGCCTCCTTCTCAAAATTGTTTTTACCCAACTGCAGAATTTGTCCAAGGTAAGTGTACTCGGAAACAATTTCGAGAGGGTGGCCATGTACGACGACCGGTCCCGGATCAATGAGGCCATTGATCATAATTTTGGTTTTATCCAAATTCATGCCGAGACCGATGCATTGCGAGGACAGACTAGGCCGTCCAGCATCTGGTTGAGCTCCTCCAGCGACTCCGCCATTACGACTATGTCATCAGCGAATCGAAGGTGTGAGATGTAATCGCCGTTTATGTTAATGCCCTTACCTTTCCAGTCCAGCGTCTTAAACATATCTTCCAAAGCGCTCGTGAACAGTTTCGGGGATATAACATCCCCCTGTCTCACTCCTCTGCGCAGTTGGATGGGTTTGGACTGCTGGTCCTGTACTTGGACACTCATGGTTGCGGCGTCGTAGAGACATCTCAGCACCTCGATATAACGATAGTCTACTTGGCATCGCTGTAAGGATTCCAGAATAGACCAGGTTTCGACAGAGTCAAACGCCTTCTCATAGTCCACAAAGGCCAGACACAGGGGCTGATTATACTCTTCAGACTTCTGTATAATCTGCCTCACTGTGTGTATGTGGTCTATGGTGCCATATCCTCCGCGAAACCCGGCCTGTTCCGGTGGCTGGAACTCGTCGAGTCTCCTGGCGAGACGGTTCGTGATCACTCATGAGAACAGCTTATAGACGTGGCTCAGGAGTGAGATGGGTCTGTAGTTTTTAAGGAGGGTTTTATCTCCCTTCTTAAAAAAGAGAACCACCAAACTCCCGCTCCACGCCTTTGGAGTTCTCCCAGCCTGGGAGAACGGTACAGATGGCAAGGAAAATTCAATTATTTTCGAAAGAACCAAAATACATTTTTATTGATAATCTTCACTTGAAATTAAAAATAAACCTCTAACTATCATCTAGTAACTATCACTTATTACATTTTTTAAACTTTTCGCCAAGAATCAATAACTTTTGTCTAATCTGGGTCAATAATTAATTTTTTTTTATGGAAAATAAAATGTCCAACGTCAAAAAACAAAACATAGCAATGCATTAAGTTTTGACCTATTTTAAAGTGGTTCGTCAAATGAATTTTGGTTAGGTTTGGCTTACAAAATGCACACTAATAGAAAAATCTAATTATATGAATTTAAATAAAATAAAATGTCCACCGTCAAAAACAAAACATAGCTATGAATGCATAGCTATGTTTGCACACGTGCGCAAACATAGCTATGTATTAAGTTTTGAGCTATTTTCGAGTCGTTCGTCAAATAACAATGAAAATTTCGCACTACGTGGTGCGATTCGATTGAGTAGATATCGTGAAAACTTTTTAATGACGTAATAATCTACAGGTTTACATAGTTTTTTGTCAACATGATTACAATATTTCCGTAATTAGAATACATTAGAAGTGTCACAAAAATCTATAAAAACCATAATGTGAAACACAATAATATGATTATCATAAGTAAATTAAGTATGTATATAATTTGATAAGGAATTTGACATTGTGAATACAATAACCATTTGCATAAAATATAATTTCGAAACAGTTTTTATTATTTTAATTTATTTCAGACAATTCCATGGGCTCATTCTGATCTTGTTTAAAACAAGACATTATGTGTTCATAATATAAATAGCTTTTGATGAATGAATAAAGTTTACGTATACTATCTACAACTTAAATGATTATTTAGTCACCTAAATTAATAAACACCGATTTAATAAGTGATTTAAATACATCAAAGTGTGATTTATAGTTCCTGATGAGATTTTGATGCAATGTTGTAGGCACAGAATTTGTTCCATAAATAGATCGTTTTTATATAATATTTTAAATATATATTTTGTTTCTGTATAGGTACTTACTATTCACTTAACCATACAGTTTGTGTGGACCTATCAAGAAAATTCCTTGAATGTTTTTAAACAAAAACATTAATGTTTTGGCTCGTAAAATATTTGCGACTACCACATTTTCTAAGTTTTTACATAAATATATTAAGGTTTAATAGACACTAAGACGCATAAAATATATTGCTTATTATCTTTAAGTAGTATGTGTTTATTAATGAATGTCAACTTTGAATGAAAAACACGATTATGTTACACGGTACCTTTAACAATCCAATTAGAACCCCCAAGCCCTTGAATATTGTCAAAAATAGTTAAACATAGTTTTGTCGTGGCCATTTTCAGCATATTTTCTTGATATTTTTAATTAGTATTGAAAATTCTGCCTTAATAGTTGTTTTACTATAAGTTTTCTTTAGACCGGCTTTTTTAAATGTACCTAAGCTCATTGTAACGTAACGCTTAAGGCGCATACCCGAGCCAATCTGACAGCAATTCCTATTTTATCATATTTTTACGTTTATCATAGGAATTTTTAAAAATCCTACGTTCAGTTTGTGGTATCTATTATAAGCTATTTTTTAATACCTCTTTTATAATTTTATCTCATATAGTTTAGGAGGAGATGCAAAAATAGAGTTTGGTGGCCAAAAAGCGCAACTTCGTATCTCTTCCTAAGCTTTACAAAATGAAACTATTACAGAGGCATTAATAAATAGCTTATAATAGATACCACAAACTGAACGTAGGATTTTTAAAAATTCCTGCGTTTAACGTAATAATAAGATAAAATAGTTGGGGGCGCCACTTTCGCTGGTGTATGGGCCTTAAGAAAGCTAGTACAATTGCATTTCATTAAAACTTCATTAGTATAATTCTAAAACAATTTACACTGTGTCTGAATTTTCACGTTGCATATCTGACTAGAGCGTGATTATTACGTTATCTAAAAAACTAAAAAATGTATTTGTAAAATATAATTTATTATATCAAGAAAATCACTTCGAATGACTTAAAAAATTAAGTTTTTTTGTGTATTTTTTAGGGTTGATCCTGAAAGTAACCCATCAAGGACGCACCTGAAGCCTTAACCCCGAGGCTATATATGTTCTGCGCCGGCGGCCCGCGCAGTTGATCCGCGTGCGCCTGCGCTTGCGCACCCGTGTTGTGAACTGTGTTATGTGCTAGTCAGTCAAGGAAAATGGTGAGCTTTTCTTTACTTTTTTAAATAGTATAATTTTAAGGAGGTCCTTTATTGAAAAAAAATAACAATCAAATAACATAAATAAATTAAAACTATTATTAATCTAACTGCAGACTGTTGTAAACCAATCTAAAAGTAGCTCAACTGATCAATATCTATCGGAAGCGTGGTATTTGTTTCAAACTAGTTTTTAATATTTTTACAGGATTTTCTTCTTTTCGTGTGCTTTTTTCACTTTACTAAATAAGATCAGCTGATTGTACTAGCCCTAATATTAAATTATTTTTTCTATTTGGAACATCAAAATTGACGCAAGACTTTTAGTCATTAGTAAATTTATTTAAGAAGAAATAACATAACCAGCATAAAACAACGCAAGAGCTAAGATCATAATACTTTTATAGTATAATAATTATTTTTAAGGCATTATGAATAATTTGTCGACATGATTGAAGCTCGAACTTCAGTATCTAGACGGCGCCTATAAGTTCCACAGAAAATCCTCAAATTGTAAACATTAAGAAACATAAACTTG
This sequence comes from Eupithecia tripunctaria, assembly GCA_955876795.1. Lineage (NCBI taxonomy): Eukaryota > Metazoa > Arthropoda > Insecta > Lepidoptera > Geometridae > Eupithecia > Eupithecia tripunctaria. The sequence continues at coordinate 958,261 of OY041604.1, forward strand.
AGCTTAAAAGTCAAGAGATAACGCTTGACCTATGTCCACGATAAGATCCAAAACTAACTAACAGTGTTACCTTTAACCCCGGTTAGATTGACATGACATATGTTACTTTTATGCAGCTATCAATACACCCAGCTTGGCTTCATTTAAAAATAAACTTAAGCTGTGGCTCATCGAGAGGGCGTTCTATAAGGTTGAGGATCTTCTAGACAAAGCAGTTACGCTATAATTTAAATTCTTAATCCTTTGACATTTAACTGAACCATATGTATCATGAATTTATTGTTTACATTATGTATAATTTATTACTATTTTTATATTATATTCATAAGTAAATTATTATTGTATATTAAGTACTTTAATTTAATTTTACTTATTGTTTTATATGACTATTGTATGACCTGTAAATTTGCTTTTTTACCAATAAAATGTCTATCTGTCTATCTGTCTATCTGTCTATCATAGATACTAATTTACAAGTATTCGTAAATAAAGCTGGGTTTAGAATCCTGAGGCAGGTCATATTTACATCGGGTCATGTTTTAACAAACTGTCAGTGAGCTTTACTAACGTGAGATTAATTACCTCATTATGTAAAGTAAGTTGTTACAAACTTTAATGATGTGATAGGTAACTCAAGTATGATACCAAGATATACCATTAATTAATATCGAAATCGCATTTAGTGAATTGAAAACCTAGTTATTTCTAATAATTCCTACTGGACTGGATAAAATGTAGATCCTTTTCAACTTTGATTTTGTAATTCGAAACATGACACCTCCCAAACAAAATTAATTAATGTTATCAATTCTCTGATTTAACATTTGATTTAATTTCCAATGGCTTGACCACCAACACCTATCTCAAAATACTTCGCAAATTATGTTAATGATGCCATTACGATGTTCCATTTAGAATCTATAAAATAATCCTACGTTCAACGCCCACGATCATTTGAATAACAAAACAAAGTGACATCTGAGGTAAAAATTATGAAATAGATGATCTCTAGCACCTATTATAATCACACCACACTATCACACTGGGATTATACATGCGAAATTTGCATTACCTTTTTTCATTTCTTCCCGAAATAGATTTTCCAAAGTTTCCATAATAACAACGCTTGCAAAGCGGTGGGCAGAACCAAGTTGTTTTATAATACCGCAGACCTACACCCAAAGAAAACCAGCATCAGATTGGAATAATAATGCCAAGAAGAAAGGGCAGGGCGTCAGAGATTTTATAAACTTTATTGTACCCTTTGAGATGGCAACCCTTGCAACTGATGACTGATACTGCCTATCAGTCATCAGGTATTGCCAGGGCAGTTAATGCTTACTTACTTTCTATTTAACCTTTTAATGGAACAATGGGCTTATTTCTTACTAGTCACGAGTTAAGGCCCGGTGGTGTAAGTCAACCCTCCAACTCAATCTGTGACCGTCGTAAGAGCCGACTAAGGGGACATACCAGAGGCCAGGCAGTAGCTTCCTTTGTGCATTATCTCAAGCGTGGTGATTATGGCCAGGGGGTTGGCCGGGTTATTTAGGGGAGGCACGTTCAGCAGCTGAAAAACCCATCGGCTTATATCAAGAAGGTTTGAACATTAAAATATGATTTAAAGCGTCCACGAATAAAACACATAAGGATCTTTGACCATCTCCTTATATGGAGTCGTTGAGTTATGAATGTCAACGGGCGATTAGCCATCTGCTGCTAATGATTTGATTTCAGCATCATCATCATTGGTCTTTAAAATACTCACAGCTGGGCATAGTGGGCCTGTCTCTGGGCTTGTCTTTCACATTGGTCCTTTGCCAATCTGGGCGACAAGAGTTTATAGACTATAAAACGGGTTTAATCCGGACGTCGTCATTTGAAACGGTCCTATTCCCAATGTCTCTAGAAAATTGTTCTCAGCGTCTCACGTGAGACGTTGCCTATTCTCAGCGTCTCAAAAAACAAACAGATTTTAATTTCAATCTACAATATCTCCGGTACATATGTATAAGGCTACCTGGGAATTTTAGTGATGTCTTGACATTCATTTTGCTCAAAACTGAGGCCGTCATAATAAAAGAGAATTCTAGAACATAGAATGAGTCGTCTTTGTAAGCATCTACGGATCAAGACATCCACCTCTTGATGGTAGTTGGCACCTTGATGTAGAATGCGACACTTAATGAGAATTCTTCAATAAAACAAATCACAAAATCATTACCTACTTACGGACACAATGCCTTTGTTAAAAACAGCTATAAGTATTCAGCAAAACTCGTTCATTCATATGTATAGCTTTTTTAACATTTTTAAATACAACATGTTAATGTGCATTACATTTACCTAAAAACCAGTTTTGAATTCCGTCTGACTAAACATTTACAAATAATAAAAGAAATAAGCTGATATTCAAATCATAGAACAACATTTAATTTCAAACATGAGTCATGAAGAGGTTCTATCAGTATATTATATTAAGGATGCAAAATAAATGTGGTACTAATTTTAATAAAACTACAAGTCAAAGTCAAAGTCAAAGTCAAATCGTTTATTTCTTTAGACTTACAAAATAAGTACTTAGAGAAGTCAAATTTTTACTATATAAACAGCTTGATAAATAGTTATTACTATCAACAAGAAATAAGGTGCAATTGACTTTAATTCACTTCAATTTTTTGTCCACTAGCGGAAGAAGTGAAAAAGAAACCACTAGCAAGTCCATCGCTTATCAACTAATACAATCTTAGGATAACTAAGTCTAACTGGTCTTACATACTATTGTCTGTATGGAACTGGGCGACATCCGGCCAAGCGTTAACATCATTTACGTAGAGTAATAGGCTTTCTTGATAAGATTTCGTTTTATGTACAGTTTAAATTTACGAATAGGGAGCTCAGTTGCTTCAGATGGAAGCTTATTATAGAATCTTACGCAATTGCCCACAAATGATTTCCCTACCTTTCGTAATCTATATGATGGGATGTGTAATTTGTTCTTGTTTCTTGTATTTTTATTGTGAACATCACACCTTTTCATAAAGTTATCTCTGTTTTTGTGTGTATACATTAGATTTTCATAGATGTATTACGATATTACTGTTAAAATATTTATTTCTTTAAATAATTCCCTTAACGAGTCTCGTGGATTTAATTTATAAATAGCGCGTACCGCCCTTTTCTGAATAACAAAGATAGTCTGGATGTCAGCTGCCTGTCCCCAAAGCAAAATACCATAAGACATAACACTATGGAAGTAACTGAAGTAAACTAACCTAGCTGTATCTTCATCGGTAATGTATCTAATTGTTCGAACCGCATACGCTGCTGAACTAAGTCTGTTTGCGAGAGCATCAATTTGCGGTCTCCATTGAAGAGAGGAATCAATATGTAACCCTAGGAAAACAGTTGAGTCTACAAGGTGAACAATCTCATCCTTTAGCATTATCTTAGTTGGGAGCTCTCTTACATTTGGTAACATGAATTTTATGCATTTGGTTTTTGAAGCATTGAGTAAGAGGTTATTGGCGGTGAACCAATCTAGTATTTGTGAAAGAGAATTATTTACATCGTCATAATTATGTTTATTTCTGTCAACTTTAAAAATCAATGAAGTATCATCAGCAAATAAGACTATATCACAGAGATCTTTTGCTAGAAATGGGAGATCATTTACATATACTAAAAATAGAAAAGGACCCAATATTGATCCTTGCGGGACTCCTAAATCGATTTTTGATCCCCTAGATCTTTATTAACCAATATCAACTTTTTGGACTCTATCAGATAAATATGATTGCATAAGGTCCAGTGCCTTGTTTTGAATTCCATAATGTCTTAGTTTATTTATTAATGTACCATGATCAACGCAATCAAAAGCTTTAGAAAGGTCACAAAATACACCAATAGCGTTTTTCGCTTTATCCCATGCATCCAATATGTCCTTTAATAGAACTGTACCAGCATCAGTTGTCGATCTACCCTTGGTGAAGCCAAATTGATTTTTATGTAACAATACCTATTGAGGTTGAAGTGAGAGGACAACTGTGTGAGAATAATTTTTTCAAAAACTTTACTCATTGCAGGAAGTATTGAAATTGGCCTATAATTGGCCGGATCAGTGTGGCTACCAGATTTATAAAGAGGAACCAGTTTACTATATTTCATGAGATCAGGGAAAACTCCTGCATCAATACAACTATTGAAAATGTAAGCCAAGTATGGAGCAACTTCCTTAATAATAGAACTCAGTACTTTGGTTGAAATACCCCAAAGATCCTCAGTATTTTTGATGTTAATAGACTTAAATGTTTTCACAATATAATTAGCGTTTACATGACTAAATATAAAAACCTCGGTACATTTATCTACAGATGATTCTAATAATTTAACCGCGATTGAAGGTGAGGAGTTTAGAGACCGGGTATCAACTTTAGGAATATCAGAAAAGAATGAATCAAAAGCATCGGCAATATCTTTATCGTTTGTAAGTATTAAATTATTAATTTTTAACCTTTTCTCTCTTTTTCGTGACTTAGATTTACCAGTTTCGTTATTTATAAGTCTCCATGTTGTTTTGATTTTATCAGATGAGTTACAATTTTTTTCCTCAAAAACAGGCATTTCGCTGTGTTACAGACTTTTTTAAATGTTTTTGAGTAGTTTGTTAAATACAAAAGAAACGCAGGATCATTTAACATAGCTTCTCTAGCACCATAAAGATCATATAGTCTATTCCTACTTCTATAAATACCGGGAGTGGCCCAATCGGTAAATCCGACCCTGTCCCTAACTGTGCATGTTTTATATTTAAATACTTCGCTGTGTTCTTTGTTTATAACACTTAAAAGTTTGGCAAAAAGATCATTAGGGTTATCGGAACAAGTTATATTAGCTACTGCTAGTTCCACTTGACTTTGAAAATTCTTAATACGGCTCTCTGTAATAGGCCTATAGGTATATTTCTCTTTTCTTCTAAGTGAAGCCATTGATCATTCTTTCATCATTCATTATTTATATGCAGCCAGATTCTACTTACCGCCTTTTTGCCACCATGGTCCACCTCTGGGCAAATTCATTGACTAACGCAATATTATTATTTTCATGCCTCAAAGTGTAGTTAAGTATGTTAAGGCTTGGCTACTTATTGCATAACCTGAAACCATTCGTTCCTCGATAGTATCGAGACTTTACTAGGACGTTGCCTATGTATCAGATTTTTATGTATCTATATTTGCTTCACATGTGCTCATGGAATGCAAATCCCAAGAGATCTCAGATTTGCGTAGTTTCTATACTTAGAAAAAGGGATCGCTCACTATTACTCATCACCGCGCTACTTACTCAAGTAATTAAAGTAAGGGTTCTGCTTTCTGTGTGACTGCGGCCGCGTGAAGATGCGCTGGTGAAGGACGGCGTTATGCAAGAAGGTCGCGTAAAGGTTGCGCGACAAATCTAACCGGCTTCTCGAGCTCTTGATCTTATGTTGTACTAAACCGTCTATTCTGTAAATTAAAAAGACTTATGAATTAGCTCCGTTTTTACAATAGAAGAGACAGTCTCTTTAGTGAAGAAAAAAAGTGGAGAAGATAACCTTAGGCTTTAGGGCACTACTAACCAAAGTGTGTAAAGAACATTATATTCCATCTCACACATAATAATGTAAGTTTTCAACACGAGCGACCGCGTTGAAGTCTTTAGTATGAAAATAATTGATTTTGTTCGACGAACGAACGACGACGAATCGACTTAAATTTTTATAGTTTTTTTATGAATTTTCATGGATTCCATTGTCAGAATTGAACAAAATTAAAATGGGACCACACGAGAAGCACCGGGGGCCTGATTCCACTAACACAATCGCCTCACTATGACAATATTATCGCTTCATTATGGCGTAACAATCACCGCCATTGACACCTTTTGGTATTCTACTAACACGATCTTTTTTTGTTTATGCCTTATCTTTGACTATTTTGATTATGATTATATGCCGCATTACATTATTGACACAATATTATAAGTCATAGAGATTGTAATCTTATGGTAATAGAATACCAAATAAATTTACGACTAAATCTCTATCTTAATCGTATGGCGCCATTATAGCATTTTGTTTAAAAAATAGTGGTATTAGGCCCCAGCTTTCATATAAAAAAAGAATCATGAAGATCGGACCACCCACTCAAAAAAAAAAGACGTGTGGCACTCGGGGACTGCCGCGGTAAAGCTATTGCAATGCCATCTAGAGGCGAGTTGCTGAACTAAAGAGACAAACGTCAAGGTTTTTTCGTTACGGAATTTCTGGATTCGGTCCCCGCGCTCAAGGCCCGCGATAGAAGCTATGCAATAGCTTAAAAAAAAAAAAAAATACAGTTGAATTGATAACCTCCTCCTTTTTTTGAAGTTGGTTAAAAATACATATGATTTCCCATATCTCGTACATTTGAAATTTTCAGGCGTTGCAACATAGTACATTTATATTTTTCATAACATATCATCATCATCATCATCATCATCATCATCATCATCATCATCATCAGCCTATATTAGTCCACTGCTGGACATAGGCCTCCCCTAATGAGCGCCATAGCGCCCTGTCTTCAGCTTGACGCATCCAGCATCTGCCTGCAGTCTTTCGCAGATCGTCATCCCACCTGGCCGGAGGGCGTCCTACATAACATATACAACACATTATTTTTAAGTCTATTATTTAAGAGCTTAATCAATTTCATCAAAGAACCAATTTTGATTAATGGAACCAACACTTAAATGTTTCAATGAACTTTACGTACTATCTTCCCTACCTTATTAAATCTCGATAAATCACATGTGTTTCGCAATTCTCTATACTCTATACGGTTCCTCGGTATTTATAGGAAATACTTATTTGCCACTTAATTAATATGTAGACGTGCGTGAGATTCAATGTCACCGCTTGCGCAACTTTGACGATCTCGATTGATTTTTAAATGATCGTTATTATGGTCAATTTGTTGTTAATAGATTATTTTGATTGCTTATCAATTAGGTAAAGGGTTACTACTAACAAGTTTGGATGTGCAGTGCAGTGACTTTGAAAAGTTTCCGGTACAATCTACAATATAGACAAATTGTGTTGTTTTGTGGTGCGTTTTCAATACAAGATTGTTTTTTGTAGTAGTGTACCTATATTTTGATATTCAAATGTTTGTCTAGTGCTTAAGAGCTTTACGTTTTTTTGCGGACAAAGATGTTTCGAAGACAATTGTTCCGCATTCTGACGATGAGAATAGCTCTTGTTTTTAATAAATTATAAAGTTTTTCTAGCTCATCATTACGCAACAAACACGTATTTTTTAAAATAAGTCACTTCATCTTCAATCAAGTACTTTAACTGACAAACCTAAAACTTATTCCTTTAGAAACTAGTTTCCAAGTTGTACTATTGCATCCGATGTAAATAAAACTATTTAACTCTGACTCCTAGGTCTAGAAGAGATCTACTCTACTTAAAGTAATGGTGATACCAAAAAAACTCATTTGACTTTTAGAGTTAGCACAAAATAGCTCAAGAATATGAAAGACTAGCGGCCCGCCCCGGCGCCCCGTATGAGTGGACATTTATATTTTTAACATATTATAATATATAATACGAGTAGTCTATGTTACTCAGATAATGTAGCATTCTAATAGTGTATGAATTTTTAAAACTTGTCCAGTAGATGTTGAGTATATTCGTAACAAAAATACTGTTTTTTCTCATAACAATATAAGAGAAGTCAAAAATATTTCTAACAAAACTCTGTGACCCAGTATTGCAGACCACACAACTCGTATTTTAGAGCCTCTCAGAGCGGCGCACAGAAGCTGTACAGATCTGCTGATAGTTTTGTACTGTTTGCTTTGTCTGGCTGCGCACGCGTCTATCTGCTACTCAGACGGACAATCGCAGAGAAACTGTTTTTAGTATTCTTTGAATGTTGTTATCTGTCTTTGAAGTTTTTTAAGGCAAAAGTATTGTGAGCAAAGAAAAATACTACAAAAAATTCAAAAGATTATACCATATCGTAGAACATTTTATCTGTTTACCGTCTATTTTACGACGATTGACTTTTGAAATAGCTATTTTATTTTTATCTTTTTGATCAGTAGGTTGCGGGTTCGATTCGCTCTGACAAATTCAAAATGTTTGTACGATTTGCAGATATTTATTGCGGATTTATTGAGGTGTATATTCTATTTATAATAAAAATATCTATTTACGTATTAAATATATCAGTAATAACATAAGCTCTGATGCTGTGTGGATGGTCCAGCATTATTTATTTATTTTCCTAAATGCCATGAGAACGTTTTCAGTATACTATGGCTCTATTTATTTGTTAGTAATTGTCAAAGACTAATTTTCATACAGTCGATGTTGTATACACACGGGTCAAAGTGGAACTAACATTCCAATACAGTACATACTATGCTACATAGCTGTATCACGTAAGCACAAATTCTAGCTACGCCAAGTAAGAAGCTCCCAAGTTATGAATCTAACATATACTGTAATGGCTTTTGAAACATAACACTAAAAAACTACCTTTGGATGAAAATTACTTATTTGTAAGACAGATGACCAGAAAACATGAGTGACGAGGGATAGGCAATGTTGTCTCCACCAGTACCTTTCAACCATGTTGTAACTAACTTGAAACACAAGCGGCTGAGTCGTTGCACACTCGGTATTTGATTGGCACTTCTTCAGTTCAAAGGAAATAAATTATGCAGGTATTTCTTTTAAAGTATTGCTGCTTTTTCTTTGACCCCTATTGCTTCAACTGTTTGAAAGGATTATGGTATACTAGCTGCGCCCCGCGGCTTCGCACGCGTTGTTCCTATGGTAACGTTTAAAGGTGATTTTTATCCCACGGGAACAGATTTACGGGATAAAAAGTAGCCTTTGTTTTATTCCAGTATTAGAATTACCTGTAACCAAAATTTCAGCCCGATCTGTTCTGTAGTTTTAGCGTGAAGAGGTAACAAACATCCATACATCCATCCAAACTTTCGCATTTATAATATTAGTGTGAGATGTGATTTTTACCAAAGCATGGCCACGATTGGAACATTAAGCCACTTAGATCGAATACAAAATGTCCTATTGCCATTTCAGTTCGAAATGACTGGTTTCTACCTAAATCAAGATCTTAGAGTTAGAAGCCAACAGCCTTCTTTGGCTGTATATAATGATTAAGTTAAAGATTGGTTACAGACTCAGCATTTCTGCATTTGTACCTCATTGTAGTCTTCATCTTGTCTTACCATTGATATCCATTATAGGGTATACCAGACCCCTGTTTGACTCACCCGCATAATCAGTGTCAGTTGTGAGCCTCATCCACAGCTTTTAAATCCTTCACCTCTATACCTCAACAGCCTATATTGGTCCCTTGTTAAACGCTGGCCTCCCCTTAATAAGCGCCTTATTAGCTATTAGGTTGGGGATCGCAGTTTGGTGGTAGAATGGTTCGTTAGAAGGCGCTACTGCTCCCCGTAGTTAACCCTTAGTTGCCTTTTACGACACCCGCGGGAAGAATTGGGGTGGTGCCAATTCTAATCCGGCACCACACGGCTTAAAAACACGCATTAGACATGACACGGCTGTGACATGGCTTTCAAATTATGTACATATTTGTATATCTTTATTATCACACTTGACAAAGGTCCTAATGTAATAAAACGTAGAAGTATGTGTGTACAGCTAAATATAGTTAAGGTAACTATTATTACTTGTTGATAATGAAATTAAAACAAACTTATTTCATCTAGTAAAAAAAAAAAAAAACGAATCGACCTTTGCAGCTATGTAACTACGTACCTATGTCGAGTGTTCGTATTATTGCATTGTAGGAGTTGGCTCAGAGCTATGAAATGGCAGCGTTATTCCGATCCATTAAGTTTATAAAGCAACTTTTTGGCAGTCGTTATGACTATCATCAATACATTAATGGTGTACATTCTTTAAAAAATTAAGTCATAAAATGATAGCAAATGTATTATCAGTAAAAACGTAACATATCGATAAGTAATTTATATTCCAATAACTACTATTATTATTTTATTTTACTGCATGTTGATTACTAATAAATTATATGTTCAAATAATGTCATTTCGAGGAATAAAAATCTTTTTATTTTATTTTATTATATTAATTTAATGACTAAGGATTATAAAATAATAATCAAATAATCAATACGCAAACGAGTATATTTTATTTATAATGATTTTAGATAATATATTTTCTTCGCGTCACATAATTTTTATGCGATATTTGACCTTTTCCACGGGCCCACTGGTAAGATGTCAAATGTCTATAAAAACCTGTGACACATGACATGGGGTCAGGTCTCGATCGGTTAAAATAAAAACTCGTTCTTCATCAAATTATGGGCCTTAAATGCCTGTTATTACGATGTTAATTCGTTTACAGTAATCTGGTGATACATCAGTGTTGTAACCCCTATTATTCGGTTGCAGAATCGATTTTCAACGAAAGTTACTCAAAAAGTTCATGAGCTCGGCCTTGCTAAAGATGGCTCGGTGGCTGCTCACAACAGGCGTATGAATAATAATTTATTATCTTTGCCATGGATTAAATCAGTGGCCATAAGCTTATGAAGACATCTAATATCTCGGATAATCTCTGTTTCGAAATATAGGTAGGTACTTTAGTAATCAATCACTTTTGTTTATGGCTGCCTCTACCAGCCTATGCTAAACTCCTCTCCACTAATAGGTTGTAACTTGTAGTCATAGGCCGGTATTATGAAAGCTTGCTCAGTCATAGAGCTATGCTTAAGTGACGTTTATGCTATAAAAAAGCGTTGTTCAAGCATATATCGATGACTGAGGAAGCATCGTTTCGACTGTCTGAAAAGTTTGACATTATATTAGTTCTATGTTCGAGGTTTTTTTTCTTTTTGGAAGACGCCTCATTATAACAAATAATTAGTAAAATACAGCAATAAGGTGCAAAAAAACCTTTTAAGATTTGTGGTTACTTCAATGTCACGTAATCTTCAAATAATGTCAAAGGTTGCTGGCTGAAGTGTTAAACGCGGAAGTCAATCCACGGGTTAAATAAGACTATTATTATCTGCTCATGGTGCATTTTTGACATTTCAAATAAGTAACTTGGTCGAAAATGCTAAATAGATGCACGGGCGAATAATCGATTTTAATGACCTTGGCCTTTGATCTGTTATACCTACAAATATCGAGTTTAAAATGTTTAAAAATGTACAGACGCTCAAAATATGCATTTAGTTTTAAAGACCCTGCATCTTCTGTTTTTCTGGCTAGTTATTACTTGGGCCCTTTTAGACTTTAGTAAGTTGAACGAAATAAAGTAATAGTAGTAGTATGTGCCATAATCAAAATAATTAACACACTCAAACATAAAATAAATACATAAATGTATATGTTATATGAAGTTCTAGAGATTTTCGACGCTTACAACACTTGATTTCATGGTTTTTTTCTATTAATTTGTTTAGTTAGTTATCACATTCCCGTACTGTGGTGGACATTTTTGGAATATTATTTGATTTATTATTATTAGATCTGTTACCATGGTTTCTGATTTCTACGCAACTCTGAATCGAAAAAACAAAACTCTCTCTATGATCTATAACCTTTAAGCTTATTTTCAATTACATATTTCACAAAATTATTAAAAAAATTGGATTTGATGGTACCTTAAGTTACGGCATTTAAAAATACTGGTTTGACAAAAATTCCGACCAGATGAGATCAAGTTAGACATTAGTTTAGGTACCCAGTTATAATTTATAGCCGCTTTTAGTATACAAGTTATTTTATATTTTATTGACAGGTTTAAATTCGCAATAATTAAAACACGTCTTGTTAGACATGGGTCGATAAACTCTAAAGTTATTTTTATTAAATGACAAATTGGGCTTAAAAGTTTATAATGGTATTTCCCAGTAACTAAATAATGCATGACGCAATCCAAACAACATCATTTAGCCCCAAGCTAAACCCCAACCTTAACCTCAATAGTCTTTATTGGTCCACTGCTGGACGCAGGCCTCCTCCTGATAAGCGCCTTAATGGCGTGGCGGTGCAAATTCTAAACCAGCACCACACAGCTCAACAGCTAAACAGAGCTTGTATAATGGGTACTAGATAACTGATATAGGTACATACTTAATACAATACGTTCAATATATAAATTAGCCTCTTGTCTCTTTTTTGGAAAAAAAATGGAGTTTTTGGGCTTATTTAACTACCTTATGGATAGATTTTTGGTTATTTGTTAGTAGTTTTACACATTTTGGACTATGGACTTTATTTGCTTTCTTAAGAAATTACTTTTCTTAAGAAATCAAATAAATATAGTCCCGAAAATCCGACATCGTAGTCTAGCGATTATGCCATCCCCGTACTGATCGCGAGTTCGAATCCCATCGTTGGCGAACATTTTTGGGACTTTATTTGATTTCTTACCATAAGTATGTGTAAATATATTTAATTCGTCTTTAACTGACTTAATAACAGGTTTACCCCATAATGTTAAATATATCCAATATGTTGTAATCGTCTAGGCATAAATCTAGGTAAAGACTCTTCACAGTACTTACTTTGCAAGTCAATGATAATTAATAGCATATCAATAAATACTGCCTGAGTTGAAAATTGTCAACACCCGTGTTCCAACTCTTGCAACTTCTAAGTTATCAAACTTAATTGAAGACACTTAATCTCTCTGTTATATGGACAGAAATCTAATCATAAAAATCTTTCTCAAAAAGAAGCTACATAACCAGTTTAATTATTTTTAGTGCTTTATGCCGCGTTTTATCAGCCAAAGAATCGACAAAGTTGGGTCAGATTTTTGCGTTATTGTTAAATTTCTTTGAAATTACCCTGAACGTAAGTACGTAAGTACGAGCTTACGCACTAATACTAAGAAAAGTCTTCTTTTGCCTACAAGATACTTCGTTCGGGAACCCTTATAACTTCAATACTCGATAATTTTACTATGACCAGGTTCCGTGGTCTGTGGTATTTATTCAGATAGCTTGGGTAGCAAACCACGTAAGTGAACGGGTGGCCGCCCCATACCAGACGAAATCAGATGATATCTGAAAAAACAAAATTGGCCCAGTGTCGATGAAGACCGCAACAACTGAGCAGAACTGGAGGAGGCCTTACTCAAGAAGGGTCTTAACTACTAACAAAATATAAATATTAAATTCAATTCAAAAAAGTAGGTTTATCAATTATAATAATTATCTATGATATAAATCACACTAATGCAAAAGTTTGAATGGATGGATGGATGTTTGTTACCACTTCACGCCAAAACTACTGAACGGATTGGGCTGAAATTTTACATGCAGGTAATTATAATCCTGGAATCAAGCATAGGCATACTTTTTATCACATAAATCAGTGCCCGTGGGATATAATTCACCTTCAAATGTTTAAAAAAAAACGTGTGATGCCGCAGGGCGCAGCTAGTATTTAAATAAAGGAAAGTCGGGTTAGTTAAACTATTTATAACTGAAGAACGGCTGAACCGATGTGGCTGTAATTCGTGGGGAGTAGCTTAGAACCAGGAGACGGGCATAGGATACTTTTTATCCTGTTCCCGTGGAATGTGTAATAAAAATTTCCCCGGGGGTAAAGCCGCAGGGCGCAGCTAGTTTGAGATAAAATTAGGTACATTATATTTTAAATTACGACAAGCTATTCTTTTTATAAGTATTATTGAAATTGTTTGCTTGGTTATACAAGCCTTTTATTTTTCTCTTTTTTTCTGTGAGATAGTAAGTAAAATTAAATAATTAAGCCCTATAGCGCCTAGTAGTGTCCAGCCAGTGGGTCAGTCAATATTTTACCAATAAATAGGTCCATAGTACCACTGGTCTCGTGTCAAGATGAGCGTGTTCATTGCATAAGTCGGTGGCTGCGATGAGCAGCTCGCACCCAACGGTAAACTTGACCGTGGCGACCCTTTTGTGTTGCTTGTCGTAAAATTATGTAATTACATGAAAAAATTACTTGGATATCACATCATACAACTAATATAAATGCAAAAACTTCGATGGAATTGATGTTTGTTACTTTTTTACGTTAAAACGGATTGGAACGATTGGGAACGAATTGGGCTGAATTTTGGTGTAGATGTGTGGGTCTTGTCTTGACCTACATGATAAAAAACATAAATTCTTCATCTTCCGGTCCTCATCCCACTCTATGCAAGGACAAAATGTCTTGACGAATCGCGTTTTGGACGAAATGGTAACAATGCCTTTGTAGTCTAGAAATATTAAATAAATAAATAATGCTGGACAATTCACACAGCATTATCTAGCCCCAAGCTATGCAGAGCTTGTGTTATAGGTACTAGATAACTGATATACATAATACAATACACTACATTATATAGATATTTTTTTATTATACATAGAAAACATCCAGAACGCCCATATTGATGTTATTTAGTAAATATCTAACACATTGAATGGCTGCACTACACGTCATAGTTAATCGCCCATCGTTGAACACTTGGCCTTTGTTCTTATATAGTGTTATATAAAACCTTAAATTATATTTTTCTAAATATGTGTTTGTGTTTTTAACTGACTGAGGTTCTGTGTTTATCTGTATGTCTTATCTATCTTCGTCGAATTCACCGTCAATTATAAAGCTATTTTGAAAATTCTATCTATTTTGTGTAGATATTGCCCAAAGGACCACGTTTTAACATTTTGATTCTCGAGGGATCGGTGTTTGTATCGCAGAACTAAAACCACGTATTCAAATTTTAAGATGCTACTTTGTATTTTAACAAGTATGGCAGCTAATAATTTCGTGTCATGATTGCTGTTTTAATAGTCAAAGTTATTTACGATGGGTGTCAAAACTCATTAGCCAACAAAACACTCAAATCTTATTGACAGATCACATTGACTTAGTTGTCAGTGTGTTAATCTGACATTGACAGGTATATCTGCGGCTTAGGACAAACAAACCGTATCAAACAGAGCGCAAGGTTCAAATTTGAATAAATGCCTTTGTGTGTAGATACAGATAAGATGTCATCTCCTTTGAATATAAAGCGTAGGTAAATGATTGAGATTCTTGAAGTGAATTTGTGTTGACGTCACGATTCATTTATAAATTTACTATTGTTATATTTCCTAACCTTGGGACTTATAACAACACCTCGACCTCCTCAACAGCGGCGCTGCTGCCTACCCCCGGTGGATATCCACTAGTCGCCTCTTTCTTACGATATAAAACATCACACCTTACACTAATATTATAAACTAGCTGCGCCCCGTGGCTTTGCACGCGTTTTTTCTATGGAAACTTTTAAAGGTGATTTTTATCCCCCGGGAACTGATTTATGGGATAAAAAGTATGTTTGATTACAGGATTAGAATTACTTCTGTGCAAAGTTTCAGCCGGATCCGTTCAGTAGTTTTGGCGTGAAGAGGTAACAAACATTCATCCATCCATCCAAACGTCCATAGATCCATACAAAGTTTCGCATTTATAATATTAAGTGTGATGTGATGTGATGCGAGAATTTGGATGTTGGGATGTTTGTTAACCCTTCACGCCAACACTGTTTAGCGGATCGGGCTGCAATTTTGCATAGATGTAGGTAGGCTAAAACTAGAGTGAAAAATTATTTTTATCCCATAAATCAGTTCTCATGGGTTAAAAATAACCCTCCAACGTTTCCATAGAAACAACGCGTACGAACACCAGGAAACAGATCTCAGAAACTAGAGGTAGTATATTGCAGAAATCAGAACATCAAACATGGCACCTCAGAAAATTTACCTAAAAGTTGTAAAAGTTTGAATTTTCTGTGTGTTGGTAGGTACATGTCTATCTACACAAACGACACGTCACTACAAAGGTACCTACCGAATTCAACTGCAAATGAAATTTGTATAAATACAAACAAAAATAAATTTAATTCTTTGTTCATAACGAGATAAAAAACGTTCAATGACGAATGCAAATGAAGGAACATTCCTGTTTAATAGTTCTTTACCGTAGTTAGCATCATTACGTTTTATGGTAATTGGGGAACGCAGTTCAGTGGTAGAATAGATCTGCAGGGGGCGCTGCTACTCGCCCCCAGTGGATACCCCTTAGTCGCTTCTTACGACACCCACGGGAAGAGATGCGGTGGTGCAAATTCTAAGCCTACAGCACTACACAGCTGCTGGACCTAAGCTCTTAATTGCGCCATCCAGCATCTACCTGTACTCTTAAAAACAAGAGTCAAACATGCTGATTCGTTTTCTTGCAAACACTATTCTAAGCAAGACTGAAATTTGTGGGGCCCAGGGCTTGCTACATTTAATTTGCCGAGTTGCGGTCTACACTACACTCCATTGACGGATTATTGTTATTGTAATCAGCCCGCATCGTAACTAAAGGGCAATTTCCATATAAATTTATTGTTATTTATTTTATTAAAACCTTCGATAAAATTAAAATAACGAGATGACCGAGAAATAAAACATCTCTTCCTGATAATAAATCAATTTAGGTTTCTACCAAGGTACTTATTAAACTTGGGCCTGTAAATAAATTAACGCGTCGCGACACACATATTTTTTGCTTTTATCATTTATATATAGTCATATAGTCATATTATATTATATATATATATATTATAATCTAATCATCTAATATAAAATATATATAATATATTATAATCCCTCGCTGTGCATGCAGTACGGATCGTAGTGGTAGAATAGTTCTGCAGAAAAATGTGCAAATAATCTGCAAACAGTTCATCAGACAGGGTATAATAATATGCATGTGTCTTCAAAAAAACTAGTATTATTTTAACGTAATTTCTATTGATATAGAAATATATCTGTATTATATAATATAACTGTATATTTATTTTTGTATTTTATTATGTATTTATTGTAAACTTTAATAATTGAAAAGTAGATATTTTAAATCTCAACCGCAAAATTTATAAACGCAACGCTATTGGCACCCGAACGGTGACGTCATACTTGGACATTTTTGTATGGGCATGAAGTTTCAATTTCAGTTGACATAGGGGATCAGATGCACCGTGACGTCATAAAATGCAAGGGCTAACATTGCAGCGTTTTTATCACCCGAAACTAATTAAATTTTTACTATTTGTTTTTTACCACAATAATTTAATTTTTTTTGGTTGTAATTCTTTTTTTGTAAAAAAATCTTGCATAATACCCTATTCTAAGTCAGCACCACACGGCCAATATCTATGTATTGGTGGTAGTAGGTAGGTACAATAAAACCAATTAGTTTTTCATTTGCATGAAAATGTAAATTTCTCACAAATGATGTGCAACACGCAATTCTAGTCAGTCGTGATGATTACTTTATGCCTCACGTCAGTTTTTACGCAAATTCAAGAGTCTCAATCATTTGCCTACGACTTTATTCAATGTACTCGTTAATGACACGTCGAACCATAGAGGCTTTTATTTAACGAATGTGATTTAAGTACATACAGTGTACTTATAAGTAAGTGAATAATGATAAAGATATCGGGGAAAGTGGAATCACCTCAACAAACAATAGATGGCGCGCCAGTGCCGCTACCCTCGGTTTTTATTTGGAAGTTATATTTGACTGGAATTATAATCCAATTAAGTTCTGAAACAAATATATACCTATTTTATACAGGTACTCTACAAAACTTAGGTTTGTTTCTGTGATTTGCTCCAAAATGTATTATAATCCGATATTTGACTTTAAATCTGTTTGTTAAAATCTCTACGCTTCTAGAATGGAGTACCTGTAGTTTTAACTTAGAATCTGATGAGATAACTATTTAAGCAAACGCAATAAAGTTTTCTCAGTCCACTCAATATTCCAAGACTTCTTGTACTCTACTAAAATTACCCAAGCTAAGACTACAAAGGCCATAGGGCGCAATGGATCATACAAACTACCTAATAAGCTATGTCTAAGCTGCACAAAATGTTCGCTAAGATGATACTTGGCCTTTTTTGTATGAGATTGAGCGGTCAATTTCGTGTTGATATATGTTAATACACGTAACCCTAATTCTGGCTAAATGTCATAGTACGGGTTCCATTAAATGTTTCAAATGATCAGTTTTTAGAAGGTATTGATGATATTATAAGTAGAGTTTAAAAAGTTTCATTTATATGAGAAACTGTGTGAATGATGATATCATTGCACGACCTTATCCCATCTTCTCCCTTCCACCATAAGACTAGCAGTTGTACAAAATCATACCACTCATATCTGATCGAGATACATGTCGAACCAAAAAAGTCTGCTCTACTTTCATAATATCACAGCTAAAGAGTGGAGTGAGCTTCCTGCGTCTGTTTTCGCATTAGGGTACAATCTTGGAGTCTTCAAATCCAGGTTAAATAAGTTCCTTCTGGAAAAGCGTGGTCCATAGGCCACATCTTCACTATCTTTAAGAGGGCGAACGTTTAACCATCTTCAATAAAAAATTATACAATAAAGGCACTTTTAGTGCTATTAATTTATTGGTTGTAAAGTTGTAAAACTATTAGGTACATGGGTATAACCTCATTGGTATGGTGTTCATTAATAGAGGCTATGTCCAGCAGTGCACCAATGTGGGCTGATGATGATGAGGAAATGTAGTGCTAAAGCCTACTCTTATGTGACTTTTAATAATAATACTCGTAAGACTAATTTCTGCCCGGGATTTCCCAAGCGTTATTTTTATGGAAACGTTAAAACAAACGATAAATGGCCTTTGCTTGATTTGAGGAAAAGAATTACCTGTATGTGAAATTTCAGCGTTCAGTAGTTTCAGTGTGAAGAGGCAACAAACATCCATCCAAACTAAAGCAAAGTTTTACCCGGATCTGTCTCTTTGGATAAATACCGGGGCGAGGTCAGAATACTCATTTTGTTTGAAATATTTATAGAAATGTCAAGGCTAGCTCCGATGGAACTCGGATGATTTATATAAATTAATAGATGACGTGGAACAGACACCAAACTGGAGTGGTGTCTGCTATGGCTCTGACAAATGTGTTTGATCTGAGGTCACTCACGGATTTGAATATATTTAATTGTATAGAAAAAGTTATAAAAAAGTGAAGAGCTTCGTTTTACTGACTAAAATTTTAAAGTATTTTATCTAAAATGTTTAATTTAAGCTCTGCTTAGCTTGGAGCTAGATAATGCTGTGTGAATTGTTCCACAATATTATTATTATTATTATTTTAAGGTATACACATATCTGTATTTGAATATATTATAAACTATAATCATTTATTTATTGTATTAAACCAAGAAATTATTATAGTTATCCAAATTCAGGAATTGCAACAGATATGAGACCGAGAAAGATAAAGTTTCGAGGAGTATTTCAGTAATAAACATTCGAAACATTTACAATTGCTAGCCAGGGAAAGCCCCGGCTTATTCTGCAGCAGAGATTTATCAGCACAAAGATACAATGAAAATATCTATGTAATGTAACATTTAATATATTAAATTCAGTATAATAGTTATCTAGCAAGTAGGTACTCATAACATAAACTCCGCTTAGATGAGACTAGATGATGATGTGACAATCGTCTAGCTTTTTTCATTTATTAAATACTAGCTGCGCCCCACGGCTTTGCACGCATTGTTCCTATGGAAACGTTAAAAGGATATTTTCATCCCACGGGATAATTATTACTGATTTATTATTATTTATTTATTTATTATTTTTACTGATTTATGGGTTTAAAAGTAGCCTATGTTTGATTCTAGGGTTAGAATTATCTGTATGCAAAATTTCAGCCAGATCCGTTCAGTAGTTTTGGCGTGAAGAAGTAACAAACATCCATCCATCCATCCATCTATCCATACATCCATACAAACTTTCGCCTAGTGTGATTGATTTAAGCCATATCCTAATAACTTATAGGTCGATCTCGTAATAGCCTTGCTATACTTATCCCTTTTCTATAGGCAAAAGTTTCCCTTTCCTGTTTCGATACATCTCGGTCTTACTCGTTGGTTTATTCTATTTACAAGTCTATTCTAACTACAATTCCTTTACTTCCATAACAATGCATTTCGACTATAAACAGAATAAAGACAAATTCCAATCAGTGAGGCGGAGAGATAACGAGGTATTTAGCACATTCGCTTCCTTTACGAGCTATTGAGGTGTCCGTTTCAATAGTAGGATGCTTGGTGATTTTAGATTGAATATAAAAGAGTGTTTAGCTTATGTTATGACGATTGTTCTTTGTATAGATCGAGCCTTAGATAATCTGACCTCAGCACAAGGAAGAAGTGAAATAAAATACTGGCCATTATGGCAGTCTTTTGAAAATAAGTAAGCTCGTAGACAACTAAGCGGCCAGTATTTTTTCTTTACCCTTTTCTCGCTGTCGCATACCGCAGGAGGTACATTACTCTACATTATAAGACAAGATCGAGATTTGACCACAAGCAAAATGCAAGGGGTAACGCACATTTTTTTTGTTTAGTTGTACCTAATTTTTATTTAGATAATTTGAGTAATAAATCTGATTTCTGGTCTTCTACTAATCGTTATCATCTCTATATTGCTTGTTAAATTAGTTGCGTGTAGACCATCTCATCACCTTGTGTTCTGAAAGTTCTGAAGTTGATTTACATCAAGATTTATAGTTATTTGTTTTATTCCAATCTTAGTACCAATAAAATAAATAAGCGTGAAACATCAACACGAAAAAACGATTAATCTATTCCATATCGTTTTATTTCACGACTCAGTTCACGGTCGAGTAAATAAAGCAAATTATTTCATCAATATCAATAATATTTCATACGATAACAATGCGGTTTGGGGCAATCTTGATCTCCTGACCAAAAGGTCAAAAATCTGTTTCGTAAGTTATTGCGAAGATAAGGATAACTCAATATATGCTTGTATAGTACTCGTAATTACCGGTCAAAAAGGTATGTATCATTACAAAAGGGGTGTCGCAACACTGGTCAGCTGAATATGGTAAAGACTGATAAGATGTAGGACGACGAAGACGTGCGACCAGTATTTTTGCATAGTACCTTCAACAAAAAGTTCCACTTAATTATTAGTCATGGGATTAGAAAATAATGCGTGTTAATCCAGCGGTTCTTTAAGCCTAATGATAAGTCGTTTTAGAGAAGTATGTTCACTACCCGAGTAGGCAAATTAAATCTGTATGTTCTTAAAAGGACGACTTTAGTTTAAAAAGGACACGATTTACCAAGAACTGGAAATTATGAGAAAAGGCCATATGTACAAAAAGATCTCAGAAAACATATTGACGCTAAAACACAGTGATTTCACGCCCTAGAAGTACCAAAACTATTCACAAAAATAATTTTATTACAGGAAGACTAAAGAAAGTTTTCTAACCTTGAAAGCTTCTAAGCAATCTTGTAAGCAAGTTTGAATGTCAATTTTAATTGTCTCTAGCTATGTCTGCAAACATAAGATTACCATAGTGGGCGGTTGTTGATGATGCAACAAAGAACTTGTCGGTTTCCGGTTCTCTAAGGAATACAGGAAGTGAATCAGTTTTTACACCTGATAATGCGATCTGTAGCAAAAAAATTGCAAACAACGTTGCTATGCTATGATGTTATAGGTTCCAGATCAATTGATATGTTGGTTAAATACTAAATACTAGTTCTATTCAAGTATTTTGTTTTGCTAGTTGTGTTCATTCTCTGTGTAATTAAATAAAAAGAAATGGCTAAAGGGATTACAAAAGTGTCAATAATATTTATACAGGTATAAAATGATACATGTGACTGAGCTAGGTTATCTCAGGCAATGAGCGCTCAAAACGAAAAATAAAAACAATTTAACTAAAAATAAAAATAAACTACATAACATGAATAAAGTTTAAGACATATGGACAATTGGACCAAGGGTTTTAATGTAATTTTTTTATTTTTTTTATCACTATTTGGAAGTTTTTTAGATGGTCGTGTATCTTTTTAGTATTAGAATTAACAAAATTGTTCCTATAGCCTTGAACTTTGGCTATGTTCAATTGCCTTACTCTACAAATATCATGTATAGCCTGCGGGCAGAGGCTGATTTGACTAATTACATTTGTGTCAAATTATAGGTACTTACCACTTAATATTACACTTGATTTTGTTACACTTCATCAATCATAATAAATTCGTATATAAATAATAGGTATGATCATAAATTCGTTAAAAAAAATAATGTACTGTGCCGTATGAAAGGGTAACAGAAGGACTGTGTAGTCAAATAACGGTACAAAAAGGTACAAATAGTTTGTACAATGCTTTGCCAAGCTGTCATTAAGGAGGCGGGTAGGAACTAATGTAGGTTTAGGTTAAAATCCTAGGTATTGCTTTTATGATAATCGACGTACTAAAGAATACTTTAGACGAAGCGATCCGTTTTCGCGATGAACTATTGTTTTAGCACGTGCTCTACAATTACGAAGCCGCAAGGTGCGAAGGTCTTGGGGTGCCCTTCTGCGACATTGTTGCAATATTTAGATAGTACATAGTTTTGTATTTTTCGGACATTAACATTTTTTTTTTTTTTTAAATAAATAAATAAATAATGCAGGACATATCACACAGCATTATCTAGCCCCAAGATAAGCAGAGCTTGTGTTATGGGTACTAGATAACTGATATACATAATACAATAAACTACATAGATAGATTTTTTTTTTTTATTATACATAGAAAACATCCAGAACGCCCTGAACAAATATCTGCAGATCGTACAAATATTTGTCCCGAGGCGGGAATAAGTCTACGCATGAGACATCTTCAGGCTTTGTATCGAAATGTTTTATATAAACAGCCACATTAGATAACTGCCTGATTCCTGTAGTGAACTATTGCAAAAAAAACAATTATTCATCCGAAGTCTATGATTTTGTCTGCACACTCCTCGTTAGTTCCATCATTAGGCTTCTATGTCAAGTATTTCATGTTATTTAATCATGATCATCGGAGGAATGAAAAATTGAGCATTGTTCGTGCGTGTCATTAGGCACAATTTTAAGCGCAAAACAATTGAATTATCAAATCGTAATGTTTTGTCGCATTGTGTCACTGCATTGTGCATTCGTGTCCGTCGTGTAATCAGTCGGATCGGAACTAAAAACATAATCGCTTAATCAGCTCGTGTTTTCACAGAGGAACTATAAAATACATCTATTTAGCTAGCTTGGGACTAGATAATGCTGTGTGATTTATCCTACATTATTAAATTCAATTAAATTTGTACATAATATTAGCACACATTTGAACCTACATTACAGTATTACATGAAAAAATGTTCAAAAAATTATGTCCGTGCGAGACCACCTACTTAATACATTACAAGATGGTTTTTTTTATTCATAGAAAATACCTATAACACCCGAAACAAATATTTGCTGATCGTACAAACAGTTACAATCCCAAGGCGGGAATCGAACCCGCAACCTACTGCGTCGCAGGCTGACCTTCGCTCGCTGCACCACATCGATAGTCGTCGGTTTATCGGAGAACTAGCAGCGCCTTGCGGTTTCAACCGCGTAGTTCCCGTTCCCGTGGGAATTCCGGGATAAAACATAGCCTATATCAAAAGAAAAGTAAGCTTTCTAAGTTTTGGAGCCTATTAAATACAAACAATCAAATCTTTCCTCTTTGTAAATTTAGGTAGGTATTATAATTTATTGAATTATGGCAAGTTGTGTGTCCATATATAGTAGGTAATTATTTTAAGTTATTTTATTCAAAGTGAGTGAGCATTGAGCATGCAGTGCATAATTGAAAAATTAAGTGGTTACCTAATTGCTATATTGCCGTAGTATATTGAACTAAGAATAGGATGTGCTCATAATCGAAGAAAATGTCTCAAGCTCTATATTAGGCAAGCCAGTATGTATTAATATACATAAATTAGTATAGATATCCCAAATATCCGTCTTTCCTTTAGAAACGAAGCACATCCGCTACGTTATCTACTAGGTAAAGTTATGTCAGTACATATGAACCTGACCCCATTGCAACAGAAGACACGAACTGGCGCAATAGCTGAGCAGTACAGTTCGGAAACAAAGCGGAGAACATCGTGAATGGAGCCGGGACGAATGGCTACGTACAAAGTTACAAATTGTGCATTTTGTTTGTTCACATTATTTAGAAGTTAGGGATGCCACATAAGCATAACTTTCAAAGAAGAGGCTACTGGGCTATTCCCAACGTTTCACGAAACCATAACAGAGGGCCTGGGGCCTGATTCCACTAACACAATCGCCTTACTATGACACTATTATCGCTTCATTATCGCGTTACAATCACCGCCATTGACACCTTTTCGTATTTTACTAACACGATCTTTTTTTGTTTATGACATATCTATGACTATTACGATTATGATTATATGCCCCACCACATTATTGACACGATATTATAAGTCATAGAGATTGTTATCTTATAGTATTGGAATACCAAATAAATTTACGACTAAATCTCTATCTTAATCGTATGGCACCATTATGGCGCCATAATAGCATTTTGTTTAAAAAATAGTGGAATTAGCCCCCTGGACAATGTAACAATCGATGTCGAAAGCGATAGTAAAAAAGTTCAAAAATGTATGAGTTTGACAAATGACTTAAATATGTCACGTAATATGTTTCGAATTTTTACCTAAGAATCTTTCAATTGTTTTCGATTCGCTTCATAGCGAATACCGGTTGGCTAGCCCCTCAAATTCAAATTCAAATTCAAATTCAAATTCACTATATTAAATCACAAAAATAACATTACAGATAGCTTTATCTAATGCGTTATTAACCCTCAGAACCCTCAGAACTACCAAACATACCTAACTATACATGTCCACACCAATTCTTCCCGTGGGTGTCGTAAGAGGCGACTAAGGGATATCCATCGGGGGGCGGGCAGCAGCGCCCCCTGCAGAACAAATCCTTCACCAAACTGCGATCCCCAATCAAGGCATTACCCCCCATGAGTTAAACGCCATTAAGGCGTTTATTAGGAGGAGGCCTGCGTCCAGCAGTTGCGTTGTCTATCCACCCAAGTATGGTTAAAATATATTTATTTAGAATAGAATAGACTAGAAGAATAGAAAAAAAAAAACATTTATTTGGAAATTATTTATCAAAGAACGTGATTGTACTCACAGAGAAATTGGTTTTAACCGACTTCATAATAGGCGTTCTCAATTCGGCTGTATTTTATTTATTACTTCAAAACTTTTGACTGGGTGATCCGATTGCCAAATAGAATCCATGAGAAAACCATATAGTCGGTTTAAAGTTTTTAAAAACAAACTCAATTATTTCTACTTTTTAATTTACTTTTAAAACTGAATGTATAATGATAAAATATTTCATTCTAGAGATAGCCTTTTGACTTCACTAATTAATTAATAGACTGTTCAAAATGTTATCTTGAACAATTCATTGAAAGTATGACGATATCCCTCCATCTTCCTTTTCTTCTCTGTGTTTGAAGTGGACTATACGACGAAAAAAATAAAATAGCCTCACATCAAATCGCGATTTTGATCGAGCGTCAGGAATTAGCAGTCTACGTGATTTGACCTTTATCTTGAACTGAAGGATATCACATAATATCTAATCAGCGTCAATAAACAGCATATTGACTTAATTAAGTCATTGTCATCACAAAATACTTCATCAATGTCACTCTTTGTATCATCTCGAATGGAGATCCTTGTTCGATATCTAAGCGACTTTGAATATTTTTGCTTATATTTATTATCTTAGTTATAAGAATAGAACCCAAATGGAATGTATTTTATTTATGTTTTTGTACCTACTTTACCTAGTTTATTGTTATGGCGATCCGATCGCAGTTAAATGTTTCTAAAATTCTTTGATCCATAAATAATATCAAAGTTTTTGTAGCAACTTTAAGAAGTCGTCCTATTAATTAGTTAAGTTTGTTCTTAACAAGTTCAGCCGGATGTTCTCACCAATTAATTCCACAAAAGCGTATAACAATGCCTTTTATTTATGATTTAGTTTTGCCGAAAGGAAAATAGTAAATTTATTAGAATTAAGAGTATAATGTCTTCAAACGTGTCTTCGTGTCTTCAAACGTTTCGTGAAACAAACCACAATCATGAGGATATATAAAATACCGTAAAATTATTATCTTTAGGGCAAGTTATAAAGACTCATATTTTCTTTGATAACAATCAAACAAATAATACTTCCATAAATCGCGTTAAGAGGGGCTCGTGACGTCACACCTTGCAAAAAAAATCGCAAGGTGTGACATCATGCGGAACTATACCTGGTTATATCTTCTTCAATTCTTTATTGCAGACAAAAAAAACACATATATAAAAGTTAGAAAATACTGGACATGTACAAAGAAAGGCGAGCTTAACCCTAAAAGAGTTTTCTTACAGTAAAACTATGAGATAGAGAGAGTTTATGTAGCGACTGTAGATAATATTGTGTACATACAATACAAAGAGAGGAAAAACAAACTACTATACAGATAGTAATATTTTAAAACTACATAATTTTTTTTAACTTTAACTAAGAAAATAAATAAAGTAAATACGTAAACAAACGAAATATGTATAAAATGTATATTATTATATAAATAATATACCTTCATCATTTTTTGTTTAATCGTAGAAGAAAAAATACGTGTCAAATATATTTTTAAGAAACTATACCTACAATTTTTTAACCTACTTCAAAAAAGGAAGAGGTTATCTTTAATGGGTGGTCCGATCTTCATGATTATTTTTTTATATGAACGTTGGTGCTTTCGGCGTGGTCCCATTTTAATTTTGGTTCAGTTCTGACAATGGGATCCATGAAAAAATTGAAGTCGGTTCACAGTTTTTTAAAACAAAATTAATTATATAATGGATAGGTCTAAAAGTTAAGAGCGTAGTAGAGTCAATATTTGTTATACCCTCTACATTCAGACAATGTCATCATTAAAAGTATTTTCGGCCTTACCTTAAAATTTTGTCTCGATATTATCTCGAATTGTATTATTATGTCAGAGTGGTCACGTGCCCACATTCCGTAAACCGGAGTGCCTTGGCTCTCTTCTTTAAAATAATATTACACTCCTCTGCTGTTGTCATAGCACATCGTAATAAGCACTATTTGTTTTTGTTTTATCATGCTCTCTAAAGATATACGAAGTTTGGGAATCATTGTGAGCACTAAGCGCTCCCTGGGCGAGCCCAGTCATCAGGGGGGCTAGATTATATTGCTACAAGTTGATTCAATTATAATAAAAATCATAATATTGTAGAGAAAAGTCGGAGCATTCAGATGTTCATCTCAATATTCCGCCTTCGAATAATAGTTGCTAGTTAAAATTTTTAAGAAACCGTAGACGGGGTATGTGCTTTAGCAAAATGGAAGTCTCAAATACTATAGCTAAAAATGTGCTATAAAAAGCTACATACTTTTTTTTATTCCATGATGGATTAACACTAAAGTCATTTAAAACGGGATATGTACCATGATCTGAGTTTTGAGCTTTCCAATACTTCGGCAGTTTCATGCACCATGATCAAGGAAGTAAAATTTTTGTTATAGTGGTCTAGAATTGTATGCCTATGATTTCATGCCATGGTGTCAACCATGCACTGCAGACACCTCTTCAAAACGTTCGAATTGTATCTTTGGTGACGCATTTACAACTAACTTGGAACTAAATTATGAATTTATGCAAAAGAACCAATTAACTGATTCAATGTCAGGCCAATATCACTAATGACATAATTGGGACTTTATCTAGTTTTATGACTTTGACAATCTATGATGGTGTTAAGGTCTGCGATCGTCTAATACCGCAACCACAGAGCACAAAAATGTGCATTCGAATATGGTATTAGACTTGTTATTTTAAGATACATATTACAGTAACAAAAGGGCTTCCCAACAGCTTTTACCCGGAGAGGTCCGCGAGCTGCCTGTCATCTGATGCCGTCAATATTAAAATTCATCTAAAAGTTACGAGGCTAAACAGGCTAATAAAATCTAGCAAAAACTTACTCGCTATGACTTCAGTACACAGAACAACATATTTCAGTTATCCGTGATCATGCGCGCATGCAACTGTGACGAAACATATGAAAACTCAAAATAATATCCCTTTATAGTCGTCTATGTGCTTTACCTATGATAGTTATTAATGTTTTACCAAAAAGATAACATAACATCCTAAAAATGTACTCAAGTTCGTCCAAGGCGTATGATAAATATTAGTTGAGACAATATTTGACAGATATTGGTTGGTGTCGTGACATATTCATTAGATATTCAGGTCAGGTCAGGTTGACCTTTGAACTTGGTTGTGAAATGTATGTATTTAGACATTAAAATTTGGAGACATTGACCTTGACCTAATTGGTGACGATTTCCATTGACTAAATTTCCACTAAGAATTTTCCATAACTTTTATAAGACTTACATTTTTCGTAACTTGGATGAAAGTTCAGAAAAAGCGCAGTGTACAATTTTTTGTCTTTTAAATACTGAGACCCTCATTTGCTGTTGTTACGACGACAACAATCGCGCAAAATGATCAAAATATACCTAATTAATATTAAAATATTCAATGTTCGCCAAAACAAAACCTGATTAATTTTATACGTTACTAAAATATTCCGTTTAGTTTGTCAAAGGTCGTACAAAATGTTTTAACTATATAAACGAATAGTATTGCAGAACGCCGTCCCTGACATAGTGTTATAAGTTCAAATATTTGAATTAATAGGTGGTAAACACAGTAGAAGGTATCTTGACAAGTTCTAATTGGAGTTCTACCACTAAATCCAGTTCATCGTTAGTTTTAAGTCGGTTTGAGGTTGAGTTTGGGCATGCTCCTGTGGCCAATTAGTAAGATCATAGAACAATATAGCATAGAGTCTGTTCAACAAAAGTTGTCGATTGGCACACGAGCGGCCTTAATGTCCACGACTATTTTCTTTTTTTGAACAGACTCTAACAGTAAGATCAACTGCCGTCTTTACTAAGCAGTGGAAAGTTTGTTCGAAAGAGCAAATTAAAAAAAAAATTGTAACTCCAACACTTATAAACGGTTTATTTCGATTTGGCGTAACAAACACACATTTAAAACTTTAGCATCGTAATATTATTGTGGCCAAAAATTATATAAAACTGTTCGATGAAAGTGCACATTTAAAAAAATTGTCTGTAACTCCAACACTTATAAACGGTTTATTTCGTTTTGGCGTATCAAACACACATTTAAAACTTTAGCATCGTAATATTATTGTGGCCAAAAATTATATAAAACTGTTCGATGAAAGTGCACATTTAAAAAAATTGTCTGTAACTCCAACACTTATAAACGGTTTATTTCGTTTTGGCGTATCAAACACACATTTAAAACTTTAGCATCGTAATATTATTGTGGCCAAAAATTATATAAAACTGTTCGATGAAAGTGCACATTTAAAAAAATTGTCTGTAACTCCAACACTTATAAACGGTTTATTTCGTTTTGGCGTATCAAACACACATTTAAAACTTTAGCATCGTAATATTATTGTGGCCAAAAATTATATAAAACTGTTCGATGAAAGTGCACATTTAAAAAAATTGTCTGTAACTCCAATACTTAGGAACGGTTTATTTCGTTTTGGCGTATCAAACACATATTTAAAACTTTAGCATCGTAATATTATTGCGGTCAAAAGTTATAGCTATTGTACCTATGTAGTCACCTGTTTTGGCCAAATAAATGTATCTTTATCTTTATCTTTATATAGAACTGTTCGTTAAAGGGTTACTTTGTGTGTAACTGTGTTGACATGGATTAAGGGGTATATAATAATACTAACTTGACAACGCCTGTTAGACTCAAATGCCTTTTATTTCATCGATTTCCTGAACCTTTTTTTATTCGGCTAGGAAATTCATTTACGATTTGCCTCTTATTTCATAGACTTTCAATTTTCCAAAACTGCTCTGGTCCCCCCGACCAGAATTATTTAGGATTCATGCCCTGAGAAGGACATAATATCCACTAAAACTTCTCCGGTGACCCTCCCTTGCCATTTTCGCCGAACCATTGGGAACATTTAAACCTACCGTTGCTCGACTGGCGTCCCCTCTTCCTTCCATACATGGCCGGCGAGCCCACACACTCGCCGAAACTATTCTTCCGTCACCATTTCTCCCCCCAATTGGGACACAGATGGTTCGGATGTCGACTGTTGTTCCCAGAATTCCTCAACCCTATAAACCTACCCTAAAGTCATAAGATTTTTATTTAACAGTTGTTGTTTCTTTTCCAGAGGCTGTCACTGCATATAGCAGTGTTCCTCCTGTCCGTATACAGCAGTGCTGCGGACCGAGAGCCCCGCGCCATACTCTATTCCAACCAGAACTACTACTCCAACCAGAACTACAACCCAAACCAGAACTACAACCCAAACCAGAACTACAACCCGAACCAGAACTATGCAGTTCTAGGCGAACCTATCAACGCCATCCTCAACGAAGATGGATACTACTACCCGAAGCCGAAGGTAAGTTTAATTAGAAATACAAATAGAAGCGTTTGCAGTGTAAAGGTTTTCACCCCTAATGAGGGATCTTCAAGGGGGATAACTATTTTTTTTCGATTCCAGTTTTCCTCCCTTAAGGAAAATCTATACGGGAAAAATGGAGATATTTTCTAAAAATTTCAGTTTTTCCCCATAAGGGATTTCAGTGGGGAAAAACTGGAATAACCTTGAGGACCTTTCCAGAGCTCGTGGATCTCGTGAGAGCCAACTTAAGGAACCTAGCAGAGATAGGGTAGCCGCTTCTTCCAGTTTTATTGTAATGATATAAGTAAAAAAAACAATTTACCTTCTTTGTCGCAGAAGTGCTACGAATTGCCACTTGCCGAGTGTGGTGATGATGGCAAAACCCTCCTTTTTGGGGCAGACATGTTTTCCAGTGGCTTTTTATAAATTTGAGAACCTACTTAGATATAAATCTTTTTAGCTGGCTTATTATTTTAAGTAAATAAACTTTCTTTCATTTATTTTAAGGTTCCTTTTCCCCCACCGGTGCCGGAGCAGACGGTGACGGAAGGGGTCTACCTTCCTCCTGAGCCAACTGGCTACAACTATGAGAAGCCAAAAGTTCCGTTTGAGTTCCCAACTCAACCGCCTTCGACTTATTTGCCGCCGGTGCCCACAACAAGGTAAACAATGATGGAATTGTAAAACATTGCCAAAGAATAAACTAGTCTAGGACTTAATAATCATACTGCTGAAAAAAGTCCTCCCCTAAAGGGCGCCATAGCGTCCTGTCTTCAGCTTGACGCATCCAGCATCTGCCTACATCGTCATCCTACCTGGCCGAGTCACGGTCTAAGACTTAACGTAAATTTATCCTGTCCCACACTAATACTCTTATCAAATATCTATTTGGGTCATTACATTACCTAAATGGAATAGCTGTTTGAATTAGATGTGTTCGTAAGTGTATCACTTTTTATTTGCGCCACACATGGATTTTCATTTGATATTAGAAACAAAAGAAAATGAACAAATGACTAGCGAAAATAGTAAAAGTAATTGTAACCATGAAAATGCACATCTAAAATAACTTGCTGCAGGTCAAGTTCAACTTATACGAAAATAAATACAGAATAGTACCTACATTTTGCTAACCACGAATCTTTGCCTATTGTACATAGGAATAATATCAGATTATAAATAAGTAGTCCTAGCACAATGCCAGCATGATATCAACGCATTCGTTTTCCTTCCAGGCCTCCACCACCACCACCGCCCCCGACAAGGCCACCACCACCACCTCCGCCACCGCCGACCAGGCCTCCAACAACCTATCTTCCTCCAACAACGACAAGAAGGCCGCCGCCACCACCACCACCGCCGACTAGACCGCCACCACCACCGCCGCCGCCGCCAACGCGACCCCCTTACATCCCTCCCACAACAAGGAGGCCGATACCTCCACCAACCAGACCACCAACATACCCGACATACTCAACTACCCTAGACCAAACCAGAACTACAGGATACACATACCCCGTACCTAAAGTACCGTTCACTTTCCCGACTAGACCTCCCACGACCTACCTCCCTCCTACAACCAGGAGGCCGCCGCCACCACCACCACCACCACCAACGAGGCCACCTCCACCACCACCTCCACCACCGCCACCACCAACCACCAGAAGGCCACCACCACCACCTCCACCACCACCAACGAGGCCGCCAACCTATCCCACTTACTCCACAATCCTAGACCAAACTAGAACCACCGGATACACATACCCTGTCCCGAAAGTACCCTTCACATTCCCTACTAGACCACCACCGCCGCCAACAACACCAAGGCCATTCCCTCCATCGACTTATCTACCGCCTACTACAAGAAGGCCACCGCCACCTCCACCACCACCAACCACCAGAAGGCCACCGCCACCACCTCCGCCGCCACCTCCACCACCAACCAGACCGCCTCCACCACCACCACCACCACCAACCAGACCACCTACCTATCCTACCTACTCCACAATCCTTGATGTTACTAGAACTACAGGATACACGTACCCCGTACCTAAGGTACCGTTTACCTTTCCTACTAGGCCACCGCCCCCACCAACCACGCCTAGGCCTTTTCCTCCATCGACCTACCTTCCTCCTGTAACAAGACCACCGCCACCACCACCGACAAGGCCTCCACCACCACCTCCACCGCCACCACCTCCGCCACCACCACCAACAACCAGACGGCCTCCCCCACCTCCTCCACCGCCGCCACCACCACCACCGATAACCAGAAGACCACCACCACCTCCTCCACCACCACCAACACGACCACCAACCTATCCTACCTACTCTACAATCTTAGATCAAACCCGAACAACTGGATACACATACCCGGTACCAAAAGTACCATTCACTTTTCCAACGAGACCTCCTACTACCTATCTTCCACCAACGACAACCAGAAGGCCACCGCCACCACCTACGAGGCCACCTCCACCACCGCCACCACCACCACCGCCACCAACCACCAGAAGGCCACCTCCACCGCCTCCTCCACCACCAACCAGACCTCCCACTTACTCCACAATCTTAGATCAAACCAGAACAACAGGCTACACATATCCAGTACCAAAGGTCCCTTTCACTTTCCCTACAACTCCGAGGCCGTTACTCCCATCGACTTATCGGCCACCCGTAACTAGGCCGCCACCACCACCTACACAGCCATCTACCTACCTACCACCACCGCCCCCCACTAGACCACCCAGGCCACCTCCACCACCGCCACCACCAACCAGACCTCCCACACCCCCTCCGACCAGGCCGCCTCCACCACCCACCACTCCAGCACCCACCTACTCCACCATCCTTGACGTCACTAGAACCACCGGCTACACCTACCCAGTACCAAAGGTTCCTTTCACTTACCCTACGCTAGCTCCATCCACTTATGCGCCAGTGACAAGGCCACCCTACATCCCCCCACAAACCAGACCCCCAGTCTATATTCCCCCCCAAACCAACCCGCCAGTTTATATTCCTCCCCAGACTACCAGACGGCCGGTTTACATCCCCCCTCCGACCCAGCCACCGATCTACCTACCCCCTCAAACTACTCGACCACCCTTTGTTCCCGATGAAGGATATTACTACGACCGACCTTTAGTTTCTTTTGTATATTAGTTTAATATAACCAATTGCACCAAATCTATTCAGTTTTCAACCGAAAAGTTCCTTGTGTAATTTTTCAGAGTTGAAATATTTTGATTTGTAAGTTTTAGGTGCAATTCGTTTTCAGTTTAGTTAATGTTGCCATAAAATTGTGATGCCAAACTTTAAAGGAATGTGTGGATAGCAAGCTTGGTTTGTTATATTTTTGTAAAGATTTTGTATGGTATGCATAATGATAATGACACTGAGGTTACCGACTTACTAGTGATGTACCTATAGTATAATGATGATAAGTATATATTTTAATATTAATTTACGCAATACTCAAATTGAGAAGTGGACACATCACTGCCTTAAACTAATTTTAATGTTAAAAGACTATACAATTTTTGAAATAAAATAATTTGAAAATTCTTGATACAGTTTTTATTACAGATGATAAGTATCTGTCACACTACGACAGTGGCATTTGACATACCTAATACAGTCTCAAGTATGGGCAGTTCATCTGTATGTTGCGATGTCTCTTGTAAAGCAAACTGCAGTAATACGATAATGTAGGTAGCGGCGAGGGTTCCGAGCTGCAACGGAGTGGTGACATCTATCGGGAACAAGCCGCAAGCCCACAACTTGCTGAAACTAGTCTCGATGCTTCGAACTATGCATTTGCCGAAGTGGATGAGATCTTTTTTTTCACGTTCGCACCTTTGTCCTGCTGAAATATTCGATTCAAAGTCGCCCTTTATAGTTTCTGAAAAAATGGTAATTTACGATTCATAAACTTTCCACGTAAATCTATAATCTAATGTGATTCATTAAGTTATAGATTGACGTGGCAAATATATTAATCGTCGATGTAATTGGATGTTTTTTTTATAAAAACTAACAATTTCTAAAT
This sequence comes from Eupithecia tripunctaria, assembly GCA_955876795.1. Taxonomy (NCBI): domain Eukaryota; kingdom Metazoa; phylum Arthropoda; class Insecta; order Lepidoptera; family Geometridae; genus Eupithecia; species Eupithecia tripunctaria. The sequence goes on from OY041604.1 coordinate 992,913, forward strand.
ATTTATTTTAAAATATTGTTTTACGGGATAAAAAGTAATCACTCATGTTTTTTTTATGAAACCACTACGGGATCATTTATAAAAAAAACAAAAGAATAATCACGATTGGACAAAGTTAGCTATAGTATGGTCGTATTGTAATAATTTTTTAACATAGTTGATGATTTTATCGGATATTATATCGGGTTTTTATTTCCGTTACATTACCCAATAAAATCTGAAATTATGTTTACAAATCGTGATGTTTAAAAGTTTTAAACCTTTTGTTTTCCGTCAAATGTAGCCCGCTAATAATGAAACCAACCAAAAAGCTTGAATGTCTTGTATCTAACAAAAACAGCACATGATTATAATCATGATTCCTTAGAACATAATGTTAAACTCACTGTACTGCTGGAACACGTGATCGATTACAGCAGAGCGTGTGGCCTCTATAATGCTATAGAATTTCTCAAAAGACAGACAAAGGAAGCACTCCATTATCACACCCTTGATAAACCATGCCATAACTCCAAGTCCGTGACTCATAAGTGTGAGGTCATCTGTCTGAAAATATAGTAAAAATACTATAAATTAATTAACATTTCACCTGAACCAAATGCACTGAGGATGCCTATGGAATTTAGTAAAAACACATAATAATGTGTTTTTACTAAATTCCTTATGCATCCTCAATGCATTTGGTTCGGCCTGAATGCATCTGTTCGCTAAATTAAATCTCAACTGCTTCATCACAATCACTAGATATGCATCTGTTCGCTAAATAAAATCTCAACTGCCTCATCAAAATCACTAGATAATATCTATTGATTGTGATGAGGCAGTTGAGATTTTATTTAGCGAACAGATGCATTCAGGTCTCTGCCTCGCAGGGAGTGACACGATACAAGGTGATAAGTAGGATGATTTCGGTTTTCTTGTTGCGTTTAGCAATGGGCAAAAATATTCAATAATAATTAATACATTATAACGATAAGTAATAAGCTGAGGATTATGGTTATTGTAGTGTCTGTGGTAATATTCATTGGTTCAATATAGCAACTAAAATTATTGCAGATGGTAATATATATTATATTGAAGAATTATATTTGTAAACAAACTGCATATACAAGTGCAATATAAACAAATAAGTAGATAATACAAACGTTAGGCTCGGAAGAGGTGAGTAGCAAGACTTCTATGTAGATCAATATTTGAAGGAAAGTCATAACGAAGTGAAGCGCTATCTGAAAAAAAACCACATAAAATAATAAGTAGAAAAGATAAGATATAAATATTTATTAACAGCAAAACGCAAGGTAAGTACATGATACTCAAACTATTAGGTATATATTCTTATTTCTATGAGTATGTTCAGATTTTAAGTTCAATTAGCTTCTATGCATTTTTTTATTAAAAATATAACTTACAATGATTTGATAAACACTCTTGATAGATTTAAATGCTCGCAATATGGTTTGAAAAGATGTCTTTAAAATCTTCAGATCTAAATTTTCGGACTTCATTTCTGCGATCCATTTGCGCTGCTTCTGAACTAGGTATAACATCAAATACCCTGCGCTCAAAATTTGGGCTTCGAACATTGTGGTCGACGATATAAAAAGACTTCTTGTCCAATGCCAGAAGGGATCTGTACTTACTTTCATACCAACCATAAAAATATAGAATAAAATTAATAGAAAACAACTTGTGCGAGTTATAATTATGAAAGTTCTTGTGTCATCAGGATTTCTGATCATCATGCAAATCTCTTGGAGTTGTTGAAGTAATAAATAGATCGACTGGTTTTTGCTGTGGATGGAGATGGATACGCAGCAGAAGATAAAGACGTATTGAGAATAAGTCGCAAAATATATAAGTTTTTGAGTCATACTTCTATAATCTAACGAGAAAATAGTAAATAAGAATAAACTAATAACAAGGACATCAACAATAATAGCAAGTAAAATAATTTTTTTAGAGGTTCGGTAGGCAACACCATCTTTTAAATTGAAGTTACAGATAAAGAAAATTTTTTCGATGTAAAAAAATGGTTTAAAGATTGTCCAAAAGTCTGCATTTAACGGAATTCCAGATCGCTCGTATATTTTCATTTTCACAATTTCAGTACTGTTTACTACACTTCCATGAACTTAACTGATCAAGACATATTTGATAGCCTTTTTGATTATTAATACCATTAGTTGATTAAATTACTAAGAGCTCGCGTAATAGGTATAAAGTAATTGCAGGTCCTATAATTGAGGATCTGCTTATCGACAAAATAAATGAATAAAAAAACGCAAACGAAAGGAGTCAAAATTAACTTATGTTTAAAACAAAGGAAAGATGCAGAATTAACTAATAAATTGGTTAGCTAGCTTGGCGTTTTATCATTTTTTTGGAAACAAAATATAAATTACAATAATAAATAAATTATGAATCATAATTTATTTTTGTTGACGCTGGTTTTGTAAAGCAAACTGCAGTAATATAACGATGTAGGTGGCAGCGAGACTGCCAAGCTGCAACGGAGTGGTGACATCTATCGGGAACAAGCCGCAAGCCCAAAATTTGCGGAAACTCGTGTCAATACTCCGCACTATGCATTTGGTGAAGTGAATGACATTGAGTTTGCTGCGTTCAACGCTGTTCTTGGAACCTACAAAAAACAGAAAAATTTTAGGTAATTGGTAATATTAAGTAATATTAAGTAATATCGCCGTGTGGTGCCGGCGGCATAGAATTTGCACCACCCCAATTCTTCCCGTGGGTGTCGTAAGAGGCGACTAAGGGATATCTTCTGGGGGCGGGCAGCAGCGCCCCCTGCAGAACCAATCTTCCACCAAACTGCGATCCCCAACCCGCATGCCCAGCGTGGGGATTATGGGCATTACCCCCCATGAGTTAAACGCCAATAAGGCGTTTCTCAGGGGGAGGCCTGCGTCCAGCAGTGGACCGATACAGGCTGTGGATGATGGATGATGAAGTAATATTAGTATTGGTCACAGTAACAGCCCGTAGTCAGTTGTCGGGTGTCGACAGAAAATCGGACATAACTCACAAAAATCGGTTACCGACACGTTTAAATAGTTTTATATAAAATGCTCTGCTACTGTAGGCCTAGCACGGCGTTATCATCTCTACTCCACACTAGAATAGATTAGACATGATAGTTTCTTTTCTTCGTAATCTTTATTTTACCAGAACATGGTATATACTAGATAACTATCCAGATGATATTAAATGAAGAAGATCTGTTCTCGAAAAGTACCATTCAAAAACGTAGTAATGAGAAATAAATAAAAACTTACGATACTGGTGAAATGAGTGGTTAATAACAGCAACGCGCGTAGCTTCAATGGCTCTGTAGTATTCCTCGAAGGATAAGCACAGGAAGGACTCGATCACCAGTGCCTTTGCAAACCATAACGATACCACCGCCACGTGATTAATAATCTTCAAATCTGCCTGCAAAAGTCATAAGTGAATTCTAAAGTAGGTAAAGTCTTGTTCAAATAATAAATACCTCTAAATGAATCAAGCGCTGCACATCAATCACTCTTCCAGTCCGCTCACCTCTACCGCATAGAAAATAAATGCATTAAAATACGAGTTTGTGAAACTCCTTATCTGATGATATCAGATATATTTTACAGTGACAATATGGCTTCCCAAGAGTTGTCTGCTATTTTATTTTTATTTTTATTTATTCACGACAACAAACAATTATACTAAGATCTTACAGTTAAGAAAATTAAACTTATGTAGTCTTACTCTAAGTATAATCAGCCCCGTTGTCCACGAATTGTGACAGTTACATAGTAGGGCAAAAACGTTAACAGATAGTTGATACATAGTGCTATACTCTGATTCAGAATTTAAGATATTTTATGTGAACAAAAGACATTCATTAATGAAAGCTTAAGAAAATCTCACAAAAGTGACAGAAAACAGCAAGTAATAAATGCAAGCTTATCACTAAATACAAACACTAACTTCATCAACGCATGATCTCGCGCGTGCAGCGACAAAAATATGTTCTATCTGGTGATATTAATATTTATTACATCCAAATATTTGCCATATCATTTATATGCGGTCGCAGGCTCTTAGTCCCTTATGTTGGATAATTCACACAACTAATTTGGTTTCGTTCGGTAACTATCCCGAAGCTAAGCAGAGCTTGTGTTTTGGGCACTAGTTATCTCAAATATACAATATATTACATAGATAGATATTTATAATAAGTAATCTCAGAAAAAAATGTTACATTACACAAAAAATATAAAGTTAGTGTAGTAACTATACCGTATCCATCCAGCATGGAGCATGTTAGTAAATAAACCACGATACAAATAACAAAAACTCACTTGCTTGGCGTCGAGTTTCAGATATAATTGTAAGCAATTTTTATTGAAGGGAGGATCTAAAATCGACAAGTAATGTAAATTACGTATAAAAGGACGCGCCACCAAAGTGAATTTTAGGTTAAGTATGGGCGGTTTGTATAAGTTTATGCCTCATTCAAAATGGACACGGTATAGGTGTAATTCTAAGTTAAACCTAAGAATTTCATAAAACTGATTCTATAGATAAATAATAGTTTAAAGATAAACCAGTAAAATAAACTCACTTTTAATTCCACAAAAGTGAGAATAACCATTCCTAAATATATTATTATTTGTAGGAACGCTAATATGAAATGAAGAGCTATCTGAAAACAATAATTGGCTATAAAAACTGGTTTAACGAACATAAATCATAAATAGTTTATTTATTTGCAACTTTTTATTATAAAAACTATCGTAGTTTGACGAATTCATTACGGATGTAAGCGGGTTAACTACGAACCTTATTTGTGTTGGAAGAACACCGACGTTTCATCCCTTAACGAGGGACATCTTCAGGGCGAGTGCAGTTCTAAACGTTGGTGTTCTTCCAACACAAATAAGGTTCGTAGTTAACCCGCTTACATCCGTAATGTATTTGCAACTTATTTTGAATAAATTATTTTGTCAAAGTATTCCAAGATCTTTAAAAAAACATTAAATTTTTAAAGAATAATTCTTACAATCATCTGATATGCCCGTTTTATCAAATAAAATGCGTGCAACACCGTTTCAAAACATAACTTCAAAATCTTGAGATTAACATAACTCTTGGACCTCAACACTAAAATCCATTTTTTCTGCTTGTGGACCAAATATCTCAGTAAATAAGCTACTTTCAACAATTGAACTTCAAACATTAAAGTTGAAACTATAAATAAAATGTTAAGAGCTCTCGTCCAATGCCAGAATCTATCCGTAGTTACTTTCACAACAGCAATAATTATATAAAAAATCAGTAAAAGAGTAAAAGTCACTCGTATCATTCTTTTCAAATGTGGTGTGTCTTCTGGATTTTTGATGTACACGCAAATCTGTTGGAAATCACGGATCAGCATAAAGATCGCCTTGTTTTGATTATGGATGCCTAAGGAAACGCAACAGAAAATAAACACATATTGTGAATAAGTCAAAAAATAAATGAATTCTTGGGTGTTGCCCTGAAAATCAATCGGAATTAAAGTTAAAAAGAAGAATATAATCACTAGAATAACAAAGATGATTGAAAAACAGATATATTTAGAAGTGACTTGATAGGCAAAGCCATCTTTATGGTTGAAATTACAAAGGCCGAAAACTCTTTCGAAGTAATAGAACGTCTTAAACACAGTCCAAAAATCTGTGTCTAATAATACTTTGGAAGGGGTTTCATACATTTTTACTACTGAACTTTGAAAAATTCCTTGATCAACTGAAATGAACTAAACGAATGAATATGACTAATTTATTGTTGGTATTGACCATTAGCTTGATTGTAGGCAGGGTTATTGTGAACACTTATAATATTGAACAATTCAACATATTTTAATATACTTACAATACTGTACCTAATTTTTTTTTAATCTAACTATAATTATAATTATGTTATCTATTAAGTTAAGTTCTTCAGTATTTTTCCATTAATTTGGTTTTGTAGGTCAACTTATTTATTTATTAAATAAAGGTTCACCAACAGTATACATATAATAGCTTAATATAACTTAATGTAATGGCAGTACTTATTGTTCTTATACATTTACCTATAATAGGTGGACACAACATTCTTAAGAAATTAACTTAAAGATAATTATAATTATAAATTGTTGCGATCAATTTTATACTTAAAAATAGAAGTTAAACAGGTTTCTTAAAAAGTAGTTTAAGACTGACTTAAAACAAATAAAAACGAATTAAAAAATTACGGACTAAGAGATACCTCGGTGATAACAACGAATAAATTTTCACCGAGTGCTTCTGGTTAACAATGTTAGTTCTCATGTATTGAGGACTGCTGAAAATGTTTCAGCAGCTTATTTTTAAAAATAATGGGATTATCATAAAATATGTCTATATTGTCTATTTCTTTTATTTTAAACTACTTCTTTTATTTAAACGTCTACGTCTTTTATTTAAAACTGAATGCTTATATCATGCTATTTTTAAATATATCTGCGGAAACTTGTGATTTGCCGTCAACAAAGATGCCTAGTCTATCCTCGGATATTCTATAATATTCATCTGCGATTTGAAAACCTAGATCAAAGATTTTAAAATAAAAAAAAAATGATCATGATTTATATAGGCTTTATCTTCTCGTTATAGAAATGGGACGAAACAGCAACAAATATAATGATGAAAAGCTATAGTATTTCTTTATTTATGTAGCTAATGTATAATATGCTTCCTACGCGAGCACCTAGTATATTAAAATAGCAATCTCTTAAGATAGCTGCATATTTTTATTTTCAGATCATTCAGAATAGGCACGGTATGAATCATTATATTTAATCTAAATCATAATTATGATTTATATTGTTTGTTCATAGGATTTTAGGAGATACTTAATGTGTTCATGGTGAAAAGTTTATTATTTTGATTGTACGCTAGGTGAATAAAATTTTAAACCCTTTTGATCATACATACATATCCGAATTATATAGTGTATATCAAGCCTTAATTTACTACAAGTCGTTTATCCAGCGGCATCATGCTACCGACGATTATGATCAATTCTTTACGGAATAACAAATCAATAATGAAATTGATCGTCAATTTACTTTCACGAGGAAACATTGTGGTTCCATCCATCATTACGTCAATAATAAATGCTCTTATTACTGCTTTGTCACACTTCACGGTTGAGAGCTTGAAGTTTTTAGCGACAAAAAATGTAAATGCCATTGTTTGGCCAATGTTCATACATTTCAGATAAATGTTTTTTAACAAGCGGTTCTTTTATGTATTGAATATATATTTTCGAACATTTGATATTTATATGGTCGGTCTAGGGCCAATAACAAAACCAAATCACAATTTCAATCAAGTTAAGCAAAGCTTATGTTACGTGTACATACATAATACAATACAGGACATAGATATTTTTTATTATACATAGAAAACATTCAGATCGCACAGAGTCAATAGTCATCAATAGTCTTTCATTATTTTTCTAAATATTGTTCAGATTTAAGCTTTCTATTATCCTCGGCTTAGAACTTAAGGTATACTTTTAAGCTAGTCAACCTCTTTGCGGATCAGGATTTCAGTTTACTGAGCCCTGAGTTTGGTTATACAGTAATAACGTGCCGACATCTCGATATTCTGCCTCAAGTTCTGTTTTTTGATGTATCACGTTTGACAATGCATCATCAAGAGCAAAGGACTCAGATTCCTATACCATAAGCTCATAACATTGAGGCTAGATTTTGCTATGTTTAATGATTTTTGTTCCGCCCAGCCAACCAATTTACACGACTTTCACACGAATTACACGACACGACGTCTACGTGGAAAAAAAATCCACGGGGACAACCAGTTTGATACTGAATATCGAGGGGATCAACCAACGTTTGCTTCACGATTTTTTGAATTTCGTACTTTTTTACAGTCATATTTTAACATTCTTGATTTATACGTGTATTCTTCCATAATAAAATATTATTTTTGAATTTTGTAATCTATTCATGATAAAAAAACAAGAAAAGTGTTACTGACAAAAGCAATAAAAAACACTTGTGAAATATTTTATAATGTTGTTTTATAAGACAGCTTGTAAGTCGTACAAAGATAACAAAGCAATTTTTTTAGCAAAAAAAAAACTCCAAATTTATTCCATGATTCCCACGGGGTCTAGATCCGCTTTCACCTTACACACCCTTACTTTGTCACTCTGAAGATTATTATTATTTTATACAGTTACCCAAATAGATAAAGAATATTATATTACAAGGCATTTGTATCAATTTTGCGTGTGTATATTGTTTTCTCTAATTAAAAATATTTATTTTTATAACACAAAAGAAACTGTAATAAATCAAGAGCTCGACGGTGCTCATTAAAATCTAACTCTCAAATTATCGAATGATCAGATAATTAATGTTTGAAATTAAAAGCTATAATTACATAAATAATGATTTAATGATATAATTATTTTGGTATGGGAATGCTCTTTTTAAACTTTTTTGTTTGCTCACTTCGTTATTGAATTATTAGCTGGTTAAATGTATTACTTACGCGCGGAGCTGGGAGTGGCAAGATCTCTGGTGAGACTCTGCCCTTATTGCTTGGAGCTCTCCTCAACTTCAACCTCAACAGCCTGAATTGGTCCACTGCTGGACTCAGGCCCTCCCCTGATAAGCGCCTTATTGGCTACTAGGCATGCGGGTTGGGGATCGCAGTTTGGTGGTATAATTGTTCTGCAAGGGGCGCACCTGCCCACCCCCCGGTGTCGAGCCTTGTGGTGTCCTGATGATGTCTCGTGGAGAGACAAAACTAGTTCACGACTTGCTTTAATAGAAAATAATTTAATAGATTTTCTTTCATTCTGTAGTCGGTGTGGTTTTTTATTCTGCAACGCGGACTACATTTTGTTAGATCTTATCAGAGAAGGGTTTGAGCGGAATTATTACAAAATATTTTAATCGTTATCATCGGCAGTCTATTTCTGTCAAGTAACGCCTAAATCTATCTATCTGATATATATAAATCTGTTTTTTATGTTTGTGTGGTACAATAAAGTGTTATATATCTATCTATCTATCTATTAATTGTCAAATGTAAAAAAAAAAACATCGTTCATAACTTCACATTTTTGTGAAACAAGTAATATTAATTTATTATCTTTTGTTTTTTGAACTTGAATTATATTATTATCTGTTTAGAAGCACCTTTTTTAATTATGATCTATTTTGTAAATTGAGTTATTAAGATATGTATTATGCAGTAAGTAGGTACGTAAAAGGGAAAACTGGACTTAGAATACGTAAAAATTAATTCCAGTTTTCCCCATAACGGGGATTTGTCAAGGAGAGAAACTGAAATAACCAAAACATAAATAAGTATGTGTAAGAAACTGATTTAAGATCGCGATTGAAGTGGAGTGTCCACCGCTGGATCGTATTCCGTCCAAAGTGATCCTGTCGATAGGTTTCGGATACTAGTCCGAGGACGGTGAAACACAAGTCAAATCATTTATCAGGAAAGTAAACAAATGAAATAAATAATGTTGGACATTTCACACAGAATTATCTAGCGCCAAGCAAAGCAGAGCTTGTGTCATGGGTACAAGATAACTGATCTACTTAACTCAACACACTGTACATAGATAAATATTTTTATTATACATAGTTAATAGACCCTGATCCAGAACACTCTGAACAAATATCTGCTGATCGTTCAAACATTTGTCCCAAGGCGGGAATTGAAGAAGCCGCAACCTCCTGCGTCGCTGGCAGTCCTTCGCCTACCGCGCCACAGAGGTCGTCAAGAGACAGAAGAATGTTGAATGAAAGTTCATAAATTTAAAATTACATCAACAAACATTACACGACGTTACAATAGCAACATAATAGTATGATTGCCGTTATGTGCGTTTTATGTTTAATATTAGAAGTAAATGGGGTTTCTCTCGTCGTTTGAGTTTGTGGTGGTAGGGAGGTACGCTCTAATGCGCCGTGGTGTATGGACGGTGGAGATGGGCTGGGGATTGTGTCGATAGAAATATATCGATGAAACAATGTTGCAAGTGTATAAGATTGTGTAAGAGTGTGCCTGGTAGATTTGTATAGCTATTGCGAGGGCACAGAAGTAATTAAGTACGTTAATATAGTAAAGTTATATTTTGATACTGTAGGTGACATTTTCTAACTTCTTAAACTTCATTTTATAACTTCACCTTATAATTATAATTGAGCAATTGTCCAGCACTTGGAAACGCTGCTAAACTAAAAGTATTTTGGTGATCTTTATAGCAAATTTAAGCAGGGACGGCTTCGCATAACGTGCAACTCTTCAAATAATAAGAATTTGTGTGTTTCAAAAATATAATATGTTTGTCAATAAACATCCATCAGTACAATAAAATTGCATAATAGCGTTTAACATCCATGGAAACAATAGCTCTTGTTATCGAATTATCAGTCAGTGCATTGATTTTGATTTAAACATAAACAAAAACGCTCACGTAACCTATACAACACAATAAAGACAACAGTTATAATATCGATAGTGACGCACCCCTAGCTCCAAACAGCGAGTATCTAAAACAACCGCACATACCGCTCACACGCAAAGAGAACATCAAGAAGTACACACCGACTCCAAAAAAGTGAAGTGATTAAAAAATAAAATAAAAAGAAAGTCCGGAAGCATTATCACAGTCTACACTACCATACTGTCTCGCCCTTTGGGGACTTAAGAGGGAGTTGTCTAGTGATGTTATTAGTGTCAAGTCAAAATGTCGAGTGAAAACGATTCGTACGCGAGCACCCCGCCGAGGATCCGGCAGTTTGGATTGTACAAGGGCATCGACTCGAGGACCGAGGAGTTCCTGAGGCTGTCCAGGAGACGGCAGATCAGACAGGGATGCGCTTGCGCGGCCGTTAGCACGGCGATCACCGTTACCGTTGTTATTGTGAGTATAGTGCTTTCATTACTATGAACAAACACCCTTACTTGTTACACCTTTTCTATAACTTTTTGTCATTATTTGTATTTAATACGAAGCCAGCCATGAATTTTGTAGCCCTCTTCATTAAATTCATTCTTAATTAAATAGTACAAAGTGGATTTAAAAAGATTAGGTTATATAATTCTGGATTAAGAATTGAAAAAAAAAATTGACAACAACAATCAGTACCGATTGTTGGTAAAGGGAGCATCATCAATCAGTAGCTCTTAGTACATCGGTTGCACACAGTTTATCTTACCTATGTACTACTTGACTAACCATTCAACGGTAGAGATTGCTCTTCCTTCGGATCTTATCATTCCTCGGTGATCAGACCGCTTATACTTGTTTATAAACTGTTTCAATTGTAAATACTAGTTCTAATAGTTTCTATGCATCGACAATTCATAGTTTTTTTTGTTAAAAAGGTAAAAATAATATTAATTTCATCATTATGTTATAATATAAGTCACTTATTTAGTTTCTCAAAAAATATTTCGTGTCTATCAAAAAATTGGAACGTTTATTTACGTCTTTACTAACACTATTTGTGGTAAAATTAACGTTTTTTTTTATTTCGATTCATATGCGTCCTTACAAAACAAGAATAAACAATTTAGGAATTCCCATTGTACTGTTAAGTAATTAACCTTGAATTGTGCCATTGTCATCGTATAATCTCTGAAACATGAAAGTAGGAAAAATACATTAAATATTTTCTGAAATAGCCGACTCCATAAGATATGTTTTAGTGAAATAGGAATTGGTTCCGAGTTAAGGGTAAATAAAATGCCTAAATAAAAACCATTTATTTCAGACTGTTATGGTCGATGTAAGACATTAACAACTTCTTTGTTAATTATTTGAGGTTTTAGTATACTAAAACCTAATAAATAGCTATAGCTAGGCATACCTATATTTGAAACATTGAACCATTTGAATAATTTGAAATCACAATTGGTAAATTCAATGATGGATAATCCATTTGAACCGCATATTATGTGCTTAGCTATAAACTCCAAAAGCTCTAAAGTACTACATAAACTACACGCTTAACACTAGTTCTTAAACAAAAAGCCTTCTTCAAAATCTCGCGAAATTAAAAAGAAAACTAGTGTCCACTACAATTCAAAATATATTTTCAAGAATTCATTGTATTTTTATGATGAAGCGTGTTTACACTTTTGTTACATATTTGTTTTTATTTTAATAAACAACGACGACGACAGTAATGTTTGTTTAATAACTTCCTTGGCAAGATTTATTGGGCTATAGGGTTGTAACGCGGTCCTTTTGTTTTATTCGCTGACGTTTCGAACCCGTCGCAGCGTGGCTAGCACAGCGTCTCTTGTCTAGGGTATAATATAATTAAAATGACATAAAATGACATTTAGGTGTTGAGAGTAGTAAATTTTCTTCGATCGGGAACTTGGCGTTCGAAAGAATGAGCGGATAGAAATGTTGTCTAGTCTACCCTAGAGATGAGACTACCACTGCGACCATGCCGATCAAATTTACTCTACTTTTCACATTTGAGAATAGAAACAATTCTTCTAATATTCTCTACACCTCTACCTAGAGAAGCGTTTCTCCCATAATGTAGTTGTAATTTGTACGTACTAAGTATAAACGGTAGATAAAATTAGCGTCTCATCCAGCACGAGGAGAAAAACGGCAGGAGACAAGAATCGCCATGTTCGGGCAAAAGAAAGATTACGAAGACATGACACTGTCTTGTCTATTCCAGTGTAGAGTAGAAATGAAAACGCTGCGAAATGCTAGCCACGCTGGTCAATGACAAATCTTTAAAAACTGGTGTGATTGTCTATTGTTTGTTCATACTAGCTGACGTCAAAAATAACCGCTGATTTAAATGCGGCCAATTTTATACCTTTCCAATTTTTTTTTTTACCAAAATCGGACTACTCTGTAAAAAGTTATATATATATATATATATACATTATATACATTATATATATATATATATATATACATAAAAAAATATACGCGTCGACTTGAGAACCTCCTCCGTTTTTTCGTCGGTTAAAAAGGAGATCGCGCCAGCTTTACTTTCAAGTGCGTGCAGAATAAATAACGCTATAGTTTTAATAGTTCTCAACGTGTCATTACTATTTTATAGAAAATATTGATAGATCCGCAGTAAAATTCTTTGTATTGATTTACAACAATATAAGCGCATAGGTAACTCACATGCCGTGGCTACGTCGGGCATATTCACACAAATCATTACTTGATCACTACCGTGTAGGCGCGTTCCACAGTGATCCACTGTAATGATAAAAAAATAGCAAGGTATAGTCGACCACGACGTTGTGCTTTAAAGTAATACGAAATGGACGCACTTATTACTTAAGTCGAGTTTGAAATTATCAATAAGAATGAAAAATATTTAAAAACTTCGTTGTCGAACGCAAAATCGATTAAATATGAGACCAAAACCGTGCTAAAAATTGGCGTCGTCTACTCGGCTTAAGCTGTGTGTAATATTAAACGCTTGTTGAGTAGTTTATATTTTGATTATGTAGGTATTAATTCTAACGTAGTTTTTAATTTAATTTTTCCTGAACCAAATGTGCTGTCCATTTCTTTATTCGATTGTTAAATAACTTCACTTAGTTTTTTTTCTGTGGAAACTTATAATTAGCCTTTAGTTGCCCATTTTTTTCTGTTATACTTACCTAGCTGTTAGTTTTCCAAAAATTGTAAAATAAAATAAAATAAACGATATCGATTGTAGTCATTGATAGACGCTCAGTATAATGATTCAGCTAGTAGGTATTACGTTAGTTATTATCAATCGAATTTGATAGTTCTCAGAGCAAAATTTCCTTATTAATAGCGAGAGCACTCTGTAATAGACAGTGAGGACGTCACGGCTGCGCACGCGCCTCTCCGATAAAACAAGAAAGCAGAAAGCAAACGGTTACAATATGTAAAGCAGGTAACGCCAATTTTGTACGATATCTTTACATGTTTGCAGAGAACTGAACAATGCTGTGTCGAATCTTAGATAAGTAACTTTTGGAAACTGCAGTAGTTTGATCATCTTTTGTTTTCCCGAGGAAAATTTTGGCAGAAACGAAGATACTTTGATAGGAAACATAACTATCGTCTTTTGTTTTTAAGACTGTATATTTTTTGTTTTGGAATAGGTGAAAATTTATTTATATTTCGATAGACAACGGATTGAAATGTAGATTAAGCAAAAGGATAGATAGTTTTTATTATTTTTACAAAGAAACAATAGGAATTTAGTTCGGTATACACATAGACATGTATTAGAGGTAGACATTTTCAGTAAATAACAGCAATTTAAGTGTCGCTGTCAACGACAATAGAAATTAAAGCATTAAAATGTTTACTGAATGTTAATGTAAGTACCAGCATATTCAATTCATGTTTTGTTACAGACAGTGATATTAAAATTACTGTAATAAGTATGTGGTAAAATGACTGCAGGTAGTTTATAGTCCGCTTTCTTAGCTAGCTATTATCTATGTAAAAGATTTTGTTTCATTAGTCAACTTAAAAACAATACCTTAAATTATATTCTGGTGATTTCACCAAAATATACTACATCTATGAAAACATTATTTTTATATAATCCAAAGCAAACCAAACATCAAAATTCACAATGTGTTACGCCAAATTATCAAATTGAAGTAATTTTATGTCCATTCGTTCCGCTATGTTTGTTTCTACATTCTGTGAATCTTACACCACATTCATTTTAGAATTCAGATTGAGATTTGCACAATAAAGATGAAAGATTATTTTTATACTAACAGTAAAGAGCTCGTAAATTAATGAAACTGTTCATTAAATAACTAATAGCTCGAGAAGACAGATGCTTACCTTTGTTCTATCAATAACTGGGTGGTACTTTCTCGCTCTACAGTTGGCTCGATGACCACTGTTTATGATAATTTGAATAAGTTTAGTTTAAAGTTCACAAAACAGATTAAAATCCAGATATAACAATAGATTAGGAAGATACATAATTGTTTCAAACTAGATTTGACCCAAAAATAAAAACGACATACATACTTTAATGCAGATTTTTTTCATCAATGTTATGGGCTTCATAATATACTAAATACTAATCCAGACAAGTCAAGGTTTAACTTTGCTCTCGCAACAAGCTAGAAGCAATAAAAAAATGCAGAAATACATTTTTTATCATCAGTTCGTTATTTTTTGTCTTGTTAAATATTCTATCTAAGGTGGACTATTAAAGAAATCCTAGGCTTTTTGAAATGGGTGTGAATGGCAAAATGCAAAACGGAACGGATTCGTGGACTCAGTTTAACAGCAATTTTTTTCTCAAAGTTAATGATTTGGCAATATAAATTATGCACTATAAGAACACCCTGTTAACGTACTAAAACTGTATTCGATAACGTGATTGATTACAATAATAATTATTATGCAACAATGACACAATAGTAATTATTTAAAACGTAGGTAACACTAATTATTATTTTTTCAAGTGTGTTTTGTTTATGGTTTTGTGTCAATTAACTAAATGTGTTAACCCTGTCTTTCACTTTTATGGTAAGTAATATTATTGACTTAACATTTCGGATGAAAGTGTACATCCGTAACCTTTTTCAACTATTTAGTTGCGTGTTTTATAATGGCTTGTGTGTTGTTTTGATATGTTTATTTAATCGACTGACGACAGCGACGTTGCAGCGGTTGCAACGGATTGATACATGGAAGCAGCTCAATATTGCTATTTGTAGCGATGTTTGGGGAAGCCTATGTTCAACAGTGGACGTATATGGGATGGTGATGATGATTTTGACGAAACGACTACATTTTGAAGAACTTATATCTATGACTTTACGATAAGGTCTTTCCTTAAGATATGTAACATGCATGATATGCTTGTTAGTGCTTATTAGAAGTTTTCACATGTTAAGGTTTTTACTTAACAACTTATTAACGAAAAAAACAGAATACGATTACCACTTTACTTCATACCATTATGTGATCGACGATAGATCCAGCATGAGTTTTGGTTTAAATGCTATTTTTTTTCAGGTGGTGATTTTCATTTACGAGTTCAGTTTCAATTCCGAAGTCGCAGCAGTAAGAACAAAACTACGCCCCAACTGGTTTAGTTTCATAAACGAAACCACCGAAGATTCGTTTGAGAAAACTTTTACCAAAAGCAATATCGACAAAACATCTCTTACGTTGCTACCAATACTTATAAACGCACTGAAAAAAAATGTGTTTCTGGAGAATGTATACGAAGAACAATCAAGTTCTCGCCCCAATACCGAATCAAGGGAAACAACCGAGTACAGTATAAATAAAAATATATTTACAAAAAAGCTCTCACAGAACCCATCATCTAGTTTATACGCCATCGCATTTAAAACTTTCCCCATCGACTACACGCGTGCTACCACAAATCAGGCATACTTTACTAAAATAAGAAAAATTAGAGATTATCAACGTATATTCAATTATTTTGACAAAATGATTAATGATAAATCTTATTTGGGATCATCGAAACCTATGGGTAGTATAGAATCAGTTACTGATAAAGCGGTGAATATCAAACAAAAAGCTAAAAAGTACTACCACAAAAATCATCCAAAAATACAACTGCCGCAGGTTACAAGAAGCCGTAAAAATGAAATAAAAGGCCATTATGAAAACGATGATTGCAAATGCATGGTAAAACTAGGAAATCTACTTCATAGGTTTTTGTCAGTTATCCAAATAATGTTGCCACAAGCTTCCAAAAAGCTGCCTAGTCAATTTGAAAATGATTTTAGTAATGAACCTGTGTATGAACCCGTTAACTATCTGGACTTCGAACCTATCAATGAACCTGATAATGAAACTTATAAAATAGGTAAAAATAATGTGGCAAATCATCAAAAAAAATCCGATCAAAAACCTGTTAAATTTTATAAACCTGACGAGAATAGTGTTATTGTACCTGAGTTTTTACAAAAACCACAGAATCTGAAATATATTGAAAACACTAAAGAAGAAATAAAGGAAGAAACAGACAACGAATTTATAGATAATTCAGCTATTATTTTAAGCCGAAAGAAAGATAAACTTATACAATCAACAACGATGATTAATAAGGATGAAAACAGTAAAATGATGGACGATAGTTCTATTATAAACGTTTTAAATAAAAAAAACGAAATCACTCGTAAACAAATACCTGCAATTAAAATAATTCGTGTAGACGATGTTTATTCTGGCAAAAATACGAATGGTAAAAAATTGGATCCAGTAAGAGAGGAAGCTGTTAACAGACTTCAAGGCTTAAATCATGATACACATATTAGACAAAGTGGACCTTATACAGCAACTAGTTTCCCACAAATTCCAAAAATACCCGTTCATAATTTGATAAAAAGTCTGAATAAAACTATATACCAGTTAATAAAAAACAACAACCTTGAGCAAATTTTTGTAGATGGAAATATGAATAAACCAACCGCAAACAGATCTAAGCAAGATCAAAAAGATCGGAGCCGGATATCAGAACTGAATTCTCCTGGATTAAATAAAGAACAGAAAATTCCTCTCATTGGGTCCATCCATGAATCTGAAGATACTAAATCAATTTTATTTAAAGTTGATTCCAGTCTCTTAAATGAACGAAAAGATTCTAAACCACCCCAGCAAAATTTAATAACAATTGATTCTACCTCTAAAAACAAAACAAAAACTTCCAGATCGAATGACAATCCTAAAATTTTAAATGAAAAAAGGATTCAAAATGACAAAGATTCGTCATACAAACCAAATAAAAAGAACGATTCACCTAAAAAGAAAAATACCACATCATCGCCGGGCGTTGTTTGGGAGGACCTAAATAATGAAAATGTACCGGCTTATAAATCGATCAAGCCGAAGCACAGGGCATATATGGAAGTTCAGCAAAAAAGCGATTGGAAACAAGATCATGACGATGATTATAATATTTTGAATAACTATGATTTTTCAACTTAACAATTATTTATTAGTTACTAGGATAGTCAAATGGACGTTACTAATATTCTATCAATAAATAAATTTAACTCATACAAATCTTTTAATCTTTTAACTATTACCTCCAGAAATGGATAAACCGTATAATATTTTTAATAGTACACATTATGTGATTAGTGAAATATTTTTCTCATGTCAGCATTTCCAAAGATAACTTACTACCTACCTAATATTATATTATTAAAAGGTAAAATGCTTATGGCTGATTGTCACCGGGTGCTCGGGAAATTCAATAGGTACACAAAAATCTATAAAAATTTACGTAAAATATTCTGAATTAATTATTTATATCAATTATTTCTGGTTATTTGTTCATCCTGCGTTCTACAAGATAGCAAAAAAAGTAGTTCTAAAAGTAAACCTCCCGTCTACGAAGAAGCCTCCCGTATGAAATCATGCTAAAACAAACTTCGAAACTACCCAATAGACTTAATAGATCTCATCTACCCTAGTTTTCAACCAGCGTATATAGCAGGATGACGGTGACCCACCCCAGAGAGTTCCTAACATAACTCACAAGAAATAAGCTATTATGTTTGAATATAGGTAACGAAAACAAATCAGTGATTAGTGAAATATTTTTCTCATGTCAGCATTTCCAAAGATAACTTACTACTTACCTAATATTATATTATTAAAAGGTAAAATGCTTATGGCTGATTGTCACCGGGTGCTCGGGAAATTCAATAGGTACACAAAAATCTATAAAAAAATTACGTAAAATATTCTGAATTAATCATTTATATCAATTATTTCTGGTTATTTGTTCATCCTGCGTTCTACAAGATAGCAAAAAAAGTAGTTCTAAAAGTAAACCTCCCGTCTACGAAGAAGCCTCCCGTATGAAATCATGCTAAAACAAACTTCGAAACGACCCAATAGACTTAATAGATCTCATCTACCCTAGTTTTCAACCAGCGTATATAGCAGGATGACGGGGTCACCGTCATCCCCAGAGAGTTCCTAACATAACTCACAAGAAATAAGCTATTATGTTTGAATATAGGTAACGAAAACCAATCATCAATGAACAAAAAAAAATATTATGTGTAAGGGCACGGACGGCGTTGTTTATGAAGGCGAGTGAACTATATCCCCGAAATACACGGGATCCTGATAGGATAGTTTTGAGTAGGCAGCCTAGGACCCGTCTATACCAAAAAAACTGTTTTGTAATGTGTGGAAAAATATATAATGCATTACCTAAAACTATAAAAAGCCTTCCGCTGACAAAATTTACAAAAGAGCTACGACTATGGCTACAAAGCAAACAATATTATAATATGAATGAACTTGTAAACTAACATTGTTGGATTATATATCTCAAGAATTTTTTAAATATAATTATTAATAACTAGCAAACCTATTTTTATATAATTTATAATAAAGGAAATAACAGCATAAAGACTGAAAATAAATTAGTATTTACAACTACTGATTTTCTTAAAACTGTTAAAAGTGTTCGTAATAAATTGCTATATAGTAAGATATTATTATAGTGTAAGATTACAGACACTAAGACATATATAGTGTAAGATGATAGACACTAAGACATTGCTATACCAATCTAACATGGTGTATGTTCCAACTTTAGCTGTAATTAGAACTTAAGCTACCTATCAATGTACATACTGGCAATAAATGATTTTGACTTTGACTTTGACTTTGGCAGTTTGACGGCAGCCATCACATGTCAACGTCGAAGAACTACGACAGCTTTCGACTGGCTGTTATACAAGTACAGATGGCTGTTATCGACATGTCAACGTGCCATTCATGTACAGGAGCTTTAATGTGCATGAAATTAGTCGCGTCGCGAGTCTGTATAGAAGAGCACTGTGGCTTTTATTGGAAATTATTGTGGGTAAATAAGATCGAGTCGGACCGAGGACATCAGTATCAGCTCTTAAGACAGCGATCAGTACATCTATTTTACTACCTATTAGATATTTTCTATTTCACATTATTGATTGTTTCAGGTGATTCTACTAATCTACGAGTATGCGATTGCAGTAGAATGGAGCTTAGTACAAAGGATACAAACAAATGCTACATACATTACTCACGACACACCTTTTGCTGACAGACTTGACCGGAACTTTTTTGGATTTGACCAGGAATATTATGAGCGTATGCCACTGTTGGTCAACGCCTTGCAAGAAAGTAATTATGACTCTAGCATTGAAACGACGAAACCTAACAAAAGACTTTCTGAATTTAATAGAACTTTCGTCCCAAATGTATACGGAAAAAACAGAGTTAGTAAATCTAGCCCACGTCCATTTATATTTGAATACCGTAGTGCAACACCTTTACCTTTTAGCAAAAAATATGGATCACGAAGCTGGGTAGATAGCTATAGAAATGCACAGAGGCTGGCAAATATTCGACAAGTGATCAGGTATCTGGAAACAACCATAAATGCTAAATCTGCAGATATGCATGCAAAACCTACAAATAGTCACACTTCTATAGCCTTTTCTGGTGTATATGTTGAACCGAAAATTGAAAAAGATAAGTCGGATGAGTCTAATACTATGGAGCCAGTACAGCAGAATTCTAACAGAGTTGAGACATACGCCAATCACAATGAAGATCCATTATTTAATTTTAAACCAGATAGTCCCGGAGAAGTTAATCTTTTGGCAGACACATATTTCAGATTTTCTCCTGTTGCCACTCCTAGTATATTACCAGATACGGAACCTAACAAAGCCCCCATGTTCAGGAGAATACCTTACCGACACATTTGCAGAGGAAATCATTGTAACAAAAACATTGACAAACCTGATAAATTTAAAAGTTCGTTCGAACACAACACGCAGTCGCCATCATCCACCAAATCATTTAGTGTAATGCTGAATCTGTTTCCAATGAACCCAAATATTAGACCAGAGCCTAAACGACACGATGATAAAACGAACCCACCATTGGAAAAGATTTATCTAACAACGTCCAAACCCTTGATACAATTTAGAAGAAAGCCT
The DNA here is from genome assembly GCA_955876795.1 of Eupithecia tripunctaria. Lineage (NCBI taxonomy): Eukaryota > Metazoa > Arthropoda > Insecta > Lepidoptera > Geometridae > Eupithecia > Eupithecia tripunctaria. The sequence goes on from OY041604.1 coordinate 1,013,969, forward strand.
ATTACGATGCGGCGAGCTTACGTTCGATATAAGAAACCTAAATATTTAACTAGAAATGAGGATACTAGTAAAAATAAACCTGTTGATAATAAAGAAGATAAAAACTCGACTATGATAGTTCACGTAGACGTGTATTCACCAGAAAATAAAAATAGATTAAATAATCAAGACGCAATATATTACCCGACTTCTACTATACGCCCGAGCTCAGTTTTACCAGTCACTGAAAAGCCTGTTAAGCTATTAGCGGGACAAGTAGAGGATTATCATGATGGTAGTTCAGGATTAATAACAATAAAATACCCAGAAGAAATTACTGAATCTACAACTCCAACTACATCTCAAACAACTACACAAGCTCCAACACAAACGCAATCTACTTCAGTCATACCATTTTTTGATACAACTACTGAACAAAATCCATGGGCTACAAGCCCACCGGATATGATGAAATTCGGCGTTGAAGACGCTAAAGTTCCAGAACACTATATGAATTTTGCTACTACACAAACAATACAATCAGATATGAATATAAACAACATTAATTGGCAAACTACTACATCGCCCTATGATTTTAATAGAAAAATGGATATGTACTCCACTCAGGCAGATGTTATCAAAATAAATAATATGAATTATGAAACAACTCCATCTTATGACGTACTAGATATGGGCAAAAGTGAGGTAACGACTGAAATAGATGACAGAAAAATGCATTTGGAGACCACACAATCTATTCCAATGGAAACTGTAAGGTTGAACATGGACTGGCTGACAACGCAAAGACCAGTGGACTATGAGGAAAGTAGTGACGAAGTGAACGATGATATCGAACCTAAAACTACTGAATCAAATAAAATGGAACGAGGAATAATGAAGTGGGCCACAACAACGATTGCTCCATCTGAAATCGACCAGTATGGGTCCATGCTTAGAAAAACCATCAAAGATCTTAGAGATAAATTAATAATAAAGCTTAAAAATGGAGCCTCCAGCACCGAAAGACACCAAACTACAACTGAAAAATATGATGAAACTACACAAAATACGTACGTCCCACAAATAAATGGGCATTCTAGAAATATATTTTCAACTAAAAACCAAACTAAGTATAATTCTGAAACTTATAGAAAACGAAAACTTGAAATGTTGGTAACAGGCTTCCGTTCTTACGTCCCTATGTACACAGAAATCAGAAGAAATAGTAAATCATCAGCCGATAGTTTAGAAAATAATTGAATGGAAATTATAAAAGCATTCTTTAATCTTAGTTGTGGTGGCCCACCGTATTTTAAGAATATAGGTCGGTACCTACAAAAGTGTTCTTTACCTCCCTTCTGGACACTAATTTTGTAAATAAACACTAACAGGTTTCTTTTACTCATGTTTTATTTGACGAAGTACGTAATTTACCGTTTACTTGCAGTGCTAGGAACGCCACATAGCCGTTGATTCGAGAACTACACTGTGCCCAAGACACACGTTAGTGAGTAATCGCGACGACAGCACGACGACTGGTCTTTAGTGCCAGTTCTTTTGTTAGCAAGTGTAGTGTTTAGTTTCGGTATCAATTCATAGATGGCGCTTATAACCACGATGATTATGAACATTGACATTCTGGTCGATCAAGGTGTTATTTGCTACCTATTACTACTTAGTACTTTGGTATTTTTATACAAAGAGTTATAAATATTATAAAATAGGTAATACCTAGGTATTTATGCCAACTTAAAAGTTTAGTTTGCTCAATGAAAATGGACAGTACTAATGTAAATTATTTTAAAAATCTAAGAAAAATATCGATGAAGACGAAATTATATCCTTCAACGAATTAAATCTTTGTCTTTCAAGGTAAACCTGTACACTAAAAATTGATTAACTCACTCAACTATTCTTAATTTTTTCATTAGGACGCAAACTTAAATTTGTCTTCTTCCCTTCCATGACTTTACCACTCATCTTTTTCGCCTGAGTGACCCTATTGTTTGCCCTTTTCCATCATGACCTAGTACTTCTTGCGTCACGCTCTAACTGCATTGACCTCACACATGCCATCTCACTTCACGCATCTTAAGAAAACCCCCGTTACTTTTACCTGTGCAAAAAGGCTCGATCTGCGAAGGCTTTCGAGAGGTACCGCTACGAAACTACTATCTCTTTCCTTCATTCACAAAACTCATCGAGTGAGAGAGATAGAAACAATACAAGTTACCGTAGACCGGTGGTGCAAGTTTTTGACAGCGCTATTCAAACGGAGTTTGTAAGTTCTTATGAACAAAAGTATGTTGGGTTTAAGATTTATTTAGTGTTTATTTATAAGAAAAATGTGGACAAATCAGTGAAAGTGCAGTGTTTTTTGGATTACTTACCTACCACACAAGGCAAGTTTTTATGTCAGTTAAATTATAAACCGGACTTTCTTTGCATAACATGACAGTTAGTCATCAAGGTCAACTACGTAAAATCTATTTCCAAATAATATCGGTAGGTATTATTCTTTTTTGATGTCTTCTAGGTAGTTTGTCAAAATGAAATGGTATACTTAATTATTTTATTTAGTAGGTATAAAATATAAAAAAAATAAACAAGCCTATCGAACACAACCAATATTCAAAGTGCTTACCAAGTTAATTTTGTTATTTCTTTCAAAATCACCACGTGAGCAAAATAAAATAAAATGCGAGGCAAAATAGTGTTGTTGGCTAAGTTTTGGGTTTTGAGGAAACAGATCAGAATCGTAAGGCACGTTTTAAAAATAATAAATATTTATTATTCATATTATTTGCGATACACAGGCAGCTCTTATGCATTTATATTTGAGTATTTGTTAATGTACTCTAAATATATGTCCAGTCTATATTATTTGGATATTAATGATGTTTCTTTACATATAGTACTAATTCATTTGAAAGATCGAAGCAACTTTTAACGACATACGTATGTATGTGTGTGTAAAGAAACTAACTTCCTCAGACAGAACAAAAACTTTGGTACAGTCTGCGTCAACTGATTGAAAAAAATATTACTTACTTACTACATACAAATAACAGTGTAAATTTTTAGGAATTCGAAGTCGGTATAAAGTTTTGAAAAAACCTCATAATAATTATATTCTTTAAAAATAAGGTTGACCTTATTTTAAAAGAAAATAGAGTCACCTCAAAATAACCTAAACATTTTCTACAAGTATCAATGACTCAGTAGCTATGATACTGACAGTACAGTAAAAATAGACAATTATCACAATTTCCCACGCCTCATTGTACGGTTCACTGACATTACATATACTGCCTTGTCTGTTAAGAGTTAGTTTCACTAAACGCTGTTTAACCTAGAATCTCAATACGTTTGTTTCATCCCAGTCTTTTGTGGTTTCAATGTAGGCGAAGCAATGTCGAAACTCGAAACTCTAACTTATAACTATTGCATCAGTTACTTTAGAATGCCAATTGTGAATTTTGTAAAGACAATAATATTTTCGAATTGTTGTAATATATTGACATGTTTTGATTTCTGCATATTGTGCAGAAAAGCTTGGAGACTCAGTACCTACTTATGTATTGAGTTGAAAATCGAGAGCATGAAATTTGTGTCGAATACCTATGTCTTTTACAAAGTTGAGACTTGAAGCATTTGAAAAGCGTAAAATATAACAAATAATCTTTTTTACTCAAAAATTGTGCGCGTGGTGCGTGGTTGCTTAAAATATGTTTTTTACAAAATTGCAAGTCTAGCCAAACATTTTTTATTATGAACTTATCATAAACAAATTTTTATAGTTTATTTTTATTTGTCGAAAATATGACTTTTTATAAACAGGAACATCTGTCCAAAATACCTGACTGTAGATTAAATAAATAACGGAACCTAACCAAACGGTAGTTCGCTTAAGAACCTCTCCGATACAGCTAGTAAACCACTCTAGTTTGTGTAGTTTTATGACAAATTTTAATTCTAAATCTTTTCTATCTTTCGATTTTTTTATGTGATATTCATATAGATACACTTTATTTTACAATACGGAAACAAACATCTATCCAAACATTCGCATTTATTATACTAGTTCCTCCCCGAAACTTTGCAAGTATTGTTTCCATAGAAAAGTTTTATTTATTTTATTTATTTATAAAAAGTACACTATTTTTACAGGAACCCCTAATGCAATGGTGTTTTAAGGTTATATATATCCCATGGGAACTGTTTAATGAGATATAGAGCAGTAAAAGCAATAAATATAATGTCAATAAACTTTAATTAATTCAGAGGTATAAAAACAGTAACGTATGTTTAATTCGCAGTTTAGAAATACACTTTTGTAAAATTTCAGCCCATTCAGTTTAGTAGTTTTGGCATGAAGAGGTAAATTCATCCAAACTTTCGATAAGATTGATAATATAAGTGACATAGTATGATTAACAGTTATGAATCGGGACGTGATTGCATCAAAATTTATTTAATAATTACAGCTAAATGATTACCTATCTTACGTCAACCTATCAATTCTTAATCAACAGCTTTATCTTTCTAGATGAAAGATAAAACTGCTGGTTTTAACTTTAGATCCTTGTGTAAAGAGGGTGCCCAATAACCAAAAACCCTAACTTGTGAAAACGGCTTTCTGATTTTAGAGGCTCAAAATATACAGGGTGTCCCACGGCCATGCCACATGGAGGGAAAGTACCTTAAATATTGAAGATAACAAATCGAGCCGTATCCTCAGCCAAAAGACGCGTAAACTATTGGCAGCCGAGATCCCCAGATCTAACCCCGTTAGATTTTTTTTTACATTTATGATTCGATGCATACAAGCAGGAACCTACTAATTACGTGTCATTTAATCGTGCACATAGGCAAAATGATAATAGGAAAATTATGCGTACTTCTCAAGTGGATAAAATGTTTAGATTAAATTTTCTGAACTAAATTTCACATCAAATGTTAAAATTCATGGTCTTTCTTTTATTTCTGACACTGTGTTATTTCGCAAAAAATAATCCATATGATGAAGCCGTTCGATCGGGATGATAAAGCTACAGGATGATTATTTTTCTCGTGTAACGGGTTCGATTCCCTGTTCAACCATGTAATTATTTAAATATCTATGAATACAGTTTAAATTATTTTTAAAATCAAAATAAAGTCTTCTTTCAGTAAAATGTTCTATGTTCAATATTTAAGGTACTTTCCCTCCATGTGGCATGGCCGTGGGACGCCCTGTATATAACACACCAATATTTTATTATCTACATACCCAGGAAAATAGGCTACTTACAAAGTTCATTTTTGGGCTAGATGATGTAGTGTGGATTGTTTATCATCATTTTTATGTTTACACTAGCTGCGCCCCGCGGCTTCTCACGCGTTGTTCCTATGGAAACGTTTAAAGGTGATTTATATCCCACGGGAACAGATTTACGGGATATAAAGTAGCCTATGTTTTATTCCAGTATTAGAATTACCTGTATGCAAAATTTCAGCCAGATCCGTTCAATAGTTTTGGCGTAAAAAGGTAACAAACATCATCCATACATCCATACAAACTTTCGCATTTATAATATCAGTGTGATTATTTATTTGAAATTGTGTACATTTTGTACAATATCCAAGGTGGTGCTGCAAGCATTATGGGCATCTTTGCACCGCGAATGGTCAGAGGCGTACCTACCTAATTTTTTTTTATATATTCATTATTTATTTATTATTATTAGTATTTATCTGTGATTTACAGAAGTTGTATATTAAGGTAATGGCTTTACTCTATTCATTCAGTCTTCATAGAGATATAACTATGACTCTATGAGATAAAGCAAAGTGTTGCTCGAACAATGTGTATTGCAAAATCCGCTGGACCGTTGTGACGTAAGGCAAGTGTACAATTTTGTAATTTGACGCGGATTTACTAGAGCGCACGTTTTGTAGTTTATTCTGTGACTACAATTACTTTTGAATAATCAACTAGATTTCGGCGGCCTACGGACTGGGGTAAACGTGTTCTTGAGTGGAGACCACGACTTGGCAAACGTAGTGTAGGACGCCCTACGGTCAGGTGGGATGACGATCTGCGAAAGACTGCAGGCAGATGCTGGATACGTTAAGCTGAAGATATGGCGCTCATTAGGGGAGGCCAATGTCCAGCAGTGGACTTATATAGGTTGATGATGAATTAAATAGGTTACGTACAGCTGACTTCGAGCTTGTTAACAAAAATATATTTATTTTTATGATATTTTAACAAGGTAGGTAGGTAATATATGGAAATTAAGATACTCAAAAGTATAGCACGTAGTTAGTAGTTTAAATAATTAATGATGACGTTGAGGTACTAAGAAAATAAAGTTTATTAAACAAACATGAGAAGTCAACATATCGAGAAAACGTGTACCTACAATTCTAAATTTTACCAGCTATTATTTTTAAAAATCTCACGTCATGTCTGATAGGAAGGTAACTGTATCTGATTGAAGAGATTAAATATTGCATATTAAATTTAATTAGATTTGTTCTTTATTATTTATTCTGGACTCAGAAATGGGTCCAAAATATTTGAACTTCGGCCAGCATCTCAATTTAGAGTACAAAAAATACACTCACGTTTCCGTGAGTATGGAAACGTGAGTGTATTTTCACTTATATTATCACTATTGGTGATTTCTCTGTTTCTCTATCTCTCTGATACACTAACATGACTGACAATATACATTTGAATTGATCTGCACGTAATGAAATATGGTTTGGTACCAATAAGCAACATAATGAGTGTTTACTATACTCATATATTTATTCGCCGTAGGAGCACAAGGCACACTTAGTTATGTCAATTTACATTTCCATTATATTAAAAAAAATATTAAAGTAACAAAAAGCATAGAAATTAGTACTTACTTAAATAGATCTGCTGTAAATGGTAAAAGAATAACAAACATCCATACATCTAAACACCTTATACAGCAACATACCTTTTATTTAATTTAATTAATTAATTTATTTTACTCTAGAGACTCATTAGACTCATTATTCATTCATTATTCTTATTTAAGTTTTTAATTTATTTATGTTTATCGTTCTTTTTTTCTCTTTGTATTCTATGGTGTTTCATAAAGCCAAGTTTGTTTATTATTGTAATATAAATACTGTATTAACGAAATCAAGTGTAACCTAAGTGTACCTACGGTGTAAATAAATAAATGCAAAATATTCAAATACAATATTTCGCGTTTATAATATTAGTAGGAAGAAAAGTAAAATTCTTCCTACTACCTTTTACACGCTTCCGTACTCATACGAGTCCGTGGTCAAACACGTCCAGCTACCGCAAGCCAGTTGTTGTGAAACTGGCTCAATGCTGACCACGGACTGGTTCTTTGACATGGAATCTTAATGCGAGTTGATTTACTTACACATTGCTGCTTCGATAATGCATTTGTTTACCTCTCCCCAGTCGTCGGTCTGCCGTCCGTGGATATGAGAGTGCCACTGTATATACATATTATGTACTAGTCCACAACTGGACCCAATGAGCACCTGGCCTTGTCTTCAGTATCCAGCATCTGCCTACAGTCTTTTCTCAAGTCGTCATATTACCTCGGTGACACGTAGTGTAAAGAAACCCTCCGGCCAGGTGGGATGACGATTTGCGAAATACTGCAGGCAGATGCTGGATGCCACAAGCTAAAGACAGGGCGCTATGGCGGTCATTAGGGGAGCCCTATATGTCCTGCTTTGGTCTGATATAAGCGATGATGATGGTGATATAACCTGGCTAGAGGACGCCCAATGCCACGATTTCCGAGTCGCAGTATCCACTTAAGAGCACGTTTACTTCAGCAACAGCAACCGCTTTGTCGCTTCTTCGCAAGATATTTTTTTTTCTAGAGTATATATAATTGTTATAATGTAGTGCGTTAAGTTTAATCATAATTATGCTAATGATCGACGGTTGTAGTTAGGTAGGTAGGTAGGTGAGCTCAACGAAAACGTGGTTACGGTAATTTAATAAGTAATTAGGCAATTTTCTCATGCAGCCAGTTTTGTAAACTTGATGGTTGGCCTTGAACTGACGTCATTGTTATCTTGCGAACGTTTGATTTGATGCTTTCAAATAAAGCTACGTGGTTTGATTATTAATTTACTAAGAATTTTATAAAGATATTATGCTGGGTCGAGTCAATACCTAATATAAAGAATTATTTAAAAAATCTAGAGATTAGAATTTTATAGAGTAATAAGTGAAAACACGAAACAACGTAGTGCTTAAATAAATTGTTCATGTAGTTAATTTGAAATATTGTTTATTTTTTTAGTTTAATTTAATTTAAGTTTCCGCACACAATGTATATTGTTATTATTTTATTTTTATTTTTATTTTGCTTTATTCGGAGAACAAACAGTTTTACACACTTTAGAAATAAACTTAGATACTAACTTTTAACAATTTATATGTCCTCGCATGTAGAAGCTAAAAAGGTTGCTTGCTTGTGGAGGAGTGAAAAAAAAATTTAATAAAATAAAATTATGGAATAAATAAATATCAAAAAATATCAAATATCAAATCATACCTGGACTAAGAGGTCAAAGTATGTACCTAATGTTGTAAATGAATTAACTTTAGTGCAATTATATAACTTCACTACCTATTAAATAAAATAACTATGATAACACCATTGTGAAGTTGTCCGAAAAAGTTACAGCTCCCATCTGAATAACCGTAATGAGAAGAATATACATGTCGTGTTAATTAATTTCATTTTGGCTATGAATACCAAAGGGTTCTTACAGTAAACAGTGCTTCAAAAGACTTAATTGGTAAGTACTTAGATCCAAATTATCATGTGAAACTATTATTGACTGATTCATAAGATGGTGTTCTTCATCTAATTTTCCAGATGGCAGAAATAATATTCCAAAGGCGTAAAGCCGCCACAATCTTCGTAGAGCCAAGCCCACTCATCATCCTGCTGATTCTCTCCCTGCTCCAGTCATGCCTGAACCAAGTCATCAACAGGGCGCCCCACTTTGTCCCACAAGTGGGCGACATGTCTCAGTTTAGTTTACCTGAAGACACGCCAGTGGGGACGCCAGTGTACCATTTGAAAGGTAAGATTTCTTTATATAGATGAAGTTAGTTTTCATTGGAATTCATTTATTATACTTCTATTTTAATAATCCTAGTCTGAAGATATTTAGGATTCTGCTGTACGACTAACCCTCAACCTACTGCGTCTTTGAATCCAAAATATTAAAATCAGAGCCATGATTTTTAAAATGTCCCATGTACTTGTCTTTCCAGGCATCGACCCCGATAATGGGCAGCTCAGATACTCGATCTCGGGGCAATACTTCACAGTAGACCCCCAGACCGGGGTCGTGACTTTGGCCAAGAGACTGGATAGGGAAGAGCAAAACTTCTTGGAGGTGGTTATCAGTTTGACAGGTAAGTAATTTAAAATTTGGGTTTCAAAGTTAGCGTATCACATAAAATACTTTTTCTTGGTAGTTATGAAATTATTAAAAAAAAGTACAAAAGTTTATTTCTCATAGGTGGTGATGTGAGATGACTAATGAAGTACACGTTTCCATCTTAAATTGCCCCGTGACTCTATTATTTGCAGTATTGTGTGCAGTTTAAAATAGGAAACAGAAGACATCACATAAGCTACATTAATAAACGTCTTCTAAAATAAATTTGACTATAGGTTACGAGACAAAAATCACATCACACTAATATTATACATGCGAAAGTTTGTATGGATGTCTGGATGTATGGATGGATGTATGGATAGATGGATGGATGGATGTTTGTTACCTCTTCACGCCAAAACTACTGACTGGATCTGGCTGAAATTTTGCAAACAGGTAATAATCGAATACTGGAATAAAACATAGGATATAAATCACCTTTAAACGTTTCCATAGGAACAACGCGTGCGAAGCCGCGGGCGATACCAGATAGTTAAACAAATAAAGCAAAAATTGGGTAACTACAATGCTGTGTGATATATGGTATGTAATGTATAGACACATCAGCCACCACCGTCAGCTCGTCTATTAACAAATAAATACATAAAAAGAACAGATTGTCCAACACCTAAATCACTACCAACGGGACATTGTGCAGTTTTGTGTTTCTCAATATTTCGAGATAATTCATGCGCCCTTAGTAATTAGGTAGGTATATAAAAAAAATATTTAAGTTGTCCAACAGTCAAGCTGTGGACGTCGGTTGGCTAAGAAAATAACGATTCACTTTGAATTTCAGATGAAGGAATAGAAAACACAGAGCCCAACACTATCTCTCTCCGCCGAGTGATTCCAGTCAAGGATGTAAACGACAATGCTCCTGTATTCCACAACCGACCTTACATTGTGAACGTCAGCGAAGCCACTCCTATAGGAACAGAAATAGAGGTAAGAATCTTGTTTTAACCAAGAAAACAATAAAAGCTGATTAATTGACTTGACATTCTGAGATTATACATGCATCAGCTTGCAAAATACCATAACAGTACCTATAGTTTATTTCAAGAATATGAGGGCTTAATACCGTTTACTTATCGAAGATATACTTTGGACAATTTTGGAATTAAATGATTTCAGGTTAATCCAAAAATCATTGTAACAGACAAAGACGAGGGTGAAAATGCAAAGATAAATGTGATCTGTTCAACAAAAGAAAGAGGAAGCGACTTTGAGGCGTGTGCAACATTCAGGATTGAAACTATGATGGTGAGTGTTTGATGGTAAAAGGCTTTTTTAATCATCAAATGAATATCACGAATAGTCGATCGTAATAGTCAGTCGTAATAGAGTAGAAAAATCTTAAAACCAACTTGAATTTTTATTTTGCGTTACACATTGGTGTCCATCGGTTCGGCAGTAAAGGTTTAATCAGACCTTGACGTTTGATAATTAAAATGATTATCAAAATTAGTGAATATTCATCACGCATAAGCCTTGATCGGGGCACGTGCTTATAGTTGACATACTGTATTAAGATAAAGATAAATATTAAAGCTAAAACTGTAAACTTATACTTTTTTTAGCTTACCCCTAACGAATACCAAGTAAGACTATACCTCAACCGACAACTAGATTTTGAGAGCAGATCTGCCTATGTTATTAACTTGGAAGCAAGTGACGCTTCGGACAGACCATTGAAAGCCCTTGCAAGCGTTGCTGCTGCCATTTGGGATGTGCAAGACCAGCCACCTGTGTTTTTGAATGCCCCTTACTCCGCTACAGTACCTGAAAACACACCACCTGTATGTATTATTTGAACACTTTTACAAATTAAATATAACGACACTAAAGTTAAATGCCTAAAATGCATTTAACTATCTATTGCGTCATCTTGTAGTCTTAAGCCAACCAGACAAATTGAATTCATAATTAATGTCCTCATGTTTTTTCGATGTGGCAGGTGGTGTACCCAATCATTAAATTATTATTGAATGTATTTGAATGAAAACTATTAGTATTCTCATGTCATTTCTGATGATTTTTAGCATACAAGCATAATGGAAATAGTAGCAAAAGACGGTGACACAGCGAACCTGCGGCAGGTACTCCTAACTCTTGAAGGGGACACTGAAGGCTACTTTCGCCTATTGCCAGAGAAACCTCTAGGAAGAGCTGTGATGGTCGTTTCAGACGTACCAATCGATAGAGAAAGTGATGCAGTTTCACAGAATGGAGGAGTGTATAATTTTTTTATAAAAGTAAGTTGAGACTTAACACTTTTTGACTGTTTTGTGGTTTTCCTGAAATCATACATGGTTTTCCTTTTTCAGGCTACAGAACTAATAAATAACGAAGTTCCATCAGATTTTACAGTCACGCCAATCACAATAATTGTAACCGACGTTGATGACCACGTTCCAAAGTTCAATAAAGAAGTATTCGATATATCGATTCCAGAAAACATAGAAAACGGGAGCCCTGTTCCTGGCCTCTCCATCTATGTGGAAGATAATGATATTGGCCAAAATAGCAAATACGATCTAAGTTTGCGGAATATTTACAATTCGGAAGGTGTATTCGCCCTTAGTACTGAACATGGTGAAGGCAGAACACCAATCAGCATTAAAGTCAGAGATAATTCCAAGTTAGATTACGATGTTGATGAAGATGACAAGAGAAGGTTCAGTTTTGATATCGTCACGTCATCTGGTAACAGGGAGTTGTCGTCAGCTCGAGTCAATATCAAACTGTTAGACATGAATGACAACTTTCCAGTTTTTGAAGAAACTAGCTATAAATTTAATGTTATGGAAAATGCAACCATAGGAACTAAAATAGGAGATGTTTCTGCAAGTGATAAAGATTTTGGTATATTTGGTGAAATAACTTATACTTTAACTGGGTTCGGCTCAAACTTATTCAAAACAGATAAAAGTGCAGGAAGCATCTATGTCGCACAGCTCCTAGACTATGAGAAACAAAAAAGTTACAGTTTGAATCTGCAAGCTAAAGATGGTGGAGGAAAAGGATCAACTTCTAGCATTTTTATTGAAGTGTTGGATGTCAATGATAATGCTCCTATGTTTGAAGCATCTGAATATAGCAGAACTATAAGAGATGGTGCGACAAGTTTTGAACCACAATTTGTAGTAAGAGTAAGTTAACCTTAATCAAAATTCATCAATTACAAAACGAATGTTTTTTTTTTATTGAAAATTATTTGTTTTTCAGGCATCCGATGCTGATGGTCCTACTCAAGGAGACGGCCGTTTAGCATACTCATTGGAATCTGACAATAGTATCAGCCGTAAAGGGAATGTTTTTGCAGTAGATGAACAGACCGGAGAAATTACAATTGTCGAAAAAGTCGACTCCATGGACACACCTCGAGGACAATATGAACTAGTAATAAGAGCAACTGATTTTGGTAAGAATCATGACATGTGCTAAAAGTATGTTTTCCAGCCATATCTTGCGATAGGTTACAACATTATGTACATTAGTATACTAGCTACGATTCACCAAACTAAACTTGTACCTACTTTGTGAATTAGCGCCATTCTTTTGATAATCAAATAATTGTATCTAGTGTACTTAAAAATTAAAGAGCAAAGACAGGGTGTTATGGTACTGACTAGAATAGGCATATCTCACGTAGTAATAGGCTGATGATGATGATGATAGCAACTGTTTTGTTAAACACATCAAATCTAATATTATGTATCCAGTTTATAACTTTTATTGCTTTTGCAGGAACACCACCTTTGCACAATGAAACTCGAGTATTCATCAGAGTAGGCGTTCCTGGAAACCAAAGACCAACATTCAAAGGAAACTATCACCACTATAAATATACAGTTTCACAAAGTCAAGAAATTACCGATGATTTTACATTTGATCTAAATCCGATGAACTACAAAGCTAGCATTCGAGAAGATGCTAAACCTGGACTAAATGTGACTATGGTAGTCGCTAATGATCCAGATGGTTTAGATGATTTGCTAACATATCATATAGTATCAGGCTCCAAGGATAACTTCATTATAAATGAAAAGTGAGTATTTGTTTATATTTCAATTAAGAACATAAGGTAAAGTGAACGGTAAATACATAGTGCAATTACTTTTATTTCAGGACAGGTGTCATAACAGTTTCAAATGATGCAAACTTAGATCGTGATATTAATCCAGAAAGGTATGAAATATTGGTAGCAGCTGTAGACAGTGGCTCTCCTATACCTGAAACTGCAACAACTACAGTTTTTGTAACTATTCAAGATGTAAACAACAAGTCTCCAAAATTCAACACTTCTAAATCTGAGACCTACATATCCGAAAAATCTAAAGTAGGAGATTTAGTCACAAAACTTGAAGCACATGATGCCGATCTTAATTCAAAACTGCAATACAGTATAACAGATCCAATCAAAGCTCTTTCTAAAGCTGGAGTACAGTTAAAACCGAATGCTCCGTACGATTACAAAAATGTTTTCCAAATAGATGAAAATACGGGTGAAATATTTGTAAACGGAAAACTTGATTATAGTCAAACTTCTATTGTTATACTAACAATCAAAGTAGTCGATGTCAAAGCTGAAATTGACAAGGAAAATCAATTTGATTTGGTTGAACATACAATCTATATCCAACCGTATGCAGATAAAAATCCTCAATTCACTAATGCCGGTTGGACTACTGCTAATCCAATTATTTACCAGAAAATAAAAGAAGAACAACCTATCGGTAGTACTGTGGTGGTTTTGACTGCTGAGGATCCCATATCTGGTCACTTGATTTCAAACTTCAAAGTCATCAATTCAGAAAATGGTCTGTTACAAGTTGATCCTTTGAGTGGACAAGTTGTTCTAACTGGACATCTTGACTATGAAGAGTTATCGAGTCCTAATTTAACACTGACAGTCAAAGCGACGAGTAACGACGGAAGTAAACATAGTACGGCAAAAGTTATAGTCGAAGTTATGAATATAAACGACAATCCACCTATTTTTGAAACACAAGTAAGTTCCTTGAAACAACATAAACACAAACATTATAAATAATAAGTGTACTTTATTCAATAGTTATGTTTTTGTTTTAGTTTTACAAAGTAAGCGTTTTGGAATCTATACAACATCCTGAACAGATTTTAACCGTAAAAGCGCACGATGCAGACAAAGTTATAACAGATGAGGACAAAATAATAGGCTACTCTGAGATTCGATACACTTTACGTGGAGAAAATTCAAATCTGTTTAGCATTGATAATGTAACAGGCGTTATTCAGGTTAGTTGCAAATTTTCAATATTTATCCCGTAAATCCAAAAAGATAAATAGGTGATTGTGTGTTGCTTAATGATTTGCAGGTAGCTGAAAATAAAACTCTTGATAGAGAACAGCAATCAGTACTAAGGCTCGAAGTTGAAGCTGCTGATACACCTAAAGGTGGCTCAGAGAGATTGAAAACCATTGCAAACATTCTTATTGATGTTTTAGATGTAGATGATAATTCTCCGGCGTTTGAAAAACAAGTTTATACAGGTAACCATTATTACCCAAAACGAATGCCATATAATATTTTCTATAAATAATAGATCGATCGTGTATATGAATATGTTTTTCTATTTAAGCCGTGGTTCCTGAAAACGTCCATATTGGCATAAGTGTAACCAACATTACTGCGACTGATCCCGATGAAGGTTTGGGAGGCGAAATTAAGTATGAGTTTCTTGATGAAGGCGAAGCAAACGGTACGTTTAACGTGTAATTTCACATTATGATAATATTTGGATTTACATTCTGTAGACAAGGCTACTAACATTGTTACATTATAATATTTGTTTTTACATTTCAGGTCTGTTTACAATCGACCAGGCTACTGGTGAGATAAAAACAAATAAAGACCTAACAGGTCGTGGTCGCACAGACCCATACAGAATGCTTTTAGGAGCTACCGATGGAGGTGGACACAATGGAGATGCATCACTTGCCATTTATATTGGAGATGTCAGCGCCAATGACGGCGTACCAAGATTTATCAGACCTGCTGCTGGAGAGGTTTTGAAAGTCAGTGAGGTTAGTAAATCTCATAATATTAGAGTCATTCCTTAACTCACACCATCCAACTTGTATGAGTTGATGAATTCATTACGGTTGTAAGCGGGTTAACTACGAACCTTATTTGTGTTGGAAGAACACCAACGTTTCATCCCTTAACCAGGGACATCTGAGTTGATGAATCATAAAAAGCTAAAATCTTCGTTCTGCACCTCACACCACTTTTACTTTGGGTGAATTTAGACCTACTTGCGTTGTTTCTCGAATACGTGATAGTGATTTATAACAAAACAGCTTCTCTTGTATGATATAGCGCCATCTGATACGGTTTTTAGGCGACAAGTAGCGCTTCTGACCTGTCGCCAATATTCCAATAAGTCGTTTTATAATTTCATGTCCGTGGTACAACGTTATTAACGAATTTAATTCCAGAATGCTACAATTGGATCAGCTGTATTCCAAGTAGTGGCTACTGATCCTGATGATCCAACGCAGCCGTCTGGGCAACTCTTCTACTCGATCCAACCAAGCAACACCGACGCTAAACTATTCCACATTGGTACGTTACGTACCTGATATCACGAGTATAATTATTATAATAGATATTCAGTCAAAAAGATATTGAGTTATAAATAGATTAAGTGCGTTATTAAATGTTTGTTACGTTTATACGCACGCTTATAAAGATGAAAAGGTTTGTACGAAAGTGTTCCCTTTGAATAATCAAATACTTGACTGCGGATAACATTTTTCAGATCCCCATTCAGGATTGATAACAACCCGACACAGTCTTGATCGTGAGAAGAAAGACTCTTATACATTGGTGCTACTAGTCACAGATAAGGGTGAACCACCTCAGCAAAGTACCAGAATAGTTACTGTTATGGTTACTGATGTAGACGACCACAAACCGCATTTCGGGAGAAATTTGGTAAGGCCAATACACAAATTATATAATAATCAACCTTTTTGATCTTCATTATTTTTGTAATTAAGGAAAGGAAATAAATAATAAAACAATGTTCAACTGAAAACTTTCCTTTTGTGAAACTGAAGACAAGCTTTACTCATCTTAATCCTTGGCCTTTTGCATCCACGAAGGATAGTGTAACGAACGTTTGTCGACAAAATACGTGAATTACTTGATATTCAATTATTATTTATCAAAGGGTAGTCCAGAAAACCAAGCTTCGTTTATATATAGTGTAAGGCTCTTAAACCTTTGAATGATAGATTTTGTTAATCGATAAATGGATTTATTTCGCCTTCTATTCGTATGATAACTGATGCGAGCGCGCGCGATGCTAATGTGAAAATAGGCGAAAAATGATGACCTGAGAGAATGATGCTGTTGCACCGTATAGATAGGTACAACGATTATCTTACAAATCGTGTTTTGAATATTCGATTAATTTTCAGGACGACCCTCCAATTTTGATAACAGTAAACGAAGAAGTCTCAGTTGGAACAACAATCGGTACGCTAGAAGCAATAGATGAAGATATAGAAGAAAATGCTGCAATTGACTACGCAATAACCACAGGCAATGAACTTGGTCTTGTGCGATTAGAAAGGACGAATGATAGCAAAGCATTAATATTGACAACAGCAAGACTTGATAGAGAAACGATTTCGAAACTATTATTCAGTGTAAAGTGCTTCAAATACGGAACTGCACCGAGACTTCATAAGGCTTATAATCGACTGGTGAGCTTCTTTTAATATTTTGTATATTCAATTATTTAAAAACAAAATCGATCTTAAATAACGCTGTAATATTTCAGGACCCCTCCGAAACCCAAGTTCTTATTAAGATCATCGATATAGATGATCATTTACCCGAGTTTGAAAGAGCCAACATGACCATTGGTGTGAGACTCAACGTGCCTATAGATACAGTCATAGCCACAGTCAAAACTATGGATAAGGACCCTGATGCACTACAAATTGACTACAAGATTGTGAATATGACTTTTGAATCGCCTATCAAAGGAAAATCATTGAATAACATAAGTGGTGTGATTGTTTTGAACAACGTTACAGCTGATTTGAAGATTATGAAGAATTTGATACATTTCGCTGATGGGATATTTAGGCAAGTTCTTTCACTGTAGTTTTTCCATTGCCTTTAGCCTTTTTATGTAAACTTCAAGTACATTTATGTCTTTTCCTAAGTCTTATACAATTTTAAAGTGATGAATTAATACTATTACATCTACACTAGATAAACCTAATAAAGGATTGAAGACCCTACTTATCATAAAATAATGTCATTTGTTTATCAATAACTGCTGTCTATCTATTTGTCTACCTATAAGAATAAAACATTATAATTTATACTAAAAAGAGGAAGATTTGTATTTTTGTTACGAACAAACTCAAAAGCAACAAATCGGTCCATATTTTTAAAATGCTTTCACTATTAGGATGACATAAGCTTTATTTATTACTAGAAAAATTAGGAATACCTAGGCCGGTGAAGCCTCAGGACGCAGTTAGTGTACATACGTTTTCTAATTTATTTTTCTATAATCTTTTACAGATTGATAGTTCGCGCTAACAATTCCAATGACGAAGAACGATTCACAGATTTACTTGTTGAAGTAAGTAACTTAAAAATTACGTACTCCTGCGGCTCAGTGACCCAAGATATTACGCCCAAATACTCAAACGCAACTAATTTCTGGACTCAAGCACGTCTCAAATGAAGAATTTTTGACAGAGTTTCATGGAACACTGCCAATGAACAAGAAATGAGACGTGCTTAAATCTGAGTAGCATTTAAGTATTTGGAGGCAAGTCCGACCCAAGATTTTCCTAGGCATCTCTGTTCTAAGATGTCGCTAGCTATAAGTATTCAATTCGCGAAGATCGACTCCAACTTCGTCGATTCAGCGATACCTAGGGCGGCCGACTGGCCACCTCGATGGTTTTCGCTCATACACCTTGACAACCCGATTCTCTTGCATTGTCAAATTTCATCCCGTGACCACAACAGAGTGTAAACCTGTTGAAACGTCGCGAAAACTAGGTAAATAAACCGTGAATATTTCTAATAATGATCTCTTGCATTCTCTCGACGTTTAGTTCGGAATTAAGACAAAAAAGGAAAGAAAGAAAGAAAATATTTTTATTTACCTTAAAAAAGAAAACATTTGACAACTCATGAAAACCAGAAGCTAGTGGTTTTTGTAGACTCGCCATGATCCATCATCGTCTCGTTCTGTCGGCCATAGATATTTGTGGATTTCTTCAACTAACCTTTCAATAAAAATTACTAAATTTGTATACAGACACACTAATACTCATTTTTTACGTTTTTCACGCCCAAAAATTATTAAAATTATGTCGCTATTCGGTATTAGGTGGAAATGTACCATTGACACGCGATCCGACAATACGCGATGTATGATGAGTTAAATAAGTAGTAGTGGTCATAGAAAGTTAATTAGCAATAATAATTAACTTTCTATGGCCAGAATCACATTCTAAAGACCCCACGCTACGAACGCAGCCGTTCTAAACTGATGTCCATACTTTAAAATTCAACCTCAACCAATTTTACTACTGCATCGCGTTTCGGTGGTAGAATTGTTCTGCAGAGGACGCTGCTTGCCCGCCCCCGGTGGATATCTTTTAGCCTCTTGCGACACCCGCGGGAAGAGTTGGGGTGGCGCAAATTCATAAAATTTACGGGGGACAGTATCGCTCACATCCGTAGGTGTTGACCCTCTGATACCCTACACGTGTCCTCTGGGTGGTGCTGAGAGCGGTACCCTCTGGTGGTAGGCTTCGGCCGTGGCTTGTCACCACCCTCCGGACTGGGCCAGTCCGTGAAGCAGCTCAGTTGTGTTTCGGAATGTGGTCCGGAGTAGCCATCTTTTAGACCTTCGTGATACATCGTCGGCCGCATCTTCGCTTTCCATCGTGAGAGATTGCGGTCAAACGAAGGTCTATTTATGATAAAAAAAGGCACCATGCGGCCTTAAAATTCATTGGTATTAAACTGATTTTCAGGTGGTGGTGGTCCGGGAGAGGGATCTTCTCCGACTGGTCATGGTCGATGGAACTCGACAGAAGTACAACGAAATTCGCGACAAAATGACGGCAGTGCTGACGCAGAAGAACCTGAGAATGCAGCTGCATGATGCTAATACAGCTTTCTTAGCTAATCCTGGGTAAGGTCAATTTATCACTCAGCTATAAGTGCATAAGTTTGGAAGGATGGACGGATGCATGGATACTAAAGATTTTTGGTTATTATAGTTTTACAAAATGGGTTATTTCTTTAAAAAAGCCTCGAAGATTTTACGGTATTCGAACTCGCATCCTCCCCTTAGTTTGGGGATGTCATAACCGCTAGACTACGATGTCGGATAGCCATCGACCTGAAACAGATGATGCATGGATGTTTGTCAGGTACATCTTTAGGTTGAGCGCAGACTTGAGTCACAATAGAGACAAAACAGCCTTTCCTCCTTTGAAGTATGTTCATTATTTTTGTAAAGCAATAGTCTGTCTTAAAATTATCATGACAAGACTGCGCTCAGCCTTACGCCAAACCGGACGGACTAAAATTATAAATAAATAATAATGCTGGACAATCCGCTCAGCATCATTTAGCCCCAAGCTTAACAGAGCTTGTGTTATGAGTACTACATGACTTAGTAAAATTCTGTACACATATGTAGATAGATATTATTTTATTATAACATAGAAAATACGCAGAACAACGTACAAACATTTGTCCCAAGGTTGGATTCGAACCCGCAACCTACCGCGTCGTAGGCGTTCCTTCTCTTATCGCGCCACATTGGCTGTTGATTTTTCTTTTTAGATTTAGAGAGTAGGTATTGAGGGACTGACATTGCATTGCATTTGTAGATGTAGCTAAAATACTCTACCATTTTTGGCTACTTTTGACCACAGGGGATAGAAACAGCTTTTCCCTAAAGCAAATTAGGTACGATTTTGTTGACTTTGAATAATGTAGTATTTAAGTGAAGGCTACATTTTTATTCCGAAAACAAGCAAAGCCGCGGGCAGATATAAGTAAGTTTTAAACGTAAGAGGAAAAAGCTTCTAAGTATTGTAAATTGTTATACAAGGTGACACAAAACATGTCTACTAAGTCGAAAGGGCCCGATTCTGGGCCCTGAGATGATACATTATTTTACTACGATTTTTGAAACATTTTAAACCCATATTAAGGGCTATTTTTTCATAATCTTGCTGCTTCTGCGTTTTTGCTTGTTTGAACTACTTACATTTATGTATGTATTCTACTCACATACTATTCTTAATTAGATCATTAATATTGTATTGAAATTTTAAAGGATTTACAAGATTTTCTTTTCAAAATATCAGAAATTCAAAATTTTCAATATTTTATCGGTACTTAGAAGTTGATCTCCAGAATTATGTGGTACATTGTATTTGAAATTACCTAATGGCTACTTTTTATCGATAAAAACGTGTGTAAATCCAACTGACCAGAAGCTATTAAAGATTATAAATGAACTAATTATTTCCGTTAAAGAAAAAAAAGCAAATGCAAGACAAAACGTAAGCGCAGAATAATTATTTAATAGAGAAGAAAAAACATTAGTTAATAAATAATGTACTTTGCAGGACAAACACTCAGGACTACTTTTTTTAAGACAATCTCGGTATTATTTATTAAACATAGCAAAGACTCATTTGAATCTGCCAACAATTGACATTGAAAAATCAGCATACCTACGAAAACTTGAAAAAAAACATGCTTTCCGCCGAACTGGAAAAAGAAGGAGGTCCTTTTCATAATTTAGATTATACTAAATTAATACTTTCAAATCATATTAATACAACTTTATATTATGTATTTAGCTAGGTAGCTCAGGTTGTAGTTACAACTAGAGTTAGTACATACAATACACCATGTTAGATAGGTATAGCACTTTCCCACACCACACTGGTCCATCTCTAACGCCGCCGACAAGAGTGCGCAGTGACTGCGTTTAATGGTGGGTGCATACGTACGTACATGCGCGATGAGCATGTTTCATCCGATCATGGCTATCTACAGACATGCTCGGCCCTGCTGCGTCTACACGCAAAAGCTTGCTCGAAGACAAGTCTCAATCTTCTTTCAATCTTGTTCGAATCGAACATTTTGGTTGCCTTCGAGCGTTTGTCTTGAGACTTGCATGGTATAGACGTCCGTACTTGCTCGAGATCGAGCAAGTTTATCAAGCAAGTACGTACGTGTGTACCCACCATAAAAGTAATATAGCCGTTAACGGCAGCGTCATCGCATTGTCCAACTCTATTATCTCTTTTTTCTGTATGTTTTGTATTTTCTTGTTTTGCAATATAGTATTGTAGCCCTCTAAAAAGCCACTTTATGTTCACAGACCATGCTTCCAATTCAGAAAAACGGACTCCGGCGAAGCTCTTACCCCTAAAGCTATGAAGGCAACCATCCGTTCTCTCGGCACAGAGTTCCAGAATGTTCTAGAAACTTACAACGTTCAGAACATAACTAGTTGTGGAGCGTCGAGGACGAAACATTCGCTGGCACAGCACGCATTGCTGGCTTTAGCTGGCGCTTTGCCGATTGCTGCGTTCATTGCAACCGTTGTGTTATGCTGTATGCATTCAAACGGTAGGTATATACCTACTACTCGAAACAAAACACGGTTAAGGTTTTTTGTTCACGTCGTTATTAACTCTAAAAAGATATTAGTTCCTATGACGTAGCGTGTTATCTTGCTGAGAATTTTATTCCATACAATTTTTTAAGCGAATCATTCCCAATTCGTAGCGATCTGCAAGAGTACAGTCAAAGATTGAAAGTGACTACTAATTTGTAATTTCCTAACTTTACTTATGCAATTTGAAATTTTGGACGATTCAACCGTAACCTCAACCTCAACACCCTATACCGGTCTACTGTGGGATGCAGGCCTCCCCCGATAAGCGCCTGCGGTAATTATTCATATAAGTATGTAATTCTAATCCTGGAATCTAACATAGGCTGTACGAAATCCACGGGAAGAGATGGGGTGGTACAAATTCTAATCCAGCACCACAGAGCTACAAATACACTTATTTGACTAGTATTTCGCCTTGTTTCAGCTAAACATCGGGCAAAGAAGGCGCTTTTGATCGCGAGGGAACCGCCGCAAGTCGCCGAAAGCAACATTTCTATACCAACTAGATTGTATGCGGAGCCTTTGTACACTACGTGACCTAACCTTTGAATCTAGCTAACTTTATTAGAGTCACTTGAATATTATAAGGCAAATTGCTTCGTGCAGTTCCTACCTTTGTTATTTATAATATTCTTTTAGTTATCATTAATTATTATTTATTATTTCTAAGGTAATTATCGCTTACACCGTAACCACGATCGCTGTAACGCGGTAGATAAATAAAAACAAAATGTTACACGATAAATACCCGATAAATAATCATTATTATGTTAACAAATAGTGAAAGTTTAGAAAGTTTTATTCAAAATTATGTCAATTCGTATCTAGATATGTATTATATAAGTTTGCACTATATCTAGGTATAGTGCAAACTTATGTATATTGTGAACTTTATTTACCATAATGGTAACACAAGGTGTTTTTAAAAAGAATGCCTCATTCTCACTCGAAATGTAGCGATTACTTGCCTTACAAAATCGTTCAAAATTTATCAATGTGCCTATAGATAATTGTGTGATAATATAAGTATAAGTAGGTAGTGTTAAGGATAATGATTTAAATGTTTATTTTAATATTTTGTAAATAAAATAAATTAATAATGTACCGAAACAGCATTAGAACCTGTATAATTAATTTGAGAATACTCAGGAAGCGTAACTTTGTAAAAAATATTTATTCACAAAAATAATACCTACCCATTGTGAAGTCGTAATTTAATTTTTATTTAAAATTTAAAACGCGCTGTAGGTGTCGGCACAAGTGCCGTATAATACTGTATTTTTATTTGGAACGTTTTTAATAAATTGGTATTACCACCGGATGCTCACCGGAATAATGCTGGAAAATCCTTACAGCATCATCTAGCCCCAAGCTAAGCAGAGTGTGTGTTGTGGGTAGGCACTAGATGACTTTATACAATGCACATTTAAAAATAAAAGAAAATTATCCATAAAATCAAATGGTAGGCATGAAAATCTTACCCGAAATCTGTTCAGTTTTTTATAATAAATGCGCCGGACAAAAAAATTTTTTGAATGTCCTTAGTAACAAATTGATAAAACTTGTACGAGTACATCTATTGGCTGGCTCAAAGGTTGAGAAGACTCTAACAAACTAAACAATATAATAGTTTATTAAAGTTTTCTCAAAATTTACTTACCAAACTCGTTAGTATTTCTAAATTATTTTAAAATTCCAAACGTAAAATAATATTAAGTCAATATAGCTCAATGGTCCAAATCAATAAAATTAAACCGAAGCGTCGTCGGTCGTCTCAAAGATGCTGGTTTCATTGCCCGCTCCTCAACTGCCTATATCAGGCGCGTATCACTGATAAGCGCCTTATTAGCTTTTATCCCATAATCTTCACGCTGGGCAATTCCGATACTCCCATTAGATAAATTAAAATACCTCAACCTCAACAACCTATATTGGCCCCCGGCTGGACGCAGGCCTCCTCCTGATAAGCGATTATTGGCTGTTATCTCATCGGGAGTAATGCCCATAATCCCAACGCGGGGTATGCAGGTTGTGGATCGCAGTATGGTGAAAGAATTGTTTGGCAGGAGGCTTCTGCCCGCCTCCGGTAAATATTCCTTCGTTAATATTCCTTAGTCGCCTCTTACGACACCCGCGGGGAAATTTGGGGTTGTGCAGATTCTATGCTGCACGGCTAATTAAAGTACGAAGTAGAATAGGTAAGTAAAGGTTTCTGTAAAAACATCGTAAAATCGTTTATGTCCGTTCTGGCCCTTGTAGGTCGCGATGTCGGCACGCTTCGCTCGCTTGTTCGTGCTTAAACATAATTAGATAAGCCATGCTCTTTATGCGTAGATTCTGGCTTGAAATATGAATTGGTCTCAACAAAGGTCATGAGCGAAAATTTAACGTTAAATGTTGCATGCTGGTAATTGGTAGGTATATTTTGATATACAAGTGATCATAAATCATCATCGAAGCGTCTACAATCCGAAACGACAGAAATCAAAAATATCGGTGTAGCGCTGTTTCGCACCAATTTACATGCCATCGTTTAATTTTATGAATTTGATTTTTTTCTAATTGATTTTTTTCTACATAGTTTTGATTAGGATTTTAGATTATTATCGTCATTAGCCTATTACAAATACCTACGAAGTATGGTTATTTGGACAGTGTTCGGTTGTGGATGGATTTATGTTCCTCGATCTTTACGGGAACAATAGAAATGGCCCAATTAAGAAGGTCAGTGTTATCCAAACATGCGTTCAGTAAAAAAAATGTTCGCTTTAACGGTACCTGAGCGATTCAAGTATTTACTTATCCGCTTGGTTAATTTACCTATTTTGCTAATGTGCAACCTAACACGCAAGTGGTACCATAGAATAAAATAAATGCCAAGAGAAGGTAAACTGATGAACCCATTTGACGATCAATTGTATTGTATTATAGAAAAGGTAATTACTTGTTACGATAACTATCATGTAATAACTTTTTGTGAAGTAAATTAAATGTATAAAGTGACAGCAAGATAAAACCACGGCAACAATCAATCGTTAACTAGCCTGTGGTACTGTTGTATTTATTTCATTTAAATCGAATACTTAACCTGATACTGTTTTATTTTTAACCATTTCAATGACAAGGTTAACAGGAGGCTGAAATCGATAAGTTCGTAGCAGAAGCTGAATGCAACGCAGTCATCACCGAAATGTTGGTGTGGATCGTTGCGTTCGTCATAATAACGCTGTTAGGCATTTACCAGAAGACCACAAATGCAGTATGCAGATCCAAGAAATGCTTAGATGGGAAGACAGTGTTGGTGACAGGTGGCACGGCGGGAATAGGGCTGGAAGTGGCGAAGGATATGGCAAAGCGAGGCGCTCATGTCATCGTCGCGTGTCCCAACGCACAGGAGGGGCGAGACGCAGTGAGCAATATCAAGGAGTCCACTGGGAAGGACGTGGAGTTCGTCCTTCTCGATCAGTCGTCTCTTAGCAGCACGCGTAACGCCGCCGAGACGCTGCTCGCACGTCACTCGAGCCTGCACCTCCTCATCAACAACGCTGGTGTCGGCGCTCTCGACCACCTCACCTCGGACGGGCTTAACTTCGTCATTCAAGTCAACTACTTCGGCACGGTGATACTCACTTTACTTCTTCTACCGCTTCTGAAGAAATCTGGAACCAAAGACGAACCCAGTCGAATCGTAAACACGTCGTCTGTCCTTCACAGGTTTGGGGTGCGATATGAGAACATGATCCAAGAAACAGATTATACCAATTCGCTAGTAAAACTACAGTCCTACAGTGATAGTAAATTCTATTTATTGCTGTTCACGAGAGAACTCGCCAAGAGGTTGACGGGAGAGAGTGTTGTGGTGAACTGTGTGAGCCCTGGAGCTGTCGGTACGAAGATCTTCAGTAACTTGAGTAGCTGGTACGGATGGATCATCTCTTGGTTCTTCTTCTTTATATTCAAGACCCCATTACAAGGCGCACAGACCACTCTTCATGTCGCCTTAGATAAAGAGGCAGGTCACCTGAGTGGGGAATACTTCGAGAACTGTCGGCTGTCTAGAGCAGTATCTAAAGTTTATGACGATAAACTTATAAAGAAAGTTTGGGATGAAACAATGATCATAGTTGATAAGGATCAAAACGACAATAAAACGTAGTTCAAGAAGATATTCATAATGTTTTTTTATTATATGTCGAAAAATAATTGATACTACCGGCTTTGAGATGATGATAGTACCTGTATTTATTGAATTGAGTGAGCAGAGTGAACGAAGTTCTCAGTGGCAGCTTTCGATTTTGTAGTATGCTAAAATCCAAACTCGTTCCAAGCTAATTTAGCTAGATAATCTGATATTTAATGGACGTTTTTTTTACATAGGAACGTTTTGACAATTTGTTTAACTTATTTGCTGATATTTTTTGCAACTAAGCTTGTAAAAGCTTATACAATTTAAAGATGCATTAATTTCGTGTAGCCTAGGTGTGCGCAAAGCTAGTTTATACATATAATAATCTAGCATAAAAATTATGTATGCGATATACATAATTTTTATGCTAGATTATTATATGTATAAACTATTTTTATTGACCGACTGATGTTTCTATGAGCGTACAATAAGTTTTCATAAACATATTCACATGGTACTGTCATAATTATATAGTTTGAATGAGAAATATATCTTCAGACCAATCAAAGAGAGCCGTATCGAGAATTTTGAAAGTAGAGTGAAACTAAGTAGTAGCAGTAGCTAACATAATAATTTCTTGTTTTAATGACCCCTGTAATTTACTACCTCAACCTATAACTCAACAGCCTGTATTGGTCCACTACTGGACGCAGGCCTCCCCATGATAAGCACCTTGTTGGCGTTTATCTAAAGGGGGGTAATGCCCATAATCCCCACGCTGCCATCCCCAACCCGCATGGGTTGGGGATCGGTGGTAGCAGTTCGGTGGTAGAATTCGCTGGCGCTGGACACTGCTGCCCGCCCCCGGTGGATATCCCTTAGTCGCCTCGTACGACGTATAATTTACTATACAATATGTTATTTAATTTGTGTTTTATGTTACCCAGACTCTTACGAGACTGAATTCTCAGGGGACTTAGGTCTCTACTAAAACTAATACTGCAAAATCGTACATTCCGCTTATAATTTGATTTTCAGCTAGACTAGAAGTACATTATTAACTATATTTTTGTGTTTCTCTTAAAAACAAATAAATGATCTGTAATGTCTAATAAAGAAGAGCGAGATCTTCTAAAACAAGTATTTTGACTTATATGAAGTTCTCAACTACCGTTACAATCATTGTAATAATGTTACAGAAATATATTGTATTTTTTGTATGTTAATTATTGACAGTTAAGAAGGCTACGAACCCCTCCCAAATCTCAGCGGCCGGCCCGAGTGAATTTGTTGTTGTTTCACGTAGAATCGCATCGTGTTGGCCATTCCGCGGCATTTGCCTTATTTTGGAATTGTGCTCCCTGTGTCACATTGCACCCCGCGTTTGAGCGAGCGGTTGCAGAAATATGAAGGAATTCCTCAATTTTTTATATTTTTTCGTACTTTGCGATTCATTTTGAATAATCGACTGATTTTAGAAATATTTTTGTTTATTTCTAATAGTGAATATATTTAGAATGTTTGCAGTGTGACAGATTTTCGAAGAAAGGTGTCTAACATGCATAAAAAATAGCTTGAAAATGACTCGATTTGGTGGTCAAAATATGGCAAATTAGTTTAACTCTCATTCAAATATCATAATGTATTTTAAAAAAAGAAAACACTACAAACATAGCTATTTGTCATCCGATTATGTATGCAAAATTTCAATACGATCGGAAACGTAGTTTCCAAATGAAGCGGGAAGTACGTTTGTATGGGGGCTAAGGTATCCGTTCTGTTCGTTAGGTTTACTGATTGGGCCACACTTGGTATTTTATAGAAGTAGGAA
The DNA here is from genome assembly GCA_955876795.1 of Eupithecia tripunctaria. NCBI lineage: Eukaryota > Metazoa > Arthropoda > Insecta > Lepidoptera > Geometridae > Eupithecia > Eupithecia tripunctaria. Next base: position 1,042,131 of record OY041604.1, read on the forward strand.
TACAAACAATTTATTTTCTAAATTTTATTATATATATAAATATTATTTAAGTAAGTTCTCTTAAAATCTATGTTAAATTTATATACAAAGAAAGCACCTCGAACCTCAACCTCAACAGCCTATATTGGTCCACTGCTGGACGCAGGCCTCCCCCAGAAGAGCGCCTTTTTTGGTTTACTCATGGCGGTAGTACCCATAATCCCTACTCTGGGCATTGGGGTTAGGGATCGCAGTTCAGTGGTAGAATTGTTCTGCAGAGGGCGCTGCTGCCCGCCCGATGAATATCCCTTAGCCGCCTCTTACGACACCCACGGGAAGAGTTGGGGTGGTGCAAATGCTAAGCCAGCACCACACAGCTATATACCCATTCCCCCGCAAACATATTAGATGCACTGCAGAAGCGCGGTAGTCCCATTAGTATCCTGAAACCATTTTTATATGGAACGCGCAGCTGAGAATTACATGATTTTTGCCTTCAATGACAACCGTGAATTGATGCTATCGCTAGTCGACTTAGTTCAGTACCTTATGCAGTTGGAACAAGACAATACAATCACACTGATATTATAAATGCGAGAGTTTGTATGGATGTATGGATGGAGTTTGTTACCTTTTCACGCCAAAACCACTGGACGGATCTGGCTGAAATTTTGCATACAGGTAATTCTAATACTGGAATAAAACATAGGTAGGCTACTTTTTATCGCGTGGGATCAAAATCACCCTTAAACGTTTCCATAGGAACAACGCGTGCGAAGCCGCAGGGCGCAGCTAGTACAATATATTTATTGGTCTTGAGTTACATGTCGTGTACTTAGGTACTAAGGTACAATTGTATACATAACCGGTGAAGAAACAACTAGGTGAGTTTATTTCAGTTACTGCTATCATAGTACCTATTATCCGAAGTAGGGAATGACGGTAATGGACCTATTGCCAATACCGGTAATTTTTCGGTATCAATATTTTTAAAACCGGGATCCCGGTATTTCGGTAATTTTTCGGTATTTTACTATAAATATTAAAAAAGTCGAAAAAAATATTTTCTTCTGCGTGTTATATTGTTTAAGACTGAATAAGTATATCTTTATTGTAATAAAAAAGGATTTAAAAAAAGCCGTATTTTTAAATCAACTTTAATTTTAGAAAAAGATAATTTTTGGTACTTAGGTACTACTAAACAGTCTTTCTTTAACTTAAACATACATAACAATCCAATATTTATCACAATAAGAAACAACTACAAACTTAATTAAACATTTAAAACTCGAAAGTTTTCACACAAATCAATAAAACAAAATAATCACGATATAAGTAAATCGGTAAGGTATTTTAGAAAGTCTATCTCTATTCTATTTTATATTGAAGACTTTTAAATAGGAAAGTAATCCACAAAATAAGCACCAACTTTCAAATAAACAAAGAATCATCAAAGAAGTTTCACCCAGAAAAAAAATCGGTGGTAATATACAATAAAACTAAAATAAATACAGTAGAATTGAGATCCGACTCCATTCCGGTCGGTCATCGGTTGAAAAACCTTTCTGCTTTGAATTCACTAATATTATGCCTATTTACATCCATCAGTAATTCAGTATAATAGTTATTTATTTGCTCTAGACAATAAGACGTGCAATGTGAAACTTACGATATAGTAAATGGTTTGAGAAATAAATGAAATGAAATATTACTTACCGTTTATCCTTTCGGTGATTGTTTTTTCTCCAAAAGCAAACCAACAACACAAACGGTTTTTGAACTTCTTGTCACTGCGAAATGCAGTGATTCATCCTTTTGGTGATAGTTTTTCGTCTCCAGAACCAAACCAACAACACAAACTGTTTTTGAACTTCTTGTCACTGCGAAATGCTACGATACACTAATTACCGTTTGAACCTTGTGCTCGTGCGTAGTAACAATTGATAGATAACTGGCCTACCGAGCGAGAGCGCACTATGCAATTCAAAATGTGCGTGACAAAGAAAGAGGCACCGCACGGGTCCGACGGTTTTTTTCCAAGAAATTACAGGAACAATACTTGTTTTGCACTCGCACCTGCATTTGTCGTTAATTTCGTCAATCAGTTTTGAGCTTTATGCATGCAGAAATAATGTCCCGAACGCTATGCTCGCTATTAGCTAGGCGGCTTTCTCAAAGCCACCCGCGTCCGTCTATCTGCTTGCTAGTACTTTGATTGTTTAAAAATATCTATTTATAGATTTTAAAACTTTTATAAAAGTAAAGATTTAAATCAAAAAACAGTCTAACACTATCCTTCGCACATTTGTTCGTTTATTTATTTTGAAGTCGGTTTGAGACCACGTGAAAACATGGTGAAGCGAAAACATGGTGAAGCGAAAACATAGACTGTCCATCAATTTTACAATCATTAAAAATTTTAAAATAAGTTGTTTGTAATCAAGAGCCGCCTTATGAGTTTTTTTCATTTTTTTAACGTTAAATTCAAAATACCGAATTACCGGTATTTGCAATTTCAATACCGGTATTCCGAAGTGCCTGAAATAACTCGGTATTACCGGTTTTTCGGTAATACCGAATACCGGTGTCCATTCCCTAATCCGAAGGGCTTCACGTGTGGGCTACCTGTGACGCTAACCGCATCGCCATTGACGCTAACAACGTCAGCATCACAGGCTGGGGCGAGCTGGAGATCAGGTAACTTAACATCAGCAGACGATATCAAAGAATTAACTTGCAAAATTTGGAAGTTGATTCTTTGAAGGTGGTTCACGTTAATAGGGATTTTTTAAAATATTTATCACTATGACGACATGTCATGTACATCAGCATGTTATTTTTACATACAATGGTGTCTAATCAGATATCGCCAAAACTAGACTAAACCAATTTCACGGTACTAAAAATGTCGCTGTCCCTGTCATAACGATCAAAATAATAAGGATGGCATCATTTTTAGTCCTGTCAAATTAGTCTATTCTAGTTTTGGCGACATCTGAATAGACACCATTGTCATTTTGTATTGATGTCAATGACTTTGGGTAAGGGAAGGAGCAAATTATAAGTTCAAAGTCAAAGTCAAAGTCAAAATCATTTGTTGCAAGTATGTACATTGATAGCTTAAGTTCTAATTACAGCTAAAGTTGGTACATACACCATGTTAGATTGGTATAGCAATGTCTTAGTGTCTATCATCTTACACTATATCTTACTATATAGCAATTTATTACGAACACTTTTCACATTTTTAAGAAAATCAGTCGTTGTAAATACTAACTTATTTTCAGTCTTTATGCTGTTATTTCCTTTATTATAAATTATATAAAATAGGTTCGCTAGTTTTTAATAATGTAAAGTTTCCCTAGTCCATTCTGTACCTTTCTCAGAAGTACTTCAACTAGCCTAATCAACTGTGACCGTTTCACACAACTTTCACCAAGCTGAACAATTAAAGTTGTAGGTACTGTTATTCAGAGAGTCATCTTGTTGAATGCAATCGGTACTTAATTATATTGATATTGGCATTTGGATAGCAAATATTAACTACATTTTGCACTAGTAAGACAAAAAGGCAGAAGGTTGTGGGTTCGATTCCCTCCTTAGGTCAAATTATTGTACGATTTAAAGATATTTTTTCCGTGTGTTCTGGTTTTTTCCTACGTATAAAAAAATATTATTTTATCACTTTTTGTGTTATTTAAAGAACTAAGGAACTCGCAAAGTTTTTAAAATTACCAAGTTAGTCAGTAAGGGTTATGTAATTTTTTTTATTCAAGTAAATAATAGTAAAATATCTTATGTACATAAAAATCTACATTTTGAGATTAAAATCTGAGCTACTGGCAGTCAGTTAGGATTTTGCTGTTAAGTGTTTAACAGATGAACACACATCCTAGCCATGATATTTACAAAAAAATCTCAAAGAATCACCTAACTGAAAAGATTACAGCTAAAACAGTTCAATAATTTTACACATCAGAAATTAACACAATAAACTAATATTGCGAAAACTACAAAAAATTGCGGAACATGCATGGGGTTCCAAATAATATATAGATTTTACCTGGTACATGTTGCATGGGACATCCTGTATATCAATAAATATATTAAAGTACCTAGAGTTCTAACAGAGAAGACAGTGATTTCTCAGTAACTTTGTACTAGTACTTTAAAAATTTGACTGATAACATAAATTGTTCTTTGTATGCGCTTTAATCAAAGTAAGATTTTACAAAATAGCGTAGTTATATTACAGCACTCAGTTTTCGTCTGATAACAGTGATAAAGTAATAGCATAAATTGATCTTTGTATGTTCGAAAGACCTTTTCTAAGTGTACATTTATTGTATTCATGGAAATATGGCATTTTTGAGTTTGAGTTTATGAGCTTTAATTGTATGGTAAATAGTGTAAATTAACTTCAAAGACATGTATGATTCTTATCAATAAATAATAATATAAAAAATAATATAAAATCTAGGACAACCTTAAAAATAATTGAAGAAGTGAGCAAGTCAATGTAACAGATTTTCACTATAAATTGAAATCAATGGCTGGTAACAGTGGGAACCATTGGTCAAAGTTTTCGCCCTCATCCATTAGATTAACAATGCGCGCCCTGAAACCGTCTGTATCTAAACATAAATAAATAAAAAAGACGTGTGGCACTCGGGGACTGCCGCGGTAAAGCTATTGCATAGCATTTTGTATCAACTTATGCAATTATAATTTTATTTATTTATTTTATTCATGCAGTATTGCTTTTTCTTTGATATTAATTCAAGTTACACTTTTTGAGCGTGGTGACCCTATACACCTATATACTTTCTCATAAACAGCTGCTTATGTTTCGTCCGATTTCGGAGCAGCTCGTCTCGATTCGTGCGAGTTTCGTATAGTCGTACAATACGTCTAATCGCACGCACACAACGCCGCCGTGTCGAAGACTGCCGAACTGAAACGACGTTAGACGATGCACGGCCTTCAAGCCACACCTCCTTGCCCGGCGGAGTGGGGAGCGTGAGGTTTTTTCGTTACGGAATTTCTGGATTCGGTCCCCGCGCTCAAGGCCCGCGATAGAAGCTATGCAATAGCTTTAAAAATATTTTCTGGCATATAAGGAAAGCATTTCCACTACTGTCATTTTAGCGCCCGAATAGAAAGCACGCCTAGCTAAATAACAAATTTTCAGTAAAGTTTTAATGCATTTCTTGCAATTATACTATGCTTATTGTCCCCCTAACCTCAAGAAATCTGCGTCGAATATTATTTTTTGGTTTGCATACTTTTGTTAGACCTACAAAATAAGCACTTATACAAGTCAATTTTTTACTATACACCTAAAGGGTTGCGTACCTCGAAAGGTAATAAACAGAACCCTAACGAGACTGTATACTAAAAATATTTTTACTATTATGATGGTAGGTAAATCAAAGTATAAATTGAGTAAACATTTTAGTATTATCTTGTACTGGATCAAAGTGTAGAACAGCGTAGGCTTAAGTTAGTATCACCTAATATTATACATTACTTTTGTTTTTTTTTAGAATAAGAAACTTATTTGTTATTACGAGTATTACTGATACAAATATTTATGAAAAATTAACAGTAGTGGTTATAATTCTATTTTTTTATTTTTTTGTATCTTATTATTTGTTAGGTATTAAGTACGTAGAAACGGCTCTATGATATATCTTTTACCTAAATACCAAATTATTTGCTGTCCCATATAATAGTTATTTGTTCAATAAGTGAGCAAATCGGTTTTTTGTTGCGCGTGCCGATTTTAAATACCGAGCTAGCGAAGCCGTCTAGAGTAGTTTAGGTCCATGACACTTTTTAGTAGCACAGTGAATTGATGGTAATAAAAAAATATTTTTGTTGTGTTTATATTTGAAATACAAAAACGAATTTACAAAAACGTGAGTTTTTTTAACAAACATTAATAGCATCAAAGTAAAGCATCGTCGTGACAAAATAAGTTTTGAACAAGGCGATGAGTTTTTTCTTTTCTGGCGCCTACCATCAATACAATAGCCTCTAGCTAGAACCTAGTAAACCATTGAAATGCAGTAACACCATTCTACATTCAAATTACTTTTTTCAACTTGTTGAATAATATCTAAAATTAAATATTAACGCCGTGTGGTGCCGGCGCCATAAAATTTGCACTACCCCTACTCTCCCGCGGGTGTCGACTAAGGGATATTTACCGGGGGCGGGCAGCAGCGCCTCCTGCCGAACAATTCTGTCACCAAACTGCGATCCCCAACCCGCATGCCCAGCGTGGGGATTATAGGCATTACCTTCCGTGAGATAACAGCCAATAAGGGCGCTTATTTAAGTGTTTTTTTGGGTAAATAAATTATATCTCTCTCTCTTATCAGAGGGAGACCTGCGTCCAGCAGTGGACCAATACTGGCTGTTGAGCATAACAAAGCATTAAGATCTTGACATCTAATTATTGTTTTCTGCAAAAAAAACGTTCCTTTCTTAAAGCGGGGCCGCTGGTAAAATAGCATAAAAGTGGGAAATGGTATTCTAGTCGGGAAATCCACAAAGTAAGTCATGCCATGGGCCGACGGACGAATCGCGTACTGGACACACTGATAACAAATCGACAGCAGGTCAAAAAGTTTTTACGGTCAGAGGAAATGTAACCGATCGAATTGACATTGAAATCGGCTACCATTACGAAATCTATACGTAAACTCGATATAATCAAAAAGGTTTTCTAAGTGATAAAAAAATTAAAGGAAGACTAGGAGGTTAAAAGATAAAGATAAAGATGCATTTATTTCGCCAAAACAGGTTGTTTCATTTTTGAATGGCAAGGTTAAAACAGGAGGCTGAATCAATAAAACAAGTTCGTGGTAAAGCCCTTCACATAGTGCTTCAAAAGTAGAAAAGAAACTAAAAGCAACGCAGTCATCACAGAAATGTTGGTGTGGATCGTTGCGTTCGTTATATTAACGCTGTTAGGCGTTTACCAGAAGACCACAAATGCAGTTTGCAGATCCAAGAAACGCTTAGATGAAAAGACAGTGTTGGTGACAGGTGGCACGGCGGGAATAGGGCTGGAAGTGGCGAAGGATATGGCAAAGCGAGGCGCTCATGTCATCGTCGCGTGTCCCGACGCACAGGAGGGGCGAGACGCAGTGAGCAATATCAAGGAGTCCACTGGGAAGGAAGTGGAGTTCCTCCTTCTCGATCAGTCGTCTCTTAGCAGCACGCGCAACGCCGCCGAGACGCTGCTCGCGCGTCACTCGAGCCTGCACATCCTCATCAACAACGCTGGTGTCGGTGCTTCCGATCACCTCACCTCAGACGGTCTTAACTACGTCATTCAAGTCAACTACTTCGGCGCGGTGATACTCACTTTACTTCTTTTACCACTTCTGAAGAAATCTGGAACCGAAGACGAACCCAGTCGAATCGTAAACACGTCGTCTGTCCTTCACAGGTTTGGGGTGCGATATGAGAACATGATCCAACAAACAGATTATACTAACTCGCTAATGAAAGTCCAGTCATACAGTGATAGTAAATTCTATTTATTGCTGTTCACGAGAGAGCTCGCCAAGAGGTTGACGGGAGAGAGTGTTGTGGTGAACTGTGTGAGCCCTGGAGCTGTCGGCACGAGAATCTTCAGTAGCTGGGGTAGCTGTTACGGGTGGATAGTCTCATGGTTCTTCTTCCTTATGTTCAAGACCCCATTACAAGGAGCGCAGACCACCCTTCACGTAGCATTAGACAAATGGGCAGGTCACCTGAGTGGAGAATACTTCGAGAACTGTCAGCTGTCTAGAGCAGTATCTAAAGTTTATGACGATAAACTTATAAAGAAAGTTTGGGATGAAACAATGATCATAGTTGATAAACGATAAATCGTAGTTTAAGAGAAAATGCAAGGCACATATTTATATTCCATTAACATGTTTAGTTTCGATAAGTCGAAAAAATAAATTTAAATTAGATAATAAATTGGTAATGGCAACAAATTTAAGGGCTTTTCTGTGCGTGAGATGATGATAGTTGCTGAATTAATGTTATGTAGGTTTCACTTTAAAAAATAACAGAACTTGTTTTAACTTTGCCTCAAGGTATTATTGTATTTCCTGCCGTACGTTGTTACCTTTACACAGTTCGTTGTACCTACAACTAATTTACCTACCTGCTTGAATCAAAAAACTTGTTGCGAATGTAAATTTCTGTAAATAGATTTATGCAACAAACCACGACCATTAACCATTTAACGGGCAAGGTTACTCAACCTCTTCAACACAGCCTGTATTGGTCCACTGCTGGACGCAAGCCTCCCCCTGATGAGCGCCTTGTTTGCGTTTATCTAATGGGGTTAAAAATAAATAAAATAAAATAAAATCTCTTTATTTCGGATTACCACAGATCCATATTTTGTTAGTAAGAACACAAATAATATAAAAATTTGAAAAAGCGTTAGTACGTACAACCTTGAAAATAAAATACTTAATTAGGTAGGTGCCCCGTTCCCAGAGTGATCGTCATAATAAAGATACGTTTGCTGGGATCACTCTCTCACCAGACTTGCCCACAATCATAGTAATACCCATAATCCCCACGCTGGGCATGCTGGTTGGGAATCGCAGTTCGGTGGTAGAAGAGGGTATATGCATGTGACTTAAAAAACCTAATATTGTTTTAACGTATTCTCTATTGATATACATAGAAATATATAACATTATATATTTTTTTGTATTTTTTTATGTTTTTATTGTGAAATTTAATCTTGAAAAGTAAGTCTTCGAAAAGATATACGTTATTGGCTGCCGAACTGTGACGTCACACTTGTAATCTTTTGTATGGTCATGTAGCTTTGTCGTTGAGTTGATATCGATGAAGCGTGACGTCGAAAATGCGACGAACATTAGGGGTCAGATTATTTGCGCTGAACCATAAGTAACATGTTTTGAGTGCTATATTTAATTTACTTTGAAGATCGTCGATGCAGAAAATTATACCACCAAACTGCGATCCCGCATGCCCAGCGTGGAGATTATGGGGGTGCTTATCAGGTTATCAGGGGAAGGCATTCAGCAGTGGACCAATACAGGCTGTTGAGGTTGATCAATATCTAGCTACATCGAATAAAGATAAAGATAAAGATAAAGATACATTTATTTGGCCAAAACAGGTGACTACATAGGTACAATACATTGAATCCTACATAAAAAATTATATGAATGAACATGTAAATATTTTAAAGTTGTTTGAAATACATTCATGTTAATGTAGGTGTAATTATGGCAAAATAAAAAATTTCGTTAGAGTTTAAATTTGTGTTTCAATAAACCTTACTGTTATTATTGCCATTTATAGTGCAATCCACACTGCATGAACTTTTGTGAACAAGCACATCACAAAAACACATAATTCACTGATTCCAAATGAGTGAGCTCACTCCCTTCTTGGCAACAAACACGCCGCGGTCTCACTATGGAAAGGGCCTATCTACGACCACGCGTCACTAAATGACACATGACTAGTATTTCTTAGATCCGAAAACTAAGAAATATTAGTCATAATAATTTGTATAGAATTTATTAAAAATAATCCGCTATCCGTCAACTGTAATTCGTTTTTTAGGTAGACCAATGATTGGAAAAAATATAATCACACTAATATTATAAATGCGAAAGTTTTTATGGATGTATGGATGGATGGATGTTTGTTCCCTCTTCACGCCAAAACTACGAAACGGATCGGGCTGAAATTTTGCATACAGGTAATTCCAATCCTGGAATCAAACATAGGCTACTTTTTATCCCATAAATCAGTTCCCGTGGGATACAAATCAACTTATACCTTTCCATAGTATCAACGCGTGCGAAGCCGCGGGGCGCAGCTAGTAATAAATATAATGTCACGTGCCTGTACTCGGGCTAGATATGCAGCTCTACTGTATTGTTCATCAATGTTTTTTGTACCATGTCTTATGTGAATAAATATTACTGAATTACTGATCAACGGAATACAAACAAATCTCTCTGGAAAAAAAATCTATTTATTTATTTATTTAGGGCAACCAACAAGGAATACAAATTATTTGTATTCTTAAAACAAGTGCTCTCTAAATGACAGGTAATGGGACCAACTTGGAATCATTTTATAAACATTAGTTAGCAAAATCGGTTAACCATGGGCGGAGATATCAAGTTACATACACATAAATGTACATTAAAAAAAACATACGCGACAAATAGAGAACCTCCTCTTTTTTTGAAATAGGTTAAAACAACTGACTTTTGAATTTGCTTTATGCCTAGATTCTCGGTCTACGCTTTATTTATACATATACTAGCTTTTCCCCGCGGCTTCGCACGCTCTATTCAAGTAGCTATGTCCGTCCCCGGGATACCGTTTACCTCCCTGCCAAATTTCATCAAGATTCGTTCAGCTGGGAACGAAATAAAAACTATCCTATGTCCGTCTCCTGGTTCTAAGCTACCTCCCCACCAATTTTCAGCCAAATTGATTCAGCCGTTCTCGAGTTATAAGTGTAGTAACAAACACGACTTTCTTTTATAATTATAAAGATTTTTACTAAACTTAGCTGACACTTGAGCCATTACACATTCAAGCCGACCGACATCATCAGCCTGTATCAGTCCACTGCTGGACATAGGCCTACCCTAATAAGCGCCATAGCGCCCTGTCTTTAGCTTGAGGCAACCAGCATCTGCCTGCAGTCTTATCCCACCAGGCCGGAGGGCGGGCCAACTACGTTTGCCGAATCGCAGTCTCTACTCAAGAACTCGTTTACCCCAGTGGTTGTCGGTTCTTTGCGAGATATGGCCGGTCCACCTCCACTTCAGCTTGCTGATTTTTTGATATGATACTATGTCAATAACTTTGGTTCTCTGTCGGATGTATTCGTTACGGATCCTATCCTTCAGAGACACTCCGAGCATAGCTCTTTCCATTGCTTGCTAAGAGACTATGAACTGGTGGACCAGCCCTACCGTGAGTGTCCACGTTTTAGTTCCGTAGGTCATGACATAAGCAACGGCTCCATGGAACACTCACACTCCATGGAACATGGAATTTAGACATTGATTGTTTTGAGAGCGGCTTTGACTTCGACATTGATTGTTTTGAGAGCGACTTCAAATGAAAATTCCCAGTTTGATGATGGAATTATTCTGCAGGAGGCGCTGCTGCCCGCCCCCCGGTGGATGTCCCTTAGTCGCCTCTTACGACACCCACGAGAAGAGTTGGGGTGGTGCAATTCTAGGTGAGCGGTAGCATCACACAGAAAATGTAAAAATACTGTATTTTTAAGTTGTGCTAGAAATACTTACATATATATGGAAATAATATAATATGTATGGGACCACCCCGAAACCATTTTTTCTTATAATGGCGAAAGAGCGTGTGAATTCGTTTTGAATTCGTGTCGAATTCGTTTAGTGGACGTTATCGTTAGAGGACTTTTTCAACTGTGGTAGATTTCATTCGTTGGATGAACACAGGTTAAATAAAGTCTCCTAAAAGTGTACTTAGAGCACCCGGGTGAATTACCCAAGGCAAATTAAGTATACTCTTAGGACTTTCTGCACTGAGTACCAAATGCTCCGTATTCATCATTTTTTTTGGCTGCTTTGCTTATTGTCTACTGTTTTTGCCGACCACTAAATAACGCTCTATTAACGTAATCCCCCAACCTTTTTTTTTGGCTGACCTAAACCGATGTATTTTACCCAAAATAATTGATACCCGTTTTAATTTATGCACGAACCTAAATTACTTATTTATCTCTACCTACCTACCCTGCCATTCTTACAGTTACTTACACAGTGTGGTGGTATTAGCACAAGTTTTATTAGTATTTTATCTCTCTTAGTTTTGATTGTTATATTCCATTCGTTTATAATATTTATCTAGATTAAAATAATAATAATAAAATAAAACAATTACAATTTTATCTCGTTTCTATTCCATCCGTTTGCCCTAGTTTGGCATAGGCCTCCTCCAACCTCTTCCACACGATACTATCCCTGGCGATTCTTGACCATAGCTTCCCAGCTACAGTTTTAAAAACGTCCTCCCATCTTTTTCCACATTTCCTTTTCCGGTTGTTAGGTTGCCAGTTTGTAATTATTTTGCTCCACCTTTTGGTTTCCCTTAGAGTGTGCCCTGTCCATCTCCATTTGTTCTTCCTTACTACTAGTGTAAAGATTTATTTTTTTGTTCTTTCTCTTATTTTTGTGTTCCTCACTCTGTTCGATTTTTTTATGCTAAGCATACTTCTCTCCATACACCTCTGGCTATTTCTATTTTATACAGGGTGGGGCAAATTTTTGGCTACCGTTTCGTTTGTAGTTTTGTTCTTAGGAACCTTCAGAAAGTACGGTTCGCCCAAAAAATTACATTTGTCAAAAAAAACAAGTTGGTCTTAATCGACTCTATTTCCAACCAGGAACACTTTACCAAAGTAACATACCAAATCAAATCGTAAGTTTTGGCATTAATAAAAAACAATTCCCATACATTTTCTATGAAAAAACAAAAAAACAACGGAAACGGTAGCTACCCTTAGGGAAAAATTTGCACCACCCTGTATATATTTAATTTTAGTAATTAATTGCGCCCCGCGGCTTCGCACGCATTTTTCCTACGGAAATGTTTATAGGTGATTTTTATCCCACGGGAACTGATTTATGGGATTAAATGTAGCCTATGTTTGATTCCGGGATAAGAATTACCGGTGTGCAAAAATTCAGCCAGATCCGTTCAGTAGTTTTGGCGTGAAGAGATAACAAACATCCATCCATCCATCCATCCATACATTTATCCATACATTCATACATCCATACATCCATACAAACTTACGGTTTTTTAATATTAGTCATTGTAATATAAATACATATGTTACGTTTATTTATCTATATATCATTTCCTCCTTCCTTCCGTGATCGATATTTTTGATTTTAAAATTTTTACAATACCTATCATGTGAACGTAGTTTACAAGCCTTGTGCACCAAGCCACGAGTTTTTCAAAAACCTAACAAAAGTGTTTGTAATAAAGTTGACAATAATAAAACGTATGGTCTTATATGTCGGATACAGGAAGGTTAACGATTATCTGACACAGTCGGGCAGTATTTATTGAATGTGACTTTTAATAGAGCGCGTAATATGTAAAGCTTTTAGTCATATACCAGATGTGACTAGCTGAATACACTGCTGATCCAAGTGAGTTTGATTCCTTTATTGGTGTTAATTATTTTAGATAAACTTACTATTTGAGAAAAGTAGTTGTTTTATCCAATCATAATTTTTCATTCAACATTAAATTCAGTGAAATTACTAAGTACGTACAAAAAATACAGGATTCTATGAAAAGGGTGTACTAAGCCGAAAGGGGGTGATTATTGACACCGAAAGAGATAAACTTGAGGATAACGATTATTTGAACAATGTTTTTTTTTGCAAATAATATTGTAATTTTTTCTATTCGTGTGCTTTTTTTTCACGCACTCTTGCATTATTTAACAATCAAAATATTTTACTTGTTTATCTTCGTTATGTTTATCTGTTCATCTTTTTTGATTGTTTTTTCAACAACACCATAATATTATGAAACAACACTTTTTTATAATTATTACAAAAAGATTAAACCAATACTAATGTACACATTATGCAGATAAGCGACTAAAGTTTTCTTTATTTTGTGAAATTCAAAATCATAAAACAAACGTTTAACTATGTCTAGAATCACCCTTTCAGCTTAGTACACACTTTCGGTGGCATCCTGTATAAAACTGCGCTTAAACATTAAAAAGCTAAGACTCAAATTATGGTACATAACCCGTTGTAAATGAGACCAATGATATCCTAAAATATTTTAAGAAAAGTAATGCAATTATTTATCCTTTTGCAGTAAAATTTCGCAGCCAAAATGCTGTTACAAGCAGTAGCTTTTTTCTTCGTAATTTGTCTTCTGGTATTCAAATGGAGGAAGCGGCCATTCGACAAATTGTATGAACAAATAAAGGGCTCGTATACCGCCCTGCCTTTCATAGGACATTTGTATATTATGCTGTGCAATAATGAAGGTAAGAATTTATCTTTATTTAAAGAGTTCATTCATAAAAAAATGGTTTCCGGGTCCCTAGCGGAATCTTGATAAGTCTTAGTGAAAAGTAAGCTTTAAATGATGAAAGATTTTTAAATCGGTCTAATAGTTTCGGAGCCTATTCAATCCAAACAAATGAGCAATAAAATCTTTCCTCTTTATAATATTAGTATATATAGAGGTTATTTTGAAAAGAAATGGTTTCCGGGTTTCTAGAGGAATTTTGATACGTCTTAGTCTTAGATATGTTTATTTCTCAAATAAACGAACTGTGATAAGTTTTTTATTTATTTTTATTCATATTCGTAATTCCCGTTCCTGTGGAAATTCCAGGATAAAATATAGTCTATGACACTCCCTGAAAAGTAAGCTATTTAATTTTGAAAGATTTTTTTAAATCGGTCCATTTGTTTCGAAGCCTATTTATTATTCCATACAAACAATATTTATTTGTTTAACATGTGAGCAAAATGGTTTTTTGTTGCACGTGCCGATTTTAAATCCCGAGCTAGCGAAGCAGTCTCGAATAGAGGTCACTAGCGTAGCGAGTGGTATATAGATCAAGTCAATATTCAATAGTCACTATCCGTTAAAACTTATTATTATGGGTCGTGATATTAGATGATGATGATGATGAAATATGTACCTATACTATTTGATATATATATATACATCGGTTTTACTACGCACCTGATTCTCAGATGATTCCGCAGCGTAGCTTTAAGGCGCATACACGAGTGAAAGTGGCGCCTCCGCCTAATTAATCTTATTATTACGTTCAATACAGGAAGTTTTAAAATCCATCGAACAGTTTGTGGTATCTATTATAATTTATTTATTCATGCCTCTGTAATAGTTTAATTTTGTAAAGCTTAGGCAGAGATACGAAGTTGCACTTTTTGACCTACAAACTCTATTTTCGCATTTCTTCCTAAACTATATAAGATAAAACTATTATAGAGGTATTAAAACATTGATTATAATAGATACTTACCCAAAAACTGTACGATGGATTTTTATAATTGATAAAAGATTAAACGTAATAATAAGATAAAATAGTTAGCGCTGTCATATTGGCTCGGGTATGCGCCTTAAGAACGGAACGGATACCTTAGCCCCCATACAAACGTACTTTCCGCTTCATTTGGAAACTACGTTTTCGATCGTATTGAAATTCTCCATACATAATCAGATGACAAATAGCTATGTTTATAGTGTTTTAGTTTTTTAAAAAACATTATGATCTTTGAATGAGAGTGAAACTTATTTGCTATATTTTTACCACCAAATCGAGTCATTTTCAAGGTATTTTTTATGCATTTTAGACACCTTTATTCGAAAATATGTTACACTGCAAATATCCTAAATATATTCACCATTAGAAATTTACAAAAATATTTCTGAAATCAGTCGTTTATTCAAAATGAATCGCAAAGTACGAAAAAATCTAAAAAATTGAGAAATTCCTTCAAATTTCTGCAACCGCTCGCTCAAACGCGGGGGCGATGCGACACAGGGAGCACAATTAAGGCGAATGCCGCGGAATGGTCAACACGATGCGATTCTACGTGAAACAACAACAAATTCGCGGGAGAGGTTCGTAGCCTTCTTAAGCCGATAAGACAGCGCATACGGAACCGATACAAGAATTGCCCAATTAAGTGCAAGTAAATTTTTATCTTATTGCCCATAAAAAAATTACCTTAAATTTCAGAGAGGATGAAAAAAATCCAGGTCCTTGGACGAGACGCTTTGAAAGGGAAATATGGCATCAGTAGTTTCTGGTTTCCACACAAGCTTTACGTCAGTAAGTCGTGTTTATTATTATAATTTTAATAACCCTGGTACTATATTTATTTCTTCACAATCACATCACGCTTTGCGCTAATATAATAAAGGAGTTTGCATAAAGCGATTTCGCATTTTTTCCGACAAAAAAAGTCTGAGAACTGTTCAATTCAGTTTTTAACCGACTTCAAACCGACCGGTTCTCAATTCGTCTGTATTTTTTTTTTATATTTGTTACCTCAGAACTTTTGACTGGGTGGGCCGATGTGCATAATTATTTTTTTATAGAAAGCTGGTGCTTCTCGTGTGGTCCCATTTTAATTTTGTTCAGTTCTGACACTGAGATCCATAAAAAATTAAAATAATGAAAAAACTGTAAAAATTGAAGTCGGTTTATAGTTTTTTAAAACAAAATGAATTATTAAACTACATCTCTGCAAATGTAGCTCAATCCGTTCAGTATTTTGTCGTAAAGAAGGAAATATAGTAGATCTAAAAATTCAATTTCATTAATAAGGAGTAAAGTTTTGTTCATCATTCAGATTCTGTAATAAAACATGTTGTAAAACATATTTATATTAAAGTTGACGATTAATACTAACAAAATCAGTAGGTATAGGCCATATGATAGATTTTTTATAATATAACATTGTTATATAAATATAACATATTGTAATCATTAAAGATTTTACAACAAATAACTTATTCTGGACGCACTAAGAATGAGGATTTAGGGCTGAGACACAACGGCGACGGCAGTCGACGACCATCACCTGAAGTTGACGGGTGTAGTTACCTTGCAGTAGGTAACTTGCTGTCCGTGTATAAATAAATAAATAATGCTGGACAATTCACACAGCATTATCTAGCCCCAAGCTAAGCAGAGCTTGTATTATGGGTAATAAATAACTGATATACATCATAATACAATACACTACATAGATAGATATTTTTTATTATACATAGAAAACATCCAGAACGCCCTGAACAAATATCTGCAGATCGTACAAGTATTTGTCCCGAGGTGGGAATTTAATTCTTATAAAAGCCCTTAGACATTTTGCAAAGCGACTAACCCTTGGCACGCAACGTTTACTTTGAAAAGTATAAACTTATCTCACTTCTGCTGCCCCTAAAAACAAGCGTTCGATTTGCATAGCATGGGAGATCATTTTAGTAGGATGCAAAAAATTAATTTATCTTATGCAAAATTAATTGATCCACCTATTTAATAGCAAACAATTATTATTACAGAAGAACAATTACTAACAATTACCTTGAACAAAATAATTATACGTAAGTAATTCTAAAGCAGCTCATAGGTATGTATGGAGATCTTGCTTGACCTGCCATTATCGTGATTTCTTGGACTGTGGAGATAATAGAGCATCTCTAGTTTAACAGGCTCATAAATAAATTAGCGTGTTTTTAAAATATATATGTATGTTTATGAGATGGAATTCACCCGACCTGTTCCCACGGGTGTCGTAAGAGACGACTAAGGGATATCCACCGGGGGTAGGCAGCAGTGCCTCCTACAGAAGAATTATACTACCAAACTGCGATCCCAACCCGCATGTCCAGCGTGGGGAATTATTTAATATTATTTATTAATTACCCTTCATGAGTTAAACGCCAATAAGGCGCTTATCAAGGGGAGGCCTGCGTCCAGCAGTGGACCAATACATACTGTTGAGGTTTGAGGTTGAAGTTATGTGATGGTGCAGAGAATAAAGAAGCTTTCGAAATATGTGACTATATTGAATAAATGCCTGGCAAAAGTTTATATTCCATCCACTGTTTAGTAATTATTCACGATATTTTTAGTTATTGCCGACCCGAACTCAGCAGAAATAGTCCTCAAAACCTGCTTGGAGAAGGACGATATAACAAATTGCACGCATTTGGCCATAGGCGATGGCAGTATTTTTGCTCCTGGTAAGATTTTAGTTTTGTTAAAAGCACAGACATATTAAATCCTTGAAGCGTAGGTACCCCGGTTCTTTCACTCATCTAGACCTTGTATCAACTGGATTTACGCTTCATCACTGACTTCCACAAGGTGTTTATCTTGGCCCAGAAGTAAAGAGGCATGGTATGTTTTTATGTATACCTACCAATGATAAGCTAGTTTCAAAAGCTAAATAACAAAATTAATTAGTTTCCACTTGTCTTCTGGCAGCTAAATTGAATGTCTTTAACAATATTCTATCAACTTCTCCCTTGTTTTGTTATCCATCGAGTTTTAAAACTTTCAGTAAAAGTATGGCGTCCTCGGCGAAAGCTCATGGCTCCATTGTTCAATCTTAAGAACCTGAATCGATTTAGTGAGATTTTCGCCAAAATGAGCTGCATCATGGTAGACAAATTGCAGAGTTCTGTGGGCAAAGGACCCATATCTATGTGGAAGGTCTATTCGCCATATAGCATGGATGCAATCAGTGGTAACCTATTAAAATATTTTTAGTAGCTTTAAGAGGTCTTGCGGCCGAATACTCCGAATATTATGTTTTATGCTGTCATGCGGATGACTGCATAGAAGTCATCAACGCGACAATGTAGGTTTTAAAATTATATATGTCCAGTTATATTCTACCTAACATTATGTATAACATCATTATATATGTTAAACTGTTTATTAAAATACCATGCCCAAATTTAATATGCTTACTTACTTATCATAAAGTCTCGATTATCACTTCTGTGTTAACTCACTAACACCACCCCTCTTGCGGGTAACGGGGCTGGTCATATTTTTAGTATTTAGTTACTTCAATATTAACTGTTAATATATACTTCAATATTAACTGTTATGCATGATTGTTTATTATCCAATAGAAATAAAAAATAAATCATAGGCATTGCTAACAAATATTTATTTTGAACAAGATATTTAAATTTGTATTTTTATTTACAAATCAATCAAGTCAATGAATCAATTAATATTCGAAGTCCTCTAATCTATATATAAAAAATTTAAATGTATGTGAGTGAGTTAACTAGGAACTGCAATTGCACCATATTTGAAGATGTCTGCCGCTAAGGAATGAAACGTTGGTGTTTCTAAACATAAACAAGGATCATAGTTAATCTGCTCTCACAAATTTATCAAACGGTAGTTTTTTAACAGATTCACTAAAAATAAAATAATGCAGAACCATTATTAACACAGTATTATCTAGCCCAAAGCTAAGCAGAGCTTGTAATAATGGTACTAGATGACTGACATTCCTATATAATTCAATTCATTACATAGTTTATTAGTTATAGCAAAATATTTGCGAATCGTACACATTTTTCCCAATTTGTTAAATTCTAATCTTATTTTGTCCAGGTTCTCTTGGATTAGACGATGTTCGAGCCCAAGATCAAGGTGGACACCCATTCCTAGAGGGTCTGGAGATAGTTTTTAACGCGGTGACTGACCGGATGTTCAAACCCTGGTTGCACAACGACTTTATCTTCAAGCTAACACCTCAGTATTTTGCTGCTTTGGAGTACAAACCTTATGCTTTTGAGTTTTTTCATCGGGTGAGAATTCTTTTACTCTTACATTACTTTAATAATCCTGTGATTATTTTGAGTAGATATGAGTTATCCGGAATAACTTATTGGTCATATTGTTGCTCTTAACTATGATACTTTTCAGGAGAATGTAAACATAACTTTCAGTTTAATGTTGTTTTGCAGATGATAAGTGAAAAACGAGAGAAGATACATGGTAGGTTTCCATCGCTATAAATTCAAACCTTTTTGTACCCACCTTAGAGTGCATTGGCTACACCAGCTAAACCAAATGAGTATTTTTCCTTTGTTTATTTTTGATAAACAAGACCCACATCGGGTCTTTGGGCTTGGCTATGGCACAGTAGATACCCTATAATAACTTTATCCAACCAATTTGCAACAGATAAAGATGGCTTCAAATCCTTCATGGATTTAATGATTGAGTCTCCATACAACGTCAGTGACTTGACGATTCGCGAAGAGAGCTTCGTCCTCTTTGGTGCTGGCAGCGACACCTCCGCTGTTGGCCTCGGGTACACATCTCTACTGCTTGCTAAATATCCCGAGGTGCAGGAGAAAGTTTATCAAGAGTAAGTACTACTATAAACTCGTTCTGTGATCATTACTAGTGTTATCTATTTATCTTTTTACCGCTACATGCCTTCGGTTGGGTGTATGGTATTGCGCGCTTCACCAATGCCAGTGCGGTAGAATATCGAACAGCTTGGTTTTCACAGATTATCGTGTACTAAGGCCGCCGGTCGCCGACATCACCTGGTGGGCATTTGTCACCGCTAACGTATCAGCTGTTGTCGAAACAAAGGGTCTGTTACGCGATGATTGTAATAGGCCAGGCGGTATGACACTAGTCCCATGGGCGCTTGGGAGGCCCATATTTTGGATATAATGTAGGTAGCCAAAATATGGTTACTGATAAATAAACAATTCTTACACTATTGTGCAATAGAAAAGATAAAATGATAAAAAGGTGTTCAAAATTGTTTCCAAATAGGTGGTGTTGTTTACTAACATACAGCATAATTCGATGTCAATAAATCCCATTTATGTATTTTCAGAATAAAACAAGTTGTTGGTGAATCGGAAGGTACGATTAATGCGGAAAGCCTGCGTCGTCTTAAATACCTCGAAGCAGTCATCAAGGAATCAATTCGGTTGTATCCACCTGTTCCCATAATTGCCAGGAAAATAGACAAGGATGTTGAACTACGTAAGTGTGTCAGACAGATTATACCCGAACAGATATGAGAGCGCCACCTATTTTATCATATTATTATGTTTAACGGAGCGTTTAACACTGAAAATTTAAAAAAAAACATCATACAGTTTATGGTTTCTATTAATGTACGCAATTTTTTTATCTACATCTGTATCTAGTTTTATCTTCTATGGTTTAGGAAGAGATGCGAAAATAGAGTTTGGTGGCCGAAAAGGGCAACCTCGTAGGTATCCCTGCCTAAACAACAAAATATAAGTATTACAGAGACATTAATATATAACAAAATATATACCACAAACTGTAAAATGGATTTTTTTAATTGTCTATGTTAAATCTTATAATAAGATAAATTAGTTACCTTATAATAATTTAAATTAAATTACATACCTTTCACTCGTGTATGCGCCTTAAAATCATACTGTCATTGTTATTTATTTATCTCTATCCACGTTTTATTAGGTGTTTTAAGAGGCAACTAAGGGATATCCACTGGAGGGCGCGCAGCAGCACCCCCTGCAGAACTATTCTACCACTGATCTGCGATTTTCAACCCGCAAGCCCAGCTTGGGGATTATGGGCACTATGCTTCATGAGATAAACGCCAATAACACGCTTATAAGGGGGAGGCCTGGGTCCAGCAGTGAACCAATACAGGATGTTGAGGTTGAGGTTGTATGTTCAACAGGTTGTATAAGGGCTGATGATGATGTTGAATAGACAATTTCATGTAGCTATACAAAAACGGCGATAATAACTGGTTCAATTTGATCACTGGGCAGTTGGGCACCACTCATGGTATATAATTGTATGGAGATGTTCATTAACCCCCAAAACGTTCTTTAGGATCCTTTCACAGTCGAGTTTGCAACGAAAATTGAAACAAAAAAATCTAAAATATTTAACTTACTAAGATTCTACATAACATTGCTTTAATATAATAATAGTTTATTGTTTCTATCAATAAACCGATTAATAACATGCCCCGTATTAAGAGCCTGGGAATTTCAATAATGTCGCATACTCCAAGTTAATAACTCCTATTATCTCGATTTCTCAGTAGGCGTTTGCGTTATTCTGAGTAATTAATTAATGCAATGCCATAGCAGCAGATATTTATCCCGCTTTAACTATTTTCCTTGGTATAACATAATAATCAACCACAACCAGGGCTTGGTATCGGTACCAATAATACTGGTACTATTTAGCAAATACCGGTATCTTTTTCGGCAATTTCTGATTAAAAGAACTTTGCTTAAAAATACCGTAATTGAAGTTAAATTGTTGAAACAGGTATTTTTCGAGCCTTATACCGGTATTTTAATGCCTAACATCGGTAAATATACCGGTAATTATTTAAATTATTGATACCTGTATTTTTCGTGATGATACCGTTATTTAACGTAAATAATACCGGTAAATATATCATTATTGAAAATACCGGTATTTTAGATCATTGGTACCGGTATTCCAAGCTCTGACCACAACCCGTTTTGTAACATGTAATTTTAAAATTATTCGCGTGATTCAGTACCTACTAATCGGAAATCAATTAAAACGTTAAGCAAAGCGAGGCTCGTGTACCTAATGATTAACTTTGAGTATTGAAATATGACATTGAATTTTGTTCGCATTGGTCAATAAATTTGATAGCTGCTGGTAACACAGTGCAGTGCTAGAATAGTTTCGCAGAAGGCGCCGCTGCCCGCCCCCTGGTGGATATCCCTAAGTCATCTAATGCTATTCCCCCAAGTGTTAGAGTTTTATAAACTATAGTGACTATATTATTTCTGAGGTTATGAATGAATACACTTTTTAGTTAATTCATGGTTCCAAATGCAAAAAAAAGATATAAATATAATTTGCCGAAGCGTCATAATAAAATATGCTGAACATTATCTACGCAATATTTACTACCATTCTCGATATATCACAATTTGAAAAATAACAATGTATTCATTGAAGTGCTTATTGCTGTGTGGTGTCGGCGTAACAGGCGACTAAGGAATATGCGCCGGGGGCGGACAGCAGTGCCCTCTGCAGAACAATTCTACCACTGAACTGCGATTCCTAACCCATGCGCAGCGTGGGGATTATGGGCAGTACCTACTCCCATGAGGCAAAAGCCAATAAGGCGCTTATCAGGAGGTTTGCGTCCAGCAGTGGACCATATTTGTCCACTGCTTCTAGTTGGTACCCATAACACGAGTTTTCTGCTTAGTCTGGGGCTAGATAGTGCTATGTGGATTATCCAGAATTATATATCTATTTCAGCTTCTGGTCTGACCCTGCTGAAAGGCTGTGCATCAGTGATCCACATCTGGGCAATAAACCGGAACCGGAAGTACTGGGGCGAGGATGCCGACGAGTTCCGACCAGAGAGGTTCTTAGAATCGCCGCCAGATCACCCTGCTGCCTTCATGCCGTTCAGCTGTGGACCTAGAAACTGTTTGGGTAAGGCATAAAATTGTACTCTTGCAAATAAAAATGGTTCAGCATATTAAACACTAATACCAGAGATATTATAATACTATACCAGTACAGATGCCTCATCTCATAGTAAGAAATGGGACACGCTTCGGGCGAGATTTTGCGGGACAAGCAGTTGTTGAGTTGAATTCACTAGATGGCGCAAGACTTCGCCCGGAAGAACTATACCTACTAAGATAATCGCACTTCTGAGGAGCCATTTTAAAAAACAAATCAAATGTTATATTACTTTGGTAGTGATAAAATAGTTACTACCACTTTTTTTCAACTTTATTATATGTATTATATTTGACACTTTTTAGTATAAATGTGAGTTATCAGTACCTACTAACTGCGCTCTTTACAACGATGCCCTACGCGGGCATATATACCTACTAAAATTTGAATTTTCAACACTCACATTGGTAGATCCCGATATCTCGTTAGACCGATATAATGACAAAACAAGTACAATGTGAAAAGGGTTTATGCCACTTTGAGATGACAATTCACAGAGCGTCATCTAAGATCCAAAGATTTATTTTCAGTCTGATCGAACTATGTTTAATAAAACTTCGTTTCTTTTGGATCTTGAAGACATTGACTGATCGCAAAAATTCTCTGCACCTTTTCCAGGTTTCCAGTACGCTATGATGTCAATGAAGACATCCCTCTCCACCTTGCTACAAAGATATCGCCTGGTGCCAGCATCAGAGGAGACGTGTCAGCCCCTCCGAGTCAAGTTTGATGTTATGATGCGTCACGTGGATAACTACCTTTTAGCTATAGAGTCTAGGACATGAGTATTTTATTTTTTAGAATAAGAATATTTTTATTGTAATAAGAACAAAATAAAAATTTTGATAAACCCACGACGGATATAATAGCAGGTAATCGAAAAGGGAAGAAATAATTTTTGCAAAACCCCCGACTAAATGAAATTGAAAAAGACAATTAAATTATAATAACAATTTTAGCTTCCTAAATTTTTTCACCTACCCATTACTACAAAGCCAAAAAACACCGTCGGCGGTCTGCAGATAACAATGTGAGATGAATCTATACCTACTTTTTACTCTTTAAATTACAAAAAAATCATCTGGTTCTGATATTAGTTGAGCTACCTGTAGTTTTTTTTACAACAGTTTTCAGTTAGTTCATTTTTTAAATTGTAAATTCAACATAGTTCTTATTAAGTTCTAATTTGTTTCTTATTCGACTGTGTCAGGTTTTGTTCGAACTAGGAGCCATGTTAATTTGTCCAGGTTATACTTACAAGAAGTTGCATTATAATCTTGAAAGAATTTTTTGTCAGGTGGGTTAAAAAAACAAGATCAACATCTTATAACTTTGTCTTTTATTGCCTCTTCTCAATACCCACTCGATATTTGTCGACATCCCTCATCATAATGTCAAAAGCCAGTCGGAGCGGCTTCCGATTGTTGGATGCCGGCAGCAGGCGGAACCTCCGAAGTATATTGCACAGAACTGTCTTCATCGACATCATGGCGTATTGGTATCCTTAAAATGAGTAAAAGAAATTGGTTATTCTTAGACAAAGACTTCTTTAGTAAGATATGTATAGAGTATGTAAAAGATATTGTTTAAAAAACCTATAAACTGCTTTTCTCATGGATGCCATAGTCGCTGATGATGATGATGATTTGACGTTAAAGTAACAATAGAAATACACACTTTGTCAAAATTTCCACTGCCTAACTATTTTTGTTCATATAATACAGCCCGCTGACAGGCTTAGTTATAGGTACCAATTTTGAGACCCTTACGCGTACAAGACCCTTACAAAATCATCAGTCCAGAACTGATCTTCCTTCGTTCTATGCTATGCGTCTTCATTGATACAAGAACTTTGGAAATCATCCATGCATCAAATTTGTAAGCCTCTTGTTTACGTCTGTTGCCATGGGAACTGCTAAAGATCAATTATAAAGAGTGAAATTATCATGAGAAGAGGATGTTTTGGATACATTTTCAGCGCAAATATAAATTTCTCGTGAATCTTACTTTTATAGTACGACTTCAAATTCAACCTTTAGACAGTAAAGAAAGAATCATCAAACTTCGAAGGACTTTGGCGAAGATATCACCAAAATCGTTGAGTCGTGATTTTTCCGAAGTATTTTGTTGTTTTAAGCTTGACGGGACTAGAGCGGACGTGACATCACTGTACGCATTTCTTCTTTTTTTATTCTGCTTGCTGCACCTTGATTTGACACTATTCTGCCCACTTGACATTTCGTATTGTCGATTATTTTCAGTTTTTTCGGAAAACCTCTTTTCTGAGATGATCACTACCGAGGCCGTCACCAAAGGTTTTAATCAAGTGTGTACGTCGACGTCACATAAACATGGCGCCAATATGGCAGCGTTTTTATCGACCGAAAATGATTGTGGTTTTGATTTGTTTTTTTTTACCTTGTTAATGCGAAATTCAGTGAGCGTCTTATCATTCCTCGGTTAAATAATGACCTAAAGAATCGATTAAAACAATAAAAAAAATCGATGCATATACCCTATTCAGAACCATTCTCTATATATACAACAGCGAAATATTTTTTTAAAAAGGTTCATATTTTACGGAGAAATCGGTAAAAATACAAACAAAAAAAGTAAACACACAGACGAAAATAGAAACTTCTCCTGAAGTCGGTAAAAAGGCGGAAGCTTTTATGTTTGGCTGTATGTACATAAGTGTTTCTATCTATGTACCTACATAATGTTCGTCATTTTCTCCGTAAATTAGAAACCGATTTGACCGATATATTTTTTTCGCAATTGTATAGAGAATGATCCTGAGGGAATCCCAAGGGATTAGTATTTATTCCGTAAAACTTAAAAACAGTAAAAGAATTTAAAGTCAGATTTTAGGATTTACAAATAAATAAAAATTTTCTAAAAGCAGAGAGAGATATCAGCAACTTATCTAAATAAAATTCGAATTATGATATCCTGTTAATGTAATAAACCAACTATTACATTAAAATAACGTAACGTAAGATTAAAATAAGAATAGAATTGATTTAGGAGATGTAAATTAACAGTCGTTACTTTCATCCATCCATCCACAGGCTGTATCGGTCCACTGCTGGACGCAGGTCTCCCCCTGATAAACGCCTTTTTGGTGTTTAACTTATGGGGGGGTAATGCCCATAATCCCCACGCTGGGCATGCGGGTTGGGAATCGCAGTTTGGTGGAAGATTTGTTCTGCAGGGGGCGCTGCTGCCCGCCCCCCAGAAGATATCCCTTAGTCGCCTCTTACAACACCCACGGGAAGAATTGGGGTGGTGCAAATTCTATGCCGCCGGCACCACACGGCACGGCTGTCGTTACTTTGCCTTTAGGTTAATTCCCAATTGGGTTACGGCAATCGAAGACTTGAAACACATCGGTCACAAATAAGATAAAGCCTTACCCGCACAGTTCCTCGGTCCATAACTGAACGGTATGAAGGCAGCTGGATGCCTCGGCGTCGAGTCCAGGAACCGTTCTGGACGGAACTCCTCGACGTCTTCACCCCAGAGAGCAGGGTTGTGATGGATTCCCCAGATGCTGATCAATACTCCGCACCCAGCAGGGAGGACGACTCCTGATGCTGTAACGTGATAATATTTTCTAAGCTTGGATTAATAACATTAATAAGTCAGAAATTACAAGAAAATTAAAATTGTAATGGTAGGTACACACGTACGTGCTTGCTCCATAAACTTGCTCGATCTCGACCAAGTACGAACGTGTGTACAATGCAAGTCTCAAGACAAATGCTCGAAGCCAACAAAAATGTTCGATTCGAACAAGATTCAAACGATTGCTCGAAGAGTTTCAACGCACATTCAACATGTTCTTCGAGCAAGCTTTTGCGTGTAGACGCAGAGCATGTCTGTAGATAGCCATGCTCGGATGAAACATGCTCATGTGTACCCACTATAAGATTAATGTGTAGAAAGGTTTCAAAATGTGTGACGAATATATTGAGCAACAAAAATGGACAGAGATCTAACTTGGAGAGATGAGGTAAGAAATTGAGTAGAGTAAGAGAGAGGTAAGAGTTGATATATATCAGAGGAAGTTTGAAAGTCTCATCAGTTTGGAAACAAATAAGGAGAAACAGGTTAGCGTGACGTGTACGTACAGGGTATGTACTACATATATGTCGGGAGGTATGAATTTCAAGAATTATTTAATTAATTAAGAGTGTAGATGGCATTAAAAAGAAAGGTATTGTGTTAAATAGAGACGCGAGACGGCTGATAAAAGTGTTATATAGTATGAACACATGATATAACGACACCTGGTAAAAAATTAAAAATATATTAAGGATAATCGAGGCAGTAAAAATTTGACTTGTCTAAGTACTTATTTAGACAGGGCGCTATGGCGCTCATTAGGGGAGGCCTATGACCAGCAGTGGACTAATATAGCCTGATGATGATGATGATGATGATGAAGTACTTATTTTGTAAGTCTAAAGAAATAAACGATTTGACTCTAACTCTGTAGAGAATCCCCACTATGGTCTGGTAAAAGCGAGAGCTGAGAGTGTCACAAAATTAGAATGAGGACCTCAAGAAGTGCAATTATGCAAGTCTCGAAAAAGCCAACACATTTGCTCCACTTCTAGTAAAGGCCCGATGTCCATGGGGGAATGTACCGAGACTCTTCGGGTTTCAAATAAAATATCTGATCGGTTCGAGAACTGTTAAGTATCTGGCGCAGCGCATCAGCATTGCTATACAGCGGGTTAATGCAGACATTTGGATCTGTTCAGTCAGATACCTGTAGATTATTTGAAACAGTCGGCAGTTAAATTGTAAATAAGTCAATTTTTTTCTAATTTTAATTAAGTATTCTCACTTATTTATATCTGACTTACGTAATTCGATATTTTTTTCAATTTTCCTGACGATGACTGGCACCGGTGAATACATCCGCAGCGTCTCCCTGCAGACAGCGTCAAGGTACTTTAGGCGATGAAGATCGTCAGCTTGAACTGGTCTGCTTGGGTCCTCGAAGATTTCTTGCAACCTGAAAACGTAAGGTTAATTATCAATATCGTGATAAATAAAAATAAACAAAGAAAGAAAATACAACTGAAATAATTTCCTTTAATAACACAACTATAAAAAAGAAATTGCTTGATATTATTTTATTTAATTGTGATTACGTGGGTCAGCAATAACGATGATGGACAATGGAAGAGTTGTTATATAGAAAACAATCATGACATTGTTTAGTTTTTTGTAATTCAGGACATTTCACACGGCGGCGGTCATTTATCAATGGGTGGTATTTGTTCAACGTTTTTCTTCGAATACATATAAAAATCAATTTGATATGATAATACTCTCGCGCCATAAAATATAAGAACAACTAACTATATAACTAAGTCAATAATAAAACTAATTATACCGTGTCCATTTTGAATGAGGCATAAACGTATACAAACCGCCCATACTTAACCTAAAATTCACTTCGTTTCTTTCTTCTTCGAGATTTTGTTATTTGTGTCGTATTTTGTATACTAACATGCTCCATTCAAATGGATAAACCATATTAGTAAATATCCGTCCTTTTAATTAATAATCAATTTATATAAGAGAGAAAGATTATTATTAGGTTTTTTAAGGCACCATCAATACATAATAACAATTAAATAATAATAATAATGTATTCATCTCAATACATGCATACATATTATAAAAATTACTATTAGAACTATTCTTATTTTACTAAATATTGAATAAGATTCATTGTGAACTTAATTTGATCTCTAAATTAAGATACACTGTGCTGTAGAGTCTAAAAGTACTGGTTCTAACTTATACTGAAATAAATTATACCTACATATGTAATGTTTGGGACATGCTTGAATCTGAAATACGGGTAGTACTTGTTTCTTCTTTTTTTGTTTTTTAGTTAGTTATTATGTGTTCTGGTGACAGTAACTTAATTATTTTTGATACCATCACGTACCTTCTTATACATATATCTACAGTATGAAGTATGATAAGACTGCCTCCGTCTTACTGGACCGTCTTACTGGGACCGCACGGGAAGCACCAGCTTTCGTATATATAAAAAGTATCATGAAAATTGAACCACCCAGTCAAAGGTTCCGCGCCCGACTCATCCTCACACCGCTCATTCATACTGGTGTAACGGTTAGGAAATGGTTTTACTAACAGGCACACTGTAAGTCAAGCAGTGGGACGGACAATGAAAACATTAAAAAAAACTGCAACGACGAATAAATTGAGAACCTCCTTTTTTGAAAACAACACAAGCTCTACGCACCAAACTTCAGGTTAGTATAAAAAAGAACGCATATCATCAGGCGATACATATATACAACAAATTACCCAGTGACTTAAAAGATTTATCATTTAATTTATTTAAAATAAAACTAAAATTTTTGGGCCGCTCATGGATAAATGTTTTTATGATGTTAAAGAATAATTTAATTTCAAAAATCGACATATTATAATGACATCACCATTTTATTTTTACATTTATTTTGATTTATTTAAAATTTTTTAGACAGAGTTATTTTTTTATATAATATAATGCCTTTATTAGTATAAAAATTGATTTTGCACGCCTTGACGAGGCAGAATGTATTGGAGTGTTATTTTTTATTAAGACCTATATTTATTGTACCTACATTCCTGCAAATAAATGATTTATGATTTGAAATCGGTTAATAACTTACTCTTGATAAGCTTTCTCCTGCACGTCGGGATGAGCGGCCAGCGCCAGCATCGCGTACCCCACGCTGACCGCTGACGTGTCTGTGCCAGCGCCCAGCAGCACCATGCACTCATCACGGATGGCCGAGTCACTTTCATTGCCTGCTGATTCAAGCACTAACTCCACGAATGGCTTGACTCTATCTGGATTGTTATCTGTCAAATATTAAAATGAATGTAGTAGGTAGCGGTTCGGCGAAAACGGCGAAAGAAGTTTTTAGTAGGTGTTACGCCCTTCTCAGGACGTCGAGTGACCAGTCTATTCGTAAACGAATTTACCTCGCCGAAGAAAAAAAAAAACAAAAGATGTCTACAGACAAATTGTAGTATATTTAGATAACATTGACATTATTTTTTTTCTTTATTTATATTTAATGGATTATTTTTTTGTTATTATTGTAAAATTTAATACATTGCAATCCTAATAGGGCAGAATACATTGTGACATTCCATTTTTTATATTATAACAACTTTCATAACATGTATTTCACACAATAATTTATTGATTGATTGATTGATAGACCGTTCACTATAAGATGTCCTCTGCCTTGGGAATTGGCAGCATTGCTGCTATATAACTGCCAAACAAGGTTATATAGCAGCAATGAAGGCAGAATAAAATGGAGGATCTAGTAGTTTTGCCAGCAGTAAAAAATATTGCCTAATTTGGGAGTTATTCCATGCATTCGATCTTATGTCACATCCGATCTTAGGCGTCCCAACTATATCTCATGAACCGTAATAGTTACACAGTTGAAATTTTCACAGATTTTGTATTTCTGTTGCCGCTGTACTAACAAATATTAAAAACACAAAATAAAATAAATATTTAAGGGGTTTCCCATACAACAGACATGATTTTCTGCCCTTATACTAATGGTTCCGCCCTTCGTGCGCTAGACGAAGTGGGCGAAGATCCGCCTGTGACGCAGGAGGTTGCGGGTTCGATTCCTGCCTCGGGACAAATGTGTGTACGATCTGCAGACATTTGTTCAGGGCGTTCTGGATGTTTTCTATGTATAATAAAAATATCTATCTATGTCGTGCATTGTATTAAGTATTATCAGTTATCTAGTACCCATAATACAAGCTCTGCTTAGCTTGGGGCTAGATGATGCTGTGTGAATTGTCCTGCATTATTTATTTATTTTATTAGTCTTATCGGTTTCTTTACTCACCTATACTTCCGCTTTTTTGATTTGCATATTTTATTCGCTTTTCAGTAATAACCTGAAAAAAGTGTATTATGATCATGATTTTAAATTATAATTTTATTGGAACTTAGCTGTAATTGCGTTTAAGAACACTCTGGGAAGGCCCCGACGAGGCATGCATTTATGACATCAGCGTGGATAATTGTATGAAAAACAAAAGACAGTCGCAGCTTACAATTACAATAATTATAGTTTGGCCGAAACCGCTGTACCATTCCTTAGGAAAGTGCGGCGAGGTGGGGGCCGGGGAACAAAGAGCAAGAGTACACATGAGATCGATATTGTCGGATAGATCTTAGCATATCGTAGGTAAACGAAATGTTTACTTTATGCAACCTGTTATGTATATCTATTATATGTAACCTAATTTTTTTAAAACTAAATTATTTGATTGTTGTTTTCATGGTGAAAAAAGTTTTTGCGAATAATATTATAATTATCCTAGCTTATAATATTATAAACGCGATTGCTTGTAAACATGTCTATATTTGTTGCTCTCTTACGCAAAAACTACTGAACGGATCGAGCTGAAATTTTGCATAGAGGTAGCTCTAGGCCTGGAATAACACAAAGGTTTTTTATGCCATAAATCAGTTTCCGTGGGATAGGCGTGCGATGCGAAGCCCCGGGGCGCAGCCAGTTTTTAAATAATATCGCTTGGATCTTACATCATTGACAAATTTGTGAACCAAAGCTTTATTTTTCGTAAAGCCCCGATGCGCCAAAGTTCTCTTGAAAATGAAGTCGCTGTGCAGCCACGGGCTGGTGATGCGATTCGCCAACGTGTGGAACATGTTGTCCAATGCTGTCAGGTTGGGATGTTCACTTTCCTGTGCCTTTGCCTGGATTCCCATGGTTGTTTCTATGGGCGAAAGAAATTGACAAGATATTAATATTATTATTTTATAGATAGGTAGATAGATAGAAATTTCTTTATTTTGCACACTTAAATACACCAGTAAAAGTGGCGCCCCCAACTATTTTATCATATTCTTACGTTTATCATAGAAATTTTAAAAGATTCTACGTTCAGTTTGCGGTATCTATAATAAGTTATTGATTAATTCCTCTGTAATAGTTTCATTTTGTAAAGCTTAGGCAGAGATACGAAGTTGCGCTTTTTGCCCACCAAACTCTATTTTCGCATCTCCTCCTAAACTATAAGAGATAAAATTATTACAGAGGTATTAAAATATAGCGTTTAATAGATACCACAAACTAAACGTAGGATTTCGAAAAAATCCTATGCTTAGAGTAAAAATATGATAAAATGGGTATCGCTGTCATATTGGCTCGGGTATGCGCCTTAAAAATAATTTACAAACAAAATAAACATTCCACAATATGTGACAATTGGTGTTCTTATCGCTCAAGAGCGATCTCCACCAGATAACAGTAGATGTATAGGATCGTGGGGTTGATCATGTGGATCTGTGTTTTATAATAATGTTGGACACAGCAGTATCTAGCCCCATAGCCATTTAGAAAATTCCTCGTAAGTCACAATTAGTCTTGTTTAGTTTGACTAGTTTTTTATTTACTCGCACAATCCGTAATAAAACAATGTATGATACACTTGCGTAAAGATGATTTCCAACTCGTGTCGGCTTATATACACTCGTCGGAAATCACCTACTTTCCGCACTTGTCGCATAAACTATTTCAGCCATTGATTTATTAAAAACGAAGATGAGTTACTGGTTGCTCGAAAGTGGCAACCTCAAATTGTGTAAAATTGTGTTCTCCCACATCAGTCACCGTCTGACCGACGGCACAGGCGGTCGTGATTCGCGTGAAATATTGTTGTCTCAGTCTCACTTAGAGCCTGTCCAGATGAAGCGTTTGACGCGCGAGTTCATTCGCGCGTTTTGATTTGTATTGCGTCCAGATGCGGCGTATCACGCGCGTTCTCGCGCGCATGTGTGTGATGGAGACAGATTTAGGCAGTTATAAACATCGACTCGGACACAGCGGTTGTGTTGTGGCTTGCATCCCGTCGATGGAGACGTCGTAAACAAAGAGAAAGTCGACGATTTAACGTACATCCCATTCTACGTGACAGAATGACGCATAGTATGTTTAGAACTTTATACCCAAAAATTAGAGAACATAGTGAAAAGTTTTTCAACTACTTTCGGATGTCAATAGCATCGTTTGATGATTTATTACAAATTATCAAAGAAGATTTGACTCCATGTCACAAAAAAAATCTACTATTTCTTCCCAGTTCCTACGTTTAATTATTCTATTAGAATAATCTGATGATTACATGTCCCATATAGCTACCCTTCTCTCAATTTCGTCGATAAAAAGTTCCGTGTCGAAGTTATCACGCTCCATTTTAAACCAAATACGTCCACTCGCTACGGACACGCGCGTAGTACTGGACGCAGCACAGGCGCCCGAGTATCTCGACTCGCGCGGCGCTCGCGCATGGGACGCGCGCGCGAGTCGAGAGTCGCGCTCATTGCACGCGTTTTACGCGCGAGTGAGGAAACGCGCGTAGGCATCTGGGGGGCAATTCTCAGTATCACGTGATATTTTATCAGGTGATACGCAGTATCACGGGATAAATTATCAGGTGATAGATATCGAGCCTTGAAGAAATATCGAGTTTCGCCAAAATCTGCATTCTCGTGCACTCTTCGATATTTTCTTCATAGACAAATGTGCAAATGTGAAATGTTCAGCATTGTAAATCCCTAGGTAATTAAAAGTACCATGATCAATAGGCCTATTATTTTGTATGTAGGTACTCAACTTACCTTCTCACATTAGTATTTAATTCATCAAAGTTCCTTGGGAATCTTACCCATACATTAAATATTTGTGGTGCATTAAGGGCTTCCACTACCTTATGGATTGCTCTTGTCTTGAAGCTGAGGCTTGCGAAATATAGAGACTAGAACGTGAATTAAACAGTATTATAAGGCTGAATGTTTATGTGAGAAATAAATAAAATATGTTGGACAAATTCACACAGCAAGTAACAATAATTGCTTCAGGAAAACTAGTTTGTTTTCTTCATGTTATGTTACTTTTGTTTGTGTATTCATTTGTTTCTGTTGGAGCATGGGTTCCAACATCATAATGAGTTCTTGTGCTAAGTTTTTGAGACGGAATTGTTTCTTGAACTGAGTCTCACTTTTGTTCCATGGGTCTGAGCACTCAGCTCGACGACGGCGTATCGGTACATCTGCTGCAAGTTCGGCTTCGTCCACCAAGTCTACAACGAAAGCCCTCACTAACTCATCCATCTTTCAATATGTCTGATGATTGAGTGATTTTACTAAAAACTTGTATTGCAAATTGCGTTATTTTATCTTTCACCTGAAATCAAAAACAAACAAAACAGAAACACAAACAGAAAACAAGTGAGCGACAGAGAGATAATACTCACGATCTTCTTTCCCTCTCTTCGATAATGCGAACGAGTGCCCGGGACCACTCGTTGCTTATCGAGCAACTTATCGAAAAAAGGCCCTTGATAAAAATCGAATTGCAGTTGCTGAGAATAGGCTTGTTTGATTCGAAGCAATCACTCGATATTTTTATAGTTTATCGAGTCGATATTATTGCGAGAATTGCCCTCCTGGACGGGATGTTATGTAGCTCTAGTACCTCGGTTACGCGCGATTGTCAACGCGCGAGTGAACTCGCGCGTAAAACGCTTTATCTGGACAGGCTCTTAGGTGCTAGAAACGTCTTTCCGTCTTTGTTCTTCTTTGTATTGCACAGGACTGGAAATATAACTGTGAGCGTATGTGTTTGCGTGTAGTTGTAACACATGCCAACTTTTGAGTACGCGCTGGGAGAACATAACCTATCTTCCCTTTTTAAATCAATGATATCAGCACTCACACTCGGAGAGTAGGTCAGAAGTTGCCTGGGAAGCGGGATAAAGGTTGCGATATCTTCATTAATATCATGATCACTGCCCAATCGAACGATGATTCTAGTAGCTTAGCTTATTTCTATCAGAGCATGTGCTTACCGCAAACTGCATCCATAGCGTAAGCAGAAACAAACTTCCACATTGGAGAAGACCCCTGTCCTGCGATCTTTTTTATCTTATCAGTCAGGATCGAGCTTTGAGTCTCAAACACCTCAACGAATCGATTCAAGTTCTTCATACTGAAGGTTGGAGCTAGGAACTTACGTTGCGGTCGCCATTTTTTCACTGAAAATATTAAATTAGTGTTTAGAATGCATCAAATTATACTTAGGTTAAAAACGTTGATTCAAAACTTAAGCTTCTAAAAAATATATCGAAAATGCCTCATTTCAAATCGAATTACATTGAATTTAATGCACATGATATTATAGATAGTTTTTACTTGGGCTCGAAACGGACGCCTATGCTTTGTTTTGAATTAACGGATATTTATTTGATAGTTTTGAAACAAAAATACACTGGTTGTTAAGTCTTGCCAGACAAAAACTAATTGCGCAGGAACATATTTTTGAGACTATTTCAAAATCATTCTCTACACAATCTCTTCATTGTTTGTTCTCCAAATAAAGAAAAATAAAATAAAGTCCACGAACGATAGAGTAACCGACCGACATCAAACATACAAAAACTAATTACCTATGTAGGTACCTACTTGCACCCGAACATAGAACATGTCAAACGAACGACTCCTTTGACTCGACATCTACCTTACTGAACCGTCCTATCCTAATACACACAAATTTCAGTTAGTTTCGCTATGCTTGATTTGTACTGTGCACTGAACCGATTTGGATGATTATTTTGCTATTATACTTATACATAGATAATTCGAAATAGTACCCTACAAAATTTATTCCCGCGAGATTAGTACATATTATATTGTCCGGCATGACTTTTTTTACAAACCATCAAATTAATCATTCATTTTCATTTCCTATGTACCTAATATAATTTTTATTTGACTCAAAGCATATGCGTCATTGTCGTTCCCAAGTAAACAATAAACAACCCTACCAGAGGTAAAAATACTGCCGTCTCCACTCATCTCCTGGAAGAATTTCATGAGATCATCCTTTTCTAAGCAGTTCTTCAGAACAATATCTACAACCTCGGGCTCAACAGTCGCTGGAACGATAATAATTGGTATTGTGATTTTATGCATACATGTTTCATCATCATCATCATCATCATCAGCCTATATTAGTCCACTGCTGGACACAGGCCTCCCCTAATGAGCGCCATAGCGCCCTGTCTTCAGCTTGACGCATCCAGCATCTGCCTGCAGTCTTTCGCAGATCATCATCCCACCTGGCCGGAGGGCGCCCTACACTACGTTTGCCGAGTCGCGGTCTCCACTCAAGAACTCGTTTACCCATACATGTTTAACACTTGTAAATTATTGTTATAGTTAGTCTTAGTGGGTACGAAATCTCGACTCGTTGAGGGAATTATTTAAAGAAATAAATATTTTAACAGTAATATCGCAATACATCTATGAAAATCTAATGTATACACACAAAAACAGAGATAACTTTATGAAAAGGTGTGATGTTCACAATAAAAATATAAAAAACAAGAACAAATTACTCATCCCATCATATAGATTACGAAAGGTAGGGAAATAATTTGTGGGCAATTGCGTAAGATTCTTTAATAAGCTTC
Source organism: Eupithecia tripunctaria (assembly GCA_955876795.1). Lineage (NCBI taxonomy): Eukaryota > Metazoa > Arthropoda > Insecta > Lepidoptera > Geometridae > Eupithecia > Eupithecia tripunctaria. The sequence goes on from OY041604.1 coordinate 1,078,822, forward strand.
CATCTGACGCAACTGAGCTCCCTGTTCGTAAATTTAAACTGTTTATAAAACGAAATCTTATCAAGAAAGCCTATTACTCCTTAGATGATTACGTTAATGGTGTTAATGCTTGGCCGGATGTCGCCCAATTCCACACCCACAATAGTATGTAAAAACAGTTAGACTTAGTTATGCTAAGATTGTATTAGTTGATAAGCGATAAACTTGCTAGTGGTTTCTTTTTCACTTCTTCCGCTAGTGGACAAAAAATTTAAGCGAATTATAGTCAATTGCTCCTTATTTCTTGCTCGATAGTAATAACTATTTATCAAGCTGTTTATATAGTAAAAATTTGACTTGTCTAAGTGTGACTGCTTATTTTGTAGCGTCTTAAACGCTTGTTGAGTAGTTTGTATTTTGATTGAGGAACTTATCGAACTTTAATCCCGGAGGTGGACGTTGCGATCTGCGACCTGCGACACAGTATTATACTTCTGCAGGTCGCATCGCTGCCTATTTCTGTTAACGTACCTCAATTATGTTCCTAAATAAAGACTTTTATGTTATGTTTTTATGTTTTATTGAGTAGGTACTTAATAAAACATAAATACATAAAAAGTAAAATACAATACCTATTCATTGTAATATAGTTTGTATTTTTATTTTTAATATCTTCGACTTTTTTTAATAATCACACTTAGTTTACTTTTTATGAAAACTTATTTATATACTTATTTATATATAGCTTTTAATAACCATTATTTTCTGTTACAGTAACCTAGATGTTAGTTTTCCAAAACTTGTAAAATAAAATAAAAATTAAGAAATTGACAAGATAAACCCTAGCAATAGCTTGTACTATAAGATTTAATAAATGTGAAAAAATAATATTAACTTACTTATATAGAGTTTGTGTGCATACCAGTGAGCAGCTGTGCCCCCACGGTGCATTGCATCTCTGGACAATCGCTGTAGTCCCTTCATCTTTGCTGAAATAATCACATCACTCTAAACACACTAATATTATAAATGCGAAAGTTTGTATGGGTGGATGGATGGATAGATGGATGTTTGTTACAAGAGGTAACTCGCCAAAACTACAGAACGGATCGGGCTGAAATTTTGCATACAGGTAATTCTAATTCTAGAAACAAACAAAGTCTACTTTTTATAACATACCTACATCAGTTCCCGTGGGATATAAATCACCTTTAAACGTTTCCATAGGAACAACGCGTGCGGAGCCGTTGGGCGCAGCTAGTTGCAATATATAAGTGGGTTAACTTCATTATTATTAGCTCGTTACCACTCCTCTGCGAAGGTCCTTCACTTCACCTGACCTCAACAGCCTATATTGGTCCACCGCTGGACGCAGGCCTCCTCCTACAGAGCGCCTTATTGGCTTATCTCATAGGGGATGATGCCTACAATCCCCACGCTGGGCATGCGGGTTGGGGATCACAGTTCGGTGGTTGAATTGTTCTGCAAGAGGCACTGCTGCCCGCCCCCGGTGGGTTACAACAGTTGACTGTTGTACCCCATCTCTTCCCGTTGGTGTCGTAACAGGCGACTAAGGGATATTCACCAGGGGCGGGCAGCAGCGCCCCCTGCAGAACAATTCTACCACCGAACTGCGATCCCCAAGCCGCATGCCCAGCGTGGGGATCAGCGACCAATATAGAATGTTGAGGTTGATTCTGCGTGGACCATAAACCTTGTTTTTTTTCGTAGTGTGGACGTGTGCCTATATGAAAACCACTTTCAAGCATCAATGTCATGGTATAGGTAGGTACGTTATTTGATAATCACACAGACATCATATAAACAGCTCGTACCGATTCTGATATCTGTGGATGAACATCATATTCTTACACACCAAATCAGAATAAACGCCAAAACTACCGGACCGACTTCAAAAAAAATACGAGTATCATACCTAGCCTAAGTAATGTAAGCTTTATTCATTTGTTTAGAAAATATAATGTCCTGAATTATTGTCGTTCGTTTGTTTTGTTCATAATGATTCGCTATCAAATGTACTAGGTAAATTAAAAGAAAAAAAAATGTAAATATAATAAAATAAATTATATTTACTTACTTATTTAATTTTGTTTATTACACAATACGCTAACTACACACTTAAAAAGTTGTTATCGTATGTTGTATCTATGTAGTTATTATAAAAATACAGGAAGAATACACGGATATACTGCTAAAGTGCTGTCTACTAGATCAATTATATATTCTTAAACACAGTGTGATAATAACTTTAAAATGTCTTTGGCCAATTAAAAACGCCGCAAGACTGTCCGGCACTATCATTACTTTTTCACAGTTGACGACCTCTGTGGCGTGGTGGGCGAAGGTCCGCCTGCGACGCAGGAGGTTGCGGGTTCGATTCCCGCCTCGGGACAAATGTTTGTACGATCTGCATATATTTGTTCAGGGCGTTCTGGGTGTTTTCTATGTACTTATAATAAAAAAAACTGTCTATGTAGTGTATTGTATTATGAATATCAGTTGTCAAGTACCCATAACACAAGCTCTGCTTAGCTTGGGGCTAGATAATGCTGTGTCCCACATTATATTCCTATATTCCTACATTTCATGTTAGAAAAAGGTAATTTGTACTCAATATACTGACTGCATGTCACATATACAGGCCAAGTTCGATGAGCCCTTACCAAAAGCAAGTAAATATACGGGGTGTTTGGTATTCGACAGAATTTTGAGGGAGTTTGGGGGTCATAACATCATCGGGTTCGATTCCCGCCTCGGGACAAATTTCTGTACGATCTGCAGATTTGTTTAGGGCGTTCTGGATGTTTTTCTATGTATAATAAAAAAAATCTATCTATGTAGTGTATTGTATTATGTATATCAGTTATCTAGTACCCATAACACAAGCTCTGCTTAGCTTGGGGCTAGATAATGCTGTGTGAATTGTCCAGCATTATTTATTCATTATTTATCACACTAATATTATAAATGCGAAAGTTTGTATGGATGGATGTTTGTTACCTCTTCACGCCAAAACTACTTAACGGATCGGGCCGAAATTTTGCATACAGGTAATCCTAAACCTGGAATCATACATAGGCTACTTTATCCCATAAATCAGTTACCGTGGGATATAAATTAACTTTAAACGTTTCTATAACTATTATTACAATATCATGTTTTATTTTAGTTTACTTTGACAAAGCCTATAGGTATACAGCTGCTCTTTTGACATTTGTTGACATTAATCTTATTCATAATATGTAATAATTTAATTTTGATTATTGTTTACCTGACATTTTTATTATTATTTTAGGCCCTTTTACAGGCAACCATTTATAATTTATAATTAGATGTTATGTATGCAAAATTACCGTCTGTCAGTTTTTATATTTTATTCTATATATTACTCTCTCCTGCGTAAAATCCCTTATGGTGTTTCCAAAAATATTTTGTTTGTTTTGTATTCTTACAATAAAATAATTATTATTTATTATGTTTAAAATTAGATTATAACGATATCAAGTGTATATATGAATGTACCTATGGTGGAATAAATGAAATGAAATTAAATGAAATATAGAATCAACGCGTGAGAAGCCGCGGGGCGCAGCTAGTATGCATGATCTTTAATTGTTTCCCATGACGCAAGTGTAGCTTCTTTAAGTTGTAGTAGTTGCAACAAGCTGCGCCGCTGCCGTGCCGCTGCTTGTCTGCAGAGGCTGAGCAGCGAATTCGTTGGGCTGTACGTTTTATGGATGGATCTACTTTAAGCAATCTACTACTATTACAACTATATGAGAAAGTTTGAAATTATAGCCAGTAATTAATTACTTTTCTTACTTTCTTGCCCCAGAAACATCAAGGCCTTCAGTAGCTCTGCTAAGTCAAGTAGACTGACGCCGACGAGGACCCTTTCCTCGAACCGTTTCGAGGTACTCCTCGAAAGGGTCCTGAGAGGCGTAAACTCAAGGTAAAAAACTAGAGGTGGAAAGAACTCACCTCGAGCTTTTTACCTGGAACTGGCACTTACCTTCTCCATTCCCGATGAACACGTAGGACTGTCCGATCAGAGGCAGACATACCAAAGAACTCTTCAGTTGTTCTGCCACTCTTACGAAATGCCGCTTACTCCACTTCAAAATTAAGTACCAGGCTACCAAGAACGCAACCAGAGTATGATATATCATTTTGAAATCTGGAAGAAAGTATGCTTTAAACAATCTTTAATTAGTATATTTTTAATCGAAACTCAAAAATTACTTCAGAATCATAATAGCTTCTGATAGTCCACCGCTGAACATAGGACACAGAATAGCCACTTATAATAGTACTAGAGGGCCCATAATGAGCCCCATGGTGCACTGTCTCCAACTTCACGAATCGAGCATCTGCCTGCAGTCTTTCGCAGGTCGTTATCCCATCGGAAAACGGAGTCCATGGGATTCTACACTTCATTTGCCGAGTTGCGGCTTCCACTTAAAACACACAACTATACCATCAACTAGGATATAACATCAATTAGGTTAGAAAATAATGTTAGATTTACTTGAGATAAACGTGATACCTACTATCTTGTTTTTCATCTAGGTATACATGATAACGTTAAAAACTTTTTAAAATATATTATTGCACGTAATAAATTTCCAAAAATTACACCTTGGGTCTTGTAGGTACTTGTACTTATCCCATACAAAAGTTAACCAAAAGCATGGAATAAAAAAAAACAAATCCGTCACAGCAGAACGTCTGATTGTCTCTAAGAATGTAATGTAATTGTTGTTTCTATATAAACGACTATATATATGTATTATAAGAATTCTCAACTAATTACACAAATTATTGTAGACTAGTTGTTGCCTGTTGCTTCGCACGCGTTTTTTCCATGTAAACGTTTAATGTTGTTTTATGCCAAGGGAACTGATTCATGGGTAAACATTATTGTACCATAGGGATTCTCTGGGACCCATCTTATAGATAGCACGAACAGCCCTCTTCTGCAGCACAAATATGGTGATAATATCTGCAGCGTTCCTTCAAAGCAGTATACCATAAGACATAATACTATGGAAGTAGCTGAAATAAACCAGTCTAGATGTGTCCACGTCTGTAAGATCACGAATTTTTTTGACTGCATATGCTGCAGAACTAAGTAAGTATCTTCAATAGCTTATCTATGTGTGGGCCCCATTGAAGTTTATAATCTTAGGTGATTCCTAAGAATACGGTACTTTCTATAATTTCTAACATTTCTTCTTTTACGTTTACATCAGCCTTAACTTGTTTTACATTAGGTAGAGTAAATCTAATACATTTCGTTTTGGTTCCGTTAAGCAAAAGATTGTTGACACTAAACCAATGAACTACCTTTGAGATTGCATTGTTTACATCGTCGAAATTAGTGTTTTGTCGTTTCATTTTAAAAATTAATGAAGTATCATCAGCAAACAATACAATCTCGTGATTATTCTTGACAAGATGAGGCACTAATATAAACTAAAAATAGGAAAGGACCGAGGATATTGTAGCTACAGACCCCGAAGAACGTTTCCCATTTATGTCAACTCTTTGTATCCTATCACTCAAATAAGATGTGAGACGATCCAAGGAGGTTGTCCTTATTCCACAGTGATGTAGTTTCCTGATTAATGTTTCATAATGTACGCAATCGAATGCTTTTGACAAGTCTCAAAAAACGCTTAAGGCATCTGCAACTTCTCCCAAGCATCAAAAATAGCCATCTTCTAGACCTTCGTGATACATCGTCGGCTGCATCTTCGCTTTCCATCATGCGAGATTGCGGTCAAACGAAGGTCTATCTCTGATAAAAAAAAAAAAAAAAAAAAAAAAAAAAAAAAAAAAAAAAACTAACTCTATACCGGCATCAACAGTTGACCTGCCGCGAGTAAACCCGAATTGCTTGTCATTGCCATAGAAATATCTGAGCAATTGATGTAAATAAGTTTTTCAAAATCTTTGCTGAATATTGGCAGTACTGATATTGGTCTAAAGTTAGTGAGGTCAGACCTACTACCTGATTTAAACAGTGGGATTATTTTACTACATTTCACTAATGAAATGTAACTGATCTAAGTCAGGAAGTAGGATTTTATATCGTTCGTGACGTCATTGCAGCGCTACGAGAGCGGTTTTAATTTTTTTTTTTACTTTAATTTACTCCAATGTAATTATAAGATACATAGATTTGTACCTACATAAAATAATTGAATTAGTACCTATACCGTGTCCATTTTGAATGAAGCAAGTTAGTAAACAAACAGCCCATACTTAACCTCAAATTCACTTTGCTGGCGCGTCCTTTTATACGTAATTTACATTACTATCAATAAAAGTATATAATACTTCAATAAATAAATAAATAATGCTGGATAATTCACACAGCATTATCTAGCCCCAAGCTAAGCGGAGCTTGTGTTATGGGTACTAGATAACTGATATACATAATACAATACACTACATAGATAGATATTTTTTATTATACATAGAAAACATCCAGAACGCCCTGAACAAATATCTGCAGATCGTACAAATATTTGTCCCGAGGCGGGAATCGAACCCGCAACCTCCTGCGTCGCAGGCGGACCTTCGCCCACCGCGCCTCAGAGGTCGTCAATAAAAATTGCTTACAATTATATCTGAAACTCGTCGCCAAGCTAGTGAGATTTTGTTATTTGTGTCGTAGTTTGTTTACTAACATGCTTCATTCCAAATGGATAAACCATAGTAACGTAAGTAATGCAAGTTTCAATGCTGGTGATTATCTGACGCAGCGTATGAAGGTTGACCCTCTCTGCACCTGCACTATAATCACGTGTCTATCCAAAGGTTGCCTGGAAGGAATCGCTCTTAGCGATAAGGCCGCCCATTTTGCAACTGTTTTGTGTATGTGTTTTTTGTATCTTGGTGTGCAATAAAGAGTATTTGTATTGTATTCTATTGTACACTGTGCCGGGTCCGATCCGACGATGCTCAATGAATATGACATAATATTTTGTATGGACTCCACACTCACGCTATACCGAGGGGCAATCGAGTGATGGCCGAGCAACCAACATTGCTCAACTCTGTCTCGCCTCGACGGCGGCGGCCGGCTTTCGGCCGCTGCTCGTTGCATGAATACTGGAGCCTATTTCCACAAATTAAAAAAAAAATAGGTATAATAAGCATTAATTAGCTTAAGCATTATTTAAGATTATTTTAGTATCTCATTATAAGTTAAGATTATTGATTTATGAGAAAAAAAAACATCTTTAAACCGATAATGGCGCTATACGATTAAGATAGAGATTAGTCTTAAATTTATTTGGTATTCTATTAATATAATTATGTTAGGTTTAAAGATTAGATACGTATTTTTAAAATAGATAGTCACTTACATTATATTTATTTAATGAATAAATAATTTTGGACAATTCTCACATCATTATCCAGCCCCAAGCTAAGCAGAGCTTGTGTTATGGGTACTAGATAACTGATATACCTATATAATACCATACACTACATAGATAAATATTTTTATTATACACTAGTTATACATAGAAAACATCCAGAACGATCTGAATAAAAATCTGCAGAACGTACAAACACTTGTCCCGAGGTGAGAATCGAACCCGCAACCTTGACAATCCCCAATTTATTTGTTTTAAATTAATTATATTATTATATTCATTTAAAACAAATTAAATAGGCAACCTAAGATTGAATCATAATTTTACAGAGGATTAAATAATGCCCTCCTAGCCGAATTTCGACCACGGCGGCGGCGGCGAGTCTCAAAGAAGACTACCCAGGTGCGCAAAACATTATTACCCCTATAGTGCACAAGTGTGTGCCCAAGTACAGGTGCACCCTCTATTCTGTCACTCTCATAATTCAATGGGACGGCAGACCGACACGACCGGGGAGAGGTTAGATGTAGGACCAACAGCTGAAAGTGCTTCTGGAGCACTTTTAACTGTTAAAATAAAATACATTAAATAAATTTTGAAGTGTTTTGTCACACAGAAAGACAAAAATCTGAACAGACTTTCATAGTAGAAAAATCCTACGCAACACTTGTGTCATTGAAAGTCATATCTAGAAAAAAGTTACATGAATTAAAGATTGAATAATTGCGCTTTTGTTGAACAATTAAACATCATAAATACTAATTGTCATCACTCATTAGAGATCATTAGTCATGGCAACACAATAAAAGGAAAATATCTTGTCTTCTATTTTCTTTATAATTAGACCGTGTTTTTACTAAAGTTTTTTAAACTTACGCGATCAGAACACATTATTATAAATATTATAAATAAAAAAAGGTAAGTAAACGCGATAAATACCCGTAAATATTTATAATAACGTGTTTATATTGATAGCTAGCTGTGGCCCGTGGCGTCACTCTTCACTTTTCCGTGATCAAAAGGAGCTTCTTTTTATTGCAGGATATAAATTATCTTGGTACCTATCCAGATTCGTTTAGCTGATTGAGCGTGAAGAAGTTACAAACATAAACACAAAAAAACAAACTTTCCCCACTGTAGGTACTAAGAATAAATTGTGGCGACTAGAGTTAATAGCTTTGTGAATATCAAGCACCAGTGATGTTTGACGCCATTTGCAATATAATATATATAATAGTATAATATCTTTTACTCATTGATTAATTAAAAAGGGAAGAAAGGTTACGTTCTCCCAGCGCTTACTCAAAAATTGGCACGTGTTACAACTACACGTAAACACATACGCTAACAGTTATATTTCCAGTCCTGTGCAATATAAAGAAGAACAAAGACGGAAAGACGTATCTAAGACCAAAGTGAGACCGAAACAACAATATTTCGCGCGAATCACGGCCGCCCGTGCCGCCCGCCGGTTCGACGGTGACTGAGGTGGGAGCACACAATTTTACACAATTTGAGGTTGCCACTTTCGAGTAACCAGTACCTCATCTTCCCTTTTTAACAAATCAATGCTTGTACTGCACATTCCAGAAATAGAGAGATAGAAATAGTATATTGTACAACGAGTTGAGAAAGTGCTCAATGAGTCATTTTTCTCAACGATCCAGTGGGCAGCGTTTGGAAAACTACGTAGAGTCTTCTCGTCATTCATACCGCAATGCTTGAAAACCAAAGTTTTCAATCAGTGCGTCCTACCCGTCATGACCTACGGAGCTGAGACGTGGCCACTCACGATAGAGTTGGTCCACCGAACTCAAAGTCGCTCAACGAGCATCAAAGAGCGATGCTCGGAGTTTCTCTGAACGATAGGATTCGTAATCCAACAGAGAACCAATTTTATTGACATAGCTCAACGAATAAGCAAGCTCAAGTGGCAGTGGGCCGGCTATAATTCGCGAAGAACTGATAACCGATGGGGTTACGGAGTTCTTGAGTGGAGACCGCGATTTGGTAAACGTAGTGTAGGGCGCCCTCCGGTCTGGTGGGGTGACGATCTGCGAAAGACTGCAGGCAGATGCTGGATGCGTCAAGCCGAAGACAGGGTGCTATGGCGCTCATTAGGGGAGGCCTATGTCCAGCAGTGGACTAATATAGGCTGATGATTATGTGTCAATTGAGGCACTAGGCGCATCCGAGGGCTTTAAAACACACGAGGAATATAATTATAGGAATTGCACTTAGAGCTTTATACTTCATCTTCGAGGAAAATGCTCGCAAAAATCCTCTCTAACTCAAAAAAAATACTCTACTTTTAGCACAAGGGTTATTAGAGAAAATATAGGTATTGACTGTTCCTTTCAAAATAAATTAATTTTATATTTAGAATAACTAAAATATGTCGGATAAAGCTTAAGTTTCGAGATTTATTTTTCCGTATACGTATTATTTATTTTCGCCCAAAGTTCGACTAAAATCAGGGTCGAAAAACGAAAGTTTAGAAACTTGTATTTTTTAAATGTTTTACGGTTTGGGGTGTTTACAAACTAAAAAAATAGATTATGGCAACATAAATTGATATTATCCTTAGTTTTGGATGGTCAACGTCACACAGGGTCGTCGTTACCCTTCCACGTTTGTATGAAAAAAAAGACGTGTGGCACTCGGGGACTGCCGTGGTAAAGCTATTGCATAGCATTTTTTCTCCCAATGCCACCTAGAGGCGAGTTGCTGAACTAAAGAGACAAGCGTGATTTTTCAAAAAGTCATTAAAAGTTCATCTATTCATCGATAGATGGCAAAACTAAAAAGTATCACCGCTGTGCCGGTAGGATTTTTTGGTTATTTTCGTTACGGAACTTCTGGATTCGGTCTCCACGCTTAAGGCCCGCGATAGAAGCTATGCAATAGCTTAAAAATAATGGCAAGTTGGATCTTAAATTCATAAAAATTACCCGAGTTAATTTAAATCGTAATCTGCACATGGTTCTTTTTGAATTATTATTGTTCCGGGTACGGAAGAGTCCGATATCATATGGTGGGTTTTAATTAAAAACTTTTTAACGTCTGACCTATTATGAAAATAACAATATCTACCGGCTGATGTTTAAGGCGCATACACCAGTGAAAGTGGCGCCCCCACCTATTTAATCTTATCATTACGAGTTTGTGGTATCTATTGTAATGCCTCTCTAATACTTTTTTTAGGCTTAGGCAGGATACAAAGTTGCGCTTTTTAAACTCTATTTTCGACTCTCTGCCTAAACTATATGAGATAAAACTATGACAGATGTATTAAAAAATAACTTATAATAGATACCACAATCTGTATGATGGATTTTTAAAATTTACTATTATAAACGTTATAATAATAATAAAATAGGTGGCGTTGTCATATTGGCTCGGGTAGAAGACTACGAAGCTCTCCCATATATCAGCGGCCGGCCCGTGCGGATTTGTTGTTGTTTCACTTAGCATTCGTACTTTCCGATTCATTTTGAAAAAACGACTGATTTCTGAAATATTTTTTTTTCTATTTCTAATGGTGAATATATTTAGCATGTTTGCATTGCAACGTGACAGATTTTCGAATAAACGTGTCTATCATGCACAAAAAATTGCTTGAAAACGACTCGACTTGGTGGTCAAAATATAGCAAATTAGTTTCGTTCCATTTAAATATCATAGATAGATAGATAGACTCTTTATTGGGTACACACATGAACAGCACAGGAAAAGTAACAAAAAAGAACAGCAACAAATATCAAAGGCACACAAATTAAGTAATACAGGTAAACAGGTAGGTAAAACTACCTACTAACAGTGCACTTGCCTTATCAACAGGTAGGTATAGGTACACCACCGGCAGAGACCAGGATAGGCATAAAACAGCGCTGGTTTTCAGACTGGTTCAATTTGTGTGACACCGATCCGTCGCTCTCAGAGTGACACAGTAACAATTTTATTATTATCTCAGTAGGCTGCTCTCTATATGATTTTTCAAAATAGTTTATGAGTTTCTGAATCGACATGCTCATTTTCATAGTCTAAACGAGACCTTTTGGTTGCCGTTTCTGGTTTATGTAGGTATATATAACATGAAAAAGATTTCTTTAACCTTATTGTTTTCTTTTCTCACAACCTTACATGGAATTAGTAATATTTTAATAGTAATGTTGAGTTTGTTTTGCTCTGTTTTTGTTTGGTGTCCCTATATGTAATTTATTTTTATGTAAGCACTTAGTTTTAAGATAGTTTTGCACGCCTTGACGTGGCAGAATGTATAGGACCTATGACATAATTTTGAGACCATTGTGTCATTCCTCCCCCTTCACATTCCTGCAAAATAAATGATTATGATTATGATTATGAGTTATCCGACTATTCGCCACAGTGAATGGTGATTATTCGGATTATTCACTATTTACTATTCGCTATAACAACTATTCGCTGCAACTCAATTTTTATGTAACAGCCTATTGAGGTTGAAGTGATTGAACAACTGTGTGAGAATATTTTTATGTAACAGCCTATTGAGGTTGAAGTGATTGAACAACTGTGTGAGAATATTTTTATGTAACAGCCTATTGAGGTTGAAGTGATTGAACAACTGTGTGAGAATATTTTTATGTAACAGCCTATTGAGGTTGAAGTGATTGAACAACTGTGTGAGAATATTTTTATGTAACAGCCTATTGAGGTTGAAGTGATTGAACAACTGTGTGAGAATATTTTTATGTAACAGCCTATTGAGGTTGAAGTGATTGAACAACTGTGTGAGAATATTTTTATGTAACAGCCTATTGAGGTTGAAGTGATTGAACAACTGTGTGAGAATATTTTTATGTAACAGCCTATTGAGGTTGAAGTGATTGAACAACTGTGTGAGAATATTTTTATGTAACAGCCTATTGAGGTTGAAGTGATTGAACAACTGTGTGAGAATATTTTTATGTAACAGCCTATTGAGGTTGAAGTGATTGAACAACTGTGTGAGAATATTTTTATGTAACAGCCTATTGAGGTTGAAGTGATTGAACAACTGTGTGAGAATATTTTTATGTAACAGCCTATTGAGGTTGAAGTGATTGAACAACTGTGTGAGAATATTTTTATGTAACAGCCTATTGAGGTTGAAGTGATTGAACAACTGTGTGAGAATATTTTTATGTAACAGCCTATTGAGGTTGAAGTGATTGAACAACTGTGTGAGAATATTTTTTTATGTAACAGCCTATTGAGGTTGAAGTGATTGAACAACTGTGTGAGAATATTTTTTTATGTAACAGCCTATTGAGGTTGAAGTGATTGAACAACTGTGTGAGAATATTTTTTTATGTAACAGCCTATTGAGGTTGAAGTGATTGAACAACTGTGTGAGAATATTTTTTTATGTAACAGCCTATTGAGGTTGAAGTGATTGAACAACTGTGTGAGAATATTTTTATGTAACAGCCTATTGAGGTTGAAGTGATTGAACAACTGTGTGAGAATATTTTTATGTAACAGCCTATTGAGGTTGAAGTGATTGAACAACTGTGTGAGAATATTTTTTTATGTAACAGCCTATTGAGGTTGAAGTGATTGAACAACTGTGTGAGAATATTTTTTTATGTAACAGCCTATTGAGGTTGAAGTGATTGAACAACTGTGTGAGAATATTTTTTTATGTAACAGCCTATTGAGGTTGAAGTGATTGAACAACTGTGTGAGAATATTTTTTTATGTAACAGCCTATTGAGGTTGAAGTGATTGAACAACTGTGTGAGAATATTTTTTTATGTAACAGCCTATTGAGGTTGAAGTGATTGAACAACTGTGTGAGAATATTTTTATGTAACAGCCTATTGAGGTTGAAGTGATTGAACAACTGTGTGAGAATATTTTTATGTAACAGCCTATTGAGGTTGAAGTGATTGAACAACTGTGTGAGAATATTTTTATGTAACAGCCTATTGAGGTTGAAGTGATTGAACAACTGTGTGAGAATATTTTTATGTAACAGCCTATTGAGGTTGAAGTGATTGAACAACTGTGTGAGAATATTTTTATGTAACAGCCTATTGAGGTTGAAGTGATTGAACAACTGTGTGAGAATATTTTTATGTAACAGCCTATTGAGGTTGAAGTGATTGAACAACTGTGTGAGAATATTTTTATGTAACAGCCTATTGAGGTTGAAGTGATTGAACAACTGTGTGAGAATATTTTTATGTAACAGCCTATTGAGGTTGAAGTGATTGAACAACTGTGTGAGAATATTTTTATGTAACAGCCTATTGAGGTTGAAGTGATTGAACAACTGTGTGAGAATATTTTTATGTAACAGCCTATTGAGGTTGAAGTGATTGAACAACTGTGTGAGAATATTTTTATGTAACAGCCTATTGAGGTTGAAGTGATTGAACAACTGTGTGAGAATATTTTTATGTAACAGCCTATTGAGGTTGAAGTGATTGAACAACTGTGTGAGAATATTTTTATGTAACAGCCTATTGAGGTTGAAGTGATTGAACAACTGTGTGAGAATATTTTTATGTAACAGCCTATTGAGGTTGAAGTGATTGAACAACTGTGTGAGAATATTTTTATGTAACAGCCTATTGAGGTTGAAGTGATTGAACAACTGTGTGAGAATATTTTTATGTAACAGCCTATTGAGGTTGAAGTGATTGAACAACTGTGTGAGAATATTTTTATGTAACAGCCTATTGAGGTTGAAGTGATTGAACAACTGTGTGAGAAAATTTTATGTAACAGCCTATTGAGGTTGAAGTGATTGAACAACTGTGTGAGAATATTTTTATGTAACAGCCTATTGAGGTTGAAGTGATTGAACAACTGTGTGAGAATATTTTTATGTAACAGCCTATTGAGGTTGAAGTGATTGAACAACTGTGTGAGAATATTTTTATGTAACAGCCTATTGAGGTTGAAGTGATTGAACAACTGTGTGAGAATATTTTTATGTAACAGCCTATTGAGGTTGAAGTGATTGAACAACTGTGTGAGAATATTTTTATGTAACAGCCTATTGAGGTTGAAGTGATTGAACAACTGTGTGAGAATATTTTTATGTAACAGCCTATTGAGGTTGAAGTGATTGAACAACTGTGTGAGAATATTTTTATGTAACAGCCTATTGAGGTTGAAGTGATTGAACAACTGTGTGAGAATATTTTTATGTAACAGCCTATTGAGGTTGAAGTGATTGAACAACTGTGTGAGAATATTTTTATGTAACAGCCTATTGAGGTTGAAGTGATTGAACAACTGTGTGAGAATATTTTTATGTAACAGCCTATTGAGGTTGAAGTGATTGAACAACTGTGTGAGAATATTTTTATGTAACAGCCTATTGAGGTTGAAGTGATTGAACAACTGTGTGAGAATATTTTTATGTAACAGCCTATTGAGGTTGAAGTGATTGAACAACTGTGTGAGAATATTTTTATGTAACAGCCTATTGAGGTTGAAGTGATTGAACAACTGTGTGAGAATATTTTTATGTAACAGCCTATTGAGGTTGAAGTGATTGAACAACTGTGTGAGAATATTTTTATGTAACAGCCTATTGAGGTTGAAGTGATTGAACAACTGTGTGAGAATATTTTTATGTAACAGCCTATTGAGGTTGAAGTGATTGAACAACTGTGTGAGAATATTTTTATGTAACAGCCTATTGAGGTTGAAGTGATTGAACAACTGTGTGAGAATATTTTTATGTAACAGCCTATTGAGGTTGAAGTGATTGAACAACTGTGTGAGAATATTTTTATGTAACAGCCTATTGAGGTTGAAGTGATTGAACAACTGTGTGAGAATATTTTTATGTAACAGCCTATTGAGGTTGAAGTGATTGAACAACTGTGTGAGAATATTTTTATGTAACAGCCTATTGAGGTTGAAGTGATTGAACAACTGTGTGAGAATATTTTTATGTAACAGCCTATTGAGGTTGAAGTGATTGAACAACTGTGTGAGAATATTTTTATGTAACAGCCTATTGAGGTTGAAGTGATTGAACAACTGTGTGAGAATATTTTTATGTAACAGCCTATTGAGGTTGAAGTGATTGAACAACTGTGTGAGAATATTTTTATGTAACAGCCTATTGAGGTTGAAGTGATTGAACAACTGTGTGAGAATATTTTTATGTAACAGCCTATTGAGGTTGAAGTGATTGAACAACTGTGTGAGAATATTTTTATGTAACAGCCTATTGAGGTTGAAGTGATTGAACAACTGTGTGAGAATATTTTTATGTAACAGCCTATTGAGGTTGAAGTGATTGAACAACTGTGTGAGAATATTTTTATGTAACAGCCTATTGAGGTTGAAGTGATTGAACAACTGTGTGAGAATATTTTTATGTAACAGCCTATTGAGGTTGAAGTGATTGAACAACTGTGTGAGAATATTTTTATGTAACAGCCTATTGAGGTTGAAGTGATTGAACAACTGTGTGAGAATATTTTTATGTAACAGCCTATTGAGGTTGAAGTGATTGAACAACTGTGTGAGAATATTTTTATGTAACAGCCTATTGAGGTTGAAGTGATTGAACAACTGTGTGAGAATATTTTTATGTAACAGCCTATTGAGGTTGAAGTGATTGAACAACTGTGTGAGAATATTTTTATGTAACAGCCTATTGAGGTTGAAGTGATTGAACAACTGTGTGAGAATATTTTTATGTAACAGCCTATTGAGGTTGAAGTGATTGAACAACTGTGTGAGAATATTTTTATGTAACAGCCTATTGAGGTTGAAGTGATTGAACAACTGTGTGAGAATATTTTTATGTAACAGCCTATTGAGGTTGAAGTGATTGAACAACTGTGTGAGAATATTTTTATGTAACAGCCTATTGAGGTTGAAGTGATTGAACAACTGTGTGAGAATATTTTTATGTAACAGCCTATTGAGGTTGAAGTGATTGAACAACTGTGTGAGAATATTTTTATGTAACAGCCTATTGAGGTTGAAGTGATTGAACAACTGTGTGAGAATATTTTTATGTAACAGCCTATTGAGGTTGAAGTGATTGAACAACTGTGTGAGAATATTTTTATGTAACAGCCTATTGAGGTTGAAGTGATTGAACAACTGTGTGAGAATATTTTTATGTAACAGCCTATTGAGGTTGAAGTGATTGAACAACTGTGTGAGAATATTTTTATGTAACAGCCTATTGAGGTTGAAGTGATTGAACAACTGTGTGAGAATATTTTTATGTAACAGCCTATTGAGGTTGAAGTGATTGAACAACTGTGTGAGAATATTTTTATGTAACAGCCTATTGAGGTTGAAGTGATTGAACAACTGTGTGAGAATATTTTTATGTAACAGCCTATTGAGGTTGAAGTGATTGAACAACTGTGTGAGAATATTTTTATGTAACAGCCTATTGAGGTTGAAGTGATTGAACAACTGTGTGAGAATATTTTTATGTAACAGCCTATTGAGGTTGAAGTGATTGAACAACTGTGTGAGAATATTTTTATGTAACAGCCTATTGAGGTTGAAGTGATTGAACAACTGTGTGAGAATATTTTTATGTAACAGCCTATTGAGGTTGAAGTGATTGAACAACTGTGTGAGAATATTTTTATGTAACAGCCTATTGAGGTTGAAGTGATTGAACAACTGTGTGAGAATATTTTTATGTAACAGCCTATTGAGGTTGAAGTGATTGAACAACTGTGTGAGAATATTTTTATGTAACAGCCTATTGAGGTTGAAGTGATTGAACAACTGTGTGAGAATATTTTTATGTAACAGCCTATTGAGGTTGAAGTGATTGAACAACTGTGTGAGAATATTTTTATGTAACAGCCTATTGAGGTTGAAGTGATTGAACAACTGTGTGAGAATATTTTTATGTAACAGCCTATTGAGGTTGAAGTGATTGAACAACTGTGTGAGAATATTTTTATGTAACAGCCTATTGAGGTTGAAGTGATTGAACAACTGTGTGAGAATATTTTTATGTAACAGCCTATTGAGGTTGAAGTGATTGAACAACTGTGTGAGAATATTTTTATGTAACAGCCTATTGAGGTTGAAGTGATTGAACAACTGTGTGAGAATATTTTTATGTAACAGCCTATTGAGGTTGAAGTGATTGAACAACTGTGTGAG
The DNA here is from genome assembly GCA_955876795.1 of Eupithecia tripunctaria. Classification (NCBI taxonomy): domain Eukaryota; kingdom Metazoa; phylum Arthropoda; class Insecta; order Lepidoptera; family Geometridae; genus Eupithecia; species Eupithecia tripunctaria. The sequence continues at coordinate 1,096,350 of OY041604.1, forward strand.
AATATTTTTATGTAACAGCCTATTGAGGTTGAAGTGATTGAACAACTGTGTGAGAATATTTTTATGTAACAGCCTATTGAGGTTGAAGTGATTGAACAACTGTGTGAGAATATTTTTATGTAACAGCCTATTGAGGTTGAAGTGATTGAACAACTGTGTGAGAATATTTTTATGTAACAGCCTATTGAGGTTGAAGTGATTGAACAACTGTGTGAGAATATTTTTATGTAACAGCCTATTGAGGTTGAAGTGATTGAACAACTGTGTGAGAATATTTTTATGTAACAGCCTATTGAGGTTGAAGTGATTGAACAACTGTGTGAGAATATTTTTATGTAACAGCCTATTGAGGTTGAAGTGATTGAACAACTGTGTGAGAATATTTTTATGTAACAGCCTATTGAGGTTGAAGTGATTGAACAACTGTGTGAGAATATTTTTATGTAACAGCCTATTGAGGTTGAAGTGATTGAACAACTGTGTGAGAATATTTTTATGTAACAGCCTATTGAGGTTGAAGTGATTGAACAACTGTGTGAGAATATTTTTTTATGTAACAGCCTATTGAGGTTGAAGTGATTGAACAACTGTGTGAGAATATTTTTTTATGTAACAGCCTATTGAGGTTGAAGTGATTGAACAACTGTGTGAGAATATTTTTTTATGTAACAGCCTATTGAGGTTGAAGTGATTGAACAACTGTGTGAGAATATTTTTTTATGTAACAGCCTATTGAGGTTGAAGTGATTGAACAACTGTGTGAGAATATTTTTTTATGTAACAGCCTATTGAGGTTGAAGTGATTGAACAACTGTGTGAGAATATTTTTTTATGTAACAGCCTATTGAGGTTGAAGTGATTGAACAACTGTGTGAGAATATTTTTTTATGTAACAGCCTATTGAGGTTGAAGTGATTGAACAACTGTGTGAGAATATTTTTTTATGTAACAGCCTATTGAGGTTGAAGTGATTGAACAACTGTGTGAGAATATTTTTATGTAACAGCCTATTGAGGTTGAAGTGATTGAACAACTGTGTGAGAATATTTTTATGTAACAGCCTATTGAGGTTGAAGTGATTGAACAACTGTGTGAGAATATTTTTATGTAACAGCCTATTGAGGTTGAAGTGATTGAACAACTGTGTGAGAATATTTTTTTATGTAACAGCCTATTGAGGTTGAAGTGATTGAACAACTGTGTGAGAATATTTTTATGTAACAGCCTATTGAGGTTGAAGTGATTGAACAACTGTGTGAGAATATTTTTTTATGTAACAGCCTATTGAGGTTGAAGTGATTGAACAACTGTGTGAGAATATTTTTTTATGTAACAGCCTATTGAGGTTGAAGTGATTGAACAACTGTGTGAGAATATTTTTATGTAACAGCCTATTGAGGTTGAAGTGATTGAACAACTGTGTGAGAATATTTTTATGTAACAGCCTATTGAGGTTGAAGTGATTGAACAACTGTGTGAGAATATTTTTATGTAACAGCCTATTGAGGTTGAAGTGATTGAACAACTGTGTGAGAATATTTTTATGTAACAGCCTATTGAGGTTGAAGTGATTGAACAACTGTGTGAGAATATTTTTATGTAACAGCCTATTGAGGTTGAAGTGATTGAACAACTGTGTGAGAATATTTTTATGTAACAGCCTATTGAGGTTGAAGTGATTGAACAACTGTGTGAGAATATTTTTATGTAACAGCCTATTGAGGTTGAAGTGATTGAACAACTGTGTGAGAATATTTTTATGTAACAGCCTATTGAGGTTGAAGTGATTGAACAACTGTGTGAGAATATTTTTATGTAACAGCCTATTGAGGTTGAAGTGATTGAACAACTGTGTGAGAATATTTTTATGTAACAGCCTATTGAGGTTGAAGTGATTGAACAACTGTGTGAGAATATTTTTATGTAACAGCCTATTGAGGTTGAAGTGATTGAACAACTGTGTGAGAATATTTTTATGTAACAGCCTATTGAGGTTGAAGTGATTGAACAACTGTGTGAGAATATTTTTATGTAACAGCCTATTGAGGTTGAAGTGATTGAACAACTGTGTGAGAATATTTTTTTAAAAACTTTACTCATTCTGATTACTGACTACCAGATTTATAAAGAGGAACCAGTTTACTATATTTCATGAGATCAGGAAAAACTCCTGCGTCAACACAACTATTGAAATATGGAGCAACTTCCTTAAAAATAGAACTCAGTACTTTGGTTGATATATTCCCCAAAAATCCTCAGTATTTTTGATGTTATTAGACTATTAAATGTTTTCACAATATAATCAGCGTTTACATGACTTAATCTATAGGCCTTAGTACATTATTCTTCAAATGATTCTAATCATTTTACCGCGATTGAAGTTGAGGAGTTTAGAGACCGGGTAACAACTTTAAGAATATCAGGAAAGAATGCATCGAAAGCATCGGCAATATTTTTATCTTGTATAAGTATTGAAATATAAATTTTTAACCTTATTTCTCGATTTCGTGACTTTGATTTACCAGTTTCGTTATTTATAAGTCTCCATTGTTGCTTTGATTTTATTAGATGAGTTTACATTTTTTTTCCTCAAATACAGACATTTCGCTATACTACAGACTTTTTTAATGTTTTCGAGTAGTTTGTTAACAATAAAATAAATGCAGGATCATGTAACATAGCTTTTCTAGCACCATAAAGATCATATGTGATATGATTTGTTGCACTTGTTCAACGGGTCAGATGGAATGTGAACATAGATCCATACCATACCGACATTTGAAGTCAGTTTATAGTTTTTTTTAAATAGGCTTTGTTATGGTTTTAAGGGTTCCGTACCTAAAGGGTAAAATGTGGCACGTGGCCTACAGTAGGCCTACGACGGCTGCAGTGACACGAAAGCCAAAAAAGTAGACAAAGAAAATGCTTTATTACAAAACCTAATAAAATAGTAAATGAAATCTTACTCGTTCCAGGTACCTGCTTACTTTCAGGGATTTCAAAATAATACAAGTATGGCAATCTATTAAGTAACTTATATTCATGTGAAAGAACTAGTTTTTAAATAACAAGTAAGTATAATGCGAGACAGTTCGATCAGTTGAAACGAAGGAATAATCATTCGTTCCATCCGCAAATAAGCAACATCTAAGCGATTACCAAAGCTGGGCTTGTCTTTTTATATATTCAGGCCGAAACGCGGCCGCGCGGGTAAGTTTCAATCAAAAAAATTACGTTATATAAAAAGACGGTGCGAGCGGTGGTTATAAATAATTTAAAATATTGAATCAATATCTCTAGATTATAATAAGCATCGCTAACAATAGGCTAAAATATTTTGTGACTAATGTATAATATAATAATCCCTAAAATAAAACTACACCCATTTATTGTCTCATCTCAATGCCAACTCGATATTGATCGACGTCCCTCATCATAACGTCGAACTCAAGGCGGAGTGGCTGGCGGACCTCTGATGCCGGCAGCAGTCGGAACTTCCGGAGTACGGTGCATAGGACTGTCTTCATAGACATCATGGCGTATTGGTATCCTAAAAATATTATAGGAAGGTATTAGACCATAAAAAAATATAGACGTTTGTTGATTGACTTTGAGTTTGAATATGCGCCTATAATAGCGCCTGTTTAATGAAAATCAAGGCTCAACTGTCCCACTATCACTGTTTATACAGCCTGGTGACAGATGGACAGACAAACATACAGATGGACGGACAGCGGAGTCTTATCAATAGCGTTTCACACATTGGGTACCGAACACTAAAAATCTGACTATTTCATTTTCAATAAAACGTCGTTTCCAATCATTGAAACACAAGATGCAGTGAAGAGTAATAAGAGTTACCTACTTGTTACCCAAATAGGCCACCTACATGCTTTTAATAATACGATGACAGGTAAAACCTTACCCGCACAGTTCCTCGGTCCACAACTGAACGGTATGAAGGCAGCTGGATGCCTCGGCGTCGGCTCCAAGAACCGTTCCGGGCGGAACTCCTCGACGTCTTCACCCCAGAGGGCAGGGTTGTGATGCATTCCCCAGATGCTGATCATGGCTCCACACCCAGCAGGGACGACCACACCTGATGCTGTTACGAGAAACCTTTTCTATTAGATTTATCTCAGCTTTTTTCGAACTAAAAATCAATTGTAATCTAACGGGTACTTATTTAACCTCAGCAGCCTATATCGTTCCACTGCTAGACTCGGGCCTCCCCCTGATAAGCGCTTTATTGGCTTTTATCTCATGGGGGTACACCCCTATGTACGTGGGAAGTGCCCATAATTCCAACGCTGCGCATGTGTGTTGGGGATTGTTGGAGGAATTGGTCTGCAGGGGTCTGTTCTGCCCGCTCCCGGTAAATATCCCAAGATAGCCTCTTACGACATCCACTGGAAGAGTATGGTTGGCGCAAATTCTACCACATGGTATCTATACTTATTTTACACTGACGTAGTTCGAAATCCTTCTCTATTTTCCTGACGATGGCGGGCACCGGTGGATAGAGCCGCAGCGTCTCTCTGACCACAGCGTCGAGGTACTTCAGGCGGTGAAGGTCGTCTGCCTCTACTGTCCTGTTTGGGTCACTGAAGATTTCTTTCAATCTGATAACAATGGGAAAACTTACAATATAATGATATTAATGATAGATAAATGAAATTTACTTCAGTTTGCATAGATAATACTGACGATAAAACAAAATTGCATAATTATAATTACTATTTATGTGGTCAACAAACGTGTGACGAATGTGGGACGGAAATCACCACATTGAACGATGTGCTGATATCCGGCTCTTCCCGTATTTATTTTATTTACTTCCTAAATAAATAAATAATGCTGGACACAGAATCATCTGGCTCCAAGCAAAACAGAGCGTGACATTTTGATTTGGTTTTCTCATTTATCAGTCGATGACAGTATCATAGTTTACCTGCTTATGATATTATTAATCCCCGAACGATATTAATTTTATTCTATTTCATTAGAGGCCTAATTTGCAATATTGATGAATATGGAAATACTACACACTACTATGAAAACGCTTTAAGGTGATTTCTATCGCATGGAAACTAATTTATGGTATAGTAAGATAGATGGAAAGTCAAGCAAAGCCTATGTTTGATTCCAGGAGTATTATACTTGTATGTAAAATGTTAGCCCGATCTGTTCAGTAGTTTTAGCGTGAAGAGGTGTAACAAACATTAATCTATAAATCCAAACTTTCGCATTTTAATTAAGTGTGATATTGTAGCTTTCACTAGTCCCAAGTCATTAATGTTTGTAGCGTAGATGAGCTTCAGCTTGCCACATCCAGCTTTTGCCAGCAGAACACATCCTCTGACCTCGCAAATGTGCACCCACCTCACTACCGTGTCTACAATTTCTCAGATAAACGATTCAGAATATCAGATAATACTGCTGGACATAAACTGATTCTTTATAGCTGAATGCTATGCTTGCTACGTGCTTGCTACATACAACCTTTACCAACAGTTTATCTCAGAGAGTCATCCCATGGCCACATGGCGTCAAACCCTACCTCACCGCGCTTCAACAGCCTATATTGGTCCATTGCTGGCCGTAAGCCTCTTCCTGACAAGAGCCTTATTGGCTGTTATCTCATGCCCATGTCTCATGTCCTACACTTTATTAACTGAGAACAGTGAGAACTGAAAACACGATCAAACCAACGACCTCTGTGGCGTGGTGGGCGAAGGTCCGCCTGCGACGCAGGAGGTTGCGGGTTCGATTCCCGCCTCGGGACAAATATGTGTACGATCTGCAGATATTTGTTCAGGGCGTTCTGGATGTTTTCTATGCATAATAAAAAATATCTATCTATGTAGTGTATTGTAATATGTATATCAGTTATCTAGTACCCATAACACAAGCTCTGCTTAGCTTGGGGCTAGATTATGCTGTGTGAACTGTCCAGCAATAAAATTTAAAAAAAAAAATAAACCATCAGCGCGGTTATCATTTCTTCGGCAGCATATTCTTATGCAAGATTATTTGAATGTAAAGCCCTCACTCTTGATATGCTTTCTCCTGCACTTCAGGATGTGCCGCCAGCATCAGAAGCGCGAACCCCACGCTGACTGCCGACGTATCGGTACCTGCCGTCAGAAGCACCAGGCACTCTTCACGAATTGCTAAGTCGCTTTCCTCTGCTGTAGATTCGAGAACTAAATCCACGAATGGCTTGAGTCTGTCTGATTTTTCTGTAAAAAAACGTGTGTTATGATATTATATTATGTTTGCTGTTTAATGTAAAATAATACGAGTACCTTTTCCAAACATAATTAATCACTGGTTCAGATCCGATAATATTTTGAATATTATTAAATTTCTTAGGAATAAACTCTAGACTTTTTTAAATAGGCCAAAAGTTATGGCCAAGACTTGAATGATAATCAGAATAATCAATAATAATATGATAAAAACGTTTATTTCAAAAGGTCTTGATAGTAAAAGTAAACAGAGTTTAGATTTATCTCAGTCTTAGTTTCAACCCCTCGCTCTCCTCGAAGTAAGTTCAAGACTTGTAATGTAGATGCGAGGGCTCTTTACCTCGGCAAAAGCTTACTTTACACAGTGCATTGTTTATGTTTCATTTTAAACAAAGGAAAACGTTATGAAAGATAATAAAAGAGAAAGAAAAAACAGTAAACGCAAAAAATGAGAACAAAATTATAAACAGTGAAGTTTACAAACAATTTTTGTTTACAACTATAATGTGTAATTATTTAATAAGTTCATTATTTATTAAGTGTTTGTTTGTGTGTGTGTGTCAATTTATTGGTAAAAAGTATTACAAATAAATGACTTGTTGTCATCAGTGGCTATGGCATGTCTACGTCTGCCATCCGGGTCTTGTTTCCACTTACCCCGACTAGCGCTATTTATATTTGCATATTTTTTTCTTTTTTCTGTAATGACCTGAAACGTCAAAATATCTTAAAATTTTTAGTCTGCTACGTCATTTAGAAATCGAAAAATTCAAAGATAATGTTAGGGACTCACATCCTGAATAAAGTTGGTCAATTGTGCGATTGCCTTTTTAGCGTTCCGATGCAGAGCCGTTTTCTTGTAGATGAAGTCGAAATGCAGCCATGGCGTGGCGATGCGCTTCGATACCATTTGGAACCAATGGAACAGTGCGATTAGGATTGGATGACCACATTCTTGAGATTTGGCCTGGACTCCAATAGTTGTTTCTATGAGAATAAGGAAATGGTGACAATAATGATTATATCAATCATCTAGTACCAATAACAGTTAGATGATGCTGTGTGGGCTGTCAGTCTTATTTATTATTATTATAATACAGTTTATTATTGTTATATACTGACTTTTTTAGTAAATATACTGACGCAGTATGTGCTTACCACAAACGGCATCCATAGCATAAGCAGAAAGTAAGTTCCACATTTTAGAAGGCTCCTGTCCAGCAAAACGTTCAATCTTCTTGGCCAGGACAGTGCTTTGAGTTGCGAAGACGTCAACGAACCGATTCAGGTTCTTCATACCAAAGGTTGGAGCTAGGAACTTACGGCGCGGGCGCCATTTTTTAACTGAAAATATTTAAATGTGCTACATAACTTCACCGACAAAATATCCCTTGAAAATGATGATACTTAGAAAGTGATAATGATAACTACCAGAGGTAAAAATACTGCCATCTCCACTCCCTTCATGGAAAAATCTCACGAGATCTTCTTTTTCCAAGCAGTTCTTCAGAATTGGGTCTGCGACTTCGGGGTCAACGACCGCTGAAATCATATTCGAATGATCATTTATGAGCTAAGTACCTAAACAAAAACAATGTGCTCGCAAAGGTTTAGCTTCTTCCGAACAAATACTGTTTAGGAGTAAAAGATATCTACCAAACCATTGATTTATTAAAAACGAAGATGAGGTACTGGTTGCTCGAAAGTGGCAACCTCAAATTGTCTAAAATCGTGTTCTCCCACATCAGTCACCGTCTGACCGGCGGCACGGGCGGTCGTGATTCGCGTGAAATATTGTTGTCTCAGTCTCACTTCGGTCCTAGATACGTCTTTCCGTCTTTGTATTGCACAGGACTGGAAATATAACTGTGAGCGTATGTGTTTGCGTGTAGTTGTATGTAACACATGCCAATTTTTGAGTAAGCGCTGGGAGAACGTAACCTATCTTCCCTTTTTAAATCAATGTACCAAACAAAACTATCTTATACATAGGTACCTAGGTAACTTTTTTGTTATTTATCAAATCTATACAAATCAATAAATTGATGAGTCTGTTTTAATTACGAAATAACTACTTTTACTAAATATATATGAAATAATTACAACTATAACTAGGTACAGAATTTTAACGGAACACAATTTTTTGTCCGTCTGTTTGTTATCAATAACATAATTAGTTGCTATTTAGTTGAAAACCAGCGCTGTTTTTTGCCTATCCTGGTCTAAGACAGCATAAAGCTGAGACTGAGCCTTTTGGGCGCACCACGGCAGCGCAGATACGCGTGGATATCCCTCGCCCTGGGCGGGCGGTGACCTACCCACCTGTTGATAAGGCGAGTTCACTGTTAGTAGGTAGGTGCCTATTAGCTCTTGGTTTTGTTATTCACTTTCTTCTTTTTACCTCATGTTCACTAGGTACCTACCTACCTGCTTACCTGTAGGTATGTACTTTATTATGTATGCCTCTGATATTTGTTACTGTTCTTTTTTGTTACTTTTCCTGTGCTGTTTGTGTATGTACCCAATAAAGAGTCTATCTATCTATCTATTTATGTTATTGAGAACAAAAATTCTTTGGCTTTCCGACTTTGACGGGACCTTCACTGGCAGATGACCACGAACTCAGTAGCTAACTTAGGTTGCATGTGAATAATACTTATAAGCACTAAAACTATTTAAATTACTAACTCACTTATATAGAGAGTGTGTGGATACCAGTGAGCTATCGTTCCACCACCTTCCATTGCGTCTCTGGACAACCGCTTTAGCCCATTCATAGTCACTGAAAACAAAACCTTTTTTAATCCTGTCGTCGACCATACATAATAATTGATATTATATCCCGATGCTACGTACAACATCAATCATCCCTGGGGCTTAAGTACATATTTACCTTATTATATTTTGGAATGTTGTAGGTAAGACCATAGATATAAATCGTTAGATACGCCCCGACCACCAAAAACTGTAGCAATGTACACAAACAAAACAAGCGTACTGAGAAAATAGTGTCATCTCTTTTTCTCACACGTTAGGTGCAAACACAACTTTCTCTTTCGTGCACTCGCCATTTAAATTTGTTATTGCAGTCATTTTTGACAATGCGGACGATAAAATAAAAGTTATTTCATTATCTCGCAATACCTACGAGTGAAATGTTACACCTCTGGCTTTATTTGTGTTTCTTGAATTTTTGTTGCACTTTCGAAAAGCACACGTCATTTTGTATCACTATAATACTGCTCGCAAACATCCTTCACTACATGTCCGGCTATCACTGTGCGTAGAAGTACACTGAGTGCAGGTTTAAGCAGGCGTAAGGTTCACTTGGACACAAAACGGCGCGGTCTCACTGAGGTAAGGGCATATCTAACGATTTATATCTTTGGGAAAGACTAGTCCGATTGTAAAATCATGGGAAGCAGAATATTCGGGAGCGCTTAAAGGTCACAGCTCATTAGAGCCACCCGGCACCCACTCCGCACCACCGCCTCGCCTCGTGCGGTTAGTATTCTTATGGACTTGTATGGGTATGCGCTCACTACATCAACTCCGTAGCGGAGTCCACCCGTGGACCACCTGTCGACTACGAGTGAACGCCGCCGCCGTACGACAAGGTCGTGCGGGGTTGGTGCCGGGTGGCTCTATTGGGCTGTGACCTTAAGGTTTCATTTGTATAGGTACTTGCCCGTATAAAACAAACCTGTGTAGATAGTCCGTTTGTCCCGGTTACTTGTAGCTCTAATGACTGCAGTTATAATTATAAATTAGCTTTTGTATTTATGTAGCTCGCACGGTAGCTATGAAGATATAAGATATATTTTTTATTTAGGGCGCATATCCGAGCCAATATGACAGCGCCACCTATTTTATCATATAATTACGTTCAACATTAATTTAAAAATCATTCGTACAGTTTGTGGTACCTATCTATTATGATGAGCTATCTTCTAATACGTCTGTTATAGTTTTATCTCATATAGTTTAGGAAGAGATGCGAAAATAGAGTTTGGTGGCAAAAAGCGCAACTTCGTATCTCTGCTTAAGCTTTATAAAATGAAACTATTACAGAGGCATTAATAAATAGCTTATATTAGATATGACAAACTGAACCATGGATTTTTAGAACTTCCTGTGTTTAACATAATAATAAGATAAAATAGGTATAGGGGGCGCCAGTTTTAGCGATAAACTTGCTAGTGGTTTCTTTTTCACTTCTTCCGCTAGTGGACAAAAAATTTAAGTGAATTACAGTCAATTGCACCTTATTTCTTGTTGATAGTAATAACTATTTATCAAGCTGTTTATATAGTAAAAATTTGACTTGTCTAAGTACTTATTTTGTAAGTCTAAAGAAATAAACGATTTGACTTTGACTTTGAGTTTCACTGTAACATGGCGTATGTTGGTATGACTTACTCTCTCCGCTGCCAACCATCACGTATGCGTGTCCTATCAAAGGTAGGCTCATCACAGAACTCTTTAGTTGTTTTGCCAGTCGTATCATGTGCCGCTTCCTCCACCTCACAACTAGGTACCAGGCCACCAAGAACGCAACTAGGATTTGAGCTATCATCTTAAAACCTGGACATTGGTGAGAAACGATAGTTATTTTTATTAAATTTTTCTGAACTTAACTCTCTAATTATATGTACGTGTATATGTAATTATACCTGAATAAAGAGCTGCTTATAAACAAAGTTTTTCCTCACTATTCAAGAAAATGTCAATTAATGATACAACATGAAATGAAAACTTATTCAAAAAACCACAGAAGAATTTAAAGCAAATGCGTCTGCTTTTCTACGAGGAGCTGCTGATACAATTGTCCGTTTTCTATTACGGACAGTACCTACCTATAAAATTATAAAAACTAAATAATTATACAAATTATTAGCGATTGTAGTTCGTGACGTAGAACTGGTCAGAAGATGATCTTGATCCTTTATAAGCTTTTTCTTTCTGTTCTCTGAATCCAAGTAATTATCGTTTATAGTATGGCATTACTAGAGTACCTACCTAAATGATGTTACTGAAATTGGGCCGACACAAATTGGTAAAAAAATATCATACGCTTTTATTTAAAAAAAAAGCTGGATTAACCTTATTTGATACTTACCATTGTGCAATTTTTAACTGTATAATGCAGGGACCTAGATTTTGGAATAATATAATTTATGGATAAAATATTAAATTTATATTCGAAACAAGAAACGGATATAACATGGACCCAGTCTATGTACTCGAAAATAACCCAAAAGCAAACCAATGAGATGCTAGAGCTTGAAAGTTCAGTGCCGATCCGAGGTACACTAGCATCCTTTGTTATTTGTTATACACCAATGGATACCTAACCTATCCATTGATGGAATGTGTCCAAGGTGATATAACCTTAGAGAGGTAGGCCAGATGCATCACATCACACACACACCATACTTTGAGGCCAGTTGAATGTCAGTAGCATGTCGTGATTATGTAGGTATTGAATTAGTACCGCACTACAAATCTTAATTAATTAAAAAGTCTAAATCATCGACATAAAAATTTTCAATGATACTTTAAATAAGTAGTATTTCAACTTGTAATACTGGATTATTGGAAAAAGATTAAGTCGTGTTTAATTTAGATCAATAAGATATTTTTTTCGTAGGCTAGAAATAAAAATTATAAATTGAAACAAAGTATCAAGAAGATAAGGGCGCCTTAGAGAAACATTAAGTAACTGTCGTTTAATTGCAAATTTATTGAATCGACATCAATTACAATACAAATAGAAAACTGGACATTTTCACACCGATTATTGTTTCATTCTTATAAAATAAAATACCAACTAATTAGGATTGATTATAAATATTATTTTTCTGCAGTTAGGTAAAAACTATTTTGAGAAGGAGGCCAAGAGAACGATCCAGTTGGGCTGGGCAGCGTTTGGAAAACTACGTAGAGTCTTCTCGTCATCCATACCGCAATGCTTAAAAACAAAAGTTTTCAATCAGTGCGTCCGATCCGTCATGACCTACGGAGTTGAGATGTGGACACTCACGATAGCGTTAGTCCACCAGCTCAAAGTCACTCAGCGAGCTATGGAAATAGCTATGCTCGGAGTCTCCCTCAAAGATAGGATTCGTAACGAATACATCAGAAAGAGAACCAAAGTTATCGACATAGCTCAAAGAATTTGCAAGCTGAATTGGCAGTGGGCCGGCCATATCTCGCGAAGAACCGACAACCGATGGGATAAACTTCTTGGGTGGAGACCGCGACTCGGCAAACTTAGTGTAGGGCGCCCTCCGGCCATGTGGGATGACGATCTGCGAAAAACTGCAGGCAGATGCTGGATGCGTCAAGCTGAAGACAAGGTGCTATGGCGCTCATTAGGAGCCAGCCCATCTCGGGCTTGTACCTTTATATTTATTCTGCGTAGAAATCTTTACTTTTTTAGAAGTGGTAGGAGAGTGCAACACCTTATGTTGCACAGCCAGACTTTGTCCACAGCTGGGTATAGGTAGTAAAGGAATTAGTCATCCTGAAAGAAGTCACATCCTGATGATATATTTATTACTTGAAAGATAAATAAAACAACGCCAAAAATCCATTATCTACTCAAAAATACTTACTCGTTCCAGGTACCTTGTGACTTTTAGGGATTTCTAATAATACAAGTATGGCAAGCTATTAAGTAACTTATATTCATGTAAAAGAACTACTTTTTAAATAACAACCACACTTTTATAATAAATACATGACGCGAGACAGTTTCTCAATCAGTAGAAGCGAAAGAATAATCATTCGTTCCACCCGCAAATATAGTAACCGATTATAAGCAAAATCTAAGCCATTACCAAAGCTGGGCTTGTCTATATTTTATATATTCAGGCCGAAATACGGGTACGTTTCAATTAATAAAAATGTAATATAAAAAGACTCTAGCGGTAGTTATAAACCATTTACATAGAATCAATATCTAAATTATCTAAGCATTGCTAACAATAGTTTAAAATATTTTCTGACTGATGTGTAATATAATAATCCCTAAAATAAAACTACACCCATTTATTGTCTAATCTCAATACCCACTCGATATTGATCGACGTCCCTCATCATAATGTCCCACTCGAGTCGCAGTGGCTGGCGAACCTCTGATGCCGGCAGCAGTCGGAACTTCCGGAGTATGGTGCACAGAACTGTCTTCGAAGACATCATGGCGTATTGGTATCCTAAAAATAAATAATCTACATTGTTTTTTGTTAGATGGTTACTTTAGCACAATATCAACGTGTATGTTAAACACAGCTTTATCTGCATATTATGTAACGAAACATGTGTTCTAAATCAAAATGGGTGACGGTGCAGCTTCCAGCAAAAAATATAAGTACTTTTAATTTTTGAAAATACTTTTGTTCTGCGACATTCCAGGACTCAACAATATAAAAAAACTTGAAATTTTTTATTTGTTTAGGCATTATTGAGCATTCTCAATAACAGTTTTGTAGAAACATTTGTTATAGGGGTTGGTATATTTTTACGACTTACGTTTTACTAGAAACAAACCCCTCCCGATTTCAAACATACGTAGGTACCTATCTGAGTTTCAGAGGAAGCACCCCCAGTTTTGGCTTAAGGCGCATACCCGAGCCAATATGACAGCGATATCTATTTTACCATATTTTTACGTTTATAATAGGAATTTTGAAAAATCCTACGTTCAGATTATGGTATCTATTATAAGCTATTGTTATAGCTTTAGCTATTTTATTTTATCTCATATAGTTTAGGAGGAGATGTGAAAATAGAGTTTGGTGGCCAAAAAGCGCAACTTCGTATCTCTACCTAAGCTTTACAAAATGAAACTTTTATAGAGGCATTAATAAATAACTTATAATAGATACCACAAACTGAACGTAGGATTTTTAAAACTTGCTGCGTTTAACGTAATAATAAGGTAAAATAATTGGAGGCGCTACTTTCACTGGTGTACGGGCCTTAAGTTATCATAACACACACTAAAGGAATATTTTTTTTTAAGAACATTGAGTGCATGGGTTTAGGTTTACTTATCACCCAAGCAAGCCTCTTATTTCAAGACCTACGATGATGTACTAATACGCCTCTCAAGCAAGACAACCTTACCCACACAGTTCCTCGGTCCATAACTAAACGGTATGAACGCAGCTGGATGCCTTGGCGTCGGGTCCAGGAACCGTTCCGGACGGAACTCCTCGACGTCCTTGCCCCAAATGGCAGGATTGTGATGGATTCCCCAGATGCTGATCATGGCTCCGCACCCAGCAGGGACAACCACACCCGATGCTGCAACAAGTTAAAATTGTTTCATCTTATAGTTCAGGTATTATAAATAACGTCATTTTAATTCTTTTTTTTTATTATAGACACAAATAACGATGTATATCAGGGTGTTATGTGAGTTTAATACATCATCGACTGGTCAGGTTTTTGAGGCAGAGGTAAACTCCTCAACACAAATTTTTGCCACTACTACCACACAACCGGATTGGTGTTCAAGTGGAGTTGTAAAAATACACAAAAGCCCCTACTATGGTAGGCTCTTAGGCCTTGTTTATGGAGACGCGGGGCGTGCAGCGGCCCGTCATCGTACGCGTGTCGCACAAACATGTCACAATGAACGTTTATTTACTACTTTAAACCTAAATATTACCCTACCACTGATCTCTACAAAGAATGTAAAGTACTTAATGTCCGTCAGCTCTTTATTTTACATGTTATCCTCAGACAGCATTCTAAAAAAGATGTTGACCTCAGCCGGCTCACCACTCGAAGAAAACATCAAGCTTTCAAAGTAGTTGCCCATCGTACCTCCTTTGCACGCAGATTTTTGAGTTATCTTGGCCCATGGCTTTATAACAAAGTAAACAAAGAGCTTGAAATATTCCAAATGACTAAAGGATCATGCAAGCAAACCCTTAACTCTTGGCTCCTATCTCTGACGTATGATTCTACGGAAGAACTGTTAAAAATAATATCGTGAGATGATATTTCTACTCACTCATTTACAACTTATACACAACGACCCAGATACCCACACTAGTAGCTCCTGTTGCCCGG
Organism: Eupithecia tripunctaria; assembly: GCA_955876795.1. Taxonomy (NCBI): domain Eukaryota; kingdom Metazoa; phylum Arthropoda; class Insecta; order Lepidoptera; family Geometridae; genus Eupithecia; species Eupithecia tripunctaria. The sequence continues at coordinate 1,111,685 of OY041604.1, forward strand.
TCTCTCAAGAGACCGGTGTCCTCAAGAGCTCTAGACACATACATACACATAAAAAACACGTACTTACCTGGTAGCATCTGCTGCCCGGACTCTTACGAGACCGGTGTCCTCAGGAGCACCACTCACGCAAGAACACATACACACACATACACACACACACTCCTAAATTCACTAGCGTACACGCTTAACTAAATTAATATACAATATGTGTATTATATTATATTTTCTTAAATTTGTACTCACCAACCTTTGAAAAAAATATATTAGGTCCTTACATATGAAATTGGCGTTTTGTATGGGAGGAACAAAAAGTCGAATATTTTTTAATATAATATATTTAATTAATCAAAGCATGAACCATTATTTTCTATGCACTTTTGCCATCTTATAGGTAGTTCATTGATCCCTTTACTAAAAAAACCAGTCGGACGGGAATCAATAAAATCTTTGAAGGCGATTTGGACTGCCCCATCGGAGTTGAATTTTTTCCCTTGCAAGAAGTTATCCAAATTTCGAAAAAAATGGTAATCTGTTGGAGCAAGGTCCGGGGAGTACGGAGGATGTCTTAGACTTTCCAATTGAAGCTCTTCCAATTTAGTAGCCGTCTGTTGCGCAGTGTGTGGTCTAGCGTTGTCGTGAAGCAGCAGTGGCGTGGAGCGATTGACCAGCCTAGGTTGTTTAGCCGCTAGCTTTTCCATCATGGTTTGCAATTGCTGACAATAGAAATCAGCCGTAATAGTCTGGCCAGATTTGAGAAAACTGTAATGAACAATACCGGCACTAGTCCACCAAACGCTTACAAGTAACTTTTTTGGGGTTAATTTTCGCTTGGGGCAGGATTTGGCTGGCTGGCCAGGATCCAACCATTGCGCTGAGCGCTTCCGATTATCGTAAAGAACCCATTTTTCATCACAGGTAATGATTCGGTTTAAAATACCTTCATTATTGTGCCGGTTTAGTAATGTAACGCAGCAGTCGACGCGCGTTTGCCGGTTTGCTTCAGTCAATTCGTGAGGTACCCACCTTTCAAGCTTTTTAATCTTCCCAATTTGCTTCAAGTGAATTAAAACAGTTTTATCACTAACATCGCAGCCTGCAGCTAACTCGGACGTGGTTTGCGATGGATCCGCTTCCACCATAGCCTTCAACTCTTCATTATCAACTTGAGTCTCAGGCCGTCCACGGGGCTTGTTCTGCAGGTCGAAATTTCCAGAACGAAAACGTTGGAACCAAAAACGAACTGTGTTTTCTTTTGCAACACGACCGCCATACACATAATTCACCCTTCGAGTTGTTTCCGCAGCACTAGTGCCACGGCGGAACTCGTACTCGTAAATAATGCGATATTTTAAGTTTTCCATTTTGTAAAATGAGTGACGCAAACAGAAAAAAAACAGAAGAAAAAAAACAAATGAATGACGATCATCGAAGCACAAATACATGAGTGTATAGCTGCACAAATTTGAATTTGGAATTCCTTACCAAAGAGGAGAAATTTGTGATTAAAGTGGCCAGTACGAAAAACGCCAATTTCATATGTAAGGACCTAATATAAACATAGATATTAACATTAAATAGACATTTAGTCAATAATTATTGTAACTAACCTATCAAATAGTTAAAAATATTATGTAATGTAACATCCTGTCTGTGAGGAGGGCGATGGTGTCTGCGACACAGTTTTTACTAAAAACTACTGCGGGCATCATCGAATTCCAATACTTATATTAACCATGTAATTCGTTACAAATAAATAAATTGTTTAAAAAAATTGTTTAAAAATTGTTTATGTTTATGTTTATGGATAGGCGGGACATGCAGAGTAGCGGTGCACGCCGCGTGTAACGCGTCAAATCCTCAAACCAAGTAAAAAATAAAGACAGAGTGTCACCGGCCGACAAACTGATGCCGGTTTCGTAAAAATGTGCTCGTTTGATAGTGTTGTCGTGACGTAAAAACTAATTACCCTAATATTTTATTGTATTAGCAGAATGAATGGATAAGTAAATAGATAAGATGTCATTTTTTCAAATTGTATATTTACCTCACTTGGAGTTAGTATTTAGGTAGATATGTTTCTTCCAACTAGAAAGGGGGAAATAAAACAACAGTAATATCAAACATTGGTTTTAATGGCCTTTATGTTGCTTAAGTTGTCTGTAGAACTGTCGTTTAGGAAATTGTTTCCAATTTAAAAATTGGTGGAAACGTATACATAAATATTTTTCGATGATGCATCTTATTAAGTTTATTTTATGCTGTTGGCCAGCATAATAATAATTGTGCTCAGTCTCTAAGTTAGAGAAAACGTTGTCTTTGCCAATAAATCGTTTTAAAATCTTTTTATCAACTGATTTATATTGCTTTTCAATAACTATCACTATGCTTTCATAACATAATTTACGCACAACGGTTTCACAATTTTTAGGCCAATTTTTAGTATTTTTACATAAAAAGACTATAGGACGGTAAGGGAGGCAAACTTTTTTTGAATTTAATATTACTTTTCCTCTACATGACTGTGAAAAAAAAATATTTCAAGTTTCTGTGTTCGGGAGATCTCAACGGAGGCTAAGAAAAAGGGGGTCAGAGAGGAGTGGTTTTTTATTTCGATGCAAAATAAGCCTCCATATCCCTGCAATCGAAAACCCTCAGTAGCACTTACAAAAGGAGGGGTGGGGGCAAGGGGCGTACCTTTTTTGCAATAAAAATTATCCCTTTCTATATGAACGCAACGCCATAAATGCTGTTATCCAAACTAGTCTGTGGGCAAGATTTGCTCCGGGGGGCCAAATCTCAAAAACTCGGCATTTTCTTTAAGTCCCCCAGACCCGAGATATACATTTTCCTAAAAATGTCCTTGTCTTTGCATGTCCTTAATGATATTCCTTAGTCGAACATATTTACTAACATTTAACTTTTAGACCCATACTTAGAACACGATATCTCGTTAGACCCCCAATTTTGTCTGATGTTATATATCCTATAACTATCGGGGCGTCAAGAAGAATCATTAAACACCTCATTTATCGATATCGGACTTGTAGTTTCAGCGCAACATGAGAAAATAAAATCGGCTACTTACAAACATACAAACAAAGCCAACCTTATTTATATCCATGCTCCGTTGGTAGGTAAGTAAATAAAATAGGTAAGTAAATAAATATTAGGTCCTTACATATGAAATTGGCGTTTTGTATGGGAGGAACAAAAAGTCGAATATTTTTTAATATAATATATTTAATTAATCAAAGTATAAACCATTATTTTCTATGCACTTTTGCCATCTTATAGGTAGTTCATTGATCCCTTTACTAAAAAAACCAGTCGGACGGGAATCAATAAAATCTTTGAAGGCGATTTGGACTGCCCCATCGGAGTTGAATTTTTTCCCTTGCAAGAAGTTATCCAAATTTCGAAAAAAATGGTAATCTGTTGGAGCAAGGTCCGGAGAGTACGGAGGATGTCTTAGACTTTCCAATTGAAGCTCTTCTAATTTAGTAGCCGTCTGTTGCGCAGTGTGTGGTCTAGCGTTGTCGTGAAGCAGCAGTGGCGTGGAGCGATTGCCAGCCTAGGTTGTTTAGCCGCTAGCTTTTCCATCATGGTTTGCAATTGCTGACAATAGACATCAGCCGTAATAGTCTGGCCAGATTTGAGAAAACTGTAATGAACAATACCGGCACTAGTCCACCAAACGCTTATCTAATCCGTCACAGCAGAACGTCTGATTGTCTCTAAGAATGTAATGTAATTGTTGTTTCTATATAAACGACTATATATATGTATTATAAGAATTCTCAACTAATTACACAAATTATTGTAGACTAGTTGTTGCCTGTTGCTTCGCACGCGTTTTTTCCATGTAAACGTTTAATGTTGTTTTATGCCAAGGGAACTGATTCATGGGTAAACATTATTGTACCATAGGGATTCTCTGGGACCCATCTTATAGATAGCACGAACAGCCCTCTTCTGCAGCACAAATATGGTGATAATATCTGCAGCGTTCCTTCAAAGCAGTATACCATAAGACATAATACTATGGAAGTAGCTGAAATAAACCAGTCTAGATGTGTCCACGTCTGTAAGATCACGAATTTTTTTGACTGCATATGCTGCAGAACTAAGTAAGTATCTTCAATAGCTTATCTATGTGTGGGCCCCATTGAAGTTTATAATCTTAGGTGATTCCTAAGAATACGGTACTTTCTATAATTTCTAACATTTCTTCTTTTACGTTTACATCAGCCTTAACTTGTTTAACATTAGGTAGAGTAAATCTAATACATTTCGTTTTGGTTCCGTTAAGCAAAAGATTGTTGACACTAAACCAATGAACTACCTTTGAGATTGCATTGTTTACATCGTCGAAATTAGTGTTTTGTCGTTTCATTTTAAAAATTAATGAAGTATCATCAACAATACAATCTCGTGATTATTCTTGACAAGATGAGGCAGGTCGTTAATATAAACTAAAAATAGGAAAGGACCGAGGATATTGTAGCTCAACTCTTTGTATCCTATCACTCAAATAAGATGTGAGACGATCCAAGGAGGTTGTCCTTATTCCACAGTGATGTAGTTTCCTGATTAATGTTTCATGATGTACGCAATCGAATGCTTTTGATAAGTCGCAAAAAACGCTTAAGGCTTCTGCAACTTCTCCCAAGCATCAAAAATATGCGATACTAACTCTATACCGGCATCAACAGTTGACCTGCCGCGAGTAAACCCGAATTGCTTGTCATTGCCATAGAAATATCTGAGCAATTGATGTAAATAAGTTTTTCAAAATCTTTGCTGAATATTGGCAGTACTGATATTGGTCTAAAGTTAGTGGGGTCAGACCTACTACCTGATTTAAACAGTGGGATTATTTTACTACATTTCACTAATGAAATGTAACTGATCTAAGTCAGGAAGTAGGATTTTATATCGTTCGTGACGTCATTGCAGCGCTACGAGAGCGGTTTTAATTTTTTTTTTACTTTAATTTACTCCAATGTAAGATACATAGATTTGTACCTACATAAAATAATTGAATTAGTACCTATACCGTGTCCATTTTGAATGAAGCAAGTTAGTAAACAAACAGCCCATACTTAACCTCAAATTCACTTTGCTGGCGCGTCCTTTTATACGTAATTTACATTACTATCAATAAAAGTATATAATACTTCAATAAATAAATAAATAATGCTGGATAATTCACACAGCATTATCTAGCCCCAAGCTAAGCGGAGCTTGTGTTATGAGTACTAGATAACTGATAATATACATAATACAATACACTACATAGATAGATATTTTTTATTATACATAGAAAACATCCAGAACGCCCTGAACAAATATCTGCAGATCGTACAAATATTTGTCCCGAGGCGGGAATCGAACCCGGACCTTCGCCCACCGCGCCTCAAAGGTCGTCAATAAAAATTGCTTACAATTATATCTGAAACTCGTCGCCAAGCTAGTGAGATTTTGTTATTTGTGTCGTAGTTTGTTTACTAACATGCTTCATTCCAAATGGATAAACCATAGTAACGTAAGTAATGCAGGTTTCAATGCTGGTGATTATCTGACGCAGCGTATGAAGGTTGACCCTCTCTGCACCTGCACTATAATCACGTGTCTATCCAAAGGTTGCCTGGAAGGAATCGCTCTTAGCGATAAGGCCGCCCATTTTGCAACTGTTTTGTGTATGTGTTTTTTGTATCTTGGTGTGCAATAAAGAGTATTTGTATTGTATTCTATTGTACACTGTGCCGGGTCCGATCCGACGATGCTCAATGAATATGACATAATATTTTGTATGGACTCCACACTCACGCTATACCGAGGGGCAATCGAGTGATGGCCGAGCAACCAACATTGCTCAACTCTGTCTCGCCTCGACGGCGGCGGCCGGCTTTCGGCCGCTGCTCGTTGCATGAATACTGGAGCCTATTTCCACAAATTAAAAAAAAAATAGGTATAATAAGCATTAATTAGCTTAAGCATTATTTAAGATTATTTTAGTATCTCATTATAAGTTAAGATTATTGATTTATGAGAAAAAAAAACATCTTTAAACCGATAATGGCGCTATACGATTAAGATAGAGATTAGTCTTAAATTTATTTGGTATTCTATTAATATAATTATGTTAGGTTTAAAGATTAGATACGTATTTTTAAAATAGATAGTCACTTACATTATATTTATTTAATGAATAAATAATTTTGGACAATTCTCACATCATTATCCAGCCCCAAGCTAAGCAGAGCTTGTGTTATGGGTACTAGATAACTGATATACCTATATAATACCATACACTACATAGATAAATATTTTTATTATACACTAGTTATACATAGAAAACATCCAGAACGATCTGAATAAAAATCTGCAGAACGTACAAACACTTGTCCCGAGGTGAGAATCGAACCCGCAACCTTGACAATCCCCAATTTATTTGTTTTAAATTAATTATATTATTATATTCATTTAAAACAAATTAAATAGGCAACCTAAGATTGAATCATAATTTTACAGAGGATTAAATAATGCCCTCCTAGCCGAATTTCGACCACGGCGGCGGCGGCGAGTCTCAAAGAAGACTACCCAGGTGCGCAAAACATTATTACCCCTATAGTGCACAAGTGTGTGCCCAAGTACAGGTGCACCCTCTATTCTGTCACTCTCATAATTCAATGGGACGGCAGACCGACACGACCGGGGAGAGGTTAGATGTAGGACCAACAGCTGAAAGTGCTTCTGGAGCACTTTTAACTGTTAAAATAAAATACATTAAATAAATTTTGAAGTGTTTTGTCACACAGAAAGACAAAAATCTGAACAGACTTTCATAGTAGAAAAATCCTACGCAACACTTGTTGTCGCCAAATACCTCAATACTCTGAATTATGACGAATATTATATGTAGGTATGTATGGGGTAAACATTAAAAAGTAATTATAGAAGTGCTGAAATAAGGTTATGCAAGAACAAGGTGGTTGTTTCACCGGTTCTAAGGCTAAGCCATTTGACATGATACTTAGCGGTTCTATCTGGATGTGATGACTTATTCATCGGACTGTGATGGTTGTTCCATCGGACTGTTGTTCATTGAGCTATGATGGCTGTTCCACCTGTGCTCTGGTTCAGCGAGCTATGATGGCTGTTCCACCTGTGCTCTGGATCTGCGAGCTATGATGGCTGTTCCACCTGTGCTCTGGTTACTGATTCTTACTGTTATGGGGATAATTCCCCTTATGGCCTCCATCCTCCCCTATAGCCATCCCGTTCCTCACACTTTATCTCTGATCTACTTGTCCGCAGACAGACCAACGAATTGGTATACACACAACAATTATAATCTGAAACTGCTTCTAATATCGGTGGCAAAAGATCTCAATTGCATACAATGTAACTCAAAGTCACTCACCGATGTGTCTCGCTCGCCGGCTCGTTACAGAATGAATCTCCGTCCCTCGGCGAAAGGGAGCGCTGTACCTGCGCCCGCCTCCTTCAACTGGTTTTGTAGGCAGCCCGTCAAACCTACCTACTACCTAGCTAGGTACTGAGAATATTTCTTCGCCTTCGCGACATTCCCCCCCTCCAAGAAGAGTGAGAAAGAAAGATATTTAATAACATAAGTATTTATTCTTGGAAAAGCCTAATTAAAAGATGCGTGGTCCACTCTTTGAGCCTCTCTCTGGCTTTGACAGCGGAAGCCCTGGTTGACCTCCCACTGACCTCAGCTGCATCAGATTCTGCTTGCGTCGCAGCTTGATGTCCTGGCTTGATTGGGTGTTCCTCGGAACCTTGTGCTCTGATCGTGGGAACTTGGTCAACATTCGGAACTGTACTTTGTTCTTCGAGTTCCAGTGGAAATAAGTGTCCTATTGAGCGAGTGAACGTGTCTCCTTTCAACGTCTTTACTTTTGCTACTCTTATCTGCCCATCTGATCCTTTAACTAATTCGGCTATTTTTCCAACCTTCCAGTGTGCCCTATTTCCTTCTGATTTTATCTGAACTATCTCATTTAATTTTGGTACTCTATTAACTACCACTCTTGATTGCTTATGTTTATCACTCCTTTCCCTCAAACTTGTTAAATATTGATTGGTGAACATCTTAGCGAATTCAGCGAGAATCGTTTGACCTCTCTTCCATCCGTCTATTAAATTTGATTTCGTTTCTGTTGCTGGTTCAAGGAATTCCTGTCCACTGATTTGCGTTGTTACCGATCCGCCTACACGCAGAAAGTCTTGAGGAGTCAACACATGCTCCAGTTCAGCACCTACTGTGGTTAATGGCCTTGTATTTACAATGGCTTCAAGTTCTTTAACTGCCGTACACAACTGATTATGATTTACCAAGTGTTTGTCCAACGTCCTCTTCATACTGTGTTTTACAATTCCTATCAGGCGCTCATAAAATCCTCCAAACCATGGAGCTAATTCTGGTATGAACTTCCAGTGTAAATTGTTTTCAATGCAATAATCTGAAGTAAGAACATCAGCTGTAAGTTTAAATTGTGTGGCGTTATCTGACACAATCAACTGAGGTAAACCTCTTACTGCTATAAATCTTCTTAACGCGAGCAAACATTCCTCAGCAGATAAGTTTTTCACTACCTCCATGTGTATGGCTCTAATAGTGAGGCACGTGAATAGGCAAACCCAGCGTTTTTCTTGAGCACCTTCATTCACCATTAGGGGCCCAAAATAATCAACGCCAGTGAAACTGTAAGGTAGACTGAGTTTTACCCTTTCAGCTGGCAAATCTGGCATCGCTGGTAGTTTGAATGGTCCTCCGCCATATTTGATACACTGTGGACACTTTCTGATAACCTTCTGAACCGTCGATCTTCCTTGTGGAACCCAATACTTCTGTCGTAATAGAGCTAATGTGTGAGATACTCCGACGTGATAGTTTCTCTTATGTAGGTTGATTATGACATTCTGAGTGAATTCTGCATTCTTATGCAAAAGAATAGGCTCTTTCTGGTCATCTGTCAAGTCAGTATGCTTAAATCTTCCTCTACACCTAATGATTCCCTTCTGGTCTTTGTACAAATGCAGTGATCTCGTCAAATCAGTCATTTGCCCTTCACTTTCTTTGGGGAAATATTCCGTCTGAATTTCTATGATTATCTTGGATTCGTCTTGATCCGGGTACTTAGGAAATTCGTCTGTCTTTGGTTCAGAACTATTTAAATCTAATTCGGTTTCATTTGTTGTTTTTGAAAAAGTATTCGCAAGACCCTCCTGTACCAAGGAAAGAGTCTGAACTTCATTACGTTTGGCAACCGTCGGCCACTGCTCAGAATTTTTTGTGAGAAAGTCCGGACCTTCGAGCCATCTACCGTACGAATCTACTCTGTCTGACCTGGTACCCACATCGGAAGGGTTCAGTTTAGTTGGCACGTATTTGATTTTAAGGGACTTATTTTGTTTTATTTCACTAATTCTGCGTGACACAAATGGCGGTAATAATTTTTCAGAGCAACACCAGCTCAACACTATTTGGCTATCAGTCCACAAAAATTGCGATTTTATTTTTAGGCGCAAAAATTTCATCACGTAATTTATCAGTCTACACCCAATTAGTACTCCTAGTAATTCCAGTCTTGGAATCTGTAAGTTAGTTTGATTCTTTAACGGCACTAATCTAGACTTGCCAATAACAAAATTGACAATATTATTAGTGTGTAAAGAACTACGCAAATATACTACCGCGGCATATGCGTCCTTTGACGAATCTGTAAAGCAATGTATTTCATACTTTATATCTTTAGATTCATTACTCTTTAGGTTTTGTGCATAATATCGATCAACCGCAATGTTTTTCAAATAGCTGAACTTCAATGCTATTTGTTGCCATTCACTTATTAGCTCATTATTTAAGCGAACATCCCACTTAACCTTTTCTTTCCACAATTTTTGAAAGAATAGTTTTGCCGGGAGTAAAATTGGTACTGCGAAACCACAAGGATCGTAAACTGAAGCCATAATTTTTAGAACGTCCCTTTTGGTGTGAATGGTGTTTAATTGTTGGTCGGTGAAATTCGATTTCAACAACAGGTTATCTTCGTTTATATCCCATAACAAACCTAGTACTTTTACTGGCCCTTCATAATTACGGACTCGATATTTTTGGGGTATCGCGGCTACTAGGTCCTTCGAATTTGAATTCCACTCTCGTAAATTCATGGACAAGCTTTCAAATGAATTCTTTGCAGCCTGATATAGTTTAAGAGCGTCCGGGACTGTTTCCGTGCCGGTAACAATATTGTCTACATAAATATCGTCGGCTAGTTGTTTCATGAGGGTACTGTTTGAACTTGTCAAGTGAAACCGGATTGTCGCGTTTAGTAAAAATGGGCTTGATATGACGCCGAACGGAACACGACAGAACCTCATGTGCATTACGTTGTCTGAACAAGCTTCGCCTTTTATGTCTTTGAGCCAAAGAAACCGAGTCACATCTCTATCAACTTCTTGGAGACCTAACTGTAAAAAGGCCTTTTCTACGTCTGCTACTATAGCTATAGGACGTTCTCTAAACTTAATCAGCAACCCAGTGAGGTCCTCTAACAACAATGGTCCACGGTATAAACATTCGTTTAGGCTACGATTATCTCCGGTTTTAGCTGACGCGTCATATACTATACGGAGTTTTTTAGACTTATCGCGACTATGGACGCAGTGATGTGGCAAGTAATGAACCGTGTGCGCTTGTGTGCTAGTCGGATCTGATACTATTTCTATGATCCCGTTCTGTAACTGCTCTTTCAATACGTCATCATATTCCTTCATGTTAACGGCATCTAACCGCTTCACTAAACTGTTTAGACGACCCCAAGCTAAACCCAAGTTGCTAAGAAGGTTAGGTTGCGATTCTGTCCATGGCCATTGAACGTGGTATCTACTGTCCTGATATTGAACGGTCTCATTGAATTGTTTGATTGCCTCTTCTTCGCGTGTAGATTTGGGTGAATCTATTATGCCTATCGATTCGAGATCCCACAATTTCTTCACGTCATCTATCTTTAAAGGAAGGTCCGGTTCGTTAAATGTACTTTCTAACACACCATCAGATTGAAAGTATGTTAGTACAGCTAATTGATCATCATTGTCGATAATTTGGCTTATTTTTCCTGACCATATCCAACCAAAATTAGAATTTACTAAAAAGAGATCCTTAGTAACCGCAATCCTTTCATTTAACATGAACGAATGATAATAGTCATTACCTATTAAAATATTAACCTTATCACCGCCTGATCCATCATCCGCCATAATAAGACCTTTCAATCTCACATCACCACTTAAGCAGATTGAGTCGTCGACCGTTGGGGTGCGTATACCGTGCGTAATATGCGGTACTACATTAGCCTGTATAATACGTATGGCACCGGTGCGCGTTACTATTCGAAAATTGACTACGGGACTCACGATTTGATGTGGCAATCTCGACCCAAACGTGTATATTGAGAGGTTAATTTGATCGGTAACAGGTAACTTTAGTCTTTTGGCAGTGGACTCTGTGATGTACGAGCGCTGACTACCACAATCGAGCAAAACTCTACATTGTTCTTGCTGTGAATCTAACTCGGGGCGGCTTAAAGTGACTAGACAAGTTTGTAATAGTGTGGTATTTACTTCCGTCCTAACATGCAAACTTTCCGTTTCATCTGATTTCACCACCGTTTGTTTAAACATTTTAGGACAGAAGGCCCGGTTATGCGAGCCAATTTTACCGCAATGACGGCATTTGCGCTCAGATCTACAGGTACTTGCTCTATGACCCTTTTGAAAGCAGCTAAAGCAACGGTTTCCTAGGCGCGCTTTCCTATCCTGTATAGTTGTGTATTTGGTACACTCGTCATTAAAATGATCTTGATTGCAAAATATACATTTCTTCGCGAATTTCTTTTTAGGTGGCTCATTAGTACTTCCCGAGTCATCGATTTGCCTTTTCTTTGTTTGTGTTTTGCCAAACTGCCTATTATCATATTTGTGTCTGTATTTTCTAAAATTGTTATTTTTGTGGTGCTTCTCTTTCCTTTCTTCTGATTTTACGTGTAATAACCCTGTAGTAACGTTTTCATTCATGTCCTTTCCTTCAGAAATTGTCGATTCGGTAATCCTTCCCCCTATAGTGTCCTTTGACAGTCTATTTGCCGTCTCTCGAGCAGATATTATGAATTCGAGATATTTTCTCATACCATCTATTTTCTCATCTTCGCCTGTCATTTTCATTTTTACTTCATATATAAGATCCTCTGGGAATTTTTCCATTATCATTACTCGGAGATGGTTATGATTCACGTCTTCACCAAGGGAGCTCAACACGCGTAAGTGTCTCTCTATTTCGTTAAGTACGTGCCTGCAGTCTTTAACTGACTTGGTAGTTACAGGTTTTATCCGGTTTAGTGCCACATAGTGCGCGTCAATAATCGCCGCAGGCTTACCGAATCTTTCCGTGAGAGTTTGCACAGCTATGCAGTAATTTGTGTTGGTTGTGTCTAAACCTTCAATGGCTTGTTTTGCGTCGCCTTCAAGAACGGATTGGAGGTACAATAGCTTATCTACCTCATTGATATTTCTACCATCTACATTTGAGGAGAATTGGTCCCAAAACTGGTACCATTTAAGAACGTCACCATCAAATTTACTCAATTCTATTCTCGGCAATTTACTAGAAATATTGAGGTTTTCGCCATTTGTCGTAACTGCACTACGCTTTCGGTCATTCCGTTTGATACATATATCAATTTCTGATGCCAATTCTTCGGCCTGAATTTGTATACATGTATACTGATGGATCTTATCGGTGTCAGGTTCTGCCACTAATTTGCAATAAATGTGGATTTCTGCTACAAACCTTTGAGTAGCACCCTTTAGTTTAGCTCCAATCAAGTCGAGTTCTTCATAGCTATGTTCCCCATCAGAAATTTGTTGGAGGGCACACTGGGCAGAGTTTATGTACGATTGGACTGATTCGTACAGTAACTTTAAGCGGGTCAGAAGGACACTCATTTTGTTTGTTTTTAAGCACAGTTCCTACTTTTAGTGACCATAAGAGCCAGATCTTGTTTTTATCCAAAATCTATAACAAAATTTTACATATGACTTTGTATTTACGTACATAGGCTGATTTAGAAGATAATTAATTACTAATTAACCGCCAGCAATCTTATTCAGATATTATATGCCCATCAGTAAACTAGGGCCCCTTTTTACCTGTAGAAGCAGTTAGGCACTTACACTTACATATTTTTTAACTAACTACATATCTGAATTCACAAAAGTTAACGTTACTTTTCTTGTATGAATAGTTATACATATACCCCTTTGAACTTGTTTAGTACAGTAGTTTAAACTACATATTGTAAACCTTGATTTACAACAAATTTCAAAAATTTCAAGAAGAATTCTTCTGCGGGTCTAGATCATAGGTAGGTAAATTATTTATAGTGCTCAAAGGTTGCCTGGAACAAATAAGGCTGCCCATTGCGCCAACGGCCTCATTCTTTGTTTAAATTCTTTAAGAGTGGGCCATAAACAATTTTCTTTAGAATTTTACTTCAAATCGTTTTTATCTCAGTCTTCATCTGTGAAAGCTATACCACCTTCATATTTAAAGTAATGTTACTTCGATATTTTGTCTTGAATTACGTGGTTTTTAAAAACACTATTGGTGAAAGTTTTCTCATTAGTTTATTTATTAGGAAAAATACATGTTTTGTTATGCATTAGCTATTTATCTCAGGAACAGCACGCAGAAGCATTTTTTTAGTTATGTCTTTCAATTTTTCGATTGGTTGCTTCATCAACCCGTAAATTAAGTAAAAACAGTTTTGGCAAATAGTAAATTCGGTGTACGTATGCATAGAGCATACGTACCTATACTTCTTACTTGCAAGAAAATCCTATCTTGTCATCCCGCTCGAAAACCCATCTCGCAGCGGCGCTATTGCACACTCTTAACTACCATAGGTTTTTACTGTTGGTATTGTATTGTAGGTACTATGAACATTTACCCTCCTTGCGTCTATAGGAAAATTTTGAAAATGTTTCTCTATGGGCGGAGCGACATTAATTATTTTCATAGCATCATTCTGACCCTTAATGATTGAAACGACTCAACATCTTAATAAAAACCAACTTTTACGCCTGGGTAAATTGTAAAATCTACACAATTTCTTTAGTGCAAGAAAGCAACGGTCATACAGCATAATATCCTACTAATATAGTAGGTACCTGGTCTACCACAAGGTAGTAAAATGCTTGAAAATTTTGTCTACTTCGCAAATTTGCAGATAAGCAAAGTCGTAAAATAATTTACGATCTAATTATAGAATTTTACTAAGTTACTCCGTCGAACCGTACGAACACCTTTAGTAAAACTACCCACATGACATTTTACGAAATTATGTATGGACATTGTTTTACTACTACTAGCGTACTAGTGTATCTATTATAAATTTATAACTCACTGTGTTCCGATTCTTTTAGACTGTAAGGTTTGAGATATCCCTGCATCTCCACCATGTCGCCAAATACCTCAATACTCTGAATTATGACGAATATTATATGTAGGTATGTATGGGGTAAACATTAAAAAGTAATTATAGAAGTGCTGAAATAAGGTTATGCAAGAACAAGGTGGTTGTTTCACCGGTTCTAAGGCTAAGCCATTTGACATGATACTTAGCGGTTCTATCTGGATGTGATGACTTATTCATCGGACTGTGATGGTTGTTCCATCGGACTGTTGTTCATTGAGCTATGATGGCTGTTCCACCTGTGCTCTGGTTCAGCGAGCTATGATGGCTGTTCCACCTGTGCTCTGGATCTGCGAGCTATGATGGCTGTTCCACCTGTGCTCTGGTTACTGATTCTTACTGTTATGGGGATAATTCCCCTTATGGCCTCCATCCTCCCCTATAGCCATCCCGTTCCTCACACTTTATCTCTGATCTACTTGTCCGCAGACAGACCAACGAATTGGTATACACACAACAATTATAATCTGAAACTGCTTCTAATATCGGTGGCAAAAGATCTCAATTGCATACAATGTAAAACTCAAAGTCACTCACCGATGTGTCTCGCTCGCCGGCTCGTTACAGAATGAATCTCCGTCCCTCGGCGAAAGGGAGCGCTGTACCTGCGCCCGCCTCCTTCAACTGGTTTTGTAGGCAGCCCGTCAAACCTACCTACTACCTAGCTAGGTACTGAGAATATTTCTTCGCCTTCGCGACACTTGTGTCATTGAAAGTCATATCTAGAAAAAAGTTACATGAATTAAAGATTGAATAATTGCGCTTTTGTTGAACAATTAAACATCATAAATACTAATTGTCATCACTCATTTGTAAGCTTTGTTTAATAAATTTGTAAAATAAGCAGAAATATTCCATAAAGAACAGCTAGCCTGAGTCACAGCGCAACCCAAGCAGGGTGATTTGTGTAGGAAACTTGCTATCCAAGACGGCCCGAGCAAAACCGATGTTTGTTTACGTGGGAAAAACCATCTCGAAGCAACCCGAGCCGAACCGATGACGACTGTTTACGGGCTCTGCCGAACCGAGGAGCGCCGATGCGAAGCTTCGGGTGGCTCAGTCGGGTTCCGATAAAAAGCCACGACAACGGACGGGGCGGCCATTCCATGGCGAGACGCCAATTACAATAACAAGTGTAACAAGTGTATCAGTATAACTAAAATACTGCTGTTAATTAAAATGCTATTAGAGTTAAATCAGTGCTGATAATTATTGTATTGGGTAAAATAAATACCGAGAAAGTCTACACGTGTTTCCTGTTCCTCCTGACTTTGTAGTAAGATAACAAGTCAGAATTGGGATTCTTCCAAAGAAAAGGTACGTAATTAGTGTTGTTACTAATCTTTTCTACACGCCCAGTATATACTTTACCTTTCATCCCATTTGGCCAGCCATTTTAGAGATAATGTTAACGATTCCGAGTAGTGTCGTTTTGCAAATTAATGGTCGGAACGAGGCTATTTCAATTGTGTATCTTTCTTTCTTGATTTTTGTTCAATGACCCCCCAAATGCCAAGCAGGCCATATTAAGGCAATTCAAACTCGAGCCTGCAACTGCCAACCCATCCATATGGCAAATAGTCAAGGATCGTTTTTACTGGAAAATAAGAAAGTGTGTGTGGTGCTTTTAGCAGGTACCCCACGTGCCAATGTGATTATTATAATGTATGAATTTTTATTTAAAAAACACGTGGCATTTTGAGAAGATGGCAAACATAAATTAACTATGGTTAAAACTTTAACAACAAATGACATTAATAAGCTAAGTAACATACGTTAGGTTAATACGACAATTTTCACATAAAACGAAAAATCATTTTCCTATTTTGAGCAATTGATGTCGTTGAAAATTCTTTTTCAGCCCAGGAGTTACATGAGATGAAACGAGGAAGAAACTGGACCGCCTGCAGAGACGCCGTGAGGATCCTAGGCGCTTCAGGTCGTGGATGCGGGTTCTCCTTTAGTCACCGGTCAGCGGTCACTGCCAATCTATTAGGCGTTACCTGCTGCTACGTGTAACTCCATGACACATAAATCTAGAAGTGTAATGTAAATGTAAATGTTAAAAATGTAATTGTCAAAATGTCAAATGTATAAAAGTAAAAAAATCAGTCAAATGTCAAATGTTAAATGTCAAATGTCAAATGTCAAATGTCAAATGTCAAATGTCAAATGTCAAAGTCAAATGCCAAATGCCAAATGTTAAAAGTCAAAAGTAAATGTCAAAAGTCAAATGTCAAATGTAAATGTTAAACGTAAATGTCAAATGTCAAATGTCAAATGTCAAATGTCAAATGTCAAAAATCAAATGACATAAGTCAAAAGTCAAATGTAAATGTAAATGTTAGAAATGTTTTTGTCAAATGTCAAATGTTAAAAGTTAAAAGTCAAAAGTCATAAATCAAAAGTCAAATGTCAAAAGGCAAATGTTAAAAGTCAAAAGCCAAAAGTCAAAAGTCAAAAATCAAAAGTCAAAAGGCAAATGTCAAAAGGCAAATGTCAAATGTAAATGTTAAATGTTAAATGTCAAATGTCAAATGTCAAATGTCAAATGTCAAATGTCAAATGTGATATGTTAAAAGTCAAAAGTCAAAAGTCAAAAGTCAAATGTCAAATGTAAAATAAAAAGTCAAATGTCAAAAGTCAAAAGTCTAAATGTCAAATGTCAAAGTCAAATGTCAAAAGTCAAAAGGCAAATGTCAAATGTAAATGTTAGATGTTAGTCAAATGTTAAAAGTCAAAAGTCAAAAGTCAAAGTCAAAAGTCAAATGTCAAATGTATGAAGTCAAAAGGCAAATGTCAAATGTAAATGTTAGATGTGAGTCAAATGTTAAAAGTCAAAAGTCAAGTCAAAGTCAAAAGTCAAATGTTAAAAGGTAAATGTCAAGTCAAATGTAAAAAGGTCAAAAGTCAAAAGTCAAATGTCAAATGTCAAATGTAAAAAGTCAAAAGTCAAAAGTCAAAAGTCAAAAGTCTAAATGTCAAATGTCAAAAGTCAAATGTTAAAAGTCCAAAGTTAAATGTCAAATGTCAAAAGGCAGATGTCAAATGTAAATGTTTGTTGATGTCAAATGTTAAAAGTCAAAAGTCAAATGTCAAAAGTCAAATGTCAAAAGTCAAAAGTCAAATGTCAAAAGTCAAATGTCATGTCAAATGTCAAATGTAAAATGTCAAATGTCAAATGTCAAATGTCAAATGTCAAATCTCGAATGTCGAATATTAATGTAAAATGTAAATGTCAAATGTAAAAGAAAATGTAAATGTCAAATATCAAATGTCAAATGTCAAAAGTTAAAAGTCAAAAGTCAACTTAAACTTCAACTTCTTGCGTGTGGCTAAGTCAAAAGTCAATGTTGAAAATGTAAATGTCAAATGTCAAATGTCAAATGTCAAATGTTAAATGTCAAATGTCAAAAGTCAAAAGTCAAAAGTCAAAAATCAAAAGTCAAATGTCAAAAATAAAAAGTCAAAAGTCAAATCTCAAATCTCAAATGTCAAAATGTCAAATAACATATGTCAAAATGTCAAATAACAAATGTCAAGTCAAATGTTAAATGTAAATGTCAAATCTCAATGTCAAAAGTCAAAAGTCAAAAGTCAAGTACCAAATGCCAAATGACAAAAGCCAAAAGCCAAAAGTAAAAAGTCAAGAGCCTAAAGCTAAATACCAAATGCCCAATGCCAAATGTCAAATGTCAAATGTAAAATATCAAATGTCAAAAGTCAAATGAAAAAAACAAATGTCAAAAGTGAAATATTAAATGCCAAATGCCAAATATCAAATGTCAAATGTAAAATATCAAATGTTAAAAGTCAAATGTAAAATATCAAATGTCAAAAGACAAATGTTGAATGTTGAATGTTGAATGTTGAATGTTGAATGTTAAATGTTGAATGTTGAATGTTGAATGTTGAATGTTAAATGTTAAATGTTAAATGTTAAATGTTAAATGCTAAATGTTAAATGTTAAATGTTAAATGTTAAATGTTAAATGTTAAATGTTAAATGTTAAATGTTAAATGTTAAATGTTAAATGTTAAATGTTAAATGTTAAATGTTAAATGTTAAATGTTAAATGTTAAATGTTAAATGTTAAATGTTAAATGTTAAATGTTAAATGTTAAATGTTAAATGTTAAATGTTAAATGTTAAATGTTAAATGTTAAATGTTAAATGTTAAATGTTAAATGTTAAATGTTAAATGTTAAATGTTAAATGTTAAATGTTAAATGTTAAATGTTAAATGTTAAATGTTAAATGTTAAATGTTAAATGTTAAATGTTAAATGTTAAATGTTAAATGTTAAATGTTAAATGTTAAATGTTAAATGTTAAATGTTAAATGTTAAATGTTAAATGTTAAATGTTAAATGTTAAATGTTAAATGTTAAATGTTAAAGGATAAAGGACAAAGGACAAAGGACAAAGGTCAAAGGACAAAGGACAAAGGACAAAGGACAAAGGACAAAGGACAAAGGACAAAGGACAAGGACAAAGGACAAAGGACAAAGGATAAAGGACAAAGGACAAAGGACAAAGGACAA
The DNA here is from genome assembly GCA_955876795.1 of Eupithecia tripunctaria. Classification (NCBI taxonomy): domain Eukaryota; kingdom Metazoa; phylum Arthropoda; class Insecta; order Lepidoptera; family Geometridae; genus Eupithecia; species Eupithecia tripunctaria. The sequence goes on from OY041604.1 coordinate 1,130,790, forward strand.
AGGATAAAGGTGATAAATGATAAAGGTGATAAATGATAAATAATAAATGATAAATGATAAATGATAAATGATAAATGATAAATGATAAATGATAAATGATAAATGATAAATGATAAATGATAAATGATAAATGATAAATGATAAATGATAAATGATAAATGATAAATGATAAATGATAAATGATAAATGATAAATGATAAATGATAAATGATAAATGATAAATGATAAATGATAAATGATAAATGATAAATGATAAATGATAAATGATAAATGATAAATGATAAATGATAAATGATAAATGATAAATGATAAATGATAAATGATAAATGATAAATGATAAATGATAAATGATAAATGATAAATGATAAATGATAAATGATAAATGATAAATGATAAATGATAAATGATAAATGATAAATGATAAATGATAAATGATAAATGATAAATGATAAATGATAAATTATAAATTATAAACGATAAACGATAAATGATAAAAATAATTTATAAATAATGAATGTTAAATATTAAATGATAATTAAATGAATGATAAAAAAAAAACAAAATTATGACTAATAATAAATGATACATGATAAATGATAAATAAATAAATGGTACATGGTAAATAACAAGTGATAAATGATATAAAAAAAATAACTTACAGTAAATGATAGACATATGATAAATGACAAATATGACTTCATATTATACAAGTTAACTATTATAAATAAAAGATGAATAATAAAAAATGATAAATAAATAAGTAATAATAAATGATAAATGGTTAGTGATAGATAAATAATATATGACAAATAACAGACTACACATACTAAACAAATGAAGAATACAAATGACAAATGATAAGTTAACTAATATAAATAAATGATTAATAATATAAAGAGCATAATGATAAATAAATAAATAATATAAATAAACAAATCATAAGAAATGTTACATGGTATAAATAAATTAATGATACATGGTAAATAAATAATAAATCAATAAATGATGAATGATAACTTATAACAAATGGTCATTAATAATAAATGATAGATAAATAATACATGGTAAATGACAAATAACAAACTACACAAATGACGAATACAAATTCTAAATGAAATGATTGATGAAGTTATCGCCAAACGTAACGCCTATCCAGTTTGAAACTATTTCGCTTTGCGTTAAAAACAGAAAAATATCGAGCAAGCCGGGGTTGAACTATTTATTTCACAGAAAAATCACTCTAGTGGTGGTAAGGCGCAAGTTTTGTAGGTTAAAACTAAAATAAAGTCAGAAATAAAATTCATAAAATAGATATCTCAAATACTTATGATGGTGCTTTTTTTTATCACAATCATATTAAACTCTCAGATTGTTATAAGGAAAGTCAACATTGCAATAAATGCAATGCTTGCCGCTTTTAAGGTGTTCAATCAAAATAATAAGAAAAGCAATAGATAATTAAAATCTAATAATAATATAACAACAAAAGAACATTTAGGACAGACGTAAACAAAAACCACATAACAGTGGTCTTACAAAAAGAAAGTGGTGTCCGAGTATGTACTCCCTCTATTGATAAAATTCATAAAATTGTATTTCTCTAAGTGCTTATTTCTTATGCCACAAAAAGGGTGATTGAAATCTGCATCGCAAAAATATCATTTTGATGGTAGTTGCCAAACATAAAGGCAAAGGAATTTGCTAAAAAGTTCGGAAATTGTAATGACGATTATAAAAAAAATAAAAGGTTCTAATAAAAAGTAATAATGAAATGATCATTCGAAATAATGAAATAGTAAATATAATGGAAATACTGGACCGGATAAATCCGACAAATAACTAAAAGATGATCTGTATTAACGTTTGAAAACAAAAACGATTTGAACATTAAAATTGTGGTTCTAGTATTGTTGTAGAGATGGAATTTGAAATAATTAAAGGTTCGAATTCATTATAAGAGAAAAAAAAAGAAATGATAAAAATAACATTCGTTTAGATTCAGGTTATTAGTAGAATCAATCAATTTAATTCCTTTAATTTTGTAGTTTCTAATAGTAGAGTAGTATTGAAACACACTCAATATTATAAAATTGGTAATGTAACTAGCAATGTAGTATGGTAACTAGCAATGTAGTAATGCAGTAATGAATCTTATGGCACAAAATCAATGATAAGATAATGTAATATGGAAATAAGAAATGTAACAATGCAGCGATGAATCTAATGATGACACAAAACCAATGATAATGATAAAGTGTGTGCGTCTCATATTATTATATAAATTCACTCTCAACAAGTATTTCCTCACTCTTATAATCCAATGAGATGGCAGACGGACATAGCCGGAGAGATAAGGTGCAGGATCAAGCTTAACATGCTTCTTCAGAATGTATTTACACCTATTGAGTACCTAGATATCACGAGGTCGTGATTTGATTATCAGGATGGACGAATTTGTAAGCTTTGTTTAATAAATTTGTAAAATAAGCAGAAATATTCCATAAAGAACAGCTAGCCTGAGTCACAGCGCAACCCAAGCAGGGTGATTTGTGTAGGAAACTTGCTATCCAAGACGGCCCGAGCAAAACCGATGTTTGTTTACGTGGGAAAAACCATCTCGAAGCAACCCGAGCCGAACCGATGACGACTGTTTACGGGCTCTGCCGAACCGAGGAGCGCCGATGCGAAGCTTCGGGTGGCTCAGTCGGGTTCCGATAAAAAGCCACGACAACGGACGGGGCGGCCATTCCATGGCGAGACGCCAATTACAATAACAAGTGTAACAAGTGTATCAGTATAACTAAAATACTGCTGTTAATTAAAATGCTATTAGAGTTAAATCAGTGCTGATAATTATTGTATTGGGTAAAATAAATACCGAGAAAGTCTACACGTGTTTCCTGTTCCTCCTGACTTTGTAGTAAGATAACACATTAGAGATCATTAGTCATGGCAAAACAATAAAAGGAAAATATCTTGTCTTCTATTTTCTTTATAATTAGACCGTGTTTTTACTAAAGTTTTTTAAACTTACGCGATCAGAACACATTATTATAAATATTATAAATAAAAATAGGTAAGTAAACGCGATAAATACCCGTAAATATTTATAATAACGTGTTTATATTGATAGCTAGCTGTGGCCCGTGGCGTCACTCTTCACTTTTCCGTGATCAAAAGGAGCTTCTTTTTATTGCAGGATATAAATTATCTTGGTACCTATCCAGATTCGTTTAGCTGATTGAGCGTGAAGAAGTTACAAACATAAACACAAAAAAACAAACTTTCCCCACTGTAGGTACTAAGAATAAATTGTGCGACTAGAGTTAATAGCTTTGTGAATATCAAGCACCAGTGATGTTTGACGCCATTTGCAATATAATATATATAATAGTATAATATCTTTTACTCATTGATTAATTAAAAAGGGAAGAAAGGTTACGTTCTCCCAGCGCTTACTCAAAAATTGGCACGTGTTACAACTACACGTAAACACATACGCTAACAGTTATATTTCCAGTCCTGTGCAATATAAAGAAGAACAAAGACGGAAAGACGTATCTAAGACCAAAGTGAGACCGAGACAACAATATTTCGCGCGAATCACGGCCGCCCGTGCCGCCCGCCGGTTCGACGGTGACTGAGGTGGGAGCACACAATTTTACACAATTTGAGGTTGCCACTTTCGAGTAACCAGTACCTCATCTTCCCTTTTTAACAAATCAATGCTTGTACTGCACATTCCAGAAATAGAGAGATAGAAATAGTATATTGTACAACGAGTTGAGAAAGTGCTCAATGAGTCATTTTTCTCAACGATCCAGTGGGCAGCGTTTGGAAAACTACGTAGAGTCTTCTCGTCATTCATACCGCAATGCTTGAAAACCAAAGTTTTCAATCAGTGCGTCCTACCCGTCATGACCTACGGAGCTGAGACGTGGCCACTCACGATAGAGTTGGTCCACCGAACTCAAAGTCGCTCAACGAGCATCAAAGAGCGATGCTCGGAGTTTCTCTGAACGATAGGATTCGTAATCCAACAGAGAACCAATTTTATTGACATAGCTCAACGAATAAGCAAGCTCAAGTGGCAGTAGGCCGGCTATAATTCGCGAAGAACTGATAACCGATGGGGTTACGGAGTTCTTGAGTGGAGACCGCGATTTGGTAAACGTAGTGTAGGGCGCCCTCCGGTCTGGTGGGGTGACGATCTGCGAAAGACTGCAGGCAGATGCTGGATGCGTCAAGCCGAAGACAGGGTGCTATGGCGCTCATTAGGGGAGGCCTATGTCCAGCAGTGGACTAATATAGGCTGATGATTATGTGTCAATTGAGGCACTAGGCGCATCCGAGGGCTTTAAAACACACGAGGAATATAATTATAGGAATTGCACTTAGAGCTTTATACTTCATCTTCGAGGAAAATGCTCGCAAAAATCCTCTCTAACTCAAAAAAAATACTCTACTTTTAGCACAAGGGTTATTAGAGAAAATATAGGTATTGACTGTTCCTTTCAAAATAAATTAATTTTATATTTAGAATAACTAAAATATGTCGGATAAAGCTTAAGTTTCGAGATTTATTTTTCCGTATACGTATTATTTATTTTCGCCCAAAGTTCGACTAAAATCAGGGTCGAAAAACGAAAGTTTAGAAACTTGTATTTTTTAAATGTTTTACGGTTTGGGGTGTTAACAAACTAAAAAAATAGATTATGGCAACATAAATTGATATTATCCTTAGTTTTGGATGGTCAACGTCACACAGGGTCGTCGTTACCCTTCCACGTTTGTATGAAAAAAAAGACGTGTGGCACTCGGGGACTGCCGTGGTAAAGCATTGCATAGCATTTTTTCTCCCAATGCCACCTAGAGGCGAGTTGCTGAACTAAAGAGACAAGCGTGATTTTTCAAAAAGTCATTAAAAGTTCATCTATTCATCGATAGATGGCAAAACTAAAAAGTATCACCGCTGTGCCGGTAGGATTTTTTGGTTATTTTCGTTACGGAACTTCTGGATTCGGTCTCCACGCTTAAGGCCCGCGATAGAAGCTATGCAATAGCTTAAAAATAATGGCAAGTTGGATCTTAAATTCATAAAAATTACCCGAGTTAATTTAAATCGTAATCTGCACATGGTTCTTTTTGAATTATTATTGTTCCGGGTACGGAAGAGTCCGATATCATATGGTGGGTTTTAATTAAAAACTTTTTAACGTCTGACCTATTATGAAAATAACAATATCTACCGGCTGATGTTTAAGGCGCATACACCAGTGAAAGTGGCGCCCCCACCTATTTAATCTTATCATTACGAGTTTGTGGTATCTATTGTAATGCCTCTCTAATACTTTTTTTAGGCTTAGGCAGGATACAAAGTTGCGCTTTTTAAACTCTATTTTCGACTCTCTGCCTAAACTATAATGAGATAAAACTATGACAGATGTATTAAAAAATAACTTATAATAGATACCACAATCTGTATGATGGATTTTTAAAATTTACTATTATAAACGTTATAATAATAATAAAATAGGTGGCGTTGTCATATTGGCTCGGGTAGAAGACTACGAAGCTCTCCCATATCTCAGCGGCCGGCCCGTGCGGATTTGTTGTTGTTTCACTTAGCATTCGTACTTTCCGATTCATTTTGAAAAAACGACTGATTTCTGAAATATTTTTTTTTCTATTTCTAATGGTGAATATATTTAGCATGTTTGCATTGCAACGTGACAGATTTTCGAATAAACGTGTCTATCATGCACAAAAAATTGCTTGAAAACGACTCGACTTGGTGGTCAAAATATAGCAAATTAGTTTCGTTCCATTTAAATATCATAGATAGATAGATAGACTCTTTATTGGGTACACACATGAACAGCACAGGAAAAGTAACAAAAAAGAACAGCAACAAATATCAAAGGCACACAAATTAAGTAATACAGGTAAACAGGTAGGTAAAACTACCTACTAACAGTACACTTGCCTTATCAACAGGTAGGTATAGGTACACCACCGGCAGAGACCAGGATAGGCATAAAACAGCGCTGGTTTTCAGACTGGTTCAATTTGTGTGACACCGATCCGTGACGAGAGGTGTCGCTCTCAGAGTGACACAGTAACAATTTTATTATTATCTCAGTAGGCTGCTCTATATGATTTTTCAAAATAGTTAATGAGTTTCTGAATCGACATGCTCATTTTCATAGTCTAAACGAGACCTTTTGGTTGCCGTTTCTGGTTTATGTAGGTATATATAACATGAAAAAGATTTCTTTAACCTTATTGTTTTCTTTTCTCACAACCTTACATGGAATTAGTAATATTTTAATAGTAATGTTGAGTTTGTTTTGCTCTGTTTTTGTTTGGTGTCCCTATATGTAATTTATTTTTATGTAAGCACTTAGTTTTAAGATAGTTTTGCACGCCTTGACGTGGCAGAATGTATAGGACCTATGACATAATTTTGAGACCATTGTGTCATTCCTCCCCCTTCACATTCCTGCAAAATAAATGATTATGATTATGATTATGAGTTATCCGACTATTCGCCACAGTGAATGGTGATTATTCGGATTATTCACTATTTACTATTCGCTATAACAACTATTCGCGGCAACTCAATTTTTATGTAACAGCCTATTGAGGTTGAAGTGATTGAACAACTGTGTGAGAATATTTTTATGTAACAGCCTATTGAGGTTGAAGTGATTGAACAACTGTGTGAGAATATTTTTATGTAACAGCCTATTGAGGTTGAAGTGATTGAACAACTGTGTGAGAATATTTTTATGTAACAGCCTATTGAGGTTGAAGTGATTGAACAACTGTGTGAGAATATTTTTATGTAACAGCCTATTGAGGTTGAAGTGATTGAACAACTGTGTGAGAATATTTTTATGTAACAGCCTATTGAGGTTGAAGTGATTGAACAACTGTGTGAGAATATTTTTATGTAACAGCCTATTGAGGTTGAAGTGATTGAACAACTGTGTGAGAATATTTTTATGTAACAGCCTATTGAGGTTGAAGTGATTGAACAACTGTGTGAGAATATTTTTATGTAACAGCCTATTGAGGTTGAAGTGATTGAACAACTGTGTGAGAATATTTTTATGTAACAGCCTATTGAGGTTGAAGTGATTGAACAACTGTGTGAGAATATTTTTATGTAACAGCCTATTGAGGTTGAAGTGATTGAACAACTGTGTGAGAATATTTTTATGTAACAGCCTATTGAGGTTGAAGTGATTGAACAACTGTGTGAGAATATTTTTATGTAACAGCCTATTGAGGTTGAAGTGATTGAACAACTGTGTGAGAATATTTTTATGTAACAGCCTATTGAGGTTGAAGTGATTGAACAACTGTGTGAGAATATTTTTATGTAACAGCCTATTGAGGTTGAAGTGATTGAACAACTGTGTGAGAATATTTTTATGTAACAGCCTATTGAGGTTGAAGTGATTGAACAACTGTGTGAGAATATTTTTATGTAACAGCCTATTGAGGTTGAAGTGATTGAACAACTGTGTGAGAATATTTTTATGTAACAGCCTATTGAGGTTGAAGTGATTGAACAACTGTGTGAGAATATTTTTATGTAACAGCCTATTGAGGTTGAAGTGATTGAACAACTGTGTGAGAATATTTTTATGTAACAGCCTATTGAGGTTGAAGTGATTGAACAACTGTGTGAGAATATTTTTATGTAACAGCCTATTGAGGTTGAAGTGATTGAACAACTGTGTGAGAATATTTTTATGTAACAGCCTATTGAGGTTGAAGTGATTGAACAACTGTGTGAGAATATTTTTATGTAACAGCCTATTGAGGTTGAAGTGATTGAACAACTGTGTGAGAATATTTTTATGTAACAGCCTATTGAGGTTGAAGTGATTGAACAACTGTGTGAGAATATTTTTATGTAACAGCCTATTGAGGTTGAAGTGATTGAACAACTGTGTGAGAATATTTTTTTAAAAACTTTACTCATTCTGATTACTGACTACCAGATTTATAAAGAGGAACCAGTTTACTATATTTCATGAGATCAGGAAAAACTCCTGCGTCAACACAACTATTGAAATATGGAGCAACTTCCTTAAAAATAGAACTCAGTACTTTGGTTGATATATTCCCCAAAAATCCTCAGTATTTTTGATGTTATTAGACTATTAAATGTTTTCACAATATAATCAGCGTTTACATGACTTAATCTATAGGCCTTAGTACATTATTCTTCAAATGATTCTAATCATTTTACCGCGATTGAAGTTGAGGAGTTTAGAGACCGGGTAACAACTTTAAGAATATCAGTAAAGAATGCATCGAAAGCATCGGCAATATTTTTTTCTTGTATAAGTATTGAAATATAAATTTTTAACCTTATTTCTCGATTTCGTGACTTTGATTTACCAGTTTCGTTATTTATAAGTCTCCATTGTTGCTTTGATTTTATTAGATGAGTTTACATTTTTTTTCCTCAAATACAGACATTTCGCTATACTACAGACTTTTTTAATGTTTTCGAGTAGTTTGTTAACAATAAAATAAATGCAGGATCATGTAACATAGCTTTTCTAGCACCATAAAGATCATATGTGATATGATTTGTTGCACTTGTTCAACGGGTCAGATGGAATGTGAACATAGATCCATACCATACCGGGATTTGAAGTCAGTTTATAGTTTTTTTTAAATACGCTTTGTTATGGTTTTAAGGGTTCCGTACCTAAAGGGTAAAATGTGGCACGTGGCCTACAGTAGGCCTACGACGGCTGCAGTGACACGAAAGCCAAAAAAGTAGACAAAGAAAATGCTTTATTACAAAACCTAATAAAATAGTAAATGAAATCTTACTCGTTCCAGGTACCTGCTTACTTTCAGGGATTTCAAAATAATAAAAGTATGGCAATCTATTAAGTAACTTATATTCATGTGAAAGAACTAGTTTTTAAATAACAAGTAAGTATAATGCGAGACAGTTCGATCAGTTGAAACGAAGGAATAATCATTCGTTCCATCCGCAAATAAGCAACATCTAAGCGATTACCAAAGCTGGGCTTGTCTTTTTATATATTCAGGCCGAAACGCGGCCGCGCGGGTAAGTTTCAATCAAAAAAATTACGTTATATAAAAAGACGGTGCGAGCGGTGGTTATAAATAATTTAAAATATTGAATCAATATCTCTAGATTATAATAAGCATCGCTAACAATAGGCTAAAATATTTTGTGACTAATGTATAATATAATAATCCCTAAAATAAAACTACACCCATTTATTGTCTCATCTCAATGCCAACTCGATATTGATCGACGTCCCTCATCATAACGTCGAACTCAAGGCGGAGTGGCTGGCGGACCTCTGATGCCGGCAGCAGTCGGAACTTCCGGAGTACGGTGCATAGGACTGTCTTCATAGACATCATGGCGTATTGGTATCCTAAAAATATTATAGGAAGGTATTAGACCATAAAAAAATATAGACGTTTGTTGATTGAGTTTGAGTTTGAATATGCGCCTATAATAGCGCCTGTTTAATGAAAATCAAGGCTCAACTGTCCCACTATCACTGTTTATACAGCCTGGTGACAGATGGACAGACAAACATACAGATGGACGGACAGCGGAGTCTTATCAATAGCGTTTCACACATTGGGTACCGAACACTAAAAATCTGACTATTTCATTTTCAATAAAACGTCGTTTCCAATCATTGAAACACAAGATGCAGTGCAGAGTAATAAGAGTTACCTACTTGTTACCCAAATAGGCCACCTACATGCTTTTAATAAAACGATGAAAGGTAAAACCTTACCCGCACAGTTCCTCGGTCCACAACTGAACGGTATGAAGGCAGCTGGATGCCTCGGCGTCGGCTCCAAGAACCGTTCCGGGCGGAACTCCTCGACGTCTTCACCCCAGAGGGCAGGGTTGTGATGCATTCCCCAGATGCTGATCATGGCTCCACACCCAGCAGGGACGACCACACCTGATGCTGTTACGAGAAACCTTTTCTATTAGATTTATCTCAGCTTTTTTCTCACTAAAAATCATTTGTAACTTAACGGGTACTTATTTAACCTCAGCAGCTTCTATCGTTCCACTGCTAGACTCGGGCCTCCCCCTGATAAGCGCTTTATTGGCTTTTATCTCATGGGGGTACACCCCTATGTACGTGGGAAGTGCCCATAATTCCAACGCTGCGCATGTGTGTTGGGGATTGCTGGAGGAATTGGTCTGCAGGGGTCTGTTCTGCCCGCTCCCGGTAAATATCCCAAGATAGCCTCTTACCACATCCACTGGAAGAGTATGGTTGGCGCAAATTCTACCACATGGTATCTATACTTATTTTACACTGACGTAGTTCGAAATCCTTCTCTATTTTCCTGACGATGGCTGGCACCGGTGGATAGAGCCGCAGCGTCTCTCTGACCACAGCGTCGAGGTACTTCAGGCGGTGAAGGTCGTCTGCCTCTACTGTCCTGTTTGGGTCACTGAAGATTTCTTTCAATCTGATAACAATGGGAAAACTTACAATATAATGATATTAATGATAGATATATGAAATTTACTTCAGTTTGCATAAATAATACTGACGATAAAACAAAATTGCATAATTATAATTACTATTTATGTGGTCAACAAACGTGTGACGAATGTGGGACGGAAATCACCACATTGAACGATGTGCTGATATCCGGCTCTTCCCGTATTTATTTTATTTACTTCCTAAATAAATAAATAATGCTGGACACAGAATCATCTGGCTCCAAGCGAAACAGAGCGTGACATTTTGATTTGGTTTTCTCATTTATCAGTCGATGACAGTATCATAGTTTACCTTTACAAAGGTACGCGATAAATACCCGATAAATAATCATTTAATTAAGTTTACCTGCTTATGATATTATTAATCCCCGAACGATATTAATTTTATTCTATTTCATTAGAGGCCTAATTTGCAATATTGATGAATATGGAAATACTACACACAAACGCTTTAAGGTGATTTCTATCGCATGGAAACTAATTTATGGTATAGTAGGATGGATGGAAAGTCAAGCAAAGCCTATGTTTGATTTCAGCAGTAGAATTACTTGTATGTAAAATTTGAGCCCGATCTATTCAGTAGTTTTAACGTGAAGAGGTGTAACAAACATTAGGTAATCTATAAATCCAAAATTTCGCATTTATAATATTAGTGTGATATCTTTCACTAGTCCCTAGACATAAATTTTTGTAGCGTAGATGAGCTTCAGCTTGCCATATCCAGCATCTGCCAGCAGAACACATCGTCTGACTTCCCAAATGTTCCCACCCCACTACCGTCTTTACAATTTCTCAGATGATACTGCTAGACATAAACTTCTTCTTTATAGCTGGATGCGGTGCTTGCTAAATACAACCTTTACCAACAGTTTATCTCAGAGAGTCATCCCATGGCCACATGGCGTCAAACCCTATCTCACCGCGCTTCAACAGCCTATATTGGACCATTGCTGGCCGTAAGCCTCTTCCTGACAAGAGCCTTATTGGCTGTTATCTCATGCCCATGTCTCATATCCTACACTTTATTAACTGAGAACAGTGAGAACTGAAAACACGATCAAACCGACGACCTCTGTGGCGCGGTGGGCGAAGGTCCGCCTGCGACGCAGGAGGTTGCGGGTTCGATTCCCGCCTCGGGACAAATGTGTGTACGATCTGCAGATATTTGTTCAGGGCGTTCTGGATGTTTTCAATGCATAATAAAAAATATCTATCTATGTAGTGTATTGTAATATGTATATCAGTTATCTAGTACCCATAACACAAGCTCTTCTTAGCTTGGGGCTAGATAATGCTGTGTGAACCGTCCAGCAATAAAATAAAAAAAAAATTAAACCATCAGCGCGGTTATCATTTCTTCGGCAGCATATTCTTATGTTTATGCAAGGTTATTTAAATGTAAAGCCCTCACTCTTGATATGCTTTCTCCTGCACTTCAGGATGTGCCGCCAGCATCAGAAGCGCGAACCCCACGCTGACTGCCGACGTATCGGTACCTGCCGTCAGAAGCACCAGGCACTCTTCACGAATTGCTAAGTCGCTTTCCTCTGCTGTAGATTCGAGAACTAAATCCACGAATGGCTTGAGTCTGTCTGATTTTTCTGTAAAAAAACGTGTGTTATGATATTATTATATATTATGTTTACTGTGTAATGTAAGATAATACGAGTACCTTTTCCAAACATAAATAATCACTGGTTCAGATCCGATAATATTTTGAATATTATTAAATTTCTTAGGAATAAACTCTAGACTTTTTTAAATAGGCCAAAAGTTATGGCCAAGACTTGAATGATAATCAGAATAATCAATAATAATATGATAAAAACGTTTATTTCAAAAGGTCTTGATAGTAAAAGTAAACAGAGTTTAGATTTATCTCAGTCTTAGTTTCAACCCCTCGCTCTAAGTAAGTTCAAGACTTGTAATGTGATGCGAGGGCTCTTTACCTCGGCAAAAGCTTACTTTACACAGTGCATTGTTTATGTTTCATTTTATACAAAGTAAAACGTTATGAAAGATAATTAAAGAGAAAGAAAAAACAGTAAACGCAAAAAATGAGAACAAAATTATAAACGTTACAAACAATTTTTGACAACTATAATGCGTAATTATTTAATAAGTTCATTATTTTATTAAGTGTTTGTTTGTGTGTGTGTGTCAATTTATTGGTAAAAAGTATTACAAATAAATGACTTGTTGTCATCAGTGGCTATGGCATGTCTACGTCTGCCATCCGGGTCTTGTATCCACTTACCCCGACTAGCGCTATTTATATTTGCATATTTTTTTCTTTTTTCTGTAATGACCTGAAACGTCAAAATATCTTAAAATTTTTAGTCTGCTACGTCATTTAGAAATCGAAAAATTCAAAGATAATGTTAGGGACTCACATCCTGAATAAAGTTGGTCAATTGTGCGATTGCCTTTTTAGCGTTCCGATGCAGAGCCGTTTTCTTGTAGATGAAGTCGAAATGCAGCCATGGCGTGGCGATGCGCTTCGATACCATTTGGAACCAATGGAACAGTGCGATTAGGATTGGATGACCACATTCTTGAGATTTGGCCTGGACTCCAATAGTTGTTTCTATGAGAATAAGGAAATGGTGACAATAATGATTATATCAATCATCTAGTACCAATAACAGTTAGATGATGCTGTGTGGGCTGTCAGTCTTATTTATTATTATTATAATACAGTTTATTATTGTTATATACTGACTTTTTTAGTAAATATACTGACGCAGTATGTGCTTACCACAAACGGCATCCATAGCATAAGCAGAAAGTAAGTTCCACATTTTAGAAGGCTCCTGTCCAGCAAAACGTTCAATCTTCTTGGCCAGGACAGTGCTTTGAGTTGCGAAGACGTCAACGAACCGATTCAGGTTCTTCATACCAAAGGTTGGAGCTAGGAACTTACGGCGCGGGCGCCATTTTTTAACTGAAAATATTTAAATGTGCTACATAACTTCACCGACAAAATATCCCTTGAAAATGATGATACTTAGAAAGTGATAATGATAACTACCAGAGGTAAAAATACTGCCATCTCCACTCCCTTCATGGAAAAATCTCACGAGATCTTCTTTTTCCAAGCAGTTCTTCAGAATTGGGTCTGCGACTTCGGGGTCAACGACCGCTGAAATCATATTCGAATGATCATTTATGAGCTAAGTACCTAAACAAAAACAATGTGCTCGCAAAGGTTTAGCTTCTTCCGAACAAATACTGTTTAGGAGTAAAAGATATCTACCAAACCATTGATTTATTAAAAACGAAGATGAGGTACTGGTTGCTCGAAAGTGGCAACCTCAAATTGTCTAAAATCGTGTTCTCCCACATCAGTCACCGTCTGACCGGCGGCACGGGCGGTCGTGATTCGCGTGAAATATTGTTGTCTCAGTCTCACTTCGGTCCTAGATACGTCTTTCCGTCTTTGTATTGCACAGGACTGGAAATATAACTGTGAGCGTATGTGTTTGCGTGTAGTTGTATGTAACACATGCCAATTTTTGAGTAAGCGCTGGGAGAACGTAACCTATCTTCCCTTTTTAAATCAATGTACCAAACAAAACTATCTTATACATAGGTACCTAGGTAACTTTTTTGTTATTTATCAAATCTATGCAAATCAATAAATTGATGAGTCTGTTTTAATTACGAAATAACTAAGTACTTTTACTAAATATATATGAAATAATTACAACTATAACTAGGTACAGAATTTTAACGGAACACAATTTTTTGTCCGTCTGTTTGTTATCAATAACATAATTAGTTGCTATTTAGTTGAAAACCAGCGCTGTTTTTTGCCTATCCTGGTCTAAGACAGCATAAAGCTGAGACTGAGCCTTTTGGGCGCACCACGGCAGCGCAGATACGCGTGGATATCCCTCGCCCTGGGCGGGCGGTGACCTACCCACCTGTTGATAAGGCGAGTTCACTGTTAGTAGGTAGGTGCCTATTAGCTCTTGGTTTTGTTATTCACTTTCTTCTTTTTACCTCATGTTCACTAGGTACCTACCTACCTGCTTACCTGTAGGTATGTACTTTATTATGTATGCCTCTGATATTTGTTACTGTTCTTTTTTGTTACTTTTCCTGTGCTGTTTGTGTATGTACCCAATAAAGAGTCTATCTATCTATCTATTTATGTTATTGAGAACAAAAATTCTTTGGCTTGGCCGACTTTGACGGGACCTTCACTGGCAGATGACCACGAACTCAGTAGCTAACTTAGGTTGCATGTGAATAATACTTATAAGCACTAAAACTATTTAAATTACTAACTCACTTATATAGAGAGTGTGTGGATACCAGTGAGCTATCGTTCCACCACCTTCCATTGCGTCTCTGGACAACCGCTTTAGCCCATTCATAGTCACTGAAAACAAAACCTTTTTTAATCCTGTCGTCGACCATACATAATAATTGATATTATATCCCGATGCTACGTACAACATCAATCATCCCTGGGGCTTAAGTACATATTTACCTTATTATATTTTGGAATGTTGTAGGTAAGACCATAGATATAATTCGTTAGATACGCCCCGACCACCAAAAACTGTAGCAATGTACACAAACAAAACAAGCGTACTGAGAAAATAGTGTCATCTCTTTTTCTCACACGTTAGGTGCAAACACAACTTTCTCTTTCGTGCACTCGCCATTTAAATTTGTTATTGCAGTCATTTTTGACAATGCGGACGATAAAATAAAAGTTATTTCATTATCTCGCAATACCTACGAGTGAAATGTTACACCTCTGGCTTTATTTGTGTTTCTTGAATTTTTGTTGCACTTTCGAAAGGCACACGTCATTTTTATCACTATAATACTGCTCGCAAACATCCTTCACTACATGTCCGGCTATCACTGTGCGTAGAAGTACACTGAGTGCAGGTTTAAGCAGGCGTAAGGTTCACTTGGACACAAAACGGCGCGGTCTCACTGAGGTAAGGGCATATCTAACGATTTATATCTTTGGGAAAGACTAGTCCGATTGTAAAATCATGGGAAGCAGAATATTCGGGAGCGCTTAAAGGTCACAGCTCATTAGAGCCACCCGGCACCCACTCCGCACCACCGCCTCGCCTCGTGCGGTTAGTATTCTTATGGACTTGTATGGGTATGCGCTCACTACATCAACTCCGTAGCGGAGTCCACCCGTGGACCACCTGTCGACTACGAGTGAACGCCGCCGCCGTACGACAAGGTCGTGCGGGGTTGGTGCCGGGTGGCTCTATTGGGCTGTGACCTTAAGGTTTCATTTGTATAGGTACTTGCCCGTATAAAACAAACCTGTGTAGATAGTCCGTTTGTCCCGGTTACTTGTAGCTCTAATGACTGCAGTTATAATTATAAATTAGCTTTTGTATTTATGTAGCTCGCACGGTAGCTATGAAGATATAAGATATATTTTTTATTTAGGGCGCATATCCGAGCCAATATGACAGCGCCACCTATTTTATCATATAATTACGTTCAACATTAATTTAAAAATCATTCGTACAGTTTGTGGTACCTATCTATTATGATGAGCTATCTTCTAATACGTCTGTTATAGTTTTATCTCATATAGTTTAGGAAGAGATGCGAAAATAGAGTTTGGTGGCAAAAAGCGCAACTTCGTATCTCTGCTTAAGCTTTATAAAATGAAACTATTACAGAGGCATTAATAAATAGCTTATATTAGATATGACAAACTGAACCATGGATTTTTAGAACTTCCTGTGTTTAACATAATAATAAGATAAAATAGGTATAGGGGGCGCCAGTTTTAGCGATAAACTTGCTAGTGGTTTCTTTTTCACTTCTTCCGCTAGTGGACAAAAAATTTAAGTGAATTACAGTCAATTGCACCTTATTTCTTGTTGATAGTAATAACTATTTATCAAGCTGTTTATATAGTAAAAATTTGACTTGTCTAAGTACTTATTTTGTAAGTCTAAAGAAATAAACGATTTGACTTTGACTTTGAGTTTCACTGTAACATGGCGTATGTTGGTATGACTTACTCTCTCCGCTGCCAACCATCACGTATGCGTGTCCTATCAAAGGTAGGCTCATCACAGAACTCTTTAGTTGTTTTGCCAGTCGTATCATGTGCCGCTTCCTCCACCTCACAACTAGGTACCAGGCCACCAAGAACGCAACTAGGATTTGAGCTATCATCTTAAAACCTGGACATTGGTGAGAAACGATAGTTATTTTTATTAAATTTTTCTGAACTTAACTCTCTAATTATATGTACGTGTATATGTAATTATACCTGAATAAAGAGCTGCTTATAAACAAAGTTTTTCCTCACTATTCAAGAAAATGTCAATTAATGATACAACATGAAATGAAAACTTATTCAAAAAACCACAGAAGAATTTAAAGCAAATGCGTCTGCTTTTCTACGAGGAGCTGCTGATACAATTGTCCGTTTTCTATTACGGACAGTACCTACCTATAAAATTATAAAAACTAAATAATTATACAAATTATTAGCGATTGTAGTTCGTGACGTAGAACTGGTCAGAAGATGATCTTGATCCTTTATAAGCTTTTTCTTTCTGTTCTCTGAATCCAAGTAATTATCGTTTATAGTATGGCATTACTAGAGTACCTACCTAAATGATGTTACTGAAATTGGGCCGACACAAATTGGTAAAAAAATATCATACGCTTTTATTTAAAAAAAAAGCTGGATTAACCTTATTTGATACTTACCATTGTGCAATTTTTAACTGTATAATGCAGGGACCTAGATTTTGGAATATTATAATTTATGGATAAAATATTAAATTTATATTCGAAACAAGAAACGGATATAACATGGACCCAGTCTATGTACTCGAAAATAACCCAAAAGCAAACCAATGAGATGCTAGAGCTTGAAAGTTCAGTGCCGATCCGAGGTACACTAGCATCCTTTGTTATTTGTTATACACCAATGGATACCTAACCTATCCATTGATGGAATGTGTCCAAGGTGATATAACCTTAGAGAGGTAGGCCAGATGCATCACATCACACACACACCATACTTTGAGGCCAGTTGAATGTCAGTAGCATGTCGTGATTATGTAGGTATTGAATTAGTACCGCACTACAAATCTTAATTAATTAAAAAGTCTAAATCATCGACATAAAAATTTTCAATGATACTTTAAATAAGTAGTATTTCAACTTGTAATACTGGATTATTGGAAAAAGATTAAGTCGTGTTTAATTTAGATCAATAAGATATTTTTTTCGTAGGCTAGAAATAAAAATTATAAATTGAAACAAAGTATCAAGAAGATAAGGGCGCCTTAGAGAAACATTAAGTAACTGTCGTTTAATTGCAAATTTATTGAATCGACATCAATTACAATACAAATAGAAAACTGGACATTTTCACACCGATTATTGTTTCATTCTTATAAAATAAAATACCAACTAATTAGGATTGATTATAAATATTATTTTTCTGCAGTTAGGTAAAAACTATTTTGAGAAGGAGGCCAAGAGAACGATCCAGTTGGGCTGGGCAGCGTTTGGAAAACTACGTAGAGTCTTCTCGTCATCCATACCGCAATGCTTAAAAACAAAAGTTTTCAATCAGTGCGTCCGATCCGTCATGACCTACGGAGTTGAGATGTGGACACTCACGATAGCGTTAGTCCACCAGCTCAAAGTCACTCAGCGAGCTATGGAAATAGCTATGCTCGGAGTCTCCCTCAAAGATAGGATTCGTAACGAATACATCAGAAAGAGAACCAAAGTTATCGACATAGCTCAAAGAATTTGCAAGCTGAATTGGCAGTGGGCCGGCCATATCTCGCGAAGAACCGACAACCGATGGGATAAACTTCTTGGGTGGAGACCGCGACTCGGCAAACTTAGTGTAGGGCGCCCTCCGGCCATGTGGGATGACGATCTGCGAAAAACTGCAGGCAGATGCTGGATGCGTCAAGCTGAAGACAAGGTGCTATGGCGCTCATTAGGAGCCAGCCCATCTCGGGCTTGTACCTTTATATTTATTCTGCGTAGAAATCTTTACTTTTTTAGAAGTGGTAGGAGAGTGCAACACCTTATGTTGCACAGCCAGACTTTGTCCACAGCTGGGTATAGGTAGTAAAGGAATTAGTCATCCTGAAAGAAGTCACATCCTGATGATATATTTATTACTTGAAAGATAAATAAAACAACGCCAAAAATCCATTATCTACTCAAAAATACTTACTCGTTCCAGGTACCTTGTGACTTTTAGGGATTTCTAATAATACAAGTATGGCAAGCTATTAAGTAACTTATATTCATGTAAAAGAACTACTTTTTAAATAACAACCACACTTTTATAATAAATACATGACGCGAGACAGTTTCTCAATCAGTAGAAGCGAAAGAATAATCATTCGTTCCACCCGCAAATATAGTAACCGATTATAAGCAAAATCTAAGCCATTACCAAAGCTGGGCTTGTCTATATTTTATATATTCAGGCCGAAATACGGGTACGTTTCAATTAATAAAAATGTAATATAAAAAGACTCTAGCGGTAGTTATAAACCATTTACATAGAATCAATATCTAAATTATCTAAGCATTGCTAACAATAGTTTAAAATATTTTCTGACTGATGTGTAATATAATAATCCCTAAAATAAAACTACACCCATTTATTGTCTAATCTCAATACCCACTCGATATTGATCGACGTCCCTCATCATAATGTCCCACTCGAGTCGCAGTGGCTGGCGAACCTCTGATGCCGGCAGCAGTCGGAACTTCCGGAGTATGGTGCACAGAACTGTCTTCGAAGACATCATGGCGTATTGGTATCCTAAAAATAAATAATCTACATTGTTTTTTGTTAGATGGTTACTTTAGCACAATATCAACGTGTATGTTAAACACAGCTTTATCTGCATATTATGTAACGAAACATGTGTTCTAAATCAAAATGGGTGACGGTGCAGCTTCCAGCAAAAAATATAAGTACTTTTAATTTTTGAAAATACTTTTGTTCTGCGACATTCCAGGACTCAACAATATAAAAAAACTTGAAATTTTTTATTTGTTTAGGCATTATTGAGCATTCTCAATAACAGTTTTGTAGAAACATTTGTTATAGGGGTTGGTATATTTTTACGACTTACGTTTTACTAGAAACAAACCCCTCCCGATTTCAAACATACGTAGGTACCTATCTGAGTTTCAGAGGAAGCACCCCCAGTTTTGGCTTAAGGCGCATACCCGAGCCAATATGACAGCGATATCTATTTTACCATATTTTTACGTTTATAATAGGAATTTTGAAAAATCCTACGTTCAGATTATGGTATCTATTATAAGCTATTGTTATAGCTTTAGCTATTTTATTTTATCTCATATAGTTTAGGAGGAGATGTGAAAATAGAGTTTGGTGGCCAAAAAGCGCAACTTCGTATCTCTACCTAAGCTTTACAAAATGAAACTTTTATAGAGGCATTAATAAATAACTTATAATAGATACCACAAACTGAACGTAGGATTTTTAAAACTTGCTGCGTTTAACGTAATAATAAGGTAAAATAATTGGAGGCGCTACTTTCACTGGTGTACGGGCCTTAAGTTATCATAACACACACTAAAGGAATATTTTTTTTTAAGAACATTGAGTGCATGGGTTTAGGTTTACTTATCACCCAAGCAAGCCTCTTATTTCAAGACCTACGATGATGTACTAATACGCCTCTCAAGCAAGACAACCTTACCCACACAGTTCCTCGGTCCATAACTAAACGGTATGAACGCAGCTGGATGCCTTGGCGTCGGGTCCAGGAACCGTTCCGGACGGAACTCCTCGACGTCCTTGCCCCAAATGGCAGGATTGTGATGGATTCCCCAGATGCTGATCATGGCTCCGCACCCAGCAGGGACAACCACACCCGATGCTGCAACAAGTTAAAATTGTTTCATCTTATAGTTCAGGTATTATAAATAACGTCATTTTAATTCTTTTTTTTTATTATAGACACAAATAACGATGTATATCAGGGTGTTATGTGAGTTTAATACATCATCGACTGGTCAGGTTTTTGAGGCAGAGGTAAACTCCTCAACACAAATTTTTGCCACTACTACCACACAACCGGATTGGTGTTCAAGTGGAGTTGTAAAAATACACAAAAGCCCCTACTATGGTAGGCTCTTAGGCCTTGTTTATGGAGACGCGGGGCGTGCAGCGGCCCGTCATCGTACGCGTGTCGCACAAACATGTCACAATGAACGTTTATTTACTACTTTAAACCTAAATATTACCCTACCACTGATCTCTACAAAGAATGTAAAGTACTTAATGTCCGTCAGCTCTTTATTTTACATGTTATCCTCAGACAGCATTCTAAAAAAGATGTTGACCTCAGCCGGCTCACCACTCGAAGAAAACATCAAGCTTTCAAAGTAGTTGCCCATCGTACCTCCTTTGCACGCAGATTTTTGAGTTATCTTGGCCCATGGCTTTATAACAAAGTAAACAAAGAGCTTGAAATATTCCAAATGACTAAAGGATCATGCAAGCAAACCCTTAACTCTTGGCTCCTATCTCTGACGTATGATTCTACGGAAGAACTGTTAAAAATAATATCGTGAGATGATATTTCTACTCACTCATTTACAACTTATACACAACGACCCAGATACCCACACTAGTAGCTCCTGTTGCCCGGTCTCTCAAGAGACCGGTGTCCTCAAGAGCTCTAGACACATACATACACATAAAAAACACGTACTTACCTGGTAGCATCTGCTGCCCGGACTCTTACGAGACCGGTGTCCTCAGGAGCACCACTCACGCAAGAACACATACACACACATACACACACACACTCCTAAATTCACTAGCGTACACGCTTAACTAAATTAATATACAATATGTGTATTATATTATATTTTCTTAAATTTGTACTCACCAACCTTTGAAAAAAATATATTAGGTCCTTACATATGAAATTGGCGTTTTGTATGGGAGGAACAAAAAGTCGAATATTTTTTAATATACTTGTTATCTTACTACAAAGTCAGGAGGAACAGGAAACACGTGTAGACTTTCTCGGTATTTATTTTACCCAATACAATAATTATCAGCACTGATTTAACTCTAATAGCATTTTAATTAACAGCAGTATTTTAGTTATACTGATACACTTGTTACACTTGTTATTGTAATTGGCGTCTCGCCATGGAATGGCCGCCCCGTCCGTTGTCGTGGCTTTTTATCGGAACCCGACTGAGCCACCCGAAGCTTCGCATCGGCGCTCCTCGGTTCGGCAGAGCCCGTAAACAGTCGTCATCGGTTCGGCTCGGGTTGCTTCGAGATGGTTTTTCCCACGTAAACAAACATCGGTTTTGCTCGGGCCGTCTTGGATAGCAAGTTTCCTACACAAATCACCCTGCTTGGGTTGCGCTGTGACTCAGGCTAGCTGTTCTTTATGGAATATTTCTGCTTATTTTACAAATTTATTAAACAAAGCTTACAAATTCGTCCATCCTGATAATCAAATCACGACCTCGTGATATCTAGGTACTCAATAGGTGTAAATACATTCTGAAGAAGCATGTTAAGCTTGATCCTGCACCTTATCTCTCCGGCTATGTCCGTCTGCCATCTCATTGGATTATAAGAGTGAGGAAATACTTGTTGAGAGTGAATTTATATAATAATATGAGACGCACACACTTTATCATTATCATTGGTTTTGTGTCATCATTAGATTCATCGCTGCATTGTTACATTTCTTATTTCCATATTACATTATCTTATCATTGATTTTGTGCCATAAGATTCATTACTGCATTACTACATTGCTAGTTACCATACTACATTGCTAGTTACATTACCAATTTTATAATATTGAGTGTGTTTCAATACTACTCTACTATTAGAAACTACAAAATTAAAGGAATTAAATTGATTGATTCTACTAATAACCTGAATCTAAACGAATGTTATTTTTATCATTTCTTTTTTTTTCTCTTATAATGAATTCGAACCTTTAATTATTTCAAATTCCATCTCTACAACAATACTAGAACCACAATTTTAATGTTCAAATCGTTTTTGTTTTCAAACGTTAATACAGATCATCTTTTAGTTATTTGTCGGATTTATCCGGTCCAGTATTTCCATTATATTTACTATTTCATTATTTCGAATGATCATTTCATTATTACTTTTTATTAGAACCTTTTATTTTTTTTATAATCGTCATTACAATTTCCGAACTTTTTAGCAAATTCCTTTGCCTTTATGTTTGGCAACTACCATCAAAATGATATTTTTGCGATGCAGATTTCAATCACCCTTTTTGTGGCATAAGAAATAAGCACTTAGAGAAATACAATTTTATGAATTTTATCAATAGAGGGAGTACATACTCGGACACCACTTTCTTTTTGTAAGACCACTGTTATGTGGTTTTTGTTTACGTCTGTCCTAAATGTTCTTTTGTTGTTATATTATTATTAGATTTTAATTATCTATTGCTTTTCTTATTATTTTGATTGAACACCTTAAAAGCGGCAAGCATTGCATTTATTGCAATGTTGACTTTCCTTATAACAATCTGAGAGTTTAATATGATTGTGATAAAAAAAAGCACCATCATAAGTATTTGAGATATCTATTTTATGAATTTTATTTCTGACTTTATTTTAGTTTTAACCTACAAAACTTGCGCCTTACCACCACTAGAGTGATTTTTCTGTGAAATAAATAGTTCAACCCCGGCTTGCTCGATATTTTTCTGTTTTTAACGCAAAGCGAAATAGTTTCAAACTGGATAGGCGTTACGTTTGGCGATAACTTCATCAATCATTTCATTTAGAATTTGTATTCGTCATTTGTGTAGTTTGTTATTTGTCATTTACCATGTATTATTTATCTATCATTTATTATTAATGACCATTTGTTATAAGTTATCATTCATCATTTATTGATTTATTATTTATTTACCATGTATCATTAATTTATTTATACCATGTAACATTTCTTATGATTTGTTTATTTATATTATTTATTTATTTATCATTATGCTCTTTATATTATTAATCATTTATTTATATTAGTTAACTTATCATTTGTCATTTGTATTCTTCATTTGTTTAGTATGTGTAGTCTGTTATTTGTCATATATTATTTATCTATCACTAACCATTTATCATTTATTATTACTTATTTATTTATCATTTTTTATTATTCATCTTTTATTTATAATAGTTAACTTGTATAATATGAAGTCATATTTGTCATTTATCATATGTCTATCATTTACTGTAAGTTATTTTTTTTATATCATTTATCACTTGTTATTTACCATGTACCATTTATTTATTTATCATTTATCATGTATCATTTATTATTAGTCATAATTTTGTTTTTTTTTTATCATTCATTTAATTATCATTTAATATTTAACATTCATTATTTATAAATTATTTTTATCATTTATCGTTTATCGTTTATAATTTATAATTTATCATTTATCATTTATCATTTATCATTTATCATTTATCATTTATCATTTATCATTTATCATTTATCATTTATCATTTATCATTTATCATTTATCATTTATCATTTATCATTTATCATTTATCATTTATCATTTATCATTTATCATTTATCATTTATCATTTATCATTTATCATTTATCATTTATCATTTATCATTTATCATTTATCATTTATCACCTTTATCATTTATCACCTTTATCCTTTGTCCTTTGTCCTTTGTCCTTTGTCCTTTATCCTTTGTCCTTTGTCCTTTGTCCTTGTCCTTTGTCCTTTGTCCTTTGTCCTTTGTCCTTTGTCCTTTGTCCTTTGTCCTTTGACCTTTGTCCTTTGTCCTTTGTCCTTTATCCTTTAACATTTAACATTTAACATTTAACATTTAACATTTAACATTTAACATTTAACATTTAACATTTAACATTTAACATTTAACATTTAACATTTAACATTTAACATTTAACATTTAACATTTAACATTTAACATTTAACATTTAACATTTAACATTTAACATTTAACATTTAACATTTAACATTTAACATTTAACATTTAACATTTAACATTTAACATTTAACATTTAACATTTAACATTTAACATTTAACATTTAACATTTAACATTTAACATTTAACATTTAACATTTAACATTTAACATTTAACATTTAACATTTAACATTTAACATTTAACATTTAACATTTAACATTTAACATTTAACATTTAACATTTAACATTTAACATTTAACATTTAACATTTAACATTTAACATTTAACATTTAACATTTAACATTTAACATTTAGCATTTAACATTTAACATTTAACATTTAACATTTAACATTCAACATTCAACATTCAACATTCAACATTTAACATTCAACATTCAACATTCAACATTCAACATTCAACATTTGTCTTTTGACATTTGATATTTTACATTTGACTTTTAACATTTGATATTTTACATTTGACATTTGATATTTGGCATTTGGCATTTAATATTTCACTTTTGACATTTGTTTTTTTCATTTGACTTTTGACATTTGATATTTTACATTTGACATTTGACATTTGGCATTGGGCATTTGGTATTTAGCTTTAGGCTCTTGACTTTTTACTTTTGGCTTTTGGCTTTTGTCATTTGGCATTTGGTACTTGACTTTTGACTTTTGACTTTTGACATTGAGATTTGACATTTACATTTAACATTTGACTTGACATTTGTTATTTGACATTTTGACATATGTTATTTGACATTTTGACATTTGAGATTTGAGATTTGACTTTTGACTTTTTATTTTTGACATTTGACTTTTGATTTTTGACTTTTGACTTTTGACTTTTGACATTTGACATTTAACATTTGACATTTGACATTTGACATTTGACGTTTACATTTTCAACATTGACTTTTGACTTAGCCACACGCAAGAAGTTGAAGTTTAAGTTGACTTTTGACTTTTAACTTTTGACATTTGACATTTGATATTTGACATTTACATTTTCTTTTACATTTGACATTTACATTTTACATTAATATTCGACATTCGAGATTTGACATTTGACATTTGACATTTGACATTTGACATTTTACATTTGACATTTGACATGACATTTGACTTTTGACATTTGACTTTTGACTTTTGACATTTGACTTTTGACATTTGACTTTTGACTTTTAACATTTGACATCAACAAACATTTACATTTGACATCTGCCTTTTGACATTTGACATTTAACTTTGGACTTTTAACATTTGACTTTTGACATTTGACATTTAGACTTTTGACTTTTGACTTTTGACTTTTGACTTTTTACATTTGACATTTGACATTTGACTTTTGACTTTTGACCTTTTTACATTTGACTTGACATTTACCTTTTAACATTTGACTTTTGACTTTGACTTGACTTTTGACTTTTAACATTTGACTCACATCTAACATTTACATTTGACATTTGCCTTTTGACTTCATACATTTGACATTTGACTTTTGACTTTGACTTTTGACTTTTGACTTTTAACATTTGACTAACATCTAACATTTACATTTGACATTTGCCTTTTGACTTTTGACATTTGACTTTGACATTTGACATTTAGACTTTTGACTTTTGACATTTGACTTTTTATTTTACATTTGACATTTGACTTTTGACTTTTGACTTTTGACTTTTAACATATCACATTTGACATTTGACATTTGACATTTGACATTTGACATTTGACATTTAACATTTAACATTTACATTTGACATTTGCCTTTTGACATTTGCCTTTTGACTTTTGATTTTTGACTTTTGACTTTTGGCTTTTGACTTTTAACATTTGCCTTTTGACATTTGACTTTTGATTTATGACTTTTGACTTTTAACTTTTAACATTTGACATTTGACAAAAACATTTCTAACATTTACATTTACATTTGACTTTTGACTTATGTCATTTGATTTTTGACATTTGACATTTGACATTTGACATTTGACATTTGACATTTACGTTTAACATTTACATTTGACATTTGACTTTTGACATTTACTTTTGACTTTTAACATTTGGCATTTGGCATTTGACTTTGACATTTGACATTTGACATTTGACATTTGACATTTGACATTTGACATTTAACATTTGACATTTGACTGATTTTTTTACTTTTATACATTTGACATTTTGACAATTACATTTTTAACATTTACATTTACATTACACTTCTAGATTTATGTGTCATGGAGTTACACGTAGCAGCAGGTAACGCCTAATAGATTGGCAGTGACCGCTGACCGGTGACTAAAGGAGAACCCGCATCCACGACCTGAAGCGCCTAGGATCCTCACGGCGTCTCTGCAGGCGGTCCAGTTTCTTCCTCGTTTCATCTCATGTAACTCCTGGGCTGAAAAAGAATTTTCAACGACATCAATTGCTCAAAATAGGAAAATGATTTTTCGTTTTATGTGAAAATTGTCGTATTAACCTAACGTATGTTACTTAGCTTATTAATGTCATTTGTTGTTAAAGTTTTAACCATAGTTAATTTATGTTTGCCATCTTCTCAAAATGCCACGTGTTTTTTAAATAAAAATTCATACATTATAATAATCACATTGGCACGTGGGGTACCTGCTAAAAGCACCACACACACTTTCTTATTTTCCAGTAAAAACGATCCTTGACTATTTGCCATATGGATGGGTTGGCAGTTGCAGGCTCGAGTTTGAATTGCCTTAATATGGCCTGCTTGGCATTTGGGGGGTCATTGAACAAAAATCAAGAAAGAAAGATACACAATTGAAATAGCCTCGTTCCGACCATTAATTTGCAAAACGACACTACTCGGAATCGTTAACATTATCTCTAAAATGGCTGGCCAAATGGGATGAAAGGTAAAGTATATACTGGGCGTGTAGAAAAGATTAGTAACAACACTAATTACGTACCTTTTCTTTGGAAGAATCCCAATTCTGACTTGTTATCTTACTACAAAGTCAGGAGGAACAGGAAACACGTGTAGACTTTCTCGGTATTTATTTTACCCAATACAATAATTATCAGCACTGATTTAACTCTAATAGCATTTTAATTAACAGCAGTATTTTAGTTATACTGATACACTTGTTACACTTGTTATTGTAATTGGCGTCTCGCCATGGAATGGCCGCCCCGTCCGTTGTCGTGGCTTTTTATCGGAACCCGACTGAGCCACCCGAAGCTTCGCATCGGCGCTCCTCGGTTCGGCAGAGCCCGTAAACAGTCGTCATCGGTTCGGCTCGGGTTGCTTCGAGATGGTTTTTCCCACGTAAACAAACATCGGTTTTGCTCGGGCCGTCTTGGATAGCAAGTTTCCTACACAAATCACCCTGCTTGGGTTGCGCTGTGACTCAGGCTAGCTGTTCTTTATGGAATATTTCTGCTTATTTTACAAATTTATTAAACAAAGCTTACATAATATATTTAATTAATCAAAGCATGAACCATTATTTTCTATGCACTTTTGCCATCTTATAGGTAGTTCATTGATCCCTTTACTAAAAAAACCAGTCGGACGGGAATCAATAAAATCTTTGAAGGCGATTTGGACTGCCCCATCGGAGTTGAATTTTTTCCCTTGCAAGAAGTTATCCAAATTTCGAAAAAAATGGTAATCTGTTGGAGCAAGGTCCGGGGAGTACGGAGGATGTCTTAGACTTTCCAATTGAAGCTCTTCCAATTTAGTAGCCGTCTGTTGCGCAGTGTGTGGTCTAGCGTTGTCGTGAAGCAGCAGTGGCGTGGAGCGATTGACCAGCCTAGGTTGTTTAGCCGCTAGCTTTTCCATCATGGTTTGCAATTGCTGACAATAGAAATCAGCCGTAATAGTCTGGCCAGATTTGAGAAAACTGTAATGAACAATACCGGCACTAGTCCACCAAACGCTTACAAGTAACTTTTTTGGGGTTAATTTTCGCTTGGGGCAGGATTTGGCTGGCTGGCCAGGATCCAACCATTGCGCTGAGCGCTTCCGATTATCGTAAAGAACCCATTTTTCATCACAGGTAATGATTCGGTTTAAAATACCTTCATTATTGTGCCGATTTAGTAATGTAACGCAGCAGTCGACGCGCGTTTGCCGGTTTGCTTCAGTCAATTCGTGAGGTACCCACCTTTCAAGCTTTTTAATCTTCCCAATTTGCTTCAAGTGAATTAAAACAGTTTTATCACTAACATCGCAGCCTGCAGCTAACTCGGACGTGGTTTGCGATGGATCCGCTTCCACCATAGCCTTCAACTCTTCATTATCAACTTGAGTCTCAGGCCGTCCACGGGGCTTGTTCTGCAGGTCGAAATTTCCAGAACGAAAACGTTGGAACCAAAAACGAACTGTGTTTTCTTTTGCAACACGACCGCCATACACATAATTCACCCTTCGAGTTGTTTCCGCAGCACTAGTGCCACGGCGGAACTCGTACTCGTAAATAATGCGATATTTTAAGTTTTCCATTTTGTAAAATGAGTGACGCAAACAGAAAAAAAACAGAAGAAAAAAAACAAATGAATGACGATCATCGAAGCACAAATACATGAGTGTATAGCTGCACAAATTTGAATTTGGAATTCCTTACCAAAGAGGAGAAATTTGTGATTAAAGTGGCCAGTACGAAAAACGCCAATTTCATATGTAAGGACCTAATATAAACATAGATATTAACATTAAATAGACATTTAGTCAATAATTATTGTAACTAACCTATCAAATAGTTAAAAATATTATGTAATGTAACATCCTGTCTGTGAGGAGGGCGATGGTGTCTGCGACACAGTTTTTACTAAAAACTACTGCGGGCATCATCGAATTCCAATACTTATATTAACCATGTAATTCGTTACAAATAAATAAATTGTTTAAAAAAATTGTTTAAAAATTGTTTATGTTTATGTTTATGGATAGGCGGGACATGCAGAGTAGCGGTGCACGCCGCGTGTAACGCGTCAAATCCTCAAACCAAGTAAAAAATAAAGACAGAGTGTCACCGGCCGACAAACTGATGCCGGTTTCGTAAAAATGTGCTCGTTTGATAGTGTTGTCGTGACGTAAAAACTAATTACCCTAATATTTTATTGTATTAGCAGAATGAATGGATAAGTAAATAGATAAGATGTCATTTTTTCAAATTGTATATTAACCTCACTTGGAGTTAGTATTTAGGTAGATATGTTTCTTCCAACTAGAAAGGGGGAAATAAAACAACAGTAATATCAAACATTGGTTTTAATGGCCTTTATGTTGCTTAAGTTGTCTGTAGAACTGTCGTTTAGGAAATTGTTTCCAATTTAAAAATTGGTGGAAACGTATACATAAATATTTTTCGATGATGCATCTTATTAAGTTTATTTTATGCTGTTGGCCAGCATAATAATAATTGTGCTCAGTCTCTAAGTTAGAGAAAACGTTGTCTTTGCCAATAAATCGTTTTAAAATCTTTTTATCAACTGATTTATATTGCTTTTCAATAACTATCACTATGCTTTCATAACATAATTTACGCACAACGGTTTCACAATTTTTAGGCCAATTTTTAGTATTTTTACATAAAAAGACTATAGGACGGTAAGGGAGGCAAACTTTTTTTGAATTTAATATTACTTTTCCTCTACATGACTGTGAAAAAAAAATATTTCAAGTTTCTGTGTTCGGGAGATCTCAACGGAGGCTAAGAAAAAGGGGGTCAGAGAGGAGTGGTTTTTTATTTCGATGCAAAATAAGCCTCCATATCCCTGCAATCGAAAACCCTCAGTAGCACTTACAAAAGGAGGGGTGGGGGCAAGGGGCGTACCTTTTTTGCAATAAAAATTATCCCTTTCTATATGAACGCAACGCCATAAATGCTGTTATCCAAACTAGTCTGTGGGCAAGATTTGCTCCGGGGGGCCAAATCTCAAAAACTCGGCATTTTCTTTAAGTCCCCCAGACCCGAGATATACATTTTCCTAAAAATGTCCTTGTCTTTGCATGTCCTTAATGATATTCCTTAGTCGAACATATTTACTAACATTTAACTTTTAGACCCATACTTAGAACACGATATCTCGTTAGACCCCCAATTTTGTCTGATGTTATATATCCTATAACTATCGGGGCGTCAAGAAGAATCATTAAACACCTCATTTATCGATATCGGACTTGTAGTTTCAGCGCAACATGAGAAAATAAAATCGGCTACTTACAAACATACAAACAAAGCCAACCTTATTTATATCCATGCTCCGTTGGTAGGTAAGTAAATAAAATAGGTAAGTAAATAAATATATAACATTCCGTTCCACGTCACATTAATAACTTCCTCAACAAACGGGGACTATTGTGACGCTTAGTGTTGGCAGCACTTGTGGAGGTTTTGTGTTCCAAGTGGTCATGATAATTTATAAAGTTGATTTACTAAAAATATATGTTTTTAAGTTTACTTAAGTATGAAATGTGATTCCATCCTGCTTCTTGTGTATTGAAGATTGGTTTGTACACCATTTTACAACACAATTTCGCATTTTTTCTGTAAAAAATACGAAATATTATATCGTGACACTCCGCGCGCCGGCATAGCTCGACTGCCAAGGGATGGCTTAGTTTCGTTAAATGTCTGTGCGTGTAACTGTGTATGTACACGGCTAGGCTTAGTTTTGCCTCCATCAGTGAGTCGGCCGGCGAAACTTTGTCTTGATTTTTTACTTGGTCCGAGGTCAAATCAAACAAACGCGTGTAAAACGCCTCTCCGTAAACACACTTTATAAGCGCCATATGTTTGAAGGTTGTCGCAGCTATCACGCAGCACAAAAATGTGCATTCAAAAAATTAAAGGATTAGCCTTTAATTAGTGGAAAAAATATCTTCTAAGAGTGCTCGGTGATAGACTCGGTGAAGATAGATAGATTCATGCAGGAATTACGTATGGAACAAGTCTACTGAAATTCCTATGTCTCAGTCGAATAGAGTCTCATGAGCATTCGTTACTTACCATAATTATTATCTCGTACTTACGTAATTCAATATCTTTCTCAATCTTTCTGAAGATGCAAGGCGCCGGTGTATACAGCCGCAAGGTTTCTCTGACCACAGCGTCAAGGTACTTCAGGTGATGGAGGTCATCTGCTTGAACTGTTCTGTTTGGGTCTCTTATGACTTCCTTCAACCTGATAACGTTCGTTTTTATTATAACTCACGTAATTTTGGGTACAACGTGTCCGAAATATTTTATGACAAACCTTTTTCTTATCTGTTCTATTTGTTCTCTCTGCGCAATTTGGCTTTTCGAGCTACATCAGCTATTGGTAACGTGGAACAACCAGCTTTCCTAGTACATTGCCTGTCTGCCATGCTCGCTTAAAAAACTTTGGTTTGCTGCAGTAATTGCGTCAACTCCGTGCTCTGCAGGGCTATTCCGAAACCATTTTCAAGTTTTCGACATGGAATCGGACACTCTCTCATACCTATCAATCAATTAAAACGGCTCAAACTGTTATAAAAAAGGAGGAGGATCTCTTTTATGTTTTTTACCTCAGAAATTTTGACTGGATGATCCGATTTTGATGATTCTTTTTTATTTGAAAGCTGGAGCTTCCAATGTGGTCCCATTTACATTTGGTCAAGTTCTGGCATTGACATCCACAAGAAAACCATAAAATTGAAGTAGGTTTATAGTTTTTTTAAACAAACCCAATTATTATATAGATGTTAAAATACCGACTGTTATAGATAGATTACAGTATTTAGCTAGGTACCTCATTGAACCCAGTTTTGTAACACAAAATTAAAAGAACTTACTCTCGATAAACTTTTTCCTGCACCTCGGGATGTGCTGCCAGCATCAGAAGTGTGAACCCCACGCTGACCGCGGAGGTGTCGGTCCCAGCTCCCAGCAGCACCATGCATTCTTCTCTAATGGCTTTATCGCTTTCTTCTGATGCTGATTCGAGGACTAACTCCACGAATGACTTGAGTCTGTCTGTTTGGTTTTCTGTCGGTAGGGATGGGGGTTGAATAATCAGTAAAATTTTCAGGGTGAACAACTTTTTTCGTCCCAAGTTTTCGACTTACCATTACTTGGATTTATGATTTTTGCATGATTTTTTCGTTTGTTTTGTATGATCTGAAATTATTAAAATTAACGTCTCTAACTTTATTTAAAAATTCTAATCACTACCATTATGATTTTAAAGGAGGCTGAATTATGATTATGACTCTGTATAAGATTAGTTTTAGGTTTCCACAAAAAAGCTCCTACTCGTACCGTGTAACATGTGATCATACCTCATCAATAAAGCCATTAATCAGATCTCTACTTTTTGTAAGGTTCCGATGCAGAGACGTTCTTTTGAAGATGATATCGCTATGCAGCCAGGGCCTGAATACTCGCCTCATTATCACGTGAAACACATTTTCTATTGCTGCTAGGTTTGGATGTTCTTTTTCTTGGGCTTTGGCGTCGAAGCCCAGGGTAGTTTCTGTAAAAAAAGTGCAATGGTGCAATGAACTACAATTTATTCCTCATGTAATCTGTGCGTCATCAACAAACTAAATGTTTCACTTTACTTTGGTTATGTGTACCGGTAAGGAGTAGAACGAACTTTATTCGTCTGTTTTCCCGTTAGGTATAGCATAATCTTGGAGTCTTTCTAACCCGGATGAATAAGTTCCATTTATAGAAAGCGTGACCAAGATGTGGCCTATGATATAGCATTATATCATAGACCGAGCGTTTCAAACGATTGCCAATTTTACAAATATGATATATTATGTATTTTGTTTTTTTCTCGGTGTGTAACAAAGTGTAATGTATTATGCCTGCATCCATGGGATAGCTAGCTATTACAGTCACAATATCTTCTTAGATAGGTAGATTATAACGTTATTTTACTGTCGTTGTGTTAATGTACCATCAAATTGAAAACACATCTAATTAAGAGCTTACCACATACAGCATCCATGGCATAAGCAGAAACCGAC
Source organism: Eupithecia tripunctaria (assembly GCA_955876795.1). Lineage (NCBI taxonomy): Eukaryota > Metazoa > Arthropoda > Insecta > Lepidoptera > Geometridae > Eupithecia > Eupithecia tripunctaria. The sequence continues at coordinate 1,164,342 of OY041604.1, forward strand.
TTCCACATCGGAGAAGGGTTCTGTCCTGCTATTTTTTCTAACTTCTCCACCGGGTTGGAGCTTTGAGTTGCAAACACCTCAACAAATCGTTTCAGGTTCTTCATACTGAAGGTTGGACTAAGAAATTTACGTCGAGGGCGCCATTTTTTTACTGAAAATTGTATTGTGATTACAAATAATAGATTCAGGCGTTACTTTGCGGAAATCCATTGTAAATACAAGAATGAAAAATATTTAGTAACAATTCCGCGAAAAAACCTTCTGCGATAAAATCTAACAAATTATACAAAATTATACATTTATACAAAATGAAAGAACATTTATCAAAGCAAGCCGTCAACTAGTTTCGTCTCTCCACGAGACATCATTATTATTACGGATTTTTTCTAGAAATGGCGCGCGCGGTGATGTCACGGACGCAGATAATGGGCGTGATGCGTCACTATGACTGAATATAAGGGGCGTCACTTGGCGCGCGGAGCTCGAAGTGGCAACATCTCTGGTGGGACTCTGCCGTTGTTGTTTGGCGCTCTCAGTGTCAAGATCGAGTGGTGTGGTGTCCTGATGATGTCTCGTGGAGAGACGAAACTAGTTGACGACTTGCTTTGATAAATGTTCTTTCATTTTGTATAAATGTATAATTTGTTAGATTTTATCGCAGAGGGTTTTTTCGCGGAATTGTTACTAAATATTTTTCATTCTTATATTTTGTGATTACATTAAACACATCACGTGGTGTTAATTTTTTTCTGCGTTCTATAACTTATAACATTAAAGAGTTATAAGATCGCCTTTGTACCTGCCCAGTGTATCAATTTCTAATTTATTTGTCCCTTTTGAAGTAGGTAGAAGGAGAAAATACGGTCCAAAAATACGGCTTGGCTTGGATCTTTTCCACTGGACAATAGAAGTGGATACGGTGGACACAGAATGAAAGAAACTTCTCGTTTCTTGCTCAAACCAAGATCCAGTTGCACCGGGAGAAACATTGAGGCTTCATATTTGGCCGGTTCATCTCTGAATGCAGTATAACTAAAAACCTTCTCTGTGCCTCTATTTCTAGGGATAGCCTCATAGGGGCGGGGACTTTGAGTTAGTATGTTTCGTGAACAAACTGTTTTTCTGATTTCGTCCTATAAATCCTTCGTTGACCGGACTTTATATAAGTAAGATAAATCAAAAACAATGTTTGTGACTTGCGAGATAGGTGATAATAAATATTCTTACCGGAGGCAAAAACACTGCCATCTCCGATCACTTCGTGGAAAAAATTCATGAGATCATCTTTTTCCAAGCAGTTTTTCAGAATAATATCTGCGACTTCGGGGTCAGCGACCGCTGAAATAGCATAATGCTGGTTATTATTTAGATAAATCTTAAATTTGCTGTTTCATTGCTTATGGTTGCCAATCCTAAATATAATTATAAAATCGCAGTATCCTACCTTTAAGTCACACTGTTTCAATGTGAAACCCACACCGCAACATGCTGAGTTGACACATATTTGGCTCGACATTGGGTGGTTTGCCAAGCAGCTTGCGGAAGTACTAATGCTGGGATGTTTTTTTTTTATTTATTGAGCATAGGTCTTGGGTAGATTTTGATTTTATCCTGCATCCTTATCATATGTTTAATTTTTAGTACATAATATCTTAAACTAAATCGCTTATTCCTAGTCTTAGTCTTTCATAACCATGTTATGTGTCGTGCTAAATAAACTTATTTCGTTTTACATCCTAGATTAACAAAATTTGGCTCGACATTGGGTGGTTTGCCAAGCAGCTTGCGGAAGTACTAATGCTGGGATGTTTTTTTTTATTTATTGAGCATAGGCCTTGGGTAGATTTTGATTTTATCCTGCATCCTTATCATATGTTTAATTTTTAGTACATAATATCTTAAACTAAATCGCTTATTCCTAGTCTTAGTCTTTCATAACCATGTTATGTGTCGTGCTAAATAAACTTATTTCGTTTTACATCCTAGATTAACAAAATTTGGAGGGTAACTAGTTACTTATTGATACTGTTCTTTTTTGTAGCAAACCGTGTTTTTTATTTAATGACCTCACAAACTTCGTGTGATAGAGATGTTTTTTTTTTGCTGAACCACTGAAGTTTAAATTTAAAAATGATGATACTATTGAACTACTATCATTTCAAAATCATTTTGCAAGCCACTACTATCCTAATCGATCCAAAACAGACATGGGGGGTCTAATCGATGTGTTTTCTCTATTGTCTTTGACGTCTTTGGTTTGATTGGCACAGGCTTGTCTGTGGTTAGTTGACGTCATATTGAGCCAAGGCAACTTCGGCGGGAAAAATACGAGAGGTCAGGCATTATTTTTTTTTTTTTATTGCTGATGGGTTAGCGTTTGGCTACCAACTCACTTTAAGAAAGCGAAGATGTAGCCTAAGATGGAATATATTAGGTAGTTCTAATCCTGGTATCAAACATAGGCTACTTTTTATCCCATAAATTAGTTTCCGTGGGATATAATCGTGGGAAAAAATGCGTGCGAAGCCGCGGGGCGCAGCTAGTTTTAAATAACTTTAGTAATTAAACACTAGTAAGTACTAAATTATTTTTATTTTTTGTGCCTGTAACTAAGTATTCGTTTATTGTATGTAGTATTTAATAAAATAATTCTCAAACTTTTTAAACTTTAGCGATTTGTTAACAGTTGGTTAGTAGTTACTTTAGTGATTATTTATCGGGTATTTATCGCGTACCTAAAAACAAAGGTGCGCGATAAATACCCGATAAATAATCATTTAATTAAAATAATTCTCAAATCTCATTTCTTGTTTGTTGAAAAAAAAGTACCTAAGCGTGCGCGAGGTCTACTGTTCGGAGAACTACTAGTAGGAAAAGTAGGATTCGATTATCAGTTCTATATTTTTTCTCATTTTAGTAACGCGAAGAGATAATCAGTGTTCAAAGCAATAAAGATTCAAATTTCTCAATGAGACAACACACTGACACATTCAACTGTTATGTAAAAGTTTTACATTAACAGTTGAATGAAAAATTATTGAACGAATGAGTTACCTACATTAGGTAACGTCATCATCATCATCTTCGTCATCATGTAGGTAACTCATTCGTTCAATAATTTTTGAATATAATAAGTGAATTAAAATACAGAGATTATTGACAAACAAAAAACATTATTTGATACTCACTTATATAAAGTTTGTTTGTGAACCAGTGCGCCACCGTTCCCCCGCAATCTATTGCGTCTCTGGACATCTGTTGCACTCCTTTCATCATTGCTGTAAAGATAACCATGACCCATCATTGTTTATCTACCTAGGAACAGGTTTTAAGGGAAAAACTATGCGCGGAAGATACGATTATCCCATTGATAATTTCACCATTTATGACTTTTTAAGCTCCTTTTCTGATAATCTCACAAAATCTGTGACACAATCAGGCTCCGCATTGCTTACATAATCAGAACTTACTGTTTCATTGTTGGAGGGTACTGGCAAAGCTGAAACTTTAAAATACCTAAACTTCTTATAATTACCTAAAAATATAACCCAACCATTTATTTTGGAAGTTTAAGGTTAGAATATAAATTATTGGCAAATTTCCAAAAACTTTTAAAATTCTTTTCCTTGTGTTTTAAAGCTATTTTATCCATTGTAAAAAAAAATGTTTAATTGAGAATATAAATTTTAAGATTTTAAATTATTATTAAAATATTTGATTGATAAAATATATATTTATGATATAAAAAACCATTGTTCTTTATTCCTAACGCAACATTTCAACCCTTGAACCCTATTTGAGCTATTTTTAATAGCATAATCTTTAATCCTTCAGCAGTAGCTTTTTTATATGAAAAATACATGTAAATGAATTAATATTTATAATTTTTTTGATTATCATTTATACATTTTTATTTTTAATAATAAAAGTTTTTATTTCAGTTAACAAAGTACTTACAGTACTGTAGTACTATAGCTTATCTAGGGTTATAAATGAAAAAGTATTTTTCCAACAATTAGTGTAACCACTGTATATAGTGTTAACTCTACCTACCTATCCAATAAATGCCTCAGATTATGCTCTAATGTAATTGTTTTTGCTGCTAGTAAATATGTTAATGTTTACGAGTATGTTATGTTTATACCTCGCACAATTGAGTTGACCCAGAGACTTACTTTCTGAGTCACCAAGAAGCCAGTACGCTTGCCCGAGCACCGGCAGGCTCATCATGGAACTCTTCAGTTGTTCTGCTAGCCTGGTCATGTGACGCTTCCTCCACTTCACAACCTGGTACCAGGCAACCAAGAACGCAACCAGGACGTAAGTTATCATTTTAGAACCTGGAATAATAGTAGAAATAGCATATTTTTTTTAATTATGTAAAAACTGTTAAAATAAACTAAGCAACTATTTTTAAAATATTTAAATGGTATGAAATTTACACTCCACTTGTTCTTATATATAATATTAAAATTTTGACATCACAATAATTTGTAATTTAAAAAATTTATTTTCTGTAGATATGTAAAATGTATTTATTTTTTAATATTTCAAGTTAGTAAGATAAACTACGATTGAATAGATATTGAGCTCGTCTTCTATTTTTTCCTTATTTCCAAAAGGATTTCGAAACCGATCTCGAACCGAAACGTAGTAAAATTATTGTTTGTCATAGAAATAAATGAAATAATTCACTTACCTGAAATACCACCTCAAATCACGTAACTTGTTTACTAATCAGTACTTATACGGGTAACCTTATCATTCCCTTCAAAATTCGTTTCAAAATTATGAATATTCTATGGCAGCGCAAACTGATATTCGGGGTATTTATAATATATAAGTATTTGACCCCCTAGCATGTTGACAAAGAAGTGTCAAAACGGCAAAGTTCATTTTTCTATTTTTAATTTCTGAATATTAAGCAGCTATAACACAAAAAATACCGCAGAAAGCACTTGCTTTGTGTAATTTATGTAACTCGTGTTATGGTCGTCTGGGACGTAATTCCACTATTTTTTAAACAAATGCTATAATGGCGCCACCGATTCAGATAGAGATTTACCCCCTTATTCATAATGGTCTTCTAACATAAAACAGTTGCTAAGTAGTGTTGTTTCTCAGTCAGACTTATGTCAATAGAAGAAGACAGAGCGAGATTTAGCAGTGTGCTAAGTTAGTAGACTAATATGAATAAGGGGGTAAGTCGTTAATTTATATGGTCCTCTATTACCTACCATAAGATTACAATCTCTATGGCATATAATAGCGTGTTAATGGCGTGGTGGGGCAAGTGTGGCCACGTGTTTAATACAATGTACTATTTAGCCGCCATGATATTGCATTTGCTCCCATCTACACCCAGTTTTCATATGTTAAACGTTGCACCAAACGCCCTGTATAGTAAATTATATAATGATGTCTATAGCCACACTCGTTGAACGGTCAAATTGTCAAACGGTTGTCAGAATTGTAATAGTCATGGCTACGGCATAAACAAAAAAAGATCGTGTTAATAGAACACCAAACGGTCGTAATGGCGGCGATTGATACGCGATAATAGCGAGTGTCATAGTGAGGCGATAATAGTGTCGTAGTGAGGCGATAATAGTGTCATAGTTAAGCGATAATAGTGTCATAGTGAGGCGATAATAGTGTCATAGTGAGGCGATTATACAAGTGGAATCAGTCTCCTGTACCGATGTGCCATTCGCAGCGAGCCGATACATCAAACATCCGTCTCGTAGCTCGTTGCAAGTGCTATCATATTTCGTACTGACTACACGAACGCTCGCTGTGAAACGTTACATTACACCCCCTAACCCCTAACCTGGTCAGTACCCGGCTGTATCCGGTACGTGTATAGAAACTGAACATTGTGATGTGAACGTGATCCTTCACAGTAGCGCTGCCGTGTAAATCCAATACACTGTAAGTTGAAAAAGTGCGTTTTGAGTAAACGCGCAAATACAGGGGCATAAAACAGATCAAATAATTATAATTAATTTTGTTTTAAAAAACTATAAACCGACTTCAATTTTTACTGTTTTTTCATGAATTTTCATGGATCCCATTGTCAGAACTGAACAAAATAAAAAGGGACCACATGGGAAGCACCAGCTTTCATATAAAAAAAGAATCATGAAGATCGGACCACCCAGTCAAAAGTTCTGAGGTAACAAACATAAAAAAAAAAAAAAAAATATACAGACGAATTGAGAACCTCCTCCTTTTTGAAGTCGGTTAAAAACGATTGAGCCCTGTTAACGCAAAACACTGTAACTCAACATACAGTGTATTGGATTAGAACGTCAAAGCGGTTTAGCCATGTAGCAGGAGTAGCAGAGGCTACGAGCCCCGCGCTTGTGTCCAACACAAATATTTACAGTAAAAAACTCGCAAATTTTAAGGATCGCTCCGCTCGCCGATAACAATTATAGAGGTAGCTTCCGGCTTTTGTCCCGAGTTTGATCCCGTTTCAGTTCTTTAGAAATAATAACTAGATAACTAACTAGAACAAAACGTACCGCTTCGCTAAGTTTTCATTATTGAATTTACCTTCGTCCTAAATTTGAAACAGTAATGTTATTCAAGGGCACCCAGTTCACATTTGCTAATCGCGCCCCTCGCTGTCTTAATCCGCCACTGATATTTCACCTTGGATGCTGGTGTTTCTGCGTCTTATGAAGTGATTGGAATGAAAACTCACACACACATAGATAATTTTTCTTCGTCAACGGCCGATTTAAGTTAGATAAAAGATAAAAAACATTTATAAACAGCAAAAACAAAAGGTGCGGACGAGGTTTGCTCTTGGGTAGCAATCATCTTGCTTCTGTAGTCGGTTATCGATATGTTACACAGATTATTGGTCCATAGTAACCATGAACCAATAATCTACAATTATTGTATGAACTATGACTATAGTATTATAATAAAGTACTTTATAAAATAATTGTACGTAGAATTATACTAATTAGGATTGCAATCATGTACGTATAGGTACCGGGTGGCGATAAGCACTCTTAAAGCCAAAAAGGGGAGTGTAACATTATAATATGTTTTGCAATTACAGGGCCCTAACCACTTGTTCATGTTCTTTTCTTTCGTGTTGAGGTTAGTTCATCATTTCGGAAAGTTGATGTGAAGAAAAATCTATTAACACTTTATTGCTTTTCTTATAATTCAACTTTTACCTACTGTCAGTTGCTTGCGAATAATTGGCCATATCGTTAAAATAACACGTATTATGAAGATAACTTTAGACAGTCTAATGCAGTTCCTGTTGAAATATTAATTAACTGGATAGTCGAACAAGACTCTAGGGTAGAGGGCTCTAGGGCTACTTGGACCTAATAAGAAATTTATTTAGTCTGAGATGGGCTAACTTCAAGTTATTCTCTATGTCTAGACTAAATACGGCAAGCGTCAATCAGACAGGGCGCTATAAATAGCACTACGCATAAAACATAAGCCTCCTGGTGGTCATAAGAAACAAAAAACATGAACAAATTACAGGGTTGTTGTACATTTGCCACAAAGTTAATTCGTCACGAAAAAAAGTATGTGTAAGTTCGCCACACTTCTATTTTATTATTTTTGGTTGTTGTTAGTTCGTCACATAGATTTTTCCGTAGAGACAGCAGAAAAATCAAACAATAAGAAGAATAGAACAAAGCAAATGTTTTCACACTCATAACTACGGTTAAATAAAATTCCATATAAAACGATATTACTTTTTAATGATCAGGATTTTGAATATGTTACCTTTATACATAAAAATAATACTGAAAAATAAAACAATACAAGGTAATAATCATTTTTTTAAACCTTACATTTTTGTACATATCACGATTGATTTAAATTAAAATTTAATCACAGAATAATCATCACATTTTTGCATTTAATCTTATATTTAAATAAGATTCAAATTAAAAACGTAATATTTTGTTATAATAAGATTTCAAGGAACCTTACTTTTACAAGAAAATCACAGTTCACAAATGGCTGATTCGCTCATAATTTGTTTTCATTTCTTTGTTATATGATGATACTAGCTGCGCCCCGCGGCTTTGCACGCGTTGTTCCTATGAAAACATTAAAAGGTGATTTTCATCCCACGGGAACAGATTTATGGGATAAAAAGTAGCCTATGTTTTATTCCAGTATTAGACTAACCTGTATGCAAATTTTTTTTTTTTTTTTTTTTCAATTCATTTATTCATTTGTGATACACAGGTATTAACATGGATGTTCAGACATAAATTAGAGCACTGTGATCTGCCAAATTTCAGCCAGATCCGTAGTAGTTTTGGCGTGAAGAGGTAACAAACATCCATCCATACATCCATCCAAACTTTCGCCTTTATAATATTAGTGTGATGATAATGACATGTTCTCAAATTTAGGGGTATATCAAATCTGAAATTTTTCAATTTCCAATCGTTATATTCAGCCTTTATTTTTATTTTCTGTTAGTTAATTTTTTTTTCTCGATTATCTTATAGGTATTGTAACCTGTTAATTCAAAATTAATTTTAGCAATAGGTAAAACCTTTGATTCATTACGAGCGCCAAACACCATTCACTTTACTGGCTAACCCTACTTTATGATGAACTTTACTTACCTATGACGAATTTACACATATTTTTTATGCATGTGACGAATTTACTTTCAATGTATGGAGTTTACAAAAATGTGACGAATTAACTTTGTGACAACAACCCAAATTACACATCCCATCATATAGATTACGAAAGGTAGGGAAATCATTTGTGGGCAATTGCGTAAGATTCTATAATAAGCTTTCATCTGAAGCAACTGAGCTCCCTATTCGTACATTTAAACTGTACATAAAACGAAATCTTATCAAGAAAGCCTATTACTCCGTAGCTGACTACGTCAATGATGTTAATGCTTGGCCGGATGTCGCCCAGTTCCACACAGACAATAGTATGTAAGACCAGTTAGACTTAGTTATCCTAAGATTGTATTAGTTGATAAGCGATAAACTTGCTAGTGGTTTCTTTTTCACTTCTTCCGCTAGTGGACAAAAAATTGAAGTGAATTAGAGTCAATTGCACCTTATTTCTTGTTTGATAGTAATAACTATTTATCAAGCTGTTTATATAGTAAAAATTTGACTTGTCTAAGTACTTATTTTGTAAGTCTAAAGAAATAAACGATTTGACTCTGACTCTGACTCTATAGGCCTTCCACTAGAGAAAAGCATATGGAACCATAACATTAGTAAGTGGTATTTAAAAAAAAACAAATTAAATAAAAATAGTTTAATTCAGACTTTGATGGTCCGGGTATAAGTTACTACACCCTTTTTAAAGTATATGTTACATTAAAGAAATTGTATGGTTTAAAACTTATTATCTTAGGTACTATTTATAAGTATCTAGTAAGTACAATAAACAATAAAATATATTGTAGTAATAGTGCGAAGGTAAAGTATAGTAAAGTAAAGTACAAATTTATTGCATCAAATACATGTAGGTAAATAAGATACATAGGTGGTGTTTGTTTATTTAAGAGACAATGTATTTCTACCGTTGTATTTCTACCGCGTGCAAAATCTGAGTACAATGTAGATATACGAGTATTTATAATTAAGTTAACAAATCAAATTGAAAGGAAGAGTTGGTTAATCATAACACTGAATAATTATTAAAAAATAATTGAAAATTTAAATTAGGATAAAGTGGTTTTTAACTTTCTCCGAAACATTGTGACTGGTAGTTGTCGTAATGAATAAAGGTATAAAGCTATTATTTTCCCCTTCTAACAGGAAACATTATAATCTTGAATTTTTGTAACATGTGTTTTTGTATAATATTTCGAATAATCTAGACTATCTCATCTTTCTATATATTTATAGGTATGTGCGGCAGCTGCGTATTTTAATTCGCTTAATGTTATGTGGTTAATCTTCTTGATCTAAAGCTTTTTGTTTCCCAAAGATAAATAATAAAATAAATAAAACATACGGCACTACCGGACTTCTACATAAAAGCACTGCACATTAAATTCAAAGGTAATATTACCTAATTAATTATAGTACCTACAAAATTTTTGATGCATCAAGAACAACAATCAGGCGTGATATTGCCTCATCTCAATACCAACTCGATATTGATCGACGTCCCTCATCATAACGTCGAACTCGAGGCGGAGTGGCTGGCGAACCTCTGATGCCGGCAGCAGTCGGAACTTCCGGAGTACGGTGCACAGGACTGTCTTCATAGACATCATGGCGTATTGGTATCCTATATATAAAGAAAATATATAAAATTTCACAATTTGCTAGGGTTTTTATCTTATATATCCAAAACTTGTGATTTTATTTCCTGTGGTTACGTTAATAATTAGCCAACAAATGTTTAAATGAATACAATAGGGTTACAAAATATTTTGTTATTTAATCCGTCAGTTAGGTTCTCTAATTAGAATCTAGGACAATAGCCTATTCAGATTGGTTTTTTGTAAACAAGTGGATATTTTATCTGGGGACTGAAAGTACAGTCCTACCAAATCGCAAGGAAAGTACAGTTTATCCTCAAGGCCGACCTAACGGGTCCACTTGCCCGGGATTTTTATAGAATCTAGTATTTCTGCGATCAAAGATCTCTTGACTAGTGCATATTGGTAATTATTAGCTAACATATGTAGCGCCATCTAGCAGATTTTTCTTGAAATTCATAGCGAAGCTAGTCTAGAATAGTTCAAATGATGCTTCATTAACTTTGCTTCTGTAGTTCCAGTAGATTTGGTTAGAGGTCGCTACAACCCAAGTATCAATATGGCAAATTCACCTTGAAGGTATCCGTTGCGTCGCACGCTGATAACTTTTTACGTCAGCTATCTAAGTACCTCCCCACGATGAAGGACTAGAAACATCTATCAAACAAGATGATGTCTTACCTACACAGTTCCTTGGTCCCCAACTAAATGGTATGAACGCAACTGGATGCCTCGGCGTCGGGTCTAGGAACCGTTCCGGACGGAACTCCTCGACGTCTTCACCCCAGAGGGCAGGGTTGTGATGCATTCCCCAGATGCTGATAATGGCTCCGCACCCAGCAGGGACGACCACTCCCATGGCTGAAACAAGATACAACTTCATAAGTTTAGAGTCCTTTTATACCAAGGCTTAAAAAAGTTTTTAGCTATGCCATGGGCAATAATTATGTTTTAATCAAGTTATGCTCACAATCTTCAAGAATAGAAGAAATAAAAAATATAAGGACTGAACTTAGAATTGTTTCTGGTAAATAGGCGTCAAGCGTGGTGCAATTCTATCACACTTACGTAAATTAATATCCTTTTCGATTTTCCTAATGACGACTGGAGCCGGTGGATACAATCGCAGCGTCTCTTTGCAGACAGCATCAAGGTATTTCAGATGATGTAGGTCGTCGGCTTGAACTGGTCTACTTGGGTCACTGAAGATTTCCATCATCCTGATGGTGTTGAAATTCATAATTTAATCGAAGAATATATGTCGTTACTAAAAATATCATGATTTACTCGTAGGTAAACGAACGAGAAGTACTTACCTACGAGTAAATGAAACTTATAAGGGAATTATAACTTATAGGGAAGTTATAATTCCCTTATAAGTTTCATAATACTTTTGCGGTAAATAGTTTCTTTTGATTGCGTTGACTAAAAGTATAGTTTTGTTAGCTTCAAGGGACTGGGTATTTAATATTGATTTATACTTGGTATGGCGTTTTTGTGACAAAGAACTTTGACAGACTGACGAACTACGATGTGGTGATCCTGTTATTTATTATTCATGTTTCTTTTTGAGGTACAAAACCCTATGAAAGTACATTATGAATGTAAGTTTCATCCCTTGACGAGGGACATTTTCAGGGCGAGTGCGGTTCTAGACGCGTGCGTTCCGCATCCCTTCGAGCAACTAACCCGCTTACATTTATAATGAATTCTTCAACCTACTAAAGTTCCTATGAAAGTACTCACTCTTGATAAACTTTTTCCTGAACTTCAGGATATGTAGCTAGCATCACCAGCGTGTACGCTATACCGACCGCGGACGTGTCTGTGCCTGCTGCAAGGAGCACCAAGCACTCTTCACGAATAGCTATGTCAGTTTCATCTCCTTCTGATTCGACCACTAATTCTACGAACGGCTTAAGTCGGTCTGATTTGGTTTCTGTGAAATGAATGAATATCAGACTATGACATCATACTTCATACCGAAAATTATTATAAATGCGAAAGACTTCATAGTTTGTATTTTAGATATTTGTTCTCTATCTTAACCGAGGAAAATGCGTGTAAAATTTCAATGAGTTATCTTATGGCTTTGGGGTCGGTCATGCAAAATTGATAGAAATGTCGTTTTTACAGATTGGTTTTTTCTCACCTTTACTGGGATCCTTTAAATTTGCATGATTTGTTCGCTTGTGTTTAATAATCTGAAACAAAAGTCATATAAACTTAGTTACATAATTTTGTAACGTATTTTTTATTCGCTAAATAAGTTATTATGACCTTGATGCTTATACCATTTTTTTATGTATAACGTATAGAAACGAATTGTGTCAGAAATAAACGATTTTATTCATTGAATTAGAAGTGGTATTTATAATTGAAATAGTTGAGCTTACTGTTGCAAGCCATCTATAGGTAGCTCAACTCTATCAAATCCAACCGAGAATACAGGAAATAATGCATGCTCTTACATCATCGATAAAAGTGTCAACCAGAGCTTTACTTTTAGTAAAGACCCGATGCAGATTCGACTGTTTGTAGATGAAGTCACTATGCAGCCACGGCTTGCAAACCCGCTCTACTACCATATGGAACAAATTGTCTACAGCTGATATGTTCGGATGATCAGTTTCTTGGGCTTTGGCCTGGACTCCCATAGTTGTTTCTATAAAAAGAAAGAAATTGTGAGACTAAAACTTATGAGATTATAAAAACATATATATAACATAACGTTGAGACTGGAATTATTTGCTTAATTTGTTTGAAATAAAATTTGCTTCGAGATGTCTCTCTACGCGATGAGAACTAATCGCCATGATCATTTATATTCATTTTCTGGTTTTTAAACTTATATAATTGAAATTGATTGCGTTCTCTAGGCACTTCTTCAATAGGAATTAGTTTTTGCTTGTTGCAATTATATGTTTTTGGGTGGTCATCAAAATTATCACGGCTTATGCTTACCACAAACGGCATCCATGGCATAGCTAGAAATCAACTTCCACATTGGATAAGGGCCCTGCCCTGCAATGTCTTCTAACTTCTTAGCTAGGACGGAGCTCTGAGTTGCAAACACCTCAACGAATCGATTTAGATTCTTCATGCTAAAGGTTGGAGCTAGGAACTTGCGTCGCGGTCGCCATTTTTTAACTGAAAATAGTTTAAACTAGTTTGGTTTGATAGTATCGAGATTTAATCGTCTCTTTTTAAGACGTACATGTTATAATATATGTATTTAAACGATCCCTTTTGTCTGTGTTGCCGCCTTCGTGAGGCAGCGTAAAAAACGCAGCGTCTGTGTTTGCCTTAGCAAGGCGGCGGCGTTTTCTACTCTAGACTCAAAAACAAGAATTATTTTAGAATCTATGATAGTTGGATTAGTTAGGTTGATCGAACGAAGGATTTATTATGTAGTTATATTTTATAAAATTTTAAAATTGATATATCATAGACACAATAACATTACATACCATTTCGAAGATATAATTTTTTTATGTGATCTGATGCAACCACAAACTGATCATATGATCCATTGAGAATAATCCAACTTATCACATTCGACTAGAAATTAACGGTTTCAGATTTTTTACCTGATCATAATTTGATTATTTTTTAAGTACGAGTAAACGATAAAACTACAAATTCTTTAATATTTACACTTTTAGGTTATTCGGGGCAAAACCATTTTAATAAGAACATCTTGAATGTTGATCTCGTTTATCCAAAGGAATCACCAAAATTGGTAAAGTAATCGGTGTAACCAATAGCTTTCTGAAGATAGAGCTAAAAAATATTTACAGAAAAGTTGTAGGTAAAGGCTATGTACCTATGATATTTGGTCGGTTAGAGTCCAAAATTCTTACCACAGGAGGAAAAACTGCCATCTCCAAATACTTCATGGAAAAAGTCTAAATAGTCATCCTTTTCTAGGCAGTTCTTCAGAATAATATCTGCAACATCGGGATCAACGACCACTGAAACAAAATGAGACGGATTATAGTATTATATTGTTTGCCTTTGACTTTTTATTCGTTGGCTATCTACGAGTACCATAATAAAAATATTGGGTACCTAGAGTATGGAGCAAAGTATCCCCTTCGGCGGGGGTTGCTAATTGATAAGAGGGATGGGCATGAACAGCCAATATGTCAATATTTTATATAATATTCAGAGATTTGCGTGGAATAGTAAGTAGGTAAGATCTTATGATTAAACAAACTAAGTGAAGTTCTATCACAACTATCCACAATAGGGTATATGCATGGTTTTTTTTAATTGATTATTTAGTAAGCTAAATAATCTTAATACGTTTATGTATTAAGATACGAGTACATAAACGTAAAAAAAATATAACACCTAAAAAAAAATAAATTATTGAGGTAAAAAACTAAAAGAAAACTACACTCAGTTTCGGGTGATAAAAACGCTGCCATGTTAGACATTGCATTTTATGACGTCACGGATCATCGAGTCCCATATGTAAACTCAAAGTCAAAACTTCATGCTCATACAAAAATGTTCAAGTATGACGTCACGCTTCACATGCCAATAGCGTTGCGTTTAGACATTTTGCTGTTGAGACTTAAAATATCTACTTTTCAATGATTAAATTTCACAATAACAACATCATACAATACCAAAATAAATACACAGATATATTTCTATATCAATAGAGAATACGTAAAAAAAATATTGGCTTTTTTGAAGTCACTTGCATAAACCCTATTATCTGAAAGATTAGCATAAAGGATATATTATAATATAATTAAAAGTATCGTCTGAATGTATTTTGAAAACGAATAGGCTACTTTTTCAACTAGCGGTAAAAGCAAAGGAACTTATTAGTCCATTATATATATTGAATATAACTCACATACCTATAAAGAGTTTATGTGCATACCAGAGAGCCACCGTCCCCTCACCTTCCATTGCTTCTCTGGACACCCGACAAATAGTTTTCATTATTTCTGGAAAGATAACCAGTTATTAATCCTATATATTCTCATTAAGTATGTACAACAATGTTTCCCATAATACTCCCCTGCAAATAATGCAAATCCTCTGAAATCTATTCATATATTATATCTAGCCGGTGGAAGTTAATGGCGCTTACCCGCTAACCCGTTCCCACCCACACGGGGTCTTTTATTTGTACAAAATGTGGTCGTGGCTGCCGCTCCGGCCACGAAAGTATGCAAAAAGCATCTAACAAGTGATAACAGTAATATATGTATAAATGTAATATATAATTAATAACAGCTGTGTGGTGCTGGCTAGCTGTGTGGTGCTGACTTAGAATTTGCACCACCACAATTCTTCCCGTGTCGTAAGAAGCAACTAAGGGATATCCAACGGGAGGCGGGCAGCGTCCCTTGCAGAACAATTCTACCACCGAGCTGCGATTCTCAACTCGCATGCCCAGCGTGGGGATTATGTGAATTACCCTCCCATGAGATAAACGCCTATAAGGCGCGTATGGGGGGAGACCTGCGTCCAGCAGTGGACCAATACAGGCTGTTGAGGTTGAGGTGAGGACGTGATAACTAACTGAGCGTACTTAGTGATAAATGTGGCCGCCCGGTTAACAAAATGTAAAAAACGCTAAAGGAATCCCAAAGACCTCAAAAGAAAACGTATTTGTGGAAGCTCACGAGCACTATTTCGTGCCAGACTTACTTTCTCCGTTACCAATGATCGAGTACACGTGCCCGAGCAGAGGCAGGCACGTCATGGAACTCTTCAGTTGTTCTGCCAGCCTGGTCATGTGCCGCTTCCTCCACTTCAGAACCAGGTAACAGGCAACCAAACACGCAACCAGGAGTGGAAGTATCATCCTGAGACCTGTAATACAGTTCATTGTATTAATTTTATACAATTTTATATAATTAAATCAACAAAACCTTATGTTATGAATGCTCAGCTTTAGAACTAGCTAAATATAGGTAAAAATACCTAGGCCATAAAAGCTCACATAAAGTATCAAACCTAATCTTACAACCTACCAACATTGCATGGTGTATAATTTCACTAATAAATTATTTGATGTGTGCGACTGTGCCACAGTGCATTTGTTCCTAACACTTTACATCGACTGTTTATATTGTTGCAGTACGAATTAATAAACTATGACTACTGGCAGAAGCGGCAAATAACAAGAACAAATTATTTGGGATTCTAGTAGGAGTGTAGAAGAGACTCACGTTTCTTCTTACATAAAAAACAAGAAACAAAGAAATAGAAAACCATGATCCCCAAACTATTTTTAATAGCAAGACGAGATCAAACACTATCGATACAAATAATCCAATGTTCCTTAGATTTTAAAAAGAATACCTACTATTATTTTCCATCTTTAATAATAATGAATGAACAAAAATATTAACTGAACATTGTAGTTATTCTCTTCGCTTACGACATTTCACTGTTTTCACTGTTGACCTCATGTAAAACTGACATTAATTTAAATAACAATATCATTGACATTCTTACACACGTTTCTTTTTGGATGACTTAACATTATCCAGAAATACATTATAAATAACGAAATTAATACAATTCAGACCGTAAAAAAAACTTTTTAATAAAAATCTTTATTTAAAACATTTTTACACTGATGATCATTGATCATAGACCTATTGAAAGGATGACACTACCGAAGGTTTACAAACTGTGTGGTAGTTTCAACGCCCAACTCCTAGATTTCCAAAGAAATAAAAAACACATTACTTACCAACTAATATATAAAGTTTACATATGTATAATATATGTATTACTACGTACCTACGTATGATTTTTGTTGCTGGCTATTACAAATTCACGTGAAACATAGTATGGTTTATAGGTATTTGTGTAAGTATGTGTTTGTATGGTCTCCCGAGGCACCAATCGGTAAATTTATTTTGACTGATTTATAAACTATGTCGGTAAACCCATCCTAGAGTTCTTTCCCCATATGTTATTTATTAAAAAATGAAAATAAAAGAATTTGCTAAATTTGTGTTGAAATACGAAAGTTTAAAAGCTTTTATTTTTCAAATGTATACTTTTTTACGGTATTAGTTGTATATATAAATTGATTTTATCCTTTGTTTTGGATGGTCAATATCAAACAGTCTTCTATTTATCCTTCTTAAGGTTCTAAATTCGACTTAATGTTTTTTGCGTTTGTTACCTCAATGCACTGCCCAGTGATCTGATCAGAAACGCCTACCTAATTTTGAAAGGCATCTAATTAGGTCATGATTAAAATCGATTTTAAACTGGTATCAATTTGAATTTCTAAACGATTTCTATTCTACAAATGGATGAACTGTTTGACCCATGTAAAGAAGTATTCTGAAATAACATTTTAGAAAAAAACTAAAAATTTAGGTTATGAATCCTAAAACAACAGAATCTACACCAATTTGTACCCTGTTGGGCGTAGAGTCCGTTCAAAAGAGAAGATTCGTGGCGTTACAGTGAACTAACACTTTTAGTCGTACTGCAATGACAGATCAGTGTTGTCAACGCAACAAAAGTTTTAAATTGGCGCCCTCAATTCCCACGACTCTTCTCTTTTTGAACAGACTTCATCAACAAGTGGAAGGCTGACCGAGGTTGGTAAAAAAAATATGTAGGCACTAAAGTACAGTAATTTATGTAATCCTTCAATTGTAATCCTTTTTCTGTAATTGTTATCGTTAAATGTACCTAATCCTGTCTAGTCATCTAGTCTAGTACCTACCCATTACACAGGCTCTGCTTAGCTCAAGCCTAGATGATGCTGTGTGGATTCTCCATCCACATAGCATCATCTAGCATTATTAATTTAATTGTTAAGGCAATAAATACATTTGCGACTACGAGTTCCAACACAATGTACCTAATTAATTTTTTTTGTAAAATAAATAAATGAAATGAAATAATTAGCTTACCTGAAAGACCACCTCAATGTCCACACAATGATTTACAATTAATTCGTTTAATAAGTATTTATTATACAAGTGGGTCACCTTATACCCTTAAAGTAGGTTACCCTTTCCGCTTCGATATTATGAAAATTCTATGGCAGCGCTAAGTGAAATTCGAGGCATTCAAACTTATTATTCTTTAGCTTATTATTTTTTAGTGAGAGATACTTATTACTTGACGGAGACCGCGACTTGGTAAACGTAGTGTCCGATGCCCTCCGGTCAGGTGGGATGACGATCTTCCAAAAATGATAGCAGATGCTGGATTAAACAAGCTGAAGTGAAAACTGCGTCCAACAGTGGACCAATATAGTCGTTTTCTGTCTGGACAAATACCCGTAAACGGGTAAATTATATTAAGTAAAGAACAATGAACCATTATGCAGTGGGTAAAGCAATTTTCACACAGATTGAAAAATTGATAGTTAAGTACAGTCACCGCCTAAAATTGTTGACCAGATGAAGACACAGAAACGGTTAAACCAGACCACTCCTAGAGCCGCAAAACCTTGCTAAAAGTTTGATTCCTGATTTTGACGCATTCGACGTTAGCTAGGTAATGAAAAGGTTATTTCTATTTCCCCCCCTCTTTTGAACAATTTTTCTCAAGGGGAAAACTAGAACTATTCTTTTTAAAGTCCAGTTTCCAGTTTCAAGGAGAGAAACTGAAATAACCTTAATAAAATAGCAAAAATTATTTCAAATCTGGATTTAATCTCGGACGAAGTAAAAAATCAGGACAGAGTTTCGCCGGCCGACTCACTGATGGAGGCAAAACTAAGCCTAGCCGTGTACATACACAGTTACCCGCACAGACTATTACGAAACTAAGCCATACCTTGTCAGTCGAGCTATGCCGGCGCGCGGAGTGTCACGATATTATATTTCGTATTTTTTACAGAAAAAATGACAAATTGTGTTGTAAAATGGTGTAAAAACCAATCTTCAATACACAAGAAGCAGGATGGAATCACATTTCATGCTTAAGTAAACTTAAAAACATATGTTTTTAGTAAATCAACTTTATAAATTATCATGACAACTTGGAACACAAAACCTCCACAAGTGCTGCCAACACTAAGCGTCACAATAGTCCCCGTTTGTTGAGGAAGTTATTAATGTGACGTGAAACGTAATGTTACACATTCATTTACTTACCTATTTATTTTTTATCCGACTACCAACGGAGCATGGATATAAATAAGGTTGGCTTCGTTTGTATGTTTGTAAGTAGCTGATTTTATTTTCTCACGTAGCGATGAAACTACAAGTCCGATTTCAATAAATGAGGTGTCTAATGATTCGGATTGATGCCCCGGTAGTTATAGGATATATTTATAACATCAGACGAAATTGGGGGCTAAGTATGGGTCTAAAAGTTAATTTTTAGTAAATATGCTCGGCTAAGGGATATCATTAAGGATATGCAAAGACAAGGACATTTTTAGGAAAACGTATATCTCGGGTCTGGAGGACGTAAGGAAAATGCAGACTTTTGAGATTTGGCCCCCCGGAGCCAAATCTCTTTCTAAGTGTACATTTATTGTATTTATGGAAATAAAGCATTTTTGAGTTTGAGTTTGAGTTTGGAGCAAATCTTGCCCACAGACTAATTTGGATAACAACATTTATTGCGTTGCATTCATATAGAAAGGCATAATTTTTATTGCAAAAAAGGGATTACCTTATTACCTTGCCCCCAGCCCTTCTCCCCCTTTTGTAAGTGCTACTGAGGGTTTTCGATTGCAGGGAGAGAGGCTTATTTTGCATGGAAATAAAGAAAAACCACTCCCCTCTCACCCCCTTTTTCTTAGCCTCCGTTGAGATCTCCCGAACGCAGTGACTTGAAAGATTTTTTTTTTCACAGTCATGTAGAGGAAAGATAATATTAAATTTAAAAAAAAGTTTGCCTCCCCTACCGTCGTATACTCCTTTTATGTAAAAATACCAAAAATTGGCC
Source organism: Eupithecia tripunctaria (assembly GCA_955876795.1). NCBI lineage: Eukaryota > Metazoa > Arthropoda > Insecta > Lepidoptera > Geometridae > Eupithecia > Eupithecia tripunctaria. The sequence continues at coordinate 1,184,503 of OY041604.1, forward strand.
TCAAAATTGTGAAACCGTTGTGCGTTAATAATGTAATGAAAGCATAGTGATAGTTAGTGAAAAGCAATATAAATCAGTTGATAAAAACGATTTATTGGCAAGTGAAATTAGCGTTCCCTCCCACTCATCATGGCTTGTTGTGCCTTTGCTGCCAGAACTCTTGTTAGTCCGTCTAGGTTGACTAATGCAAATAAATGTCAATGTCAATTATTACTTACTGCCATGGCGCGTTGTTTTTGCGCTGCGTTCACACATACTTTGTCATAATCGTTTTATTAAGTTTTTTTATTTTATTACCTACTTTGTCTGTTCGTGACGTCACTTTTTCGGGCTCTAACGGAAGACCAGCGCTGGCTAGAACTCTTCCGGGAGCCTAGCAAGCATTTATGCTGAGTTAGGGCATTTTTATAACAACTTTTACATAACTACATCCTATAAGATTGTATTTTGATTCTACTTACTCATAGTTGTAGGATACAATATTCGTATACTAAGTTATTTCTGTTGTTATAAATAAATGTATTTCTTTCTTTCTTTCATCGAAAGTTCAGCACTTTCTATACCGCTAATAACACTGTGCACAGGTCGATTACGAAAAAAGTTTTTGAGAGCTCGATAGAAGTTAACTTTTATCTCGCTTACACTTAAAATAAAATAGAGACATACACAATATTCCGTAAAAATAGCTTCTGTTAAACCGGGGGCACTACTGCGCGCCCGGTGGTGGCATCACATAGGTGGAAGCTAATCTATTTCGTGATTTTGTGTGTAATCGGAGTTTTGAATTTGAATCTTCACCAAAATTATTTTAAGCGGTGACTGTACCTAACTAAAGGTGTACATATTTGCGATAGTTCCTGCAAGCAAGCAAGTGTGTACTCTAGCTCGAGCCCTAAGGGTTCCTTATAAATAAAAAATAACCTAATTTATCATATTATTACGTTTAACATAGGAAATTTTAAAAATCTATCACAAGGCTATTTATAATTATATTTTTGGACAACTTATACAAGTGACAAGTAGGTATATAAAAAAAACTATTCTAGCATGTTATTTTTAGGCAACGCAGTAACGTGAACAACTTTGTAACTCAACCGCTCCTTCCTTGATTTTCTTTCTTCCATTTTTCCTTTTGACTGATGGAACCCTAAGATGCAACCTTATATAAAGAAGATTAGATCTAATTATTTAATTAACTTTTTTGTCCTATTACTATGGCTAAGTTTGTGATTATGTTTAAGTTTTTTATTATGTTAAACCCTCATCTTGCGGATCCAAGAAGTAATTAAGCAGAGAGTGTGATGACCAAATAAATAAAAATAGAGTTATGAATACGCAATTTCATGACGAAAAAATCCAATTATTTTTGAAAATGTTATTTATAAGGTTATTTTTATCCCTTGCGAACATGTGGGTTACACCAGGTTACACAGAGATTTAGGATAGTACTAACCTTATGAAGATAAAATTTGAAGACAGGATACAAAACAAAAAATCAGAGGTAAGCCTAGAGGTCATAAGATCATTAAAATGGAATTGGGCTGGGCACATGTGCAGGATGAGAAATAATCTCCCTGATTCTACTCTCCATTAGGCCAAAAAAACACAGAATGGATCCCAAGGAATGTAACGAGATCTAGGGGTCGACCGGAGAAGAGATGGCAAGACATATTTACGAAGAGTCCTAACTCAAACTCAAACTCAAACTCAAAAATGCTTTATTTCCATAAATACAATAAATGTACACTTAGAAAAGGTCAAATCATATTAAAAAATACACTGACACGGAAATAAAGTGGTATTTTTGATCTAACTGGATGACAAAGGCCAGAGATAGGAAAATGTGGAAGAAACTGGGGGAAGTCTATGTTAAAAATGACGACTACTAATTTAAATCATCATCAGCCTATATTAGTCCAGCTGGACATAGGCTCCCCTAATGAGTGCCATAGCGCCCTGTCTTCAGCTTGACGCATCCAGCATCTGCCTGCAGTATTTCGCAGATCGCTGGAGGGCGCCCTACAGAACGTTTGCCGAGTCACGGTCTCCATTCATGAACTCGTTTACCCCATCGGTTTTTTTTGTTTTTTTTTTATCAGAAATAGACCTTCGTTTGACCGCAATCTGCGGAAGCGAAGATGCGGCCGAGGATTTATCACGAAGGTCTAGAAGATGGCTACTCCGGACCATATTCCGAAACATAACGGCCAGTCCGGAGGGTGATGACAAGCCACGGCCGAAGCCTACCACCAGAGGGAACCGCTCTTAGTACCACCTAGAGGACACGTGTAGAGTATCAGAGGGTCAACACTACTGACGTGAGCGATACTATCCCCCGGTTGTCAGTTCTTCGCGAGATATGGCCGGCCCACTGCTACTTCAGCTTGCTATTTCTATGTCGATAACCTAGGTTCTCTGTCGGATGTATTCGTTACGAATCCTATCTTTCAGAGAGACTACGAGCAAAGCTCTTTCTATAGCTCGCTAAGCGACTTTGAGCTGGTGGACCACCCTATCGTGAGTGTCCACGTCTCAGCTCCGTAGGTCATGACGGGTAGGACGCACTGATTGAAAACTTTCGTTTTTGTGCATTGCGGTATGGATGACGAGAAGACTCGACGTAGTTTTCCAAACGCTGCCCAGCCTAAGTGGATCCTCGTCTTGGCCTCTTTCTCAAAATTGTTTTTATCTAGCTGCAGAATTTGTCCAAGGTACTCGGAAACAATTTCGAGAGGGTGACCATGTACGACGACCGGCCCCGGATCAATCTAATTTAAATAAATGTTTGTTAATAGAAAGTACATAAAGTAGATAAATAAGACGTAGAACTAAAAAAAAAAAAAGCTTTTATTTATAGAGTAAGTACTCTATTTTCATTTTTATTTTATTTTACTTACTAGTGACCCGCCCCGGCTTCGCACGGGTGCAATGCTGATGTATTATACAATATAAACCTGCCTCTTGAATCACTCTTTCTATTTACAAAAACGCATCAAAATCCGTTGCGTAGTTTTAAAGATCTAAGCATACATACGGACAGACATACAGCGAAAGCTACTTTGTTTTATACTATGTATTGATAGTGTTTGTGTGTATTTGTGTCGGCCTCTGCTGCGGAGCTGTGTGGTGCTGGCTTAAAATTTGAACCAACTCATCTCTTCCCGTGGGTGTCGTAAGAGGCGACTAAGGGCTATCCACCGGGGGGCGGGCAGCAGCGCCGAACAATTCTACGACCAAACTGCGATCCCCAACCCGCATGCCCGACGTGGGGATTACGGGCATTACCCCCCATTAGATAAACGCCAATAGGGTGCTTATCAGAGGGAGGTCTGTCAGCCTCAGAATAAAATATTTTTTCTGAGGTGCCTGCTAACTCCAGGCCAGAACATGAATATGAGGTAATTTATATGTCCATGATGGCACCCATCAGTTATTTTATTTAACTTCATAATTATTATAATCTCTTCTTATAAAATAGTAGTATAGTATAAAATAGTACAAATTACTTGTTAGCTTCCTATCCCCCGGTTTCTCGAACGCTTGTCACATTGAATGGATAGTCAACGGCTTGTTATATACGCACTGCGGAATCTGACAGCGTGAATTTTAATCTCGCAGAATATAACCTGCGTGCTTAACTTAACTTACACGCACGACAAATAAAATTCCTTGCTATTTTAGCTACCTACAACATTATAGTGTTCCAAACATTCATATTTTTCCGCTAGTGAACTTCCATTAAAGTTACAGAATTCTGTAAAAAAAACCACGCGAGTAATAAAAGCAGTGCGTGTACAGCCTGACAAATTGTCAACAATTTGTCAGCATAATAAGCGTTCGAGAAACCGGGACTATCAATCAGTTAACAAGTAATCAGTGCTCAAGTAAAAACCAATTTCTCGGAACTTTCAATAATTTACAATAAAACCAAAAAAAAATTGAAATATTTTATTGCCTAACCTGAATACCCACTCGGTATTTATCGACATCTCTCATCATAATGTCGAACTCAAGGCGGAGCTGCTTTTCGACCTCTGATGCCGGCAGCAGGCGGAACTTCCGGAGTACGGTGCACAGGACTGTCTTTATCGACATCATGGCGTATTGGTATCCTACAAAGAAATTATACAAATCAGTGTTATGTAAAGGTTCATTAGACTGATTGTCTCGTTTTTAGATATTCATAGTGGTATATATATAGAGACATCTGATCAACTTCATAAAACAATAGATTTGGCATCATTGCACGTAGGTATTCCGGAACAGCCCAGCAGGGGTTTTTTAATCCGTCAGAAAGGCTGTCGGATTCGATATCAGAACCTATTGACAAATCAAAATAGCGTTCTGAAGTTCCGTCGGAATAGAATGAAAATGACTGACAAATCGACTGTGGACTGACGTCAAACCACATACTTACTCGTTAGTTATACTTAAAGTAACGTTCAAAACAAAACCTTACCAACGCAGTTCCTTGGTCCATAACTGAACGGTATGAACGCAGCTGGATGCCTCGGCGTCGGGTCCAGGAACCGTTCTGGGCGGAACTCCTCGACGTCTTCACCCCAGAGGGCAGGGTTGTGATGCATTCCCCAGATGCTGATCAAGGCTCCACACCCAGTAGGGACGACCACTCCACAAGCTGTGATGTGATTTAAAAAATCAGAGCCTTTAAGCGTAAGGAAGGAAGAATCACCTGAGGCCGGAAAGTTTACTGGGTTATGCATAGTTTAGGTTCTTTCATTCCACACATTTATACATGCTCTGCTTAGCTTGGGGTTAGATGATGCTATGTAGATTGTCCAACATTATTATTATTGAATAATTATATTTAACGCTTTTTAAGCTATTGCATAGCTTCTATCGCGGGCCTTGAGCGCGGGGACCGAATCCAGAAATTCCGTAACGAAAAAACCTTGACGTTTGTCTCTTTAGTTCAGCAACTCGCCTCTAGATGGCATTGCAATAGCTTTACCGCGGCAGTCCCCGAGTGCCACACGTCTTTTTATTAATTTATTTATTAAAAAGGAACGCCAACAGCGTATACATCAAGCATATCTAGTTTTTACTTAGTATCTAAGCAGGTTCTAATATATAGCGGACACAACATTATTTGATAAATATTTTCTTACAATTATAATATAAACTATACTCAATTAATAAATGAGATGAAAGTTAAACATTAAAAATATAGGTAATATATAGATGATATGGTTAAACTTAAGAAACATTAATAAACTACTACATAACCACTCAACAGTCCAGAACGCGCGAGCGGATCTATCCTCAACTGTCCGCGCGTTTGCGTCGCTTCTAAGGCAGTGACGCGCCACGACCTTTTCGACAAAAACGTTTGTAACTTAAAAAGTACAGCTATAGTAAAATAAAAAATACTTACTAAAAGATAAAATATTATTTTTTTTAAATAAAAAACAAAACAAAATTGAGATCTAAGAAGCATTAAGTTCATATTGTTCATGCCGGAAATGTAAAAAAATTGAAATGAAATAAAAACCTTATCTAAACTTCAATTTATTGAGATTACCACTAAAAATGTCTACATCAGGAACTTGTTTGACAGTATAGTTATATAGTTTACAGAGCTGAACTACTGCAGCCTGTAGGCCATTATTAGAGTTGCAAAAAGGAGTGTTGAAAATGCTAGTGATGGGATGTCTGGTGTTCCTGGTAGGTACTGTAAGACTGATGTTTAGCAGGATATCTTTACAATCGACTAGACCGTTAATTACCTTGTGTAAGAATGTTTGTTGTAAACGCTTTGCAATTTACTCTACTATACCGGATATTAAGTTTTTGTGAACCCCTGATAAGTGCCTTATGGGCTTTTATCTCATGAGAGTAATTCCCATTATTCTCACGCACGGCATGCGAGTTGGCGATCGTAAGGTATGCAGAAGACACTAACGCTGCCCACCGGTGGATATCCCTTAGTCGCCTTTTCCCTTAGCCCGCGCTCGGGTGGTGCAAATTCTAAGCTGGTACCAAACAGCCCCACCACCATACCACAGGATATTTAGTGATCCTATAGCACGATTTTGCATAATAATATGCCCGGAAAAAGAAAAATTAGGTCATCATTTAAGTACCTAGGTACTTACTCAGTTTTGTTTACATATATTTTGCATAAATATTCATCAATGTCTTTTCCTTTGAATGTTTGATAGAAGTTTACGATACAAAGTATCAAGCTAACGATATTTTTTCCGTTTCGATGGCTATTTTGCAAACTTTCATTATATAGAGAAAGGGTTATAAAGAGTAACAAATCGAGGACTATGCCTGAATTATTCATAGTACCTACAAGTATAACGAAAGAGTCTAATGACTATAAGTCATCTCATATCCTACCTGCATACATCATTTAATTCACAAAAATTAACAGTAAATAATCTAGTTTTATACAGTGAGTACAGTGTAGGATAAGAACCGTAATATTATACACAAATCATGTGTAATAACATTGTTATAATAAATGATTTTATCGTAAGTGTTAGTGATTTAATTAGTACCCTTGTTGCCTGAAACACAGGATTACCTAGCTCAAGCTAAATTGTTATACTAACCTATATTTTTTTTTATAAGAGTGTCATTGAATAGATTATTATTTTTAATTTATACTCACGTAGTTCGATATCCATCTCAATTTTCCTGACGATGGCTGGCACCGGTGGATAGAGCCGCAGCGTCTCTCTGACCACAGCGTCGAGGTACTTCAGGCGGTGAAGGTCGTCTGCCTCTACTGTCCTGTTTGGGTCACTGAAGATTTCTTGTAACCTGAAACCGATTGAATTATTGTAATAACCTGTAATTTAAACCTGCGTCAAAAGTGTTTTGCCTATGCAACCTTTCTTAATGCAGCCAGCGTTTTTTGGATTCTTCAGACTGGTTATGGATCTGTTGAGATACATCGAGATTTAATTGATTGATTATAACCCTTTGGCCCCCTTGTCTCAAAAAAGTCTTCCCTCAACTGATTTAGCCTGTCTGCCACATATTTCACATCTATCGACCTATCAAGTTTCACGCAAATCGGATCAACGCAACGGTTGGACAGTTATGATCGAAGTGACTAGTATACCTACCATACTTAGTACCTATTCACTTTTATCTAAATGATTTTACTCTGTTAGCTAGTTTTAGTGTACCTACAACATGTTGGTGTTCAATTAATAAATAAATACAGCTAAATCACCCAAGCTGCCCCTGAGAACTTCGTTCGTTTCGCTCACTCCAATTAATTAGAAAGATACGGTAGTTCCCATAGTCATCAATGTATGATAGATACTAACACAACTTCAACTACATAGTATAAAACAAAGTCGCTTATCTGACCCTATATAATAGGGTATATGCATGTGACTTTTTATTATTTTTTTACCGTATTCTCTCGGTACATTTATTTTTGTATTTTATGATGTTAATTGCGAAATTAAATAATTGAAAGTAAATATTTTAAATCTCGACCACGAAATTTCTAAACGCAACGCTATTGGCACCCGAACCGTGACGTCATACTTGAACATTTTCGTATGGTTATGAAGTTTTGACTTTGATTTGACATAGGAATCCGTTAAATCGTGACGTCACAAATCGCGAGGGCTAACATGGCAGCGTTTTTATCACCCAAAACTGAGTGTAGTTTTACTTTTTCTTTTTTATTTGTTTTTTTTTGCTGTGTCATAATAACATAAACGTCTCGGTCTCGTTTGTGTTTTGCTTTTAAATCACCTTATTATAGCATCGCTGTCAGGAACATAGAAAACAATACACAGGTCTAGTGCAAATACGTCTTCACAGACAGTTTATTTATTAGCTTGTTACCTACAGATAATGAGTTCTTATTATTTTTATATTTTAGTTCCTACATTGCGTTACCCGGGCGCGTGTTATCGCAAAATAAGAATAAGATAAAGCTGATTTACTTTTAATCCATTTTTTATTTTAGTTCAGGGCAATGCGACCCCTGTGTAATTTCTTGCAAGATTATAATTAAAATAGTAATAAAAAAAACATGTATGTGTATAGTGTCGCGGTGTCTTTTATTTTATTTTCAAGTAAAGTTTACAAATATTTGATGAAAAATGTAGAACATGCCTGGATAGACCAGTAAGTACATGTTTGTTGACGGCTAATTACAAGTTTCCGTACTTGAAAACTTTATACATTTGTTCGGTATACCCAAATTACTCTTCCTGGATGGGTACAGTCGAAGTTTCTTTGTTTTCTCCTAGATCCATCTCAATATCCTTGTCTTAGATAGGTCACTAGTTTCAATTTCGTTTTCGTTATTTTATTAAAATAAAAAATGCACCGACCGGGGTGTGTGTATTCTTTTACTGTGAAGATGATATCCGGCTAGCCGAATTTTGGCCACGGAATAGTTAGTCTCAATGGAGACTACAAGGAGCGCCGAACATATAATATAGTGCATAAGTGTGTGGGCATACACAGACTTTATAAACCGAGTGTACTACCGATTGACCCTTCTGGGGAGAAGTCAGGCGCAGAACCAACGGCTTTTTTATGTGTAGGTACACCTACGTTATGTGTATGTTATGGACAGAAGTAAAATTATATTAATTGTGATGTAGGCGACCTCTAGGTTAACGTAGCAAAACTAAAATGTCAACAGAGGCGCCCATGAAAGTTACACCAGAAAAACTGAAGCTATACTTACCTGAGCGCTTCAATGCATCTCCGTTAGATGTCGTTAAAACAAATTCCATCGGAAATTTAAAAAGTGAACCAATCCTAGATCATCGCGCAAACGCTTGGATTCAGTTACAAACGAGAATATATGACCATCCTACTACTATTATAATAATATTATATTATATTATATTGCAAACATGTATGTAAACATCTATGTTATGTTTGTTTGCTCTTTCACGCAAAAACTACAGAACGGATCGGGCTGAAAATTTACATACAAGTAGTTCTAGGCCTGGCTCACCTAGTCTACTTTTTACTCCATAAATCAGTTCCCGTGGGATAGACGTGCGAAGCCGCGGGGCGCAGCTAGTCCGACTAAAACAGCGGTCGAAAGACCTCTGGGCTTTGTGGGACAGATGGTTCGGGCCCGATCCAGAGGTTTCCCTTTGTAACTATTTTGCGGAAATAGGGTATATGCATGTGATTTCAAAATGGCTAAAAATATATATACGTATTTTCTAATGATATAGAAACATATCTACATATTTATTTTAGCATTTTGAGATGTCTTTATTGTAGAATTTAACCATTGAAAAGTTGATATTTTAAATCTCGATCGCAAAATTTCAAAAAGCTACGCCATTGGCTAGAGCGGAAGTGACATCGCTGTTCACATTTCTTCTTTTTTTATTCTTGCTTGATGCACTATGATTTGACACTAGTCTGCCCCTTCACATTTCGTATTGTCGGTTATTTTCAGATTTTTCGGAAAACCTCTTTCCTGAGATGATCACTACTGAGGTCGTCACAAAAGGTTTTAATCGAATGTGAACGTCGACGTCAGATAAACATGGCGCCAATATGGCAGCGTTTTTATCACCCGAAAATGATTGTAGTTTTGATTTGTTTTTTTTTACCTTGTTAATGCGAAATTCAGTGAGCGTCTTATCATTCCTCGGTTAAATAATGACCTAAAGAATCGACTAAAACAATAAAAAAAAATCGATGCATATACCCTATTACTTTTTTATTCCCAAATTTTAATAAATTCAATTACATGTTTTCCGAGGCACAGAGGTGAAAGGTCTTGTTTTGGAAGACGCGGGGCGACGAGCGGTGCGTTGGGTCGTACGTTGAGCGTCGCGCTGGGGGTTTTACTCCGCTTCCGTCAACAGAACAGCGGCGCGTGCAGCGACCCCGTTTAAATAAAGAATAGAATAGAATATTATTGATAGAATAATTATAGAATAGAATACGCTATTGAAAAACTTCCCCTTGGTCCCCATGATTGGGACGAAACGAGCTGACGAGCGGCAATAATCCGATATCGCACTCGTAAACACAAACATATCGTATTAGATTGTGATGTTTATGAACAGGCGGGCCGTGAAAAGCGGCGGTGGCCACCGCTGTGACCACCGCGGTTTCCGCCGCGTGCGACGCGTAAACACAAACACATCGCAATGTACGTTGAGGTTTATGAATAGGCGGGGCGTGAAAAAAGGCGATAGTCGCCGCGGTGCCCGCTGCGTGCGACGCGTCAAATGAAACAAACGTGTGTAAAATCGCTTCTTCGTAAACACGACCTAAAGGTCGATTCACACATATCAGTGAACCCACAGTTCCGGCACAGTACCGTTACAGTTCCATATCCGTGCTACAGTGGTGCGTCAGTGCTTCAATTCACACATTTCAGGCACAGTACAGTTCTCTGCGGGTCTTCGTGCACGACGTTCCCTTCAGACTAGCGTTCCATTTTGTTTTCGATGCAGCGGCATCAGTGATCCGTGATAAAATATCGTCGTCGCCGATCACGTCCGTGATGGCCGGTGCCGGCACTGACACTGACGGTACTAAGACGACACTGACACTGACAAGTGTGAATACATCCATAGAGAATGTTTGAAAGAATAATTATCACTGATGCGTTACTGTGCCGGAACTGTGGGTTCACTGATATGTGTGAATCGACCTTAACACCGCCAGCTTCCCAACTTCAAGCACTATCACCTTTAACTGTACCTACCCTGGCAGCTGCACATAATTCTTCTTTGATCTTTGTTTGTCAACTTACTCTCGATAAGCTTTCTCCTGTACCTCGGGATGTGCTGCCAGCATCACAAGCGCGTACCCCACGCTGACCGCGGAGGTGTCGGTGCCAGCTCCCAGCAGCACCATGCATTCTTCTCTAATGACTAAATCACTTTCTTCTGTTTCAGAATCGAAGACTAATTCCACGAATGGTTTCAGTCTGTCTGCTCGGTTTTCTGACAAAAAAATGTTAGTTACTAAAAAGTAATTGTGTTCTATCTACTTATTTTTTAACAAATTTAGATTACTTAATCAAAGAAATATTGCCAGACAGCGGGGCAATGCAGCCAGCATCTTGGGTACGCTTGAGATTGGTATTGATAATGATCAGATTTGCAACAGACTACTGTTAGCTCAAATGTTTCAGCTGTGAATACTAGTTTTAATTTATTTATTTTATTTGATTGTACTCGTCATTTTCTTTTTCATTAAAAGTACATCTCATATAAAAAATATTAGTAACAAAATTATCTTAAAGTCAGTCATGATCATGAATCATGATTGTGATTTGACACACAACACGTAAAGTAGTATCGGTATTGAAGCTTCACTTATCATTACCTAAGCGATTCAGATCTTCATGATTTTTACGCTTTTCCTTGATGACCTGAAACAAAAGTCATAAAAATATATTTTTGGTAGCTTATAGCATAAGAATATTTGTCTATTCTTATACTTATGACTAGCTAATTACATACAATACAATGCAATACACACTATATAGCACACCATGAAAATCTAAAAAATACATGAATTGAGGGGAAAATAACAGAGCCACATTAGAAACCTACTAGACGTATTATACATTGCGTCTCAAATAAAAGCGGGTTTAAAAAATAATACAAAGATGCAGTTGGTTCTTACATTATCGATGAAGTTGACAACCTGAGCTTTACTTTTGGTAAAGGTCCGCTGAAGAGAAGTATTTTCGTAGAGCAAGTCTATATGAAGCCATGGTGTGGACACTCGCTTCGTTACTATGTGAAACATATTGTCCAACGCAGCCAAGTTTGGGTGATCATTTTCTTGGGCTTTGGCCTTCACTCCCATTGTTGTTTCTGAACAGAAGAAATAATATTAAATAAATAAAGACGTGTGGCACTCGGAGACTTCCGCGGTTAAGCTATTACATAGCATAAGTCATTATAAGTTCTCCTATTCGTCGATAGATGGCAAAACTAAAAAAAGACGTGTGGCACTCGGAGACTGCCGCGGTAAAGCTATTGCAATGCCATCTAGAGGCGAGTTGCTGAACTAAAGAGACAAACGTTAAGGTTTTTTCGTTACGGAATTTCTGGATTCGGTCCCCGCGCTCAAGGCCCGCGATAGAAGCTATGCAATAGCTTAAAAGTATCACCGCTGTGCCGGTCGGTTATTTTCGTTACGGAATTTCTGGATTCGGTCTCTACTCTCAAGGCCCGCGATAGAAGCTATGCAATAGCTTAAAATCATTTATACAGTACATACATATCAACATTGTTTTATTGAAACGATGAGAACTATGTGGTAGTGTCAACGCCCAAATCCTAGTTTTCTCAATAATATAATTACAAACATTACTTTCTTAGTCACTTACTATTTTTAAAAGCTATTTATTTATTTTATTAGAAACTTACTACATATGATTTTTGTTTTTGGCAATTTCATTACAAATTGAGGAAGAATTGAAAGAAGCAATTGGTCACCATTTACCTAACTTTATTTTCTTTTATATCAAGCATGTGCGCTGTATTTTGTGCGATAGGTAATAACTCTTTTACCACAGACTTACCACAAACAGCATCCATGGCATAAGCAGAAACAAACTTCCACATCGGGGAAGGGTCCTGTCCTGCTATTTTCTCTAAATTATTGGCCAAGACGGAGCTTTGAGTTGCAAATATCTCAACGAACCGATTCAGGTTCTTCATACCGAAGGTTGGAGCTAAAACCTTACGTCGCGGGCGCCATTTTTTCACTGAAAAGAATTTGTTTTGCGTTGCAAAATAAACAATAATTATTATGGTGCGGTACACGGAAAGCCCTCGCACATGGAGTCATTTCTAAGATATCAAATAAATCCCAAAAGGTTGAAGAAAACTTGCTATTTGATTTCTTAAAAAAAAAGTTAGACAGATGATAATTATACTCGTACCAACGATATTATTTTGGTGGTACAATTTCATCCCGGCCTACTACCAGGGTTAAATTTGGTGGTAGGTCGGCAGTAATAATGATAATTCTTACCGGAAGTGAAAATACTGCCATCTCCAATTGCTTCATGGAAAAATCTCATGAGATCATCCTTTTCCAAGCAGTTTTTAAGAACAATATCCGCTACTTCGGGTTCGGTAACCGCTGTAACAATACATACATAATGCTGGACGATTCACACACCATCATCTAGTCTCAAACAAAGCAGAGTTTTGTGTTGTGTTAATATTTGACCAATGATTCTTTTATAGTATTGCTTCCGCTTCATATGTCATTTATTATTTGTTTATAGTCAATAGACCTTTTTAAGACTGCAATCTCACCTGATGGAAAGCAAAGATGTGGCTGTTAGTGTATCACGAAGACGTATCTGCTGACTTTAACAATATTGCGGAGACAAACCTGTGTTAATTTTTAGCCTAATCCATTAGTTATTATCACCATCTATACATATAGTAATAATGATTTAAAAATAACATAAGAATTTTGATTGCATAAACCAAACTTGCTCACTTAAATAGAGTTTATTTGAGTACCAGTGGGCCACCGTACCCCCGCATTCTATTGCATCTCTGGACAACCGCTGCAGTCCTTTCATTTTATCTGGAAAGTAAACCAAATGAGTATTTTGAGTTTAAACTTAGGTAGTCCATTAAATATTATTTAGTTTTACGAGTATTTTAACACTGTACATAGCCAAGGTCCGTTCGTGACGTCACTTGCATGGGCCTAAACGGAAGACCAGCGCTGGATAGGCCTCCTCCGGGAGCCTAGTCAGCATTTGTGCTGAGTTAGGGCTTTTTTAAACAACTTTATGTAACCTTATCCTAATAGGTGTGTTTGCTTCTCTATTTTGTTTCTATTGTTGTTATAAATAAATTCATTTTTTTCTTTCTTCTTTCTAAATAATCAAAATGAGGTACAAAATCCTTGAAGAAATGTAATAATTATTCGTGATGTTGTAAGTGGTAGTTTTGATGATTATTCAGTACATAGGTATTTAATTTAAGTTTTATCACACTAATATTATAAATGCGAAAGTTTGGATGGATGGATGTCTGTTACCTCTTCACGATGAAACTACTGAATGCATCGGGCAAAAATTTTGCATACAGATAATTCTTATCCCGGAATCAAACATACTTTTTATCCCATAAATCAGTTTCCGTGGGATAAAAATCACTTCCTAACGTTTCCAGGAACAATGCGTGTGAAGCCGCGGGGCACAGCTAGTATATTATAAATACGTATAGATTGATGGGGAATGAGGTGACTTACTTTCTGAATTGCCAATGAGGACGTAGGCTTGCCCGAAGAAAGGCGGGTTCATCATAGAACTCTTCAGTTGTTCTGCCAGCCTGGTCATGCGCCGCTTCCTCCACCTCAGAACCAGGTACCAGGTGACCAGGAACGCAGCCAGGAGAAGAGATATCATCATGAAATCTGGAGATGTAACAAACATTTTATTGATACGGAATAATAATAATAAAAATAATGTTGGACAATTAACACAGCATTATATAGCCCCAAGCTAAGCTGAGCTTGTGTTATGGGTACTAAATAACTGATATACATAATACAATACACTACATAGATAGATATTTTTTTAATAGTCTGCATAAAATCAGAATCAGACGGAAGTTTGTCAAAGTAAAAAAAAATTACATAACATTTCTTGTATCTGTTTTAATTGATTTTATTATATTTTGTGAGTAGATTATATTTTTTTCTTTCATACAACCACACAAATACTTCGAATGTTGGGATGCTTGTTACTTATTCACGCCAAAACTACTAAACGGATCGGGGTGAAATTTTGCACAAATGTGTATATAAACCTTGATTTTTTTATTCCTTTAAACACGTGTGAATCCGCGGGCAGAGACTAGTGTTTTTTTCTTGAATAAATTATCTTAGTCGACACTGTTCTAAAAACAGGGCTACGTACCTACTTGAACTCTTATAATACTCGTCTTCACTTTTTAACCTACTCTAAACCAGATCAAATGATGTTTTAAATTCTATGAGTTAATAACTTTTCTTCGCGTTTTCACAGAAGTTAATTATTTAAAGACATGCATTAAAAATTTTCTACTACCTTTCCCACTGACGCGTAAAAACAAAAAAAAAATTCAATCTCTCGGAATTAAACTAATATAATAAAATTAAGCTGTTGATCAAAAGCGTCTGATTTTGGACAAGGCACAGATTCTATTGTTCTTGTGTAGATAATATGTCTTTATTTAGTAGCTACATTAAACCATAGGTTATAACGATTACCGTCCATGACCTAAACCTGGGCAGCACCTGACCTCATCTTATTATACTCATAAATCTAGGCACGTTTTACTTTACCATCATAGCGAAATGAATGGAATTTTACGCATACACAATTTTCTTGCCTATTCTCCCTGCAGCTGGCAGCATTTTCATTACGAGTAAAAAATAGTTTTCGTTAAATAATTAATTCTATTTTAAAAAACTGTAAACCGACTTTTTTTTTTGTAACTTCAATTTGTATAGTTTTTCATGGATTTTCATGGATCCCATTGTCAGAACTAAACCAAATTAAAATGGGACCACAAGGGAAGCACCAGCTTTCATATAAAAAAGAATCATGAAAAACCACCCAGTCAAAAGTTCTGAGGTAACAAACATAAAAAATACTGTCGAATTGAGCTCCTCCTTGTTTTTAAGTCGGTTAAAAAAACCGTGCCGTGGTTTAATTTTATTTACAAATTGTTTAATTTATGTATTAAGTACATCTCACGAGTAATCTGTAACAAGCAAACCGTAATGGCATATCAAGCCTTTTAATAAGTACACTACTAATAATCGCACTAATATTATAAATGCGAAAGTTTTTGTGGATGTATGTTACTTCTTCACGCCAAAACTACTGGATGGATCTGGCTGAAATTTTGCATACAGGCAATTCTAATCCTGGAATCAAACATAGGCTTTAATCAGTTCCCGTGGGATGAAAATCATCTTTTAACATTTCCATAGAAACAGCGCGTTCGAAACCGCAAGGCGCAGCTAGTATTAACATAAAAATCTTACTTTATACAAAAAGTTTGTAGGGGTTTCCTTTTTGGTGTTGACAAAGGAATGGAACTTTTTCAAATACTCTGTTGTACGTCATAATGACATCATACAATCGATTCAAGATTTACGTAATGTTGCTTAATTTTTTGCTGATTTCATTTTGGTCATCTGTTTGTTTTTCATTTCATATTTATTGGTTTACATCTCAACCTCGGTCTCCTTAAGACCTCTTGAACAGCAAAGCGAGTCTTAAATGTCTTCAATGTCTGTCCTCTGTGGCGTAGCGAGCGAAGGTCCGCCTGTGACGCAGGAGGTAGCGGCTTATGTAGGTAATAGGTTTGTACGATCTGCAAATATTTGTTTCTCTTCAGGGTACTTTCTATGTACAAAAAAACTCTTAACTTAGTAATGTTTATTAGTTGGACTTAGTAAAATGAGTATTCTAGTAACCAACTGTAACACAAGCTCTGCATAAGAAAGCGCTATTTAGATTTAGATGATGCTGTGGGATTTTCCAGTAGGTATTATTTATTTATTGCATTTATTTGTTAGTAAACGAACAACAAAGGTAACAAATATTTGTGCCGGGCAATAAACTAATTATAACTAATTAATTATATTTTAATAAAAAAAAATATACAAAAAGTAGATCAACTTGGTTGGCTCATTAGATGAAAATTTACACGCTTCGAGTTACTTTCTTGTTTTAGCCGATAGATAATATATTTATAAAGTTGTTGTGTTTAGAAATATATTTAAAAAGTTCTAAAACATCTAACTTTTTACCTGAAATTACATTGACCGTCATTACCTCAACCTCAACCACGACAGTCTGTATCGGTCCACTGCTGGACACAGGCCTCCCCCTGTTAAGAGCCTTGTTGGCGTTTATCTAATAGGGATATTGGTGTCGATTCTGTTGTTTTAGGATTAGCTAATATTAGGATTTCGGAATTTCAAATAGATAAAAACGATTCTATGGTTGAAAAATTTGACTGATACGTTTAAAATTACGATGACAGCACTAAAATTAAGCTAATAATCTAAAACAACTCAATTTAGTTAAAATGGCTATAACCATATTCCTTGCGTAACATTTTAAATGTTTGAAATATGAAACTAAAGGGTTTAAAATAAGGATAACAGCTCTAAAATTAAAATTAATAGATCTAAAACAACTTAAATTAGTTTTCAGTAGCTTTAACACTATTATTTGCATTACATTTTAGCTATGGTAAGAAACTTCTAACTAATTTTAGCAGGCATCTAATTAGATCATGATTAAAATTTATCGATTTTAAACTGGTATCGGATTTGAATTTCTAAACGATTTCTCAAACAAATGGATGAGCTGTTTGACCCATGTAAAAAAGTATTTTGAAATAACATTTTAGAAAAAGACATATTAAGCTCACAGCTAAATCCCAACCACTCAACTCAGAGAGGTTTTGCGATTTTGGAAAACGTTCTAATATAGGTATTTTAAGGACCTTTATAGAGAATACAATAATTTTTTGGTCTACCTAGCATAGAAAATTTAGGAATCTTAAAATTTAGGTTAGGAATCCTAAAATAACAGAATCGACACCAATGCTCATAATCCGCATGGGCATGAGGGTTGGAGATCGCAGTTCGGTGGTAGATTTTTTCTGAAGGCGGCGCTGCTGCCCTCCCCGCCTCCTGTAGATATCCCTTAGTCGCCTTTTACGACGCCCACGGGAAGAGATAGGGTGGTGCAAATTCTAAGCCAGCACCACATAGCTAGCCAGCACCACACAGCTCCATCATTAGGGGTCTACATATTTTAAAGAAAAGATGGTCACTAAAGTATAAGCAATACCGTATAAGAACATTTCTCAAGTACTTAGGTACGCGTAGATAATTGCAAAATATTGTGACCTTACTCATATTTGTTTTCATCTACATAAGAGAGTAGGCAATTGAATACAAGTCTATAAAAGATTTGGCGATACCTGAGAAATATCTTGTTGCTAATTGTTTATGATACCGAAAGCATAGAATTCTATTAATACAAACGATTTTTTTTAAAAAAGGTTTGAATTCAACATTATTTTCGTTTATTGTAATTTTTTTTTTCACGGTAACTTATACATTTTCATTAGTCTCACCTTTGACATTAAATGGAGTCACTTCGTTCGAATCTCAACAATACCAAAGTAATTAATTATCGATAAAATTAATTTGACATTTGACAATAAAATAAATACTCATCAGTAGCTTACTTCAAGACATCGAAATAAAATTATTACAAAATGCACTTTATCATGATAACATATCGATTCTTATGTTGTAGGTACAGGTTTCATAAAAATATACTATATAAAATAAAATATGTAATATTTTTGAATAATATAGCAGTTTTTTTCTGTTTCACAGGTTACAAACAAAGTGTTATAAGAACAAAATAAGATTAAATTATTCCAATAAGTAAAATTGAAGCAATGTTTTTGGCAGTATTGGTGTTCTTTCTCGTGATCTGGATTCTTATCTCAAGATGGAACAAAAGGGGGATGTACAAACTGTGGAATCAGCAGAAGAACAAGTACTGGAACCTTCCGTTTATTGGTCACGCGTACTTGTTTATAGGAGACGATGAAGGTGTGTATGTCACTCAAAGATAAGGGCGTTAGATAGGCTCTTTCCGTAGTGATTCGCGCCGTGTTTTTTGCCAAACGATGTTTGTGAGCTCACAAACTTGACTTTGTGATTAGGAATCAGTGAGCTGCATGTTTTTGTGGTGTGCTTATTCAAAATAGTGCGGGTTATGTGATTGCACAATGTGATTGTGCAATAATAACAGTTAAAAACATTTTTTTTCTAAATGTATAAATAGCATCTATATTTTCTTTAAACTGGCCAGAATGAATCAAATCTAGGGTAAATAAGTTCCTTCTAGAAAAGCGTGCTTCATCTTAGGCTACATCTTCGCTTTCAGTGAGTCGGTAGCCAAACGCTAAACCATCAGCAATAAAATAAAAAAAAAATGTCTTCTGCTGGCATATCCCATGTCTGTTAGAGTCTGTCCGAAAAGAGAATTGTCGTGGGAATTAAGGGCGCTCGTGTGCCAATAGGGTATATGCATGGATTTTTTAAATTTTTTAATCGATTATTTAGGTTAATACATAAACGAAAAAAAAAATAACAGCCAAAAAAAAATTAAATTATTGAGGTAAAAAACTAAAAGTAAAATTACACTCAATTTCGGGTGATAAAAACGCTGCCATGTTAGACATTGGCATATTATGACGTCACGGATCATCGAGTCCCATATGTAAACTCAAAGTCAAAACTTCATGCCATGATGCATGATGACAATACAGCTCTAACTAAAAAGTATTAGTTCACCGTAACGCCAGGACTCTTCTCTTTTTAAATAGACTCTATTACAACATACGGCTGTGTTAACCTAAACAAGTGTAAACTGATAAGAGTATGTAAGCTCTGTAAGAACTTTCATAATTTTCGTGCTAATAGGAGAGTTACACTTCTTTAAGTATCAAGTGAAAATGTCAAGTGCGAGTAATCACTTAACACTTACACTTGTCGCTCCCACTTGATAAATAACTAAGTTTAAATTAGGCATTGCATTTGTTTACCTGGCCAACTGACGTCACGACCACAGAGTAGGTACTTTTATAAAAACTAGAAGCATCTTACGGTTTCACCCGCGTAGTTCCCGTCCCCGTGGGAATTCCGGCATAAAATATAGCTTATACATAGTCACTCCCTGAAAAGTATTGGTAACGAAATATTTTTTTAATCGAGCAAGTAGCTTCGGAGCCTATTCAATACAAACAAACAAACAAGCAAACGACCAAATATTTCCTCTTTATAATATTAGTATAGAGTAATAACTACTTAATACAGAGGGTTTGTATGTATATGCAATTTCTAAATCCTATTTCAGATCGTATGAAGGTTTTCCAAAAGCTCGGCGCGGAGGCCTACGAGACAGGAGGCCTACTGGTTTTGTGGCAAGGAAGTCGGCTATATGCGAGTAAGTTCTACGTCAGTAATAATAAACCTACCTCAGTAATAATTGACCCTTAGTTATTCGCACGAAGAAGTCCTACGTAAAAGGATGAAATAACGTTGGTGTTCTTCCAACAGAAACTATGGTTTATCCATTTTGAATGAAGCATGTTAGTAAACAAAGTACGACACAAACAACAAAATCTCACTTGCTTGGCGTCGAGTTTATGATATAATAATTGTAAGCAATTATTATTGAAGGGAGGGTCTAAAATCGACAAGTAATGAAAATTACTTATAAAAGGACGCGCCAACAAAGTGAATTTTAGGTTAAGTATGGGCGGTTTGTTTACGTTATGCTCCATTCAAAATGGATACGATATATGTTTGTAGTTAGGAACACTAATGTTTCATTCCATAACAAGACTCTTCATCTTTTAATTAATGGGTAATTCTGGTTAGGTAATGTTGATGAATACTTAGATGAAAATGAACATCCCTTATTGGCAGATATAAGTGACCCAGCGATTGCAGAGATTGTGCTCAAGACATGCTTAGAAAAAGACGATGTCGTCAATTGCTCAAGGCTGCTTATCGGAAACGGGAGCATATTCGCACCTGGTACGTAACTCCCTAACAGTCATTAAGGCGCGGAGTTAAATAAAATAAAAAATGATGGTAAGGAGTATGGTCACGCGTAGTTTCAGCCAGACGACCTCTGATGTTTTTGAAATGATAACGTCTATTAAATCGATGAACATGGGTAGCATGTTTAAAAAAGTGTCACATTGTTGATGATGTTGTCATGACGACTGAAACACTGAAGATTAAAGTTCAATTTTCGTCTAATAGATAGCGTTGATAGCTAGCTAACACCAGAATGGCAACGAGCAAGGTAAGATTTTCAATGAATTGAAAGACGTTATCACGTAAAATTATCGTTCCTTAACCGAATTTAGAGACAACCATTTTTTTAAAACCCGCCTTTTTACATCGGTCTTGAATCTCAAGATGTCTAAACGGAACGTTCTAGAAGGCTCAATTTTGTTTTGATTTCAGTGTCAATTTGGCGTCCACGGCGCAAGGTCCTGGCTCCAACCTTCAGTCCAAAGAACCTGATGCAGTTTGCACAGGTCTTCATTCGGCAAAGCTCCGTGTTGGTCGACCAACTGAGGATGCAGGCCGGGAAAGGCACCTTCTCTATTTGGAAGTATATTGCGACCTACTCTATGGATTCAGCTTGTGGTGAGTAGGTGATGGTGACTAGTAAACTTTTATTTTCTTTGCAAACGCTATAAAAACCTACAACAGACAAAATAAACGGTGGCTGAAAATCCATGTATTCTAATATTTATATTTTGATTATTTTAAAGAAACTAAGAACCGACTTAATTTTTAAACAGATTTTTTTTTTGCGGAATAAATATTTATCAGTTGGGAAAAAAGAAAAGAGATGATCACGTAGAAAAAAAATATGGGATCGTTTTAGTATTCGTTTCTATACAAAAGCGAATTAATCATCAAAGCAGTTTATAATTAGACAGACAAATCAACGAACAAGCATAAAAAGGTTTAAGAAAAAACATACATACCTATAGTCCGCGCCAGTTAAATTGAGAATATAGTTCGTTGACCTTTTGTCCGTTCAGTCAGAGGTGACAAACATTTGGAATCGAATTTAATACATTAATTTTGTTCTATATTTGCTAACAATCTAAAAAATAAAATCTAAATTCCGGTTATGAAAGTTTTATTTAATTTCATAAAATGTACAGATACATAATACCTTAAATAGAAGATACAAAATTATCCTTATAATTTTTTATAATTATTTCTTATTCCCCCACCTTTAGGTTGGTGGGGTCTTCTTTTCTTTCTCGGAGATGTAAGCGGTGGTGCTTCGCCAGAGGAACCTAAAAATCATTATCACAATATATGTAGTATCCCGTATGTACGGAGAGCAATATTGCATTATAGCATTATTTTTTTAAATAATTCTGGAAATTTTATTATAAAAACTATCGTAGTTTGACGAATTCATTACGGTTGTAATGAATTTAGTGCTCGAAGGGATGCGGAACGCGCGCGTCTAAAACCGCATTCGCCCTGAAGATGTCCCTCGTTAAGGGATGAAACGTTGGTGTTCTTCCAACACAAATAAGGTTCGTAGTTAACCCGCTTACAACCTTAATGAATTCTGGAAATGTTAACCCGGAATAATCTTCTTTTACGAACTGAAATAGATATAATATATTATCAAGTTCTCTATATAAATTCAACGTACTGCATTTTTGTAATAAATCTGTGACTAACCTGCCACAGCCGCGGGTAGGGTAGGTAGTAAATGACGGCAGCGGTGCGTGCGCCCACGATAACTTGACGTCGGACCAGCTTGTTCCGAATCCATAGCGTAACCAATATCTCCCTTTCTTATAAATAACCACAAATCAATAACAAAAAAAAACAGATATACTTATAACAAAAAACGTAACAGATCTAACAAAACAAAAGTTCGACAAAAATGTTATCAAGTTTTATGGAATACTCGAAGACGTTTACATACACGCAAGCGCTATCCGAACACGAATTATTGAACAAGCGACAAAATGGCAATCCAAAGATGGCGAGCCCCTGGCGTGTCAACTAGTGTCAAGTAAGAAAGCTGTGTAAGAATGTAGGTGTAACCCAAGTTTTGTTCGTTTTTACGAACTTAATTTGAAAGTGTGAAATGAATTGCTATGATATGTTTTAAGCACATCTATTTGAAATAGAACTTTGAAAAATCAAAAATCATTCTTATAAAGTCAAAAATTGGCATAAAATCATATGAATTGCTCTATAATGTGCATTTGATACAGTTGTTTCCTTTAGAAAAGTTAGAAAATGAAAAAACTAAGCATATTGAATCTCTTTATGAACTAAAATATGGTTAAAATATAGTTAAAAAATACATCTAAATTAATGAATTTTTCCTCAAAATTGATAATTTTTGGGTTAGACCTCTTCTGTTTTAATGCCAAATTGAGGTCAATGAACTTTATTCTTAATTTAAATGGCGCGGTCTATAATACATACCATACAACCGAAAATAGAACCTACTCTTTTTTTGAAGTCTATTAAAATGCGAAATTTATTCTATCTGCGTTTATTTCCCTGTCTGTTACCTTTTAATGAGGGCATTAAAATGCAATCTTAAAAAAAACAATGACGTCAATGTCAAGTGTCATAAAATAAACAACGAAATAATTTTCTGATTCCACCAACTTCTTGACTATTGAGTTTCATACAGCGCCATCTATCTTAGTCTATGGCACCAATTTTTAAAGGTCGCTTGAAAAATCCGTCATTTAAAAAGGATATTATAATATCAGAAATTATTATTTTTAATACAGGGTGCAAAGTCTCACACAAAAGCTAATACGTAAGCAAATTTAACTACAATTTTTATAATCCTGCGCATTTAAGTTTTTGTAGAGCCTATGTTCTACAAAAAACTTATATGAAAAATGAAGACAAATTAAGGTCATTATAAAATATCAAATGAGTTTACAAAATTTCTTGTGTTTTTACTTTATTATAATGGTAATTATGTGGTAAAGTATAATTAACCTACGGCAGGTACCAAGAAATAGCTAAATGACGACTCAATGGCCAATCCAAACAATTAACCTCTAACATAGACAAAGACCATTTTCTTAATGCATGAACTATTTTTTCTGGAAGCACAGAATTACTGTGATAGATAATAATGGTTGCAAAACCTTTGCGGCACAGAGTTGGGCGAAGGTCCACCAGATACTGAGAGTTGCAGGTTTGATTCCTGCCACGTGACAAATGTTTGTATGGCCTGTTTATATTTTTCCTGTCTGAGTGCTTACTTCATTGTATAAATAGGTATATTAAACCTAATTTACGAATTTTAATATGTTTTTCTGTTATTGTGAAGTTCTTTGTTTTATGAATCAAGCCTTAAAGTTAATCTCCTCACATCCTCACCTCAACCGCCTATATTGGTCCACTGCTGCTGGACGCAGCCCCCCCCCCCCCCCTTGATAAGCAGCTTTATTGGAGGGTAATGCCCATAATCCCCACGCTGGAGATGCGGATTGGGTATCGCAATGTGGTGGCAGGAGGCGCTGCTGCCCGCCTCCGGTAGGTACATATCCCTTAGTCGCCTCTTACGACACCCGCGGAAAGAGTTCCGGCGGTGCATACTCTATACCCTAGCTAGACACCACATGGTGGACCAAAGGCTAATTTTAAATGTTATCTAATATATGACTTGCTTACTTTGGAGCTACATGATGCGGTTTCGATTGCCAGACATATTAATTTAGCTAGAGCTTAACTGATCCATACCAGACCAGTCGGAAACGTACCCGCTACGCTGTCTACATTGCCCCGTTGTATGGCAATGCTGATGCGCTGCGCCAGATACTCGCCAGCTCTCGGGTAACGCGTCGCTTCGACCAGACGTTCACGATTTGTTTTTGAAAGCCTGAAGAAGCACGGTATCCCACGGAGCTAGGGTCTGGACTCCAAGGGGAGCACCTCTTGAGGTCGTTGCCCAAATCTGCAGCCGAATCCGACCTCACGGAAATACATTTGTACCGAATTGTATACCTTACAAGGCGCTTATCTGGGGGAAGCCTGCGGCCTTTAACCTCTTTATGTATAATAATTATAAATAATCATTATAAGAATCTAATTATAAAAATTAAACAAAAGGTATTACCAAAAAATTACTCGTGTAAATTATGGTTACTAAAACCTTAGATCAGTGTGGCTATCATGAGTTGTTACAGATAAATCGCTTGACGTTACGTTACTACAGTAGTTACGTCAAGAACGTCTTTCTTTCCGGCCCTTGTGGGGGCACGGAGGGGGGGCCTCGAGGCTTGGTTTCTTTACCCCGGCTTCAACTCGATGGGTGACGACCCTTCGGTCCTTGGGTTGAGGCAAAAATGCTCTTTTTTTTGCCTATTTTGTATATATTATTTATTTTTTTGGCTGCATTTTTTTAAAGGTTTCATTTGTTATTTGTTTAGTAGTTACTTAAACAAGCAGAGACTTTACTACAGTAGTTACGTAAATGAGTCGCGCCGATAACCAATTTAATCGACTCATACACATTCATTTTAGTACCAAACTATCAGCTAGAGCCGCTTTCAAAATTTCTGTACATTTTTTGACTACAGTCCCTAGCGAGTATAGTTTGTGAAAACTCATGGTAGACACACTGCTCACGTGTTTTTTATTTATAGAGTCTACTCTGGGGGTCCAAGTGAAGACGCAATTTCAGCCAACGCAGCCGTTTCTCACCGCGTTCGACAACATCCTCAAGATCGACGGAGCAAGATATTGCAAGCCTTGGGTCTACAATGACAACGTGTTTAAAATGACTCCGGACTACAAAGAGCATTCGAAGCATAAAACTACGATTTGCACGTTTATTGATAAGGTTTGTACAGCATATTGAAAGAAAGAAAGAAGAAGAAAGAAAATACATTTATTTGGAGACGATTACACAACCCATGTGTGTTATAAATTAACACACACATATTATGTGTAATCAGCTTTTCTTTTCTTATCGTTTACTGACCTGTATTTTTATGTAGAAATACAGGTCAGTAAACGATAAGAAAAAAATTACACACAAGAAGGAAAGGAAAGTAGGTAGTACATAAATAAAAGAACAGGATTTAATTTATGTACTACCTTGTCTTGTATGTAATTCTTTTCTTATTGTTTACTGACCTGTATTTCTACGTAGAAATACAGGTAAATGATAAGAAAAAAAAAATGAAAAGCTGATTACACAACACATGTGTGTGTTATAAGTATATATAATAAAATATAAAGCATTAGTAGGTATATCTTTTTACCGGCCGTGTGGTGCCGGCTCAGAAGTTGCAATCCCCCAACTCTTCCCGCGGGTGTCATAAGAGGCGGCAAAGGAATATCCACCGGGGGCGGGAAGCAGTGCCCCCGCAGAACCATTCTACCACTAAGCTGCGATGCCCAACTCATATGCCATGTGGAGTTTATGGGTATTACCCCCTATAAAATAAAAGCCAATAAGGCGCTTATCAGGAGAGACCGAGTCCAGCAGTGGACCATTATAGCCTGTTGAGGATAGAGCATATTATCTTTTTAATCAATTGCTTTTTTTCAGATTATCAAGGGCAAGCGACATGAGCTTGAGGAAGAAAAGAAAGCTTGGGTAGACAAGGCTGAGTCCGAACAATGTAAGTTTTAATTTTCGTAAAATTAGGCTTTTTCGTAACTTGCATAGAGGAGGGCGATACTGAACGCGACACAGTTGTAAACTTTTAGCGTCAGTGTCGTTGCATTCGTTTTATAAAATGTCCATGGTACCAATAAACGATAAGTAGTTGAAAAAAAATCATAAAAAAAACCAGGCTTGTTGTTCGTACTTAATAGGCGCACTTTGGTTAAATCACATTTATAACGTCTCGTACCACTACATCGTCTAAAACAAGCTTCCCGCTGTATGTCTGTACGTATGTATGCTTAGACCTTTAGAACTAGTTTCTATGACCTATCTGATTGTAATTTTCTTTGTCAATAAAGTTGTACCATGCAAAAGGTGACATCTTCCATTTTGATCTTTTTCAGGTACACACACAAATTTAAAAACGTTTCTAGAACTGCTCATAGAATCTACAGGAGGTGATTCAGGATATTCTGACTTGGAACTGCAGGAGGAGACCCTAGTCTTGGTGCTGGCTGCCACAGACACCACGGCGGTTGGCACCTCGTTCACGTCTCTGATGCTGGCCATGCATCCTGAGGTCCAGGAGAAGGTTTATCAAGAGTAAGATTGCGTTCAACATGTTTTATAGAAATAAAGGGGCGAGTCTATTTGACGTTAGTAACGAGACGTCTCCTTTTTCCATATAATTTGGTACAGTGCCTCTATCGTGCGGACAGAAAACTACGCAAATCCTTACATAAAAAGAAGATATCACGATTACGTCTCGTTACGAACGTCAAATAGACTCATCTCTGAGAGCCCTACATTCGATTTGTCAATGGTATCGAGTCATAGTGTAGTGACGTCTAAATTTTTTATGGCATAGTGCAGCGCCCTAGCGCGGACGAGGAACTACTCAAATCCCATACAAAATTAGAGGTCATGATGACGACTCGATACCAGCATCATCAAAATGATGTCAGGACGCAAGTCAGAAGAAGTTTTGAGAGGCAAAAGAAGTCCTTAACCCAGCTGAGGGGTCATGGTGCTAAAATGGTATTGATAAAGATGTGTCTTGTTGTTGGGTAAAAAAATTTAAATTTTCAAATGTTATAGTCGCTGAAACTTGAGCAGAACCGCTTGAGTGTTTTTTTCTTGTTTAACTTACATAATTGTAAGGTAGACAAGAAAAAACATTAATATAATAAACAACTATATGTACCTATTATATCGCTTGAGTGTATATTCTTCTTCCTTACGTTCTGCTCTAGCTCAAACGACTATATTATTTAACAACATCAATATTAAAGAAAAGGAAAGGTGAGAAAGTTCTCTTTTGGACCGAAAAACTTAAATAACGCACATAAAAACCATAAGTACATAATGTACTTACTTGTGCCGATATTTAGGCGATAGCAATGACATATTTTGACTATATAGGCAGTACATAAAACAAAACAACGATTCAGTAATAATGATAGTGTTCATCTTTCTATAGAATTCAAGGAATCTTCGGAAACTCAAAAAGGCCCGTTTCATTTGAAGACTTACCTCGACTGACGTACCTGGACGCAGTGATCAGAGAGACCCTGAGACTGTATCCTTCAGTGCCAGTCATTGTGCGGAAAGTCACTAAAGATGTTACTTTGCGTAAGTTCTTTTCTATCACTATTTATAAAAGAATAGTAAAATATTTAAAAAATTAGAAAAAACCCATAGTGTCACACTCTACAACTTTATAACCAAAAGCTATAATAATTATTAGAGTCTGTTCAAATAGAGAAGCGTCGTGGCTTAAAGCTTGAACTTAACACTTTTAGTCGTACTGCAATAACAGAGCAGTGTTGTTAACGCAACAAAAGTTGTCAATTGGCTCACGCGCGCCCTCAATTCCCACGACACTTCGATTTTTGAACAGACTATACTCTTACGACACCCGCGGGAAGAATTGTGGTGAAGGAATTCTAAGCCAGCACCAATCAACTTTACTTCAACAAGCCGTTATAACATTATTTTTTTCCTTACAGCATCAGGACTCACTCTGCCTACAGACTGCGGCCTCCTGATTAACATCTGGGCGATCCAGCGCAACCCGCTGTACTGGGGGGAAGATGCCCTGGAGTTCAGACCTGAGAGGTTTCTGGAACCGCTGAAGCATCCGGCAGCGTTTATGGCGTTCAGTCATGGACCCAGAGCATGTCTTGGTGAGGACTACAAACTTTACTTAATATTTCGCTGCCGGATATTCCGTTTATATGAATCCAACCACCACTTTCTTAACCCTCTGGCTTTCATGTACTGACAGCGTCAGTATTAGGTAACCCCGTTGCTTGACAGAATGCAAGATGCAAGTTCGATTTTTAAATATTTTTATCTATCTGTTCTGGTTTTATGTTACCTTAATAAAAATAGAATTTATAGTCTTTCAAAACTCCTACAATGATCAGGTTTGGATTTAAACCTGCATGTGTTATGCAGGGGGTTAACCTATGTATATATGTAGATTCTGTCTGTAGATAATACATATTGGTTATTAAAAGTTTGAGTTTTTAAAGAGAGAAATACCTTACTTTTTGACAAAAAAAGGAAACATATTCGTCTTGTTTAATTCCGTTTTATGGATAACATCACAGACTTAAGTATTTTTCGACTCTTCGTCTAATATAATGATTAGGTTTAGTTTATGTTTGCGTGTTTGTATGGTAAAATGGTTTCGTATTCAAATCACCCCTCTTGGGTTGCCTTCTTGTTTGCGCATATGGTGGCTATCTCCAATTTGAAGAGCAAGGTTTTCTAGTTAGTAATTATTTTGTATTATTTCTAGTAGGTTGACCTAAATAAATGGCCTAAAAATAATACAGTTTCAACTGACTATCTACTCAATTTTTCCAGGCTACCAATACGCAATAATGTCAATGAAGACAGCACTATCCACGATGATCCGCCACTACAGAATACTGACCCCATCTGACAGCTGCAGTGCGGCAGGTGCAGGCAGCCTGCGAGTCAAATTTGATGTCATGTTGAAACACGTCAACAACTTCGAGCTGCAGCTAGAACCGAGACACTAACCGTTTCATTATGGTTTAGGATCTAAGACAGTTGTCTCACCGCCGGCGAGGAAGCGTACTATCGGCTATTTCCTCGCTCAAGAAACGTACAAATAGATACACATTCCGTAGAAACAGAAGAGATGCATATACCTCTATTAATTAGTTGATCGCTGGCGGTTCAAACGGCTAGCGATGACCCTCTTCAATAGTTTGTCAAAATCAAGGATAATATTTGCCCGGCGATACTTGTTCAGTAATACTTGCTCAGCAATACTCGCTTGGCGGTCAGAAGTGAGATAGTGAGTTTAAAATATTCTAGCCAAGTGACAAAACTATCGGAACTACTCATTGTTATTCACGCTCTAGCTCGCTCTACCCGTTCGTCGTCAGAGGTGGTGGGACAACGGCCTAAAAGACTAGGAGAGGTTTTAAAATAAAACATCGAGATAAATGAATTAACAATTACTAGAAATGTAAGAGTATTATGATGATTAAGTGTGATATAGATAGTTACAAAATAATATACCTACATTAAAAGGGCACGAAGAACACATGAAGAAAAATAAATAAATAAAATAAATAAATATAAAAAAAATAAAAATGTTTTATTTCAGACAATTACAGTCCATAGGTTAACGACAAAAATATACATCAAAAACACGTTTGACACACACAACCACAAAAATAGAAAAAGAGAAAATTACAGAAAAGAAAAGTAAACATAATAGAGAACCGTGACAGGCTGTGCTGTGATAAGGATAATCAATGCGGGAAGTATTTTCCTTCATTGATCACCCTCACCACAAAGTACCTCCAGAGTGGAGACGATAGTCCCTCTGCCACAGTCCTCAGGATGCTGTTGCGACTGTCCCGTATTCTGCGCATCAGGGACGCAGTTTTCTTGCGTACGATGGCATGAAAACCATCCGTGTGGTACTGCGCAAACATTCCCGATGCACTACAGAATCGGGGCAATCGCAGCATCATCCGAAATATATTATTATATTGGATGCGAAATAAAATATCAATTAAAAATTTACTTTTAAATATCAAACCAGGTATACATATTCTAAAACAGATTAGGTAGATACTTATCAAACCAACTTTCCTGAAATTAAATTCTATTCACAATCCATTCTTGTATGAACTGTCTCAATTAAAGGGATGGTTCCTTTGATTTTGGAAATGGTGACTTATCATGAATACACGGTAGTTCCGCTTCGCAATACATCTGATTCCACATATTAATTCTTTGTGCGTCAGCTCGCTGCATGGGGGTCATCACCTCGTTCAGAGCTAGGTAGTCTTGCCCTGAAGCGGTGTATTTCTTCCACTCGATACTAGACTTATGAAGGTGATTCGGATATTCTTTGTTGGGATCGCTGAAAATAAAGAACAAATAACAATAGGGAAACTTATACCTGTAGTAGTTGACTCAGTAGTGAGTACCGCCTGCCAAATACCCTACTCTTACTTCTGAACATAACGATAAAGTATTAGTAAAGGGTAAATGTTAAGGATATTTTCCAGTCATATAAAAACTTGGTTGCGTTTAACAGAAGTGATTTTCTTTGGCAGTGTGGCAGGCATCCCTGCTAGGGCGTCAATCTTCGGACTTGACCCACAACCATTCAGTGCATAATCTTTTTTCCTCCAGAAAAAATCTTAATAACCATAAATTAATAAAATATGTATGTCTATTCTCCATCCTTAAGATGATTATAAACTCTATGAAATAAAACTCGAGAAGGTCCTTTAGTTTTCGAAAATATAAAAAATCTTATGAGATTGAGGGCCTCTTTCACCACCCTCAAGTAAAGTGTTGATTAGGCTAACCACTAGATAAAGTCACCCTTAACTTCACATGCCAATTTCACGATGTTCGAGTAGCATTAATCATAAGATTAACTGACCAGTAACTTAATCGTCACAACATCTGCCAATTAGCGTGTTTACTTTACAGTTAAAAGGTGTCTGTTGTCATTTTGTGTCGGTACTTATTAGACAATATCTAACGATTATTTAAAATATATTAATAAAAATGGATTTGTTTGACCTAATTGATCATCAATTGGATGAATTAGAACATGCTACGATACGTACTACATTCTAGGAATCGTGTATTTAAGTTCCCTGTTGATTATTTTACGGACCTGAAACTGTTTTTTTTTGTTAGATTTCTTCTATCAAAGTATGCAGTAAACAAAGTGCTTATCTTCATAGAACACAAAATAATCCCTAAATCGGAAAGGAGAGTGGTTTTTTGTCATTAATCAAATTATTTTATTAATCTATATATATAAAAGAAAGTTGTGTAAGTTACACTATTTATAACTCAAGAACGGCTGAACAATTTGGCTGAAAATTGGTAGGAAGGTAGCTTAGAACCAGGAGACGGACATAGGATAGTTTTCATTTCGTTCCCGGCTGAACGAATCTTGATGAAATTTGGGGAGGTAAACGGTATCCCGGGAACGGACATAGGGTACTTGAATAGAGCGTGCGAAGCCGCGGGCAAAAGCTAGTAACCTATAAAATCTACTGACATTCTGAACAATAGGTACCTATCTACCTACCTAACTATCCCCACGTTTAGTAGGTATGTACTTCTATACCCTCACTTCGATTTAGTTACACCAGTACCTAACTAATAAACTCTTTTCTTCAGAAATCAAGAAGTTTCAACAAAAACTAGATTAAAGAAAAAAAAATATAATCACACGCTAACACAACGCTTTTCAAGAACACCCTCTAAAACAACAAAACAAAACAAATGACAAGACATTTGACAACTGCCTATGACGTTTTGGCGTTTATCGAACGATGATTGAACAAATGGTAGGGTATGTTTTATACGTCATTCACTTAACCAGTAAGTTGTTACTCGAGGCTCAATTTTCGTTTGTGAAATGGACAAAAGATACTCGTGACTTTTACTTGCCAATTAACGTTATCTAAGAAGTAACTACTCCGCACTTTACTTGGAGATGTGAACGAAGCCCTGAGTCTGTCAATGTGGCTCCCATCAACAAACTTCACAATAGTTCATCAGGTAGGTATTTGAAATTATTAGGTATCAAAACTGAGACAGGAAAATTGTTAATGGTTATTCCATCCTATTTACCTCCTTATTGGTAAGAATTCAAGGAAATTTTACCAACGATACTGACTCATAACAACAACTCCTACTTGCACGTACCTACTTCCATCCTTAGTCATACTTTTTAGTTCCTACTCATTTCATAAACGCAAATATTTATGAAGATGCGACACATTTTGTCCGATGAAAATGCAAATACTACAAGATCGTTGCTGAAATTTTGCCTTCTATTTAATTAGATATAATATTGTTATCATTTGTTATTCGTTTAATTAACTAAATAAAAAATAACAAAAAAGACACATTTGTCTTGGTAAAGCATTTAAGTAATCGGTAATTGAAATGACTTCTCTGGTTAATTATAAAATCAACAATATTAAAAATGAAACTTACCCGGTTCTTGCAAAATTAGTCCAAAGCTTGGTGAGGTCGAAAACGATTTGTTGAAGTTTGTTCTCAGAGGAGTACACTTTCTTGTTGAGGTCGTTAAGAAACATATAGAAGAGATCATCTGCATGGCACGCCCCTGGCATATTCTTATATCCCAAGAAATTTTTGACAATATTTAAATCTGTAGCATAATCAAATCTATAAAAGTACACCGGAATGTTCAAGTTACCGTAAAGGTGTGCGAATCTGTGAATGTTGTAAGCAAAGTGCATATCTGTTCTCATGTTAACTATTCCTTGGACTGTATCATTTCCCATTCCTTTGTTTCCTGTGTAGAACTTTATTATCCTCTTTCCTAATTCCAGGACTTTACTAGGTGTGGCGTTTTGGATAAGTTCTCTAGGAACTAAATAGGAAGAATTTGCATTGAAACGCTCGGCTTTTTTTAACTGGTCTGCAAGCATTATAAGCCCTTCAGCACTATTGTATCCGATTACCAAGGGAACTTTATTCAGCTTACTCGATATTAAGGCCTTAGTTGATTCTTCTGAAATAAAGGTTTTGATTCCATCAAATTTTTTCTCGGTGACAGGTCCGAATCGCATCGGGATACCTCTGAGTTTTTCATCTTCAGTCTCCGTTGCAGAGGTCATGTTAACAAGTTTACTAGCTGGCACACTTCTCAAAAATGTTAGCAACTCTTGAGTATCCGTGGTTTCTTTGCCCAGCATCTTAGCTACTCTGAAAGCTCTGTCTCTGGAGTCAGTGGCAATTCCAGAGTCATCTATGCAAACGCCACTTTGAGCTATTGCTTTGTGGAACAATCCTTTGGACATAGGAGATATAATATGATACGTTACAGCAACCGCGCCAGCGCTTTCACCGAATATTGAAATATTGTCTGGGTTACCTCCAAAGTTACCAATGTTTTTCTTAATCCATTTGAGAGCAAGTACCTGGTCTTTCATGCCAGCGTTGCCAGGGACCTCTGGAGTATCGAGGGATAAAAAGCCGAGAACCTCAAGTCTGTAGTTCATGGTGACTACGACAACGTTGTGTTGCAGTAAAAGCTCAGGACCGTAGGTATCGTTGTTTCCTGATCCCGACGAGAATCCACCACCGTGTATGTAAACCAATACAGGTGAATTGCTATTAAAACATCTCGTGTATACATTGATAAAGAGGCAGTTTTCGCTTCCATTTACAATTTGGTTGGTGTTTGGATCGTACTGAGGACATACTGGTCCATGATAGATGGCTTCTCGAATACCATCCCAATGCAACGGAGGTTGTGGTGCCTGAAAAAAAAATAGATGATTCCAGTCCAAAACTACCAGTGTAGTGGTGTTTTAATGTGTCTTTTACCTAACCTGTAAAACTAAAATCTTTTGTGCTTCAATGCTGCTCGGTAAAAGAATATTTAAGGTTGACCTTTTAGTACAAAGGTCAGTTAGATTTCAATGCAAAAAAACTTACTTGAAACCTCAACTCTCCAACCGGTGGTCTAGCATAGGGAATGCCTCTATAGCTGTAATATGAATCACCGCCGGGTAGGTATTGCATTGATCCTCGCAATAATCCTTGATCCACCCGCACAATGGGCTGGAACTGAAGTTTTGGGAAATTTTTGAAAATCAATTTTTCATCATCATATAGCCCCGTTAACGCCCACTGATGGGTATGCTCATCAGTGGGTGTTTATAAGGTTTATGCCCGCCATCTTGATTGAACTTGTGCAAGTCACATACAAAAGAAGTGTCAATTTTATCAGAAGGTAATAATTTTAAATCACGGGACCTCTACGTCCAGCAGTGTACCAATAAAGGCTGTTGAGGTGAACTGAGGAGGTGAAGTTAAAATGTATTTGAATTCGTTTACTTTAGATGCAGCAATTCTATCTCAAGCTGCATTTATTTTTATAGTGATTATTTTTGTCAAGCATCGTTGCAGTTATTTTTATATAAAATTCAGCCCTACCCAGTAACTAGGTAGTTTGGGCGTGGAGAAGTTACAGGTGAATGCATGTTCACACTTTCGCATTTCTATTCTATTAATAATATACAGAGTGGAAAGAATCATTGGGTCCTGGAGAAACAAAATTTATTAGACAAATTTCATCCTGAACAATCATCGTAGGTACTGATTCGTATAATTTATTTTATTTTATTTTTAGTTTATTTGATTCCCAGATGAGATGGGCAATTTTAGAGAAGATGTTTAAATGCGATTTTGTTTCTTTTTAAAAATATAAGAATGTTTCCTTGCAGTAAAAAAGGTAACGAAAAGATTTATGGTAGTTTTCCTCCAGGGCCCATTGATTCTTCCACTCTGTATATTATCTATCTAGGCCATTATTATTTTGAGCTAGTCAAGTCCCACCCCCACAGCAGGGCAAAAGCCTACTCGTCTCATAGTCTCCTCTTTGCAATTTTCTTAATTCTAGCCACTCTTTGATGTAACGCGTGCAGCTCTTTATCCGTTTTTTTTAAATACTTTTTGTTTTAGGTATGTACTATAAGAAATAAACGTAGCTACAACCTGATTTTTTAGCTAATAATTAACTTTATTAGTTATATTTGAATCACTTACGTTTGAAGAAGCTTTGCATCCTTCTATTAATATAAACGCAATTAGAATGCACCCATGTGGAGCAATGTTAAACTGCAATATGAAAAGGAATTACCATTATTATTCGATAGGTAGGTACAATTTAGGATATTTAAAATAAAATTTAAAGTATCTTTACCGTATCCATCGAGCACATAACATGTTAGTAAACAAACCACGACACAAATAACAAAAACTCACTTGCTTGGCGACGAGTTTTAGATGTAAATGTAAGCAATATTTACTGAAGGAAGGATCTAAAATCGACAAGTCAAGTAAATAACGTACAAAAGGACGCGCCAAAAATGAGAACTTTAGGTTAAGTATAGGGGGTTTGTTTACTAATATTCTACATGCTCGATGGATATGGTATAGGTATATTTGGATCCTTCACTTACCATTTTCAAATATTTATGTAGATAATGTGCTTCCAATGTTCAACTTCACAGTACAAAATAAATTGATTTACATATAACTAACCGTATCAAATTCGTTAAATTGCTCAATTGCGTCGATAAATTAAGGCAGCATAAGGTTGGATAGCTTTTGATTCATAATAATTTATGAAATCATAATTTGTTCCAATTCCATCTGCTTTTAGCTGATAGCGACTGATCCAAGAAACCTCCTTTGAGTATTTATGTTCCTTGCACTGAACACCCGCTCTAATCTACCTTCGTACTACTACAGTTTATCTACCAAAAGCGCTGTTTCACTCGTGGTACGGTACCTTTCAAAATTTAATAGCAATTTTACTGTTTCTGACAGACTCAACTGGACCGTGACCCATGACAATGACAGTACGTAATGATGTTAGCTACAAGCTAGTCGTGTGCAAACCGTGATAAACAATAACAACTGTGAACTTTAATGTGAACTTATTTACTGCTAGGTACCAGAAAAAAGTATTTATGTTTAGATCTGTGAAAAAAACCCTCAGTGCGTTTGTGCGGTCTGTAAGGCACACAACGAAGTTGGTGAAAATGGTGAGTATGTGAATATTTGTGCGGGAATTTTTGAAGTTATGTCATCACTTTTTTAAATTTGGAATCGTTTTTTGGTGAAACCTATTTTTTTAAGATCACGTTAATGATGGCGTTCTTAGAATGCAATTTATGAAGAACATTTTATTTTTAAAATAATAAGCACAATCGGTGTAGGCCGTAGTCGGATTGTTATAATCTTTATAATCTTGTTGGATCAATATAAATAAATGAAAATGTTAAGACATTCTCTATCTATGCAATGTACAATACACTCCCATGCGAGATGATATTACAGATCTAAATTCACTTAGAAAATTAGAATAAGAAAACATTATTTAGAGGAAAACCTTGCTTATTAATCAAAATGGGTAAATAATTTATTGTAATCAGTTCTGATTAATATGTTTTTCTTCTTGCGATCTGAATAATAAAAATAAGGAGTTGAGATCACCATCATCGCAGAAATAGATTGGTTTTTCTCAAGTTAGGTAAAGGTACATGTGTGTATAATTATGTGTTTGATAATTACCTACTCTGGTTTTTTATTAAATATTTCTGTAGGTTCTCCTTGATTCCAAACAACTGAATTCAACAAAATGTTATGTACTCCAAAATGATCAAAGGTGACAAGTGACCTTTGATCAAAAGGCGATAAATATAAAGATAAACAATTAATGTAATGTAAAAAAGCAATGACGAAGACCAAATTCAAACATAGTATTTATAAAAAGTGACCTTTGATCAAAAGATGATACATATAAAAGATAAACAATGAATTTAAAGTTAAAAAAGCGATGACGGTGATAAAAAATTGGCATTATATAGCATACACAATATGTATATACAATTGTTATTGTTCATGTATTTTGGTTGTTTTATTTTTGGCAGTGGACTTATTCAACTTCCTCAATACTTCTCCTAGCTGGGGTATTGGTCAGCAGTTTGTGTCAAGAAAAAGTAAGTTTAAGGAACCTACCATATTAAGTTTAAGTGCGTACAATTTTCATCGACATGTACCTCACGGGTTGCTAACAGATATCGTTTACTCCTGGGGTATACGTGTTCGCTGAGACCACGACTCGGCAAACGTACTGTATCCACGCTCCAGCCAGGTGGGATGTCGACCTGCAAAAAACTGCAGGCAGGTGCGGTTGGATGCAGCAAGCTGAAGACGGAACGCTAATAGCGCTCATTATTAGGGGAGGCATATGTCCAGCTGTGGACTAATATAACTTTTTGATGATGATGCTGATTTATCCAATGGAGGCGTAGATGAAACATCTCTAGCTCATTTACGATTGGAAAAGCTGATGGCAGTTAAACAATCAGACACTGATTGTGTGATCTAATCTAATAAGAATATTGGTTATCTAGTAACCATAACACAATCTCTGCTTATCTTAGGTGTTAATCATAGTCCCGCAGTATAAAACCATATAATATTACACTGTTAACCTTGAACTGTGACTAAAAAGTCACAGATTAAGGTTAAAAGTGTAATATTCTACTAGTTTTTATAGCCTAATATAGCTATCGCACTAGTATTATAAATGCAAACGTTTGAATGTATGGATGGATGTTTGTTACCTCTTCACGCCAAAATCAATGAACGTATTGGGCTGAAATTTTGCATACAGGCAATTCCAATCCTGGAATCAAGCAAAGATTTTCTATCCCGTGGCACAGAAAACACCTTTAAACGTTTCCATAGAAACAACCGCGAAGCCGCGGGGCGCAGCTTTCCCACTATTAAGTTAAGCTCGCCTTTGTACATGTCCTTTATGGTGTCAACTTTTGTGTATTGTTTTATTTGTGTACAATTATCAATTATCAATTTCAGACTATTCCATGGTAGTGTATTTCAAGTGCTTATTAGTAAAAAGAGTTAATAAATTTGATGTATTTTCCAGGATGACCCTCTAGTGAAAGTTAAACAAGGGTTACTACAAGGCTCCGTGTTGAAAACAGTCGACGACAGTCCTTACTACAGCTTTAAGGGTATCCCTTATGCCCAGCCACCCGTGGGAGAGCTACGCTTTCGCGTAAGTATCCATTTTTCACACTAATATTATAAAAAGCGCAAAAGTTTGGATGTTTAGTTTAGATGTATGAATGCTTTGTTACCTCTTCGCGGTATAACTACTGAACCCATCGGGCCTAAACAATAAGATGTAGCTTTTTGAATCAAACATAGGCTACTTGGTATCCCATTAAACAGTTTCCTGGGATAGTAATTACTTTTAAACAATTCCATAAAAATTATGCGTGAAAAGCCGCGGGCAGAAACTAGTAATATTAGAACAGCGGAAGTAATTTTGTTTGTTACTTTTTCACGTCTAATTTCCTAAATGGATTTAAATGAATTTTGGTAGGTAGGAAGGTAATCTCCAGCGGTCGGGCATAAGCTCCTTTTTATCAAGGAAATGAACGTTCGAAGCCGCCGACAGCAGCTAGACCTAAATATAAATATAGACGAATACTTTTTGCCAAAGCAAAAAATAGAACGATTCAACATTATTATTTGCATTGTATATACTACACAGCCAACGTATTATCAACGATAAAAAATAATTTGTGGTGAGAACATGTGGTGCAAAACAACTTAAACAATGCACCATATCAAAAGTTTAAATAGTATAAGTATCCTAAATTTTCCGCGTCGCGTTGA
Organism: Eupithecia tripunctaria; assembly: GCA_955876795.1. Classification (NCBI taxonomy): domain Eukaryota; kingdom Metazoa; phylum Arthropoda; class Insecta; order Lepidoptera; family Geometridae; genus Eupithecia; species Eupithecia tripunctaria. Next base: position 1,223,519 of record OY041604.1, read on the forward strand.
CCCATCCAACTCATAAAAGTTGAATAAGGGACTACTAAAAGAAGGGCAGCCACCTTCCTTCTGTGTATTTTGAATGTCTATTTTGCCATCACCCATTTGCCTGTGACTTGGTTACTATGGAAAAAACCGTTTGACCGTATGGTCAACTCGTTTGAGTTTTGGTTCGTGTAGGAGGGAGTTCAGCAGTGAATTAATGTATGCTGATGAAATGAAGAGGCTTTCATTCCACGTTATAAGTGTGTTCTTCAGGCTAAAAAAAATCTGTCTGATGTGACTAATTTGAAATTTTACTTTTACCCTATGAATGTGATATTTTATTGTTAATTCTCATTTTACAGGCACCACTACCACCAACACCATGGACGGGAGTTCGCAAAGCTTTAAAACATGGTCCTGTCTGCACTCAGTTCGACATGAACATCAACGAAGTCGTAGAGGGGTCCGAAGACTGTCTGTTCCTAAACGTCTACACCAGATCTCTCGATCACAAAGCCAAGATCCCAGTCATGGTCTACATACATGGCGGAGCGTTCATGTCAGGCTCTGGTGATAACGACACTTACGGCCCAGATTTTCTAATCCAGCACGACGTAATACTAGTAACTCTAAACTATAGATTGGAAGTACTAGGGTTTCTTTCTCTTGATACTCCAGAAGTACCCGGCAATGCAGGCATGAAGGATCAGGTGCAAGCTTTGCGTTGGGTCAAAGAAAATATTGCAAAGTTTGGAGGAGACCCCGATAATGTGACAATATTCGGCGAAAGCGCCGGTTCAGCCGCTGTGTCGTTCTTAATGCTATCCCCCATGGCGAGAGGCTTGTTCCATAAAGTTATAGCGCAGAGCGGTGTTTGTCTCCACGACTGGGCCTTTACCAAAAATACAACAGAAAGAGCCTTCGAAGTTGGCAAAGTTTTAGGTATAGAAACAAAAGATACTAATGAATTACTGCGGCATCTTAGAAGTGTGCCTGCGGTTGATCTAGTCAAGATGACATTTAAAACTAGAACAGCGGACGAAAAGATGCGTGGACTCCCGATATACTTTGTCCCGAATGCTGAGAAGTTCGACAATGCCGACGCATTTTTAACTCAAGAACCGATCGACATACTACTATCGCAAAAAGTAAACAAAATTCCTTTAATGATAGGCTACAATTCCGCCGAAGGAATTTTAATGCTTGAAGATCAGTTAAAGAAAGCTGATAAATATAACCAAAACTCAAGTTATCTAGTACCAAAAGAACTTCTCCCAAAAATTTCACAAAGACAATTGAATGAATTCGGTAATAGAATCATTAAGTTTTACACGGGAGACAAAGGTATGGGGAATGATACGGCTCAAGGAATAATTAACATGAATACAGATGTACATTTTGCTTACAATACACACAGATTTGCGCACTTGTATAACAGCTTAAATGCACCTGTGTATATGTATAGATTTGACTACTCTACTGAGTTGAATATACTTAAGGTTGCCT